>JAIOJX010000028.1:106923930-107523930 GCA_022376925.1 Tragulus kanchil
GTATGCATTAAAGTTATTGATATTTCTGTCTGAGACACTCTATTTTTTATCTGGCAGCATTGGCAATGAGTGGTAGTAGATTGTGTTTGTTTCTGTTCTACAATTTTATTTTAGATCTAAAATTGTATTTTGACAAGATGACCTGTAGGGATTTAAATCTACCAGGTGTGGAAGAAAAGACCAGAAAAATAACAGGATTCACACTTGGTTTAATTTATGCTCACCTGCTAGTAACCTGTGTATGTGTACATATACACATATGCATACATACACATATTCATTATATCTATTTACATGTATGTATAGGAACGATTAAGGAATGTTCATGCTAAAAGTCATAGACATAAACTTAGAGTGTGTGATGGTCATTAAAAAAAATTGAGGGGTTGATTTTTTTTTTTTTTTTTTAACCAGAGTTGGATATTTTCTCTGGAAACAGTGGCAGTCTGAGTTCTCCCCATTTTGTGTTTCAGTCTCAAACTAAAGGAACCATCTTCCTGAAGCAGTTATTTCAAACCTGCTTCCAGCTTGATTGCTTCTACTGAGTTGAATAGTTACAAACAGATTGGTCAGGAGGTGATTAACGTGTTTTTGAGCTGACTGATCATTACCCAAGAGTCAGGTTTTGTGCACAGGTAAGAAAAGTGTGAAAGATAGAAACATCCCAGTCTGTCAGTTTTTTTAAAAGGTCATTTACTATGATAAATAGTATTTTTGAATTGTGTGTTTGAATGTTTGTAGTTTTGAATTGGGTACAGAGTGGTTAGGATTGTGGGTTTTGGAATCCTAAAGGCCTAGTTTCAAACTTTGATCCTGCTAACTAGTTGTATGAGTTTGGTTAAATTACATAATTCTTCCTGATTTTTCAGCTTCTCAGATGCAAAATGGGAACATTTTCAATCTATATTATAGTATTACTGTGAGGTTTAAATAATAATATATCTTTAAAGTGTACTAACCCAGTACCTTGAATAGAAAGTGCTTACTAATTAACATTTAAGTATTCTTAATACAGCTGTTTGAAATTAGAATAGTCAAATTCAGTTTTCATTTCATATGATGAAATTTGTAAGAACTAATTCTTTTTTTATCCATATACCCAAAGTAATAAGAAAAAATTAAAAACAACTTTATGCACACAGATTCCTAAAGGAAAACTGAGGAAAAACTAGTATTCCTGGGTGGTAGATATCCCAAGATGCTACTTTGATTTATTAAGATGTTTCTCAGAGGCACAGAGGTTGGAATTAGTGAGATGGTGCATAGGCTAGAGTGTCTTCAGAAACTTCTGGGGTGATAGTAGACAACAAAATCTGAGTGATGTTTACATATCACAATCCTGTATTCTGGTGTAATTGAGATAGTAAGAAAACTTAACATGCACAATAAAAATAACATCTAAGTTCATTTTGATAGTTTAGTATATATCTACTTTAATAGTAATAATCTAAGAGAATGAAAATTATGAAAGTACCCAGAGAGGCAGTATGCTGCAATTATAGTTTTTAAAAGTGTTGAGCAGTAATAAAACTACCATATTTCTAGGGTATTAGGGAATATATGCCTGCTGGATTATGTTTAATCAATATATAAAGCCAATATATCTAAATAAAATGACAAAATTAGAAGTTTATACCTAAACTTGTATGTATAGGGATCCTAAGAACATTCTGGAAGTCATTTTCATGAAGAATCATAATTTTTTAAAATACTGTTTCTAACTTTTAAAAATTGTAACAGTGATTTGTAACAATTTTGGGAATCACAAAACCAGTGGTTCTCAATTAGCATATATTAGAATAACCTGGGAAGAGCTTTCTTTTTAAATAAATATGTCTGGATCCACCATTAGGAGCCCTTTGGGCACTAGCATATTTAAAAGTTTTCCTAGGTGATTCATGTGCATGTGTGTGTGTAGGGGGGGATAAATATATAAAATTAGAAGCTTATATAATAAAATTTAATGTGAAAAGGAAAAACTTCTTCACATTACAGAACTATTACAGTGAGATGGATGTTGGGAAACTTAAGTGCATCACAGTGGAGCTTTAGAGTTACTTGAAGTAGAAACTTCCAAGTATTATGGAAATAACTTTTCTTCTTAGTTAATCCAATTGACCCAAGATGCTACTTTGATTTATTTAAAGATGTTTCTTTAAAGATGAAATTTGTAAGAACTAATTCTTTTTTTATCCATATACCCAAAGTAATAAGAAAAAATTAAAAACAACTTTATGCACACAGATTCCTAAAGGAAAACTGAGGAAAAACTAGTATTCCTGGGTGGTAGATATCCCAAGATGCTACTTTGATTTATTAAGATGTTTCTCAGAGGCACAGAGGTTGGAATTAGTGAGATGGTGCATAGGCTAGAGTGTCTTCAGAAACTTCTGGGGTGATAGTAGACAACAAAATCTGAGTGATGTTTACATATCACAATCCTGTATTCTGGTGTAATTGAGATAGTAAGAAAACTTAACATGCACAATAAAAATAACATCTAAGTTCATTTTGATAGTTTAGTATATATCTACTTTAATAGTAATAATCTAAGAGAATGAAAATTATGAAAGTACCCAGAGAGGCAGTATGCTGCAATTATAGTTTTTAAAAGTGTTGAGCAGTAATAAAACTACCATATTTCTAGGGTATTAGGGAATATATGCCTGCTGGATTATGTTTAATCAATATATAAAGCCAATATATCTAAATAAAATGACAAAATTAGAAGTTTATACCTAAACTTGTATGTATAGGGATCCTAAGAACATTCTGGAAGTCATTTTCATGAAGAATCATAATTTTTTAAAATACTGTTTCTAACTTTTAAAAATTGTAACAGTGATTTGTAACAATTTTGGGAATCACAAAACCAGTGGTTCTCAATTAGCATATATTAGAATAACCTGGGAAGAGCTTTCTTTTTAAATAAATATGTCTGGATCCACCATTAGGAGCCCTTTGGGCACTAGCATATTTAAAAGTTTTCCTAGGTGATTCATGTGCATGTGTGTGTGTAGGGGGGGATAAATATATAAAATTAGAAGCTTATATAATAAAATTTAATGTGAAAAGGAAAAACTTCTTCACATTACAGAACTATTACAGTGAGATGGATGTTGGGAAACTTAAGTGCATCACAGTGGGAGCTTTAGAGTTACTTGAAGTAGAAACTTCCAAGTATTATGGAAATAACTTTTCTTCTTAGTTAATCCAATTAGAGAAATATCTAATAATTCAACAGTAAGAATGATATTCTGAATTCAGCAACTCATTGCATATCACTAATTGGAGTTTTAGGATCAATTGTCTTATCTGATTTGGGAAAAATAAATGCATTGGAGCTGACCAGACCATCTCTGTGGCTGACAGATGAACTAGACGGGGGCAGGGGTGATGGTGCTTGTGGCGTGTGTCCAGGTAGATAGCCCGCTGCACAAATGCTGAGAGAAAATTGAGACACCAGAAGATTGTTGCCATTTGGAACATGCAGACAGGGATTAAAATCAGGTAATAGGTACTCCATGCCTGCTTCCATCTGCTTTGATCATTCTTGTTGCATGTGAGTGCGTGGTTGTAGGAGGGCTCATGTCCTATCACTTTCTCATTGCTTCTCAGTCAGAAAGCTTGGGAAGCCATGTGAAATAAGTTGGACATGGCATGTTTGGCTGAAGTACTGATCTTTCAAATGACTATTCCACTAGGAGGGTGCACTTTCTCTGTTAGCATCTGTATTCTAGAATCCTGGTGTTCCTGTAAGATCTTAATTTGAAATGTTAATTATTTAAAAAAATTAATCAATCCATCTGAGCAAATTTAGACAGTAAGAATTTCACTTGGTACATGGGATTTTAGGATGGATACATACATAATGCCTCACTTCAGAGAATAACTGAATCCTATTGACTTTTCCGTGATCTAGTTTGGAGGTAGGCAAACGACTGCCAGTAGGATAATTTTTTAAGTCCAAATTTTTGGTTAACAATAACCTGGGAAGAGCTTTCTTTTTAAATAAATATGTCTGGATCCACCATTAGGAGCCCTTTGGGCACTAGCATATTTAAAAGTTTTCCTAGGTGATTCATGTGCATGTGTGTGTGTAGGGGGGGATAAATATATAAAATTAGAAGCTTATATAATAAAATTTAATGTGAAAAGGAAAAACTTCTTCACATTACAGAACTATTACAGTGAGATGGATGTTGGGAAACTTAAGTGCATCACAGTGGGAGCTTTAGAGTTACTTGAAGTAGAAACTTCCAAGTATTATGGAAATAACTTTTCTTCTTAGTTAATCCAATTAGAGAAATATCTAATAATTCAACAGTAAGAATGATATTCTGAATTCAGCAACTCATTGCATATCACTAATTGGAGTTTTAGGATCAATTGTCTTATCTGATTTGGGAAAAATAAATGCATTGGAGCTGACCAGACCATCTCTGTGGCTGACAGATGAACTAGACGGGGGCAGGGGTGATGGTGCTTGTGGCGTGTGTCCAGGTAGATAGCCCGCTGCACAAATGCTGAGAGAAAATTGAGACACCAGAAGATTGTTGCCATTTGGAACATGCAGACAGGGATTAAAATCAGGTAATAGGTACTCCATGCCTGCTTCCATCTGCTTTGATCATTCTTGTTGCATGTGAGTGCGTGGTTGTAGGAGGGCTCATGTCCTATCACTTTCTCATTGCTTCTCAGTCAGAAAGCTTGGGAAGCCATGTGAAATAAGTTGGACATGGCATGTTTGGCTGAAGTACTGATCTTTCAAATGACTATTCCACTAGGAGGGTGCACTTTCTCTGTTAGCATCTGTATTCTAGAATCCTGGTGTTCCTGTAAGATCTTAATTTGAAATGTTAATTATTTAAAAAAATTAATCAATCCATCTGAGCAAATTTAGACAGTAAGAATTTCACTTGGTACATGGGATTTTAGGATGGATACATACATAATGCCTCACTTCAGAGAATAACTGAATCCTATTGACTTTTCCGTGATCTAGTTTGGAGGTAGGCAAACGACTGCCAGTAGGATAATTGGCCCGCCACTTATCTTTGTAAGTCTTTGAAATCTAAGAATGGTTTTCACATTTTTAAATGGTTAACAATTTTTAAAAATATTTTGTGACATGTGAAAATCATACAAAATTCACATTTCATTGTTCATACATAAGGTGTTTTGGAACATAACTATGCCTTTTTGTTTCCATATTGTCTACGGCTACTTTTGCTCTAAAATGGCAGAATTCAGAAGTTGCAACAAAGATCATATATTCTACAAAACCCAAAATATTAACTGTTTAGTCCTTTCCGAAGTTTGCTTCTCTCTCCTATAGAGTAGTATTTATCCAATTCTACTTTGCATACAAGTCTGGGATCTTTAAGATACAGATCTGATCTGGGAGGTCTAGAGGTGAGGCTGAGATTTGATTCTGCATTTCTAACCGGCCCTTGGTAATGCTGATGCTATCAGTTTGAGAACCACATTTTGAGAAACAAGCCTGTAGAATTTGATCCTCTAGGCTTCTAAGAGTGGTAAGTCTGATCAAGAGATCTTTTAGGAATAGACTCATAGTAACTAAGCTCAGAAGACTGATGTAGATATCTAGAAATCCAATTTGTTATTTTTTTTTGATTCATTTATTTATTTATTTTGGGCGAGGGTCGGGTTGGGGAGGGAGGGGAGCGGGCAGGCCACTTCTATTGGTCTTTCATTTCTCTATTTTCATCCGTCTTTGTTCTTTGGCTCCTGTGGGCCTCCCATCGCGGTGGCATCTGTCGCAGAGCACTGGCTCTGGGCGCATGCACTCCAGAGCTCCGGCTCAGTAATTGGACACATCGGTCCAGCCGCTCCGCGGCACGTGGGATCTTCCCAGGCCAGGGCTCGAACTGGCACCTCTTGCACTGCAAGGCGGTGTCCTTACCCACTGGACCACCAGGGGAAACCCCCGACTTGTTATTAATTATAATATTATACATATCTGTTAATATGTTAATGAGGAAAGTGGACAGATCCAGAATCTCCTGACTAGACATGCGATAGGGGCATACATAATGCCTCACTTCAGAGAATAACTGAATCCTATTGACTTTTCCGTGATCTAGTTTGGAGGTAGGCAAACGACTGCCAGTAGGATAATTGGCCCGCCACTTATCTTTGTAAGTCTTTGAAATCTAAGAATGGTTTTCACATTTTTAAATGGTTAACAATTTTTAAAAATATTTTGTGACATGTGAAAATCATACAAAATTCACATTTCATTGTTCATACATAAGGTGTTTTGGAACATAACTATGCCTTTTTGTTTCCATATTGTCTACGGCTACTTTTGCTCTAAAATGGCAGAATTCAGAAGTTGCAACAAAGATCATATATTCTACAAAACCCAAAATATTAACTGTTTAGTCCTTTCCGGAAGTTTGCTTCTCTCTCCTATAGAGTAGTATTTATCCAATTCTACTTTGCATACAAGTCTGGGATCTTTAAGATACAGATCTGATCTGGGAGGTCTAGAGGTGAGGCTGAGATTTGATTCTGCATTTCTAACCGGCCCTTGGTAATGCTGATGCTATCAGTTTGAGAACCACATTTTGAGAAACAAGCCTGTAGAATTTGATCCTCTAGGCTTCTAAGAGTGGTAAGTCTGATCAAGAGATCTTTTAGGAATAGACTCATAGTAACTAAGCTCAGAAGACTGATGTAGATATCTAGAAATCCAATTTGTTATTTTTTTTTTTTGATTCATTTATTTATTTATTTTGGGCGAGGGTCGGGTTGGGGAGGGAGGGGAGCGGGCAGGCCACTTCTATTGGTCTTTCATTTCTCTATTTTCATCCGTCTTTGTTCTTTGGCTCCTGTGGGCCTCCCATCGCGGTGGCATCTGTCGCAGAGCACTGGCTCTGGGCGCATGCACTCCAGAGCTCCGGCTCAGTAATTGGACACATCGGTCCAGCCGCTCCGCGGCACGTGGGATCTTCCCAGGCCAGGGCTCGAACTGGCACCTCTTGCACTGCAAGGCGGTGTCCTTACCCACTGGACCACCAGGGGAAACCCCCGACTTGTTATTAATTATAATATTATACATATCTGTTAATATGTTAATGAGGAAAGTGGACAGATCCAGAATCTCCTGTTCCACTAAGACATGCCACCTGAGATGCCAGATTAGAGCGGAGGATTGGAATGGACAGGAAACAGTGACAGGTAGTTGTGTGTTTAGATTGTTCAAAGGCTTCAGGCTAAGAGGTTTGTTAGCTCATTGTCACTGGCACCAGAATGGTGGTTTTAAAATTTATCAGGGATTGTTTTAATCAGATATGGTTAGTGATAGACAGTCACCCAGACAGAGAAATGAACTGATATGAGGAAAGAAGTTCTATATGTGCAAATCCCTAGAAATAAGAGACATGGCATGCCTTACAGGGAGGCACCAGGGTCTCTCAGGAGACAGGAGAAAGGGAAAAACATGGGCAAAAGCCTTTATTGTGAGGGAGGGAGTAGGTGAGGCAGGATAAGCAGGTTTAGGATAGACTAGTTTGAATAATTTTAGCAGGCTCAGGGGTTAGGGACTGTCTCTATTTTTCTAGTACCTGGCCCTGGGTGATTAGGGCCAGTGGATAATGCGCCCAGAGTATAAAAACTAGGTGAAGGAGGGAGTAGGGGTATGGGCTTTGAATTGGGTGGTTTGCATGTGAAAGTGTAGTCACTTTGAGTTGTTTGCTCTCTCTTGGTATTAGCACTAGGAAGGGAGCTCTCTCCAGTTTCCTTAAGGCCCTAGGTGTCAAAATACTAGAAAACACAGGAAATAAAAAGGCATGATTAATACTGGTGGGTCCTTGACCAGGGCCTGGGATGGTCATGGGATGGACACTGACCATATACACTTCTTTGGGGGATTTTCTGTTTCTTCGTAGTTAATCAACTTTCCATCTAAGCAGCACATTCTTCCTTCAAAGTTGCCAATTCTTGGGCTTCCCTGGTGGTCCAGTGGGTAAGGACACTGCCTTGCAGTGCAAGGGGCGCCGGTTCGATCCCTGGCCTGGGAAGATCCCACGTACCACAGAGCAGCTAGACCGATGTGTCCAGTTACTGAACCGGGGCTCTGAAGCGCATGCGCCCAGAGCCAGTGCTCTGCGACGACAGATGCCACCGCGATGGGAGGCCCACACAGGCCAAAGAACAAAGATGGATGCAAATAGATAAATGAAAGACCAATAGAAGTGGCCCGCCCACTACCCCCACTCCCTGCCCACCCCACCCATCCCCACCTCCCTCCCCCCCAAAAATTAAAAAATCAAACTTGCCAATTCTTTAAGGTTATGAAGAAGTCCTTCTGGTCTGGACATCCTTCTGCCTCTTTTAATTGATTTTGTATGTCAATTATCAGTTCAACTGGACTCTAATCTATCAAGTTCTGATTACCTAGTGTTTAACTCAGAAAACAAACTTACTGTGTTCATATCCAGTTGGAGAAGTGCTTTTCTCAGCAGCGTTTAATGCAGACTGCAGTATTTACTCTGTATAATAGCTTCAACTTAATATATAGTAAGACTGCTTAAACACTTGTAAACACCCTACTTCAAGCCACAGAACCCTCAACTTTTTTTCAGAAGGTTGCTGCTGAGTGACACTTAAGTGGTGTATTTGAGAGAGGGCCATTTTTTATGACACCATGGTCACTAAGGGGCTTCCCTGGTGGCTCAGTGATAAAGAATCCGGTTGCTAATGCAGGAGATGTGGGTTCAGCCCTTGGCTCGAGAAGATCCCTTGGAGAAGGAAATGTCAGCCCACTCCAGTATTCTTGCCTGGAGAATTCCATGGACAAAGAAGCCTGGCAGGTTACAGTCCATGGGATCACAAAAGAATTGGACATAATTTAGCAACTAAACAACAGTAACTTCACACTAGGAGGATGGGGTTAACATTGCAGTCATCTGTAAACTTTTGGACATACTTCCTTTCTCCATAGAGATGACTACAAGCCATAGGGAGAGAAAAGCTATGGCAGATGCCTTTTTATTATCAACTGCAACATGTATAGGCTGATTCTGAGGGATCTTTCTGGGGTCCTGCCCCAGCCACTCTAGCCAACGAGGATTGCTTGTAATTGCAGTAACTCCATTCCACCTCTCATTTACATCACACAGTTATTACCTGTTTTTGGTTCACTGTTTATTATTATCTTTAGTACCGATGCAGTTACCCGGGGCTCTAAAGAGCCCGGGTGCTCTGCGACGACAGATGCCACGCGATGGGAGGCCCACACAGGCCAAAGAACAAAGATGGATGAAAATAGATAAATGAAAGACCAATAGAAGTGGCCCGCCCACCTCCCTCCCCCCCAAAAATTAAAAAATCAAACTTGCCAATTCTTTAAGGTTATGAAGAAGTCCTTCTGGTCTGGACATCCTTCTGCCTCTTTTAATTGATTTTGTATGTCAATTATCAGTTCAACTGGACTCTAATCTATCAAGTTCTGATTACCTAGTGTTTAACTCAGAAAACAAACTTACTGTGTTCATATCCAGTTGGAGAAGTGCTTTTCTCAGCAGCGTTTAATGCAGACTGCAGTATTTACTCTGTATAATAGCTTCAACTTAATATATAGTAAGACTGCTTAAACACTTGTAAACACCCTACTTCAAGCCACAGAACCCTCAACTTTTTTTCAGAAGGTTGCTGCTGAGTGACACTTAAGTGGTGTATTTGAGAGAGGGCCATTTTTTATGACACCATGGTCACTAAGGGGCTTCCCTGGTGGCTCAGTGATAAAGAATCCGGTTGCTAATGCAGGAGATGTGGGTTCAGCCCTTGGCTCGAGAAGATCCCTTGGAGAAGGAAATGTCAGCCCACTCCAGTATTCTTGCCTGGAGAATTCCATGGACAAAGAAGCCTGGCAGGTTACAGTCCATGGGATCACAAAAGAATTGGACATAATTTAGCAACTAAACAACAGTAACTTCACACTAGGAGGATGGGGTTAACATTGCAGTCATCTGTAAACTTTTGGACATACTTCCTTTCTCCATAGAGATGACTACAAGCCATAGGGAGAGAAAAGCTATGGCAGATGCCTTTTTATTATCAACTGCAACATGTATAGGCTGATTCTGAGGGATCTTTCTGGGGTCCTGCCCCAGCCACTCTAGCCAACGAGGATTGCTTGTAATTGCAGTAACTCCATTCCACCTCTCATTTACATCACACAGTTATTACCTGTTTTTGGTTCACTGTTTATTATTATCTTAGGAAATTATGCCATAGCATTTTAAAGGATTTCTATGCAAACTTCATTTAAGTATGCCATAACTTTCAAATCATGAGGCATAGCATTGAGAGAGAACTGGATCTGAGTCCTCATACTAATTACTCTGTGACTGTGGCCTAATCACTTGTTACTTGTTTGGCTGTGTTAGATCGTAGTTGTGGCATGAGGGATATTTCATTGTGGTGGGTGGGCTTCTCCCTAGTTTGTAGTGTGAGGGCTTAGTTGCCCTGCCAGTATGCAGGTCTTAGTTCCTTAACCAGGGATTGAACCCACATCCTCTGCATTGGAAGGTAGATTCTTAACCATTTGCGCATGCTTTATCAGTCATGTCTGACTCTTTGAGACCCCATGGACTGTAGCCAACCAGGCTCCTCTGTCCATGGGATTCTCCAGGCAAGAATACTTCAGTGGGTTGCCATTTCCTACTCCATGAGATCTTCCCAATTCAGTCTTTTGCATTGGCAGACAGATTCTTTACTACCGAGTTATCTGGGAAACCCTTAACCATTGGACTATCAGGTAAGTCCCCAAATTACTTCTCTTTGGGCATCAGTTTCCTCATCAAAATTATAATGATTTTGGATTACATGATTTCCACAAACCCTTCTAGCTTTAAAGCACTAAATAAGCTCAACTGAAATGTTTCCCATAAAAATGGGCTTCATTTTTTTTAATTGTCCCATTCCTGGAGACAGTATGCTATATATATATATATATATTTATATACCATATGCTATATGGTACTTTGGACCTCCACTTAGCTTACTCCCCCGCTGTGGTGTTGTTACTTGTTAAAAGTCTTTTCCAACTTTCCTCATCGAAAAAGTTATAAATTTGGGGGGATAGATGTCTTTGTATCCCTTAGCATTTTGTATAAAGGCGCTTTCTGATAGATATGGGTTGAATTACATCTGTGTGGGATTGACCTTGAAGCAGATAATTTGTGGTAGCAGAATCTTAAAAGGCTGAGAAGTTGGAACCCTGTAAAACAGAACTTTGACAAGCTAGCTGATTGAATGTGTGTCAGTTCCTGGTGTTACATTGTAGTAACTATGTTTATAAAAGTATAAAATGATTTTGTTTCTCTAGAACACTGAAAGAGTACCTTGACTTTAAATTTCTTTATGGTCCATTATACTTTCGATGATCAAAGTAACTTCCAATAGTTCTATAGTTAGGTTCTATCTAAATCCTGTGAAGATCAAGGATATTTTTATATTGTGTTTGGGCATTTCTGCATTATTCAAGGCTCAAGAAAGGAAGACAATCCACCTGGAACAATGTCAGTGGCATATTTATGCATATTTTGTTGAATTTAAGAGAAAATCTCTAGAAATTGATTTTGTTAATGCATTTACATTTATGTGCAGTGTTTTTCATCTAAAACTAAAATGTAACCATGGGTAAGGAAGGGGGGAGCTGAGTATAGAATTAGTTCCAATGGCTATAAAAATGCCATGGAAGTCTTTGGCCCAGAAATAAAAGCTTACCAAAATACATACACAGTTGTTGGACTCTTGAGCAGATACACAGCCGTCTGTATAGACAGGGTGGCCAGATCCCCGAGCCTTCCATCCAGATCTTCCCAATTCAGTCTTTTGCATTGGCAGACAGATTCTTTACTACCGAGTTATCTGGGAAACCCTTAACCATTGGACTATCAGGTAAGTCCCCAAATTACTTCTCTTTGGGCATCAGTTTCCTCATCAAAATTATAATGATTTTGGATTACATGATTTCCACAAACCCTTCTAGCTTTAAAGCACTAAATAAGCTCAACTGAAATGTTTCCCATAAAAATGGGCTTCATTTTTTTTAATTGTCCCATTCCTGGAGACAGTATGCTATATATATATATATATATTTATATACCATATGCTATATGGTACTTTGGACCTCCACTTAGCTTACTCCCCCGCTGTGGTGTTGTTACTTGTTAAAAGTCTTTTCCAACTTTCCTCATCGAAAAAGTTATAAATTTGGGGGGATAGATGTCTTTGTATCCCTTAGCATTTTGTATAAAGGCGCTTTCTGATAGATATGGGTTGAATTACATCTGTGTGGGATTGACCTTGAAGCAGATAATTTGTGGTAGCAGAATCTTAAAAGGCTGAGAAGTTGGAACCCTGTAAAACAGAACTTTGACAAGCTAGCTGATTGAATGTGTGTCAGTTCCTGGTGTTACATTGTAGTAACTATGTTTATAAAAGTATAAAATGATTTTGTTTCTCTAGAACACTGAAAGAGTACCTTGACTTTAAATTTCTTTATGGTCCATTATACTTTCGATGATCAAAGTAACTTCCAATAGTTCTATAGTTAGGTTCTATCTAAATCCTGTGAAGATCAAGGATATTTTTATATTGTGTTTGGGCATTTCTGCATTATTCAAGGCTCAAGAAAGGAAGACAATCCACCTGGAACAATGTCAGTGGCATATTTATGCATATTTTGTTGAATTTAAGAGAAAATCTCTAGAAATTGATTTTGTTAATGCATTTACATTTATGTGCAGTGTTTTTCATCTAAAACTAAAATGTAACCATGGGTAAGGAAGGGGGGAGCTGAGTATAGAATTAGTTCCAATGGCTATAAAAATGCCATGGAAGTCTTTGGCCCAGAAATAAAAGCTTACCAAAATACATACACACAGTTGTTGGACTCTTGAGCAGATACACAGCCGTCTGTATAGACAGCAGTGCTGTTGGCCAAGAGTCCCGGAGGCAAGCCAGCCTTCCATCCAGATGCCACTGCCAGTGGGAAACCATTTGGCATCTATTTCTCTGGCTGCCAACCTTCTTCTCCACTGTTTGGCATGGGTTTCCACAGAGTTGCTTAAGTAAATTAAGACTCTGAAGAGTTCTGTATTAACATGCTGCAACAGTGGTGTACTATTTTAATACTTTTTTTTTAACTGTAGCATAGTTAGCTTACAATATTATATTAGTTTCAGATATATAACATAATGATTCATTATTTTCATAGAGTATGTACCATATAAACTTATTTCAATATTATTGACTGTATTCCAGCATTATTGACAATATTGTTGTACATTACATTCATGTGACTTAAAAATTATTTTGTAATCAGTAGTTTATACCTCTTAATTCCCTTCACCTACTTTGCCTATCTTCCCCACGCCATCCCCTCTGGCAACCATTAGTAGTTCTCTATCTGTGAGTGTTTCTGTTTTGTTTGTTCTTTTCTTTTTTTAGGCTTCATACATAAGTGAGTAAATACAATATTTGTCTTTCTCTATCTGACCTGTTTCAGTTAGCATAATAATCTCCAGGTCCATCCATGTTGTTGCTTTTTTAAAAATATCAAGAGAAGCCTGAATTCCATGTATTTTCCTATAGATAAAGTTGCTTTGTAAATTAAAAATGGCATATTTTGATTTCTTTATGGATCCAACTTTCTTCAACCTAGAAGTATCTCGAGAGTTTTAAAAGTTCTATCAGTTTTAAGTACACACACACACACACACACACACACACACACAAGAATGAACTGAACTTTTTGGAAGAGTGAAAGAAATTGTTCATGTGTGAAGTTCATGCATCAAAAATCTCCTGCTGGTCAAAAGGTTGCAATAAGCACATTTTTTCCTATGAAAATCGGATAGGTGTCAGTATTCTTCCCTGATAGGTGGCATGTAGGATTAGCTTCCTAGGACAAAAAATAAAATCAACATGAGCAGTGTCTTCTCACCTTGTAATCTCATCATATTACAATTTCTTTTCATAAAAATTTTAAATTTTTATAATTTTATATTGGAGTATAATTGATTTACAGTGTTGTGTTAGTTTCAGATGTACAGCAAAGTGACTCAGTTATATGTATAGATATGTCTGTTCATTTCAAATTCTATTCCCAGTTGTTGGACTCTTGAGCAGATACACAGCCGTCTGTATAGACAGCAGTGCTGTTGGCCAAGAGTCCCGGAGGCAAGCCAGCCTTCCATCCAGATGCCACTGCCAGTGGGAAACCATTTGGCATCTATTTCTCTGGCTGCCAACCTTCTTCTCCACTGTTTGGCATGGGTTTCCACAGAGTTGCTTAAGTAAATTAAGACTCTGAAGAGTTCTGTATTAACATGCTGCAACAGTGGTGTACTATTTTAATACTTTTTTTTTAACTGTAGCATAGTTAGCTTACAATATTATATTAGTTTCAGATATATAACATAATGATTCATTATTTTCATAGAGTATGTACCATATAAACTTATTTCAATATTATTGACTGTATTCCAGCATTATTGACAATATTGTTGTACATTACATTCATGTGACTTAAAAATTATTTTGTAATCAGTAGTTTATACCTCTTAATTCCCTTCACCTACTTTGCCTATCTTCCCCACGCCATCCCCTCTGGCAACCATTAGTAGTTCTCTATCTGTGAGTGTTTCTGTTTTGTTTGTTCTTTTCTTTTTTTAGGCTTCATACATAAGTGAGTAAATACAATATTTGTCTTTCTCTATCTGACCTGTTTCAGTTAGCATAATAATCTCCAGGTCCATCCATGTTGTTGCTTTTTTAAAAATATCAAGAGAAGCCTGAATTCCATGTATTTTCCTATAGATAAAGTTGCTTTGTAAATTAAAAATGGCATATTTTGATTTCTTTATGGATCCAACTTTCTTCAACCTAGAAGTATCTCGAGAGTTTTAAAAGTTCTATCAGTTTTAAGTACACACACACACACACACACACACACACACACACAAGAATGAACTGAACTTTTTGGAAGAGTGAAAGAAATTGTTCATGTGTGAAGTTCATGCATCAAAAATCTCCTGCTGGTCAAAAGGTTGCAATAAGCACATTTTTTCCTATGAAAATCGGATAGGTGTCAGTATTCTTCCCTGATAGGTGGCATGTAGGATTAGCTTCCTAGGACAAAAAATAAAATCAACATGAGCAGTGTCTTCTCACCTTGTAATCTCATCATATTACAATTTCTTTTCATAAAAATTTTAAATTTTTATAATTTTATATTGGAGTATAATTGATTTACAGTGTTGTGTTAGTTTCAGATGTACAGCAAAGTGACTCAGTTATATGTATAGATATGTCTGTTCATTTCAAATTCTATTCCCATTTAGGTTTACAGACTATTGAGTAAAATTCCCTGTGTTGTACAATAGGTCCTTAATATAGTAGTGAGTATATGTTAAACCCAAACTCCTACTAATTTATCCTCCCCACCTACAACCTTTCCCCTTAAGTAACCATAAATTTGTTTTTCTAAGTTTGTGAGTCTGTTTCTGCTTTGTAAATAAGTTCATTTCTATCTTTTTTTTTTTTAAGATTTCACATGTAAGTGATACTGTGTGATATTTGTCTTTGACTTTCATTAGTATGATAATCTACAGATCCATCCATGTTGCTGCAGATGGCATTGTTTCATTCTTTTTGGTTAAATAGCATTCATTCTATATATGTATCACATCTTCTTTGTGTATTCCTCTGTTGAGGGACATTTATGTTGCCTCCATGTCTTGGCTATTGTAAATAGTGCTGCTGTCAACATTGGAGTGCATGTATTTTTTCAAATTATGGTTTTCTCCAGATATTTGCCCAGGAATGGGATGACTGGATCATATGGTAGCTCTACTTGTAGTTTCTTTAAGTCCAAGGGCCTCTCAGAAGTCTTCTCCAACACCACAGTTCAAAGCCATCAGTTCTTTGGTGTTTAGCCTTCTTTATCGTCCAGCTCTCACATTCATACATGACTACTGGGAAAACCATAGCTTTGACTATAGAGGCTTTTGTTGGCAAAGTGATGTCTCTGCTTTTAATATGCTGTCTAGGTTTGTCATCTTTTAGGATTTGAAATAGCTCAGCTGGAATTCCATCACCTCTGCTAGCTTTGTTTGTAGTGATGCTTCCTAAGACCTACTTGACTTCACACTCCAGGATGTCTGGCTCTAGGTGAGTGATCCCACCATCATGGTTATCTGGGCCAGTAAGGCCTTTTTTGTATAGTTCTTCTGTGTATTCTTTTTTTTTTTTTATTCTTTATTTTTAAAGTTTTACAGAGTTTTGTTGTTCACAGACATGTATGTTCCCAGATCAGTCATATGCATATCCATGGTCCCCACCCTCTTCTGTGTATTCTTTCCACCTCTTCTTAATATCTTCTGCTTCTGTTAGGTCCATACCATTTTTGTGCTTTGTTATGCCCATCTTTGCATGAAACGTTCCCTTGGTATCTCTAATATTCTTGAAGAAATCTCTAGTCTTTCCCATTCTATTGTTATTGTCTGTTTCTTTTCATTGTTCTCTTAGGAAGGCTTTCTTAACTCTCCATGCTATTCTCCGGAACTCTGCACTCAGATGGGTCTAACTTTCTTTTTCTCTTTTGCCTTTCACTTCTTTTCTTAGCTATTTGTAAGGCCTTTTCAGACAACCATTTACCTTTTTGCATTTTTTTTTCTTGGGGTTGGTTTTGATCACTGCCTCCTAATTCATGTTATGAACTTCTACTCATAGTTCTTTAGGCACTGTATCAGATATGATCCCTTGAGTCTATTTGGCACTTCCACTATATAATTGTAAGGAATTTGACTTAGGTCATACCTGAATGGTCTAGTGGTTTTCCCTGTTTTCTTCAATTTAAATCTGAGTTTTGCAATAAGGAGTTCATGATCTGAGCCACAGTCAGCTCGTGGTCTGTTTTTCCCTAACTGTATAGAGCTTCTCCATCTTTGGCTGCAAATTATATAATCTTTTTTTGGTTTAAGTTCTAGAAGATCTTGTAGGTCTTCATAGAACTGTTCAGCTTCAGCTTCTTCAGCATTAGTGGTTGGGGCATAGACTTGGATTACTGTGATATTGAATAGTCAGATGCCTTGGAAACAAAACAAGGTCATTCTGTCATTTTTGAGATTGTACCCAAGTATTGCATTTCAGACTCCTTTGTTAAGTATGGGGTATTCCATTTTTTCTAAGGGCTTCTTGCCCACAGTAGTAGATATAATGGTCATCTGAGTTAAATTTTCCCATTCCTGCCCATTTTAATTTAGTGACTTAGAATATCAATGTTGATTTTTGCCATCTCCCGTTTGACCACTTCTAATTTACCTTGATTCATGGACCTAACATTCCAGGTTCCTATGCAATATTGTTCTTTATAGCATCAGACTTTATTTTCACTACCAGATATATCCACAGTTGGGCATTGTTTCTGCTTTTGCTCATCCTTTTCGTTCCTGCCGGGGCTATTTCTCTGCCCTTCTCCAGTAGCATGTTGGGTACCTACCAACCTGGGGAGTTCATCTTTCAGTGTCATATGTTTTTTGTCTTTTCATACTGTTTGTGGGGTTCTCAAGGCAAGAATGATGAAATGGTTTACCATTGCCTTCTTTGGTGGACCACGTTTTGTCAGAACTCACCACCATGATCCGTCCGTCTTAGGTGACCCTACATAGCATGACTCGTGGTTTTCATTGAGTTAGACAAGGCTGTGGATTCAAGTGATCAGTTTGATTAGTTTTCTGTGGTTGTGGTTTTCATTATATCTGCCCTCTGATGGATGAGGTTGAGTCAGGTAGAAACTCCTTGATGGGAGGGACTGGCTATGAGGAAAGCTGGATCCTGTTCTGGTGGGCAGGGCCATGTTCAATAAATCTTTAATCTGCTTATCTGCTGATGGGTGGGGCTTAGTTCCCTTCCTGTAGTTTGGCCTGAGGCCAAACCATGGCAGGGGTAATGGCAACCTTCTCCAAAAGGACTTAAGCCAGCACCAGGACAGCTGTTTTCAATGACCCAATGGCTAGCCACTGTTGACCCACACCTCCACCAGAATGTCCTGAACAGTCAGAGGAAAGTCTGGCTCAGTCTCTTGTAGGGTCACTGCACCTTTCTCCTGGGTCCTGGTAAGCACAGGGTTTTGTTTGTGCCCCCCAGCATCCGTTTCCCCAGTCCTGCTCAGCGGCTCTATAGTCTGGTGAATGGCGACCTCCTCCAACAGGACTTAAGCCACATGCTGCAGCTCCTAGGACTGCTGCAGGCCACTGCTGATACATGCCTCTGCAAGGAGACACTCAGACACTCAAAGGCAGGTTTGGCTCCATCTCTTATGGAGGTCACTGTTCCTTTCTCTGGGTCTTGGTATACACAGTTTTGTTTGCAACCTCCCAGCATCTCTGGTGGGGTATGAGGTTTGATTTTAAAATGCAGTTGTGCCCCTTCTACAGTCTTGTTGTGGTTTCTCTTTTGCCCTTGGATGCGGGGAATCTTTTTTTGGTGGGATCTGACATTCTCCTGTCAATGGTTGTTCAGCAGGTAGTTGTAATTGTTTTGGTCTCACAGGATAAGATGAGCACATGTCCTTCTATTCCGCTGTTATTTTAATTAATGTAAATATTTTATGGAGAATGAAAGATTAAAAAATGCTAGCAGTTTCCTCTGAGAAACCATATGTGTCATTTGCATATTTGCTTTGGGATCCATTCGCTGCTTGTGTGCTCTCAGGCCTCTTTGCTCCCTGGATTCCTGCTGGTGTCCTTCATTACTCTTAGGAGGGTCAAAAAAGATATTGCTGCTGCAATTTATGTCAAATGATGTTCTGCCCATTTTTTTTCTAAGAGTTTTATAGTGTTTCATTTAGATCTTTAATCCATTTTGAGTTTATTTTGCATATGGTATTAGAAAATGTTCTGTGTCCTAATTTCAGTCTTTTACACGTACTTGTCTCTTTTTCCCAGCACCACGTCTTGAAGAGGTTGCCTTTTCTCCATTGTATAGTCTTGCCTCCTTTTTCATATATTAAGTGATCGTGTTGCTGTTTAGTCACTAAGTCGTGTCTGACTCTTTGCAACCCCATGGACTGTAGCCTGCCAGGTTCCTCTGTTTTCTAGCTAGGGTTTCTGCCTTTCACCACTGTTGACCCACACCTCCACCAGAATCAGAGAAAGTCTGGCTCAGTCTCTTGTAGGGTCACTGCACCTTTCTCCTGGGTCCTGGTAAGCACAGGGTTTTGTTTGTGCCCCCCAGCATCCGTTTCCCCAGTCCTGCTCAGCGGCTCTATAGTCTGGTGAATGGCGACCTCCTCCAACAGGACTTAAGCCACATGCTGCAGCTCCTAGGACTGCTGCAGGCCACTGCTGATACATGCCTCTGCAAGGAGACACTCAGACACTCAAAGGCAGGTTTGGCTCCATCTCTTATGGAGGTCACTGTTCCTTTCTCTGGGTCTTGGTATACACAGTTTTGTTTGCAACCTCCCAGCATCTCTGGTGGGGTATGAGGTTTGATTTTAAAATGCAGTTGTGCCCCTTCTACAGTCTTGTTGTGGTTTCTCTTTTGCCCTTGGATGCGGGGAATCTTTTTTTGGTGGGATCTGACATTCTCCTGTCAATGGTTGTTCAGCAGGTAGTTGTAATTGTTTTGGTCTCACAGGATAAGATGAGCACATGTCCTTCTATTCCGCTGTTATTTTAATTAATGTAAATATTTTATGGAGAATGAAAGATTAAAAAATGCTAGCAGTTTCCTCTGAGAAACCATATGTGTCATTTGCATATTTGCTTTGGGATCCATTCGCTGCTTGTGTGCTCTCAGGCCTCTTTGCTCCCTGGATTCCTGCTGGTGTCCTTCATTACTCTTAGGAGGGTCAAAAAAGATATTGCTGCTGCAATTTATGTCAAATGATGTTCTGCCCATTTTTTTTCTAAGAGTTTTATAGTGTTTCATTTAGATCTTTAATCCATTTTGAGTTTATTTTGCATATGGTATTAGAAAATGTTCTGTGTCCTAATTTCAGTCTTTTACACGTACTTGTCTCTTTTTCCCAGCACCACGTCTTGAAGAGGTTGCCTTTTCTCCATTGTATAGTCTTGCCTCCTTTTTCATATATTAAGTGATCGTGTTGCTGTTTAGTCACTAAGTCGTGTCTGACTCTTTGCAACCCCATGGACTGTAGCCTGCCAGGTTCCTCTGTCTGTGGGATTTTCCAGGCAAGAATACTGGAGTGGGTTGCCATTTCCTTCTCCAGAGGATCTTCCTGACCCAGGAATTGAACTCAGGTCTCCTGCATCTCCTGTATCGCAGGTGTATTCTTTACCACTGAGCCACCTGTGATATTGCTTCTGAGAAACAAGTCCACTGGCCTTTTGTTTAACCAATGTAATGCTACCAAAAAACCTGAAAGCCTTAGCCTGTGCATCTCAGACTAGATTGAAGAGACAGTTCTCTTTAAGCTACCATTTCATTATTATATAGAAAATCACTGATTTTCAGGAAGGTTCATACTATAACTACATTTTAAGGTGATTTTTACCTCTTTGTAAAGATGGGGTCAAAATAATAATTAGGATTTATGGAAATGAAAAACGAGATTCACTCAAAGTTAATAAGATGAATCATTGACCCAAATCTATATACTTTTAAAATACCCAGGCTGCAAGGATAAACAATGAATAAAAAAGTTTATATATAAGAGGATATTTTTATATCAAAAAAGCACAAAGAGGGTTTCCCTGGTGGTCCAGTGGGTAAAAAGTCTGCCTTGCAGTGCAAGGGGCGCTGGTTGAATCCCTCATCTGGGAATATCCCCCATGCAGTGGAGCGACTGGGCCAGTGTGTCCAATTACGAGCCAGCGCTCTGGAGCGCGTGTGCCTGGAGCCGTTGCTCTGCAGCGAGGGAGGCCACTGCGATGGGAGGCCCACACAGGCCAAAGAACAAAGATGGATGAAAGTAAATAAATGAAAGACCAATAAAACTAGCCAAAAATTAAAAAAAAAAAAAGCAAAAAGAACTTTAGATATGTAGCATTTCCCTAGAGCATTTCTTGAAACTATTTACTACACTTACTACATAATCAAAGTAAGAATTGCCTGAAAAAAATAACCTAAAAATTGGTATTAACAGAATTATTAAACATACTAAATTTATCTGTAAGTCCTTCCACTGAAGGGCATTACAGCTCTTTAGTTTATTGCAAACATACCTTAAAAAATGTCAACCCTGTGGTTGAAGGTATAATGCATATATGTTTAATTATTGGCACTGTACTAAAAAGAACAATGAGGAACATCTTATTTAAATAAAATGAGGATAATATTTCACTGGGGAATCTATCCCAACAGATTTTTTTATCCAAAATTTTGGACCAATGCAAATTTTTTAAAATAATGAAAGCCGTGTTTTGCTCAGGAATACTATTATACATATGCCATATAGGGTATTTTATAGCAGACATTAGTCTGCCAGTTGTCAGGTGGCAGAATGCTAAGCAGTGAGTTTGGCATTGCCTGGCTAGTAGTTTCTTGTCACCCTGGATAATCTGTCAGAATGCGATGTTGAGACCATCACCACTTCTCTTTTAAGAGGTGATTCCACTGTGATGGAACTTTCATATTCTTCAAATGTATGATATAGCAAAACACCTCCCACAAATCCACTGGATATCACAATGTTTCTTTTATCAGCATCATCGTTTTCAAATTACAGGCCTTTTGCAATAAATTGTTTCATTGTCTTAGAGTGCACACTTTTATTTCTGGGCTTTGTATCCTGTTCCACTGATCTGAATTTCTGTTTCTGTATTATTGGAGCTTTGTATTACAGTTTAAAGACAGAGAGTCTGTTTCATCCCTCTGTTTTTCTTAAGCTTGCTTTGACTATTTGGGGTCTTTTGTATTTCTACATAACTTTCTAATTTTTTCTAATTTTGTGAAAAATGCTGTTGGTAATTTGATAGGGATTGCATGAATCTGTAAATTGCCTTGAGTAGTACGGTCATTTTGACAATATTGATTCTTCCAATTCACTCCAAGAATACGGTATCTATTTTCATCTGTTTGTATTATCTTCCATTTCTTGCATCAGTGTAATAGTTTTCAAAGTACAGGTCTTTTGCCTCCTTAAGTAGGTTTATTCCTAGGTATTTTATTCTTTCTGTTGCAATGGTAAATGGGATTAATTCCTTAATTTCTCTTTCTGATACTTTATTTAGTGTGTAAAATGCAACAGATTTCCATATATTAATTTCTTATCATGCAGCTTTACCAAATTTATTGATGAGCTCTAGTAGTTTTCTGGTAGTATCTTTAGGATTTTTCTGTCATGTCATCTGCAAACTGACAGTTTCACTTCTTCATTTCCATTGTGAATTCCTTTAATTTCTTTTTCTTCTATGATTATTGTGGGTAGAACTTCCAAAACTGCATTGAATGAAAGTGGCAAGAGTGGACATCCTTGTCTTCCTCCTGATCTTTGAGCAAGTATGCACATGTTTTTAGTTGTGTCTGACTCTTTGCAGCCCTGGAGTCAATCAGGCTCCTCTGTTCATGGAATTTTCCTGCCTTGATTTCTTTGAGCCCCCAAGTATGCACATGTTTTGTTTATAGCAGACATTAGTCTGCCAGGTGGCAGAATGCAAATGATTTGGCATTGCCTGGCTAGTAGTTTCTTGTCACCCTGGATAATCTGTCAGAATGCGATGTTGAGACCATCACCACTTCTCTTTTAAGAGGTGATTCCACTGTGATGGAACTTTCATATTCTTCAAATGTATGATATAGCAAAACACCTCCCACAAATCCACTGGATATCACAATGTTTCTTTTATCAGCATCATCGTTTTCAAATTACAGGCCTTTTGCAATAAATTGTTTCATTGTCTTAGAGTGCACACTTTTATTTCTGGGCTTTGTATCCTGTTCCACTGATCTGAATTTCTGTTTCTGTATTATTGGAGCTTTGTATTACAGTTTAAAGACAGAGAGTCTGTTTCATCCCTCTGTTTTTCTTAAGCTTGCTTTGACTATTTGGGGTCTTTTGTATTTCTACATAACTTTCTAATTTTTTCTAATTTTGTGAAAAATGCTGTTGGTAATTTGATAGGGATTGCATGAATCTGTAAATTGCCTTGAGTAGTACGGTCATTTTGACAATATTGATTCTTCCAATTCACTCCAAGAATACGGTATCTATTTTCATCTGTTTGTATTATCTTCCATTTCTTGCATCAGTGTAATAGTTTTCAAAGTACAGGTCTTTTGCCTCCTTAAGTAGGTTTATTCCTAGGTATTTTATTCTTTCTGTTGCAATGGTAAATGGGATTAATTCCTTAATTTCTCTTTCTGATACTTTATTTAGTGTGTAAAATGCAACAGATTTCCATATATTAATTTCTTATCATGCAGCTTTACCAAATTTATTGATGAGCTCTAGTAGTTTTCTGGTAGTATCTTTAGGATTTTTCTGTCATGTCATCTGCAAACTGACAGTTTCACTTCTTCATTTCCATTGTGAATTCCTTTAATTTCTTTTTCTTCTATGATTATTGTGGGTAGAACTTCCAAAACTGCATTGAATGAAAGTGGCAAGAGTGGACATCCTTGTCTTCCTCCTGATCTTTGAGCAAGTATGCACATGTTTTTAGTTGTGTCTGACTCTTTGCAGCCCTGGAGTCAATCAGGCTCCTCTGTTCATGGAATTTTCCCTGCCAAAATATTGGAACTGGTTGTGACTTCCTACTCCAGGGGAGTCTTCCCAACCCAGAAGTTGAACCTATATCTCTTGTGTCTCCTGCTTTGGCAGGCAGATAGCTTTACTATTGAGTCACCAGGGAAACCCTTAGAGGGAATGCTTTCAGCTTTTCACTGCTGACTATAATTTTACCTGTAGGTTTATCATGTATGACCTTTATTATGTTGAAGTATGGTCCCTCTATACCCACTTTCGAAGAGTTTTTATCATAAATGAATGTTGAATTTTGTCAGAAGTTCTGCACCTGTTGAGATGATCGTATGGTTTATATTCTTCATTTTGTTGATTGGTGTATCATGCTGATTGATTTGTGGGTATTGACAAATTCCTTGCATCTCTGACATAAATCCCACTTGAACATGGTGTATGATCTTTTTAATGTATGGTTGGACTCAGTTTTGTGGTATTTTATTGAGGATTTTTGTATCTTTGTTCTGTGATAACTGGCTTGTAATTTTCCTTTTTTTGTAATATCTGTGGTTTTGCCATCAGGTGATAGTGACTTCATAAAATGAGTTTGGGAGCTTTCTGTCCTCTGCAGTGTTTTTTTTTTTTTTGAGTAATTTCAGAAGGATACCTGTAAATGTTTGATAGGATATGCCTGTTTAGCATTCTGGTCCTAGACTTTTATTTGTGGGAGTTTTAGTTTTAATTTCAGTACTGGTAATTGATCTCTTTGTATTGTCTTTTTCTTCTTGGTTCAGTCTTTGGAGATTTTACCTTTCTAAAAATTTGTCCATTTCTGCCAGTTTCCGTTTTATTGGCATATAGTTGCTTGTAGTACTCTCTTATGATCCTCTGTGGTATCCATTGTACCTTCTCTTTTTTTTATTTCTAATTTTATTGGCTTGAGTTGTCTCCCTTTTTTTTCCTTGATGAGTCTGACTAATCTTGTTTATCTTTTCAAAGAACAAGCTTTACAATAGTTTCCTTGATCTTTGCTATTGTTTTCTGCATTTTATTGCATTTATTTCTGCTTTGATCTTTATAATTTCTTTCCTCCTAACTTTGGGTTTTGTTTGTTATTCCTTCTCTAATTGTTTCTGGTATAACATTAGGTTGTTTATTTGAAATTTTTCTTGTTTCCTGAGGTAAGAGTATAAGCTTCCCTCTTAGAACCTCTTTATTGACTCCCATAGGTTTTGGATTATTGTGTTTTCATTTGTCTCTAGGCATTTTTTGATTCTCTCTTTGATTTCTTCAGTGATCCATTGTTTAGTGGCATACTGTTTAGCCTGTATGTGTTTGTGTGTTTTAAACAGTTTTTTCTTGTAGTTGATTTCTAACTTCATGTCTTTGTGATCAGAAAACTTAATTGATATAATTTCAGTTTTCTTAAATTGGCTGAGTCTCACTTTGTGACCAGTCACTATGTGATCAGTTCTGGAGAATGTTCCATATATACTTAAAAAGAATGTGTATTTTGTTTCTTTTGGATGGAACACTCTATAAATATCAATCAAGTCCATTTAGTCTAATGTATCATTTAAGGCCTGCATTTCCTATCTGGATTATCTGTCTGATGAAAGTGGGCTGTTACAGCCCTATCTGTTTAGTTCTTCTAGCTACATGTTGTTAAACATTTCTTGTATTTTCTTGGTCTGTGTCTCCATTCTTTTCTGAGCTCTTGGATCATCTTCATTATTACTCTGAATTTTTTTAGGAGTAGATTGCCTGTCTCCATTTCACTTAGTTTTCTTCTGGGGTTTTATCTTGTTCCTTTGTCTGGGACATAGTCCTCTGCCATCTCTCTTTGTCTCTCTCTGACTGTGATTTCCATTCCACTGTTTACAGGCTTGTTTTCTTCATGCTTCTGCTGTGTGCCCCCCAGAGGATGAGGCTGGCCTAAGAGGACTGTGCAGGTCTCCTGGAGGGAAGGATTAGTTCCTGCCCATTGTTGTGTGGAGCTGGGTCCTGTCTCTCTGGTGAGCAGGGCCATGTCCAGGGGTGTGCTTAGCAGGAAGCTGTGAGCTGAGGAAGACTTCAGGCAGCCTTTTTGCAGATGGGTGGGGCTGTTTTTCTGTCCTGTTGAGTTGTTTGGCCTGAGGCATCCCAGTACTGGAGCATATAGGCTGCTGGGCGGGGCCATGTCCTGGTGAGAAAATGGCAGCCTTCAGGAGGGCTCAAGCCAGAGTGTACTCTCCAGAACCATCACCACCAGTGTCTTTGTCCCTCCAGTGAGCCACAGATACCCCTTACCTCCAAAGGAGACCCTCTGATACCAGTAGGTGAGTCTGACCCAGGCTCTTTTGGAGGTCATTGCTTTTCTCCCCAGGGTCCCAGTGTATACAAGACATTGTGTCCACCCTCCAAGAATTGAATTTCTGTTTCTTGTGTAATTCTTATGATCAAATCCCTCTGACCATCAAAACAAGTGATCTGGGGACTCCTCCTTCTGTTGCCAGTCACTCAGACTGGGAAGCCTTACATGAAACTTGGCACTTTCACTCCTGTGAGAGAATCTCTCTGATACAATTATTTTCCCATTTGTGGGTTACCCACCTAGTAGGTATGGGATTTGATTTTATCACAGTTGCACCATTGCTACTTCTCATGACTGCTTCTTTGTCTTTGGATGAAGGATATCTGTTTTGATAGGTTCTAACACTGTTGTGTCGATGGTTTTTCAGCAATTAGTTGTGATTTTGGTGTTTTCATGAATGGAGGTGATCTCGTGTCATTTTTCTCCGCTCTTCTGTTTATTTCCCTCAAATCCCCATGTCTGATTCAGTGAGGTTCTGCTTGGCACCAGCATCATTTTGTACTTCCCAGCTCCCCCAACTAGGAGAGAGGCTTCTTTACCCACCACCTACATATCACCTCCCTCATATCACTAGGGTTGGGCAGCCAGACAAATCCTTCTGAAAGAGCTGGCTTCTTTTTCACATCTACCTTGCCAAGAGTAGAGTTTTGAGGTTCATCTGATCAAAAGAGAGGATTTTCAAAAGATAGCATCATTTATGTATCTTGGATTTTGGACTCAGAAACATGTCATAGTTCAAATCGCATATTTTAATTTGCTCAACAAATAGTACTTTTACTTTAAATTTCTGTAAGCATGAAACTGCTATTGCATGCTGCAAAAGAAAAGGAAAAGCAAATAGGTCAGGTCGTTATCGTGGCTCTGTTAAGTTTGTTGTTCGTTTGATCTCCTTGCTGTCCAAGGGGATCCGGAGTTTCAGGAGTCTTCAGGAGTTTCAGGAGTCTTCTCCAGCACCACAGTGACAGGTGATAGATGAAGGTAGGTTACTGTGAATCATGTCGGATTCCTCATCTCCAGTGGAGAAGAATTCACGTTGGGATCAAAAGATTTGGCAGTGGTCACTCAGACCTTTGTGCAGTGAAAAGTTTATTAAAGTAAGAAAGGATAGGGAAAAGCTTCTAGCATAGCCACCGGAAGGAGGATAGAAGAGTATCCCCGTGAAGCCACTTTAGGTGTGGCATTTTATACTTTTTCAGTTGGTTATTAACAGTAGTTTAAAAGAATATATTGAGACGGTAAAGGTCTTACCCACAACATCAACATGAGATTAGCTAGGACAGTCTCCAGGCCTCAGGGCTAGGTGAGACAGTCTAATGTAAACGCCCAGATTAACATAAGACTAGAAGTTTTCGGTTTCAACATCGAAGATCTTTGCCTTTATTTCTCCTTGTCCTTCCTCTTCTCCTCCTTGTCCTGGGAACCGGCTGGCCTCCTTGCCAAGTCTGCCTGTGTACGCCTTTGAACAGTTTGAAAACAACAATTCATTGACACTTGGCCTTCTTTATGGTCCATTTCTCAGATCCATACATGACTGCTTGAAAAACCATAGTTTCCACTATACAGACCTTTGTCAGCAAAGTGATGTCTCTCTTTTTAACATGCTGTCTAGATTTGTCATAGCTTTTCTTCCAAAGGCAAGTCTTTTAATTTCATGACTGCAGTCATGGTCCACAGTGATTTTGGATCCCAAGAAAATGAAGTCTGTCACTGCTTCCACTTTTCTCCCATTTATTTGCCATGAAGAGATGGGCCCAGATGTCATGATCTTAGTTGTGTGAATGTTGAGTTTTAAGCCAGCTTTTTCACTCTCTTCTTTCACCTTCATCAAGAGGCTCTTTAGTTCCTCTTTGCTTTCTGTCGTTAGAGTAGTATCATCTGCATATCTGAGGTAGTTGATATTTCTCCTGCAATCTTTTTTTTTTTTTTTAATTTTATTTATTTATCTTTTGGGGGGTGGGCTGGGGAGGGAGGGGGATGGGCGGGCCATTTCTATTGGTCTTTCATTTCTCTATTTTCATCCGTCTTTGTTCTTTGGCTCCTGTGGGCCTCCCATCGCGGTGGCCTCTGTTGTCGCAGAGCACTGGCTCTGGGCGCATGCGTGCCAGAGCTCCGGCTCAGTAATTGGACACATCGGTCCAGCCGCTCAACGGCACATGGGATCTTCCCAGGCCAGGGATTGAACCAGCGCCCCCTGCACTGCAAGGTGGTGTCCTTACCCACTGGACCACCAGGGGAAGCCCTCTCCTGCAATCTTGATTCATTTGTGATTCATCTCTTTGTTGTGATCTATAGAGTCAAAGGCTTTAGTGTGGTCAATGAAGCAGAAGTAGATGTTTTTCTGGAATTCACTTGCTTTTTCTCTGATCCAACAGATGTTGATAGTTTGATCTCTGGTTCCTTTACCTTTTGTCAATCAGCTTGTGCATCTGGTAGTTCAGTTCACATATTGCTGAAATCTAGTTAAAGGATTTTGAGTATTACCTTGCTAGCATGTCAAATGAGCACAATTGTATGGTAGTTTGAACATACTTTGGCATTGCCTTTCTTTGGGATTGGATTGAAAACTGACCTTTTCCAGTCCTGTGGCCACTGCTGAGTTTCCAAAATTTGCTGATGTATCGCCTGCAACACTTTAACAGCCTCATCTTTTAGGATTTTAAATAGCTCAGCTGTCCTTTGCTGTATAGGAAAATAATAGCTCTACAACTACATACACACACACACACACACACAATGATGATGATACTAGTTGTTCTTTGTCTCCCTATGAATTTTCTAATTTGTCAGTCTAAAGTCTGCTATATTTACTCAGCACCAAATTCTTTTATGGGGCTTATCCAATGGCTCAGCAGGTAAAGAATCTGCCTGAAATTCAGGAGACACAGGATAGGTTCAATTTTTTGGTTGGGAGGATCCCCTGGATAAGGAAATGGAAACTCACTCCAGCATTCTTGCCTGGAGAATCCTATGGAAAGAAAGATCCTGGTGGGCTATAGTCCACGGGGTCACAAAGAATCAGACATGACTTAGTGATTAAGAACACAATACACCTTCTTTTATGGAGTATGGTTTCAACTAACGCTCTATTTTAAAAGAAAAAAAAACAGTGGTGGGCTTCCCTGGTGGTTCATTGGGTAAAGAGTCCACCTTGCAGTGCAGGGGGAGCTGGTTCGATCCCTGACCTGGGAAGATCCCACATGCCGCAGAGTGGATGGACCAGTGTGTCCAATTACAAGCCAGCGTCCTGGAGTGCATGCACCCAGAGCCAGTGCTGTGCTATGAGAGAGGCCACTGCAATGGGAGGCCCACACAGGCCAAAGAACAAAGATGGATGAAAATAAATAAATGAAAAACCAATAAAAGAAGCCAAAAATTTAAAAAAAAAAAAACACGGCATTTTCTTTATATAATTCTCTGCTTCCTGTTTCAAAGGAAAAGAACATAATTTGTCTTTTGTGGGGGAATAGTAGCCACCATGAATAAAGTATTTTTTGTTGTTGTTAGTTGAGAAATGGGTTTAAATTAATGAAAAGATAGATGCTCCTGATTGGGGTAAGAGTAGTACTTCCTTCTCACTTTCCCTTTTAGCTGACCTTGAGCACCAGCTTTACCTTTATCCTTTCTTGGACCATCTCTGTGTCTGCAAACATCTAGAGAGTCATTGGCAAATCTCAGAAATGACCACAGCACTACATGGTCCTTCATCCATGAATGAAAACTCCAAACATTGCCAGGATTTCAAATCTTCTCACAAATATGTGCTATCTGAATGCAGCAATTATTTGTGTATACATTTTATGCTTTTATTTGAAAAACTATGTTCTACAAATACTCATTTTGAAACTGTTAACAGCAGCAGTTGTAGCTAAATTTGTTGAGCACTTAGTATGTGCTTTCTATGAATTTTATCATTCAATGCTCATGAATCTTTGAGGTAGTATTAGTTATTATTTCAATCTTATGGATGAGGAATGTGAGGATTAGATAAATGTCATGGCTAAGCAGCTGGGCCCTTTGGTTCCAGAGCTCAACAGTACAGCATAGCATAGCACAGGTGAAAAATAATTTGGGGGTCAATTGATTTGGAAATACAGCATTAAGCCAAAATTTGAAAACTTCTTTCTTAACAGAAATTTTCTGAGTGTTTAATATGCCAGTGCACATTGAATTTTTAAGAATCAAAATTATATGGAATATAATACGTGGTATTCCCAAACTCACTAAATACTGCCAATCTCTCAAGGGCCTAAGCCTGAAAACCTAGTTGTTAAGATCTCAGTACTATTCAAAACAATATAGAGATTCAATACAGTTCTTATAAAATTTCCATCGGTCTTTTCAGAAATGGAAAAGCCAGTCCTCAAATTCTTGTGGAATGGTAAAACACCCAAATAGCTGAATTCATCTAGAAATACAAGAACAAAATTGGAAGACTCCTATCTCCTGACTTAAAACTTAATACAAAGCTGCAATAATGAAAATAATGTGATCCTGGCATTAGGATTGATACACATAGAATAGGATTGAGAGTCCAGAAATAAACATCTGTGGTCAGTTGTTTTTGGACAAGTGTGCTAAATCCATTCAATGGAGAAAAAAATAGTTTCCTCAGGGAAGATAATGGGCCAACTAGATTTCCCTATGGGAAAGAATGAATGCAAATATACCTCATACTATATACAAAAACTCAAAATGGATTAGTGGCACAGAATACATAAGCAACAGCAACAACAAAAATAGATACGCTACTCCCTTAAAATGGAGAAATTTTGTGAATCAAAGAATTCATGGGGGGATGGGGATGCAGAGCTAAGATGGCGGTGTAGAAGGATGTGCACACATCTTATCGCCTGAATTGCAATTAGTTCCTGGAAAACCATCGACAGGAGGACGTTGGATCTGATCATAAAAAAGATGCCCCACATCAAAGAGCCAAGGAGAGGCCACAACAAGATGGTAGGAGGGCGCAATTGTCAAACGTTGTACCCATCAGAGAGGCTGGGTGGGTCAAATATATAAACCCTGTTGCACATCAAGACCCAGGAAAGGAGCAGTGACCTCTCACAAGGGACTGAGCCAGACCTGCTTTACAGGGTCCAAATGCCCCCTTAAGCTAGAAGTACCCTTGAGCTGTCCTCGGAAAGACCACACTTAATTCCCTTTGAGGAGGTTATCATTAACCCGATCATAGAGCCACCAAGTAGGACTGGCAACTCTGCACACTGAGATCAGGGAGAGGGGAATAGCGATGCCGCATGAGACTGAGACAGACTCACCTCTCAGTATTCTGAAGTCTCTGGCGGAGCCGGGCGTCAATGGTGGCTTGCAGCAGGGTCGGGGACACTGCAGAAGTGCTTCTTATAGAACATATGGGAATAAATCCTTTGTGAGAGAGACACCATTACCCCTACTGTAGTTTGGCTGCAGGTCAAACTACAGGGAGGGAACTTAGCTTACCCAGCAACAAAGGTAGCTGGATTAATAAGAAGCTACCAGGGCCAGCCTGGGTGGGCCTTTTAGTTCTGGAATAGGCAGAAATAAACAGTAAAAGAGGCCTTCAGATCCAACCACTGCCAGAGGCAAGGAAAAGACTGATAATTCCTGAATAGTCAGCAAGAGACAGAAGAACAGAAACATTTACCATTTTCACATTTTGACTGGAGCTGGATTTATAGCTGGATTTTTATTGTTTTATTTTTTATTCTTTTTTTTCACTTTTTTTTTTTTTTCTCATCTGCTCAGCCCCACCCCTGCTTTTTTTTCTCCTTCCTCCATTGAACTCTATTGAAGTTACCAATCTTACCAGTAAGAATGAATACACATTTTATTTTGGTATATAATTCTGGTTCCACATTGGCCTTTTATGGTTCTGTGGGGGTTTTGTTTGTTTTTACTCTCTTTGCTTTGTTTTCTATATTTTTCTAAATATTTATCTCTATTTTAATTTTTAAATTTTTTATATGTATTATTACTTTCTCTATAACTATTTCTGTACTTTTTCTGATGCTCTTTTCCTATAGCACTAAACTCTAATATATACAAATCTCATATTTATCCTATATTTAACTTTGCATTATTATTCTATATTTCTATTCTAACCTCCCTTTCTCTTTTTTTCCTTTCCCACCATATTTCTTAGTCTGTTTTGTCCTCATTGCCTTATCCCCAATTGAGACCATGCTCTAGCATTATTCTCCAATTTGTGCTCTAGTTAGTTTGGTTATTAATTGGTGTGTATCATTCTTGCTTTTTTCTATTTGCTGTGCTAACATATTATACTGTATTTTTTGTTGGAATGTTTGGGTTATGTTATGACTGTATGTTTGTGTGTATAATTCAGTATGCTAGATAGTATTTTAGTTTAGATAGTAATTTCTGTTTCTCATTCACTTATATATGTTTTAATACCATTTAATGCCATAACAAACGAGCCATGAAATATTCATTCCCTGGTCAGGCAACAAGCCCCGGGGTTTTAGGGAGGGAGAACTGACCCCCAAACCCTACAATACCGGAGAACACCTAACACTAGAGAGCATTAAACAATGAGAACTCCAACAAAGGCAAGCACTTGTATGCAAATCTGACATCACCCAACCACCAGCATCACCCAGAATAAGACACCTCATGCAAACAACAAACACCCACGGATGTAACTCAAAGTCAGGGAAAAGGAAACCCGAAACATAGTTAGTTTAAAAATTAATAAAAACAATGAAACAACAGAGAAATACCACACAAGTGAAGGAACACTCTACAAGCACGCAAGTCCAAATAAACGAAGTGGTATTGGACAAACGTTCTGACAGCGAATTCAGAAGAATGCTAGTAATGATGATCCAAAACACCAAAAACAGAATTTTAGAGAAATTGCAAGAATCAACTAACACACTGAATAAAGAAATACAAGGACTTGAAAAACACCAGACAGAGACGAACAACTCACTTGCTGAACTTAAAAACACTGTAGAAGGAATCAAGAGCAGAGTATCTGAGACAGAAAACGGGATAAGTGAGCTGAAAGATAGAATGGTGGAAGTAACTGCAGAAGAACAGAATCAAACTCAAAGAATGAAAAGAGCAGAGGACAGCCTCAGAGACCTCTAGGACAATATCAAATGTACCAATATTCGAATTATAGAGGTTCCAGTAGAAGAAGAAAAAAGGAAAGGATGTGAGAAAACTGTTGAAGGGATTATAGTTGAAAATTTCCTCAACATGGGAAAAGAAACAGTCAAACTAGTCCAAGTGCAAATAGTACCATACAGAATAAACCTGGGAGAAATCACGCCAAGACACATATTAATTAAGCTAGCACAAATTAAAAACAAAGACAGAATTCTAAAAGCAGCAAGGAAAAAAGCAGCCTAGTGACACACAAGGGAAACACCATACATTTTACAACTGACCTTTCAACAGAAACTCTGCATGCCAGAAGGGAATGACAAGACACATTTAAAGTGCTGAAACAGAATAATAAGCAACCAACAATACTCTACCCTTCAAGGATCTCATTCAGAGTTGATGGAGAAATCAAAAACTTTACAAATAAGCAAAAATTAAAAGAATTTAGTCACACCAAACCAGCCTTACAACAAGTGTTAAATGGACTCATATAGACAACAAGTAGAAGAACATCTACAAAACAAAGCGACCATAACATCTAAGAAGATGACAATAGGATCATTTGTATCAGTAATTACTTTGAATGTAAATGGACTAAATGCCCCAACCAAAAGACACAGACTGGCTGAATGGATACAAAAACATGGCCCATACATATGCTGCCTACAAGAAACTCACTCCAGACCTAGAGACACTCATAGACTGAAAGTGAGAGGATGGAAAAGGATACGCCTTGCAAATTGAAACCAAAAGAAAGCTGGAGTAGCAATCCTCATATCAGACAAAATAGACCTTAAAATGAAGAAGATTATAAAAGATGAGGCAGGACACTACATCATGATCAAGGGATCGATCCAAGAGGAAGACATAACAATCATAAATATCTATGCATCCAACACAGGAGCACCCCAATACATAAGACAAACACTTTCTGATATAAAAAATAAACTGACAATAACACAATAATAGTAGGAGACTTTAATACATCTCTCACACCAATGGACAGATCATCCAAACAGAAAATTACTAAAGAAACACAAGCCTTAAATGCCATACTAGAAGAGATGGACATCATTGTTTACCTTTAGGACCTTCCATCCAAAAGCAGAAGAATACACTTTCTTCTCAAGTGCTCATGGAACATTCTCCAGGATAGACCACATCTTGGGCCACAAATTAAATCTCAGTAAATTGAAGAAAATTGAAATTGTATCGGCCATCTTCTCTGACCACAATCCAATGAGACTAGAGATCAATTACAGGAAAAAACCCGCTAAAAACAGGCACATGGAGATTAAACAACACATACCTAAAAAGCAAACTGATTACCGAGCAAATCAACGGAGAAATAAGAAAAATTCCTAGAAGAAAATGATAATGAACACATAACAGTGCAAAACCTATGGGATACCACAAAAGCAGTTCTAAGAGGGAAGTTTATAGCAATTCAATCCTACCTCAAGAAACAAGAAAAATGTCAAACAGATGACTTAACACTACACTTAAAACAAATGGAGGACTTCCTTGATGGTCCAGTGGCTAAGATTCTGTGCTCCCAATACAAGGGGCCGAGGTTCGATCCCTGGTCAGGAACTAGATCCCACATGCCGCAACTGAGACCCAGCACAGCCAAATATAAATAAATAATGTCTTTAAAAAAGAAAAAACTGGAGAAAGAACAAAAACACCCCAAAGTTAGCAGAAGAAGAGAAATCATAGAGATCAGAGCGGAAATAAATGAAAAAGAAATGAAACAATAATAAAGATAAATAAAACAAAAAGCTGGTTCTTCGAAAAGTTAAACCAAATTGATAAACTGCTGGCCAGACTCATCAAGGAAAAAAAGAGAGAAGAACCAGATCAACAAAATCAAAAATGAAAAAGGAGAGATTACAACAGATAATGCAGAAATCCAAAGGATTATAGGAGACTATTATGCACAACTATATGGTAACAAACTGGACAACCTGGAAGAAATGGACAGTTTCTTGGAGAAGATTCCGAGACCAATAGAGGAAGACATAACAATCATAAATATCTATGCATCCAACACAGGAGCACCCCAATACATAAGACAAACACTTTCTGATATAAAAAATAAACTGACAATAACACAATAATAGTAGGAGACTTTAATACATCTCTCACACCAATGGACAGATCATCCAAACAGAAAATTACTAAAGAAACACAAGCCTTAAATGCCATACTAGAAGAGATGGACATCATTGTTTACCTTTAGGACCTTCCATCCAAAAGCAGAAGAATACACTTTCTTCTCAAGTGCTCATGGAACATTCTCCAGGATAGACCACATCTTGGGCCACAAATTAAATCTCAGTAAATTGAAGAAAATTGAAATTGTATCGGCCATCTTCTCTGACCACAATCCAATGAGACTAGAGATCAATTACAGGAAAAAACCCGCTAAAAACAGGCACATGGAGATTAAACAACACATACCTAAAAAGCAAACTGATTACCGAGCAAATCAACGGAGAAATAAGAAAAATTCCTAGAAGAAAATGATAATGAACACATAACAGTGCAAAACCTATGGGATACCACAAAAGCAGTTCTAAGAGGGAAGTTTATAGCAATTCAATCCTACCTCAAGAAACAAGAAAAATGTCAAACAGATGACTTAACACTACACTTAAAACAAATGGAGGGACTTCCTTGATGGTCCAGTGGCTAAGATTCTGTGCTCCCAATACAAGGGGCCGAGGTTCGATCCCTGGTCAGGGAACTAGATCCCACATGCCGCAACTGAGACCCAGCACAGCCAAATATAAATAAATAATGTCTTTAAAAAAGAAAAAACTGGAGAAAGAACAAAAACACCCCAAAGTTAGCAGAAGAAGAGAAATCATAGAGATCAGAGCGGAAATAAATGAAAAAGAAATGAAACAATAATAAAGATAAATAAAACAAAAAGCTGGTTCTTCGAAAAGTTAAACCAAATTGATAAACTGCTGGCCAGACTCATCAAGGAAAAAAAGAGAGAAGAACCAGATCAACAAAATCAAAAATGAAAAAGGAGAGATTACAACAGATAATGCAGAAATCCAAAGGATTATAGGAGACTATTATGCACAACTATATGGTAACAAACTGGACAACCTGGAAGAAATGGACAGTTTCTTGGAGAAGATTAATCTCCCAAGACTGAACCAGGAAGGAATAGAAAATATGAACAACCCAATCACAAGCTCAGAAATAGAATTTGTGATTCAAAGTCTACCCAAAAGTAAAAGCCCAGGGCCAGATGGCTTCACAGCCGAATTCTACCAAACATTTAAAGAAGAGCTGATGTCTGTCCTTCTAAAACTCTTCCAAAAAATTGCACGGGAAGGAACACTTCCAGACACATTCTACAAGGCCACCATTACCCTGATACCAAAACCAGGCAAAGACACCACAAAAAAGGAAAATTATACACCAATTTCACTGATGAATTTGGATGCCAAAATCCTCAACAAAATCCTAGCAAACAGTATTCAACACATCAAAAAACTCACACATCATGTTCAAGTCGGGTTCATCCCAGTCATGCAAGAATTCTTCAATATGCACCAATCAATCAATGTGATACACCATATGAACAGATTGAAAGCCAAAAATCACATGATAATCTCTATAGATGCAGAAAAAGCCTTTGACAAAATCCAACACCCATTTATGATAAAAGCTCTTCAAAAGATGGGCATAGAAGGAACCTACCTCAACATAGTGAAAGCCATATATGAGAAGCCCACAGCAAACATTATCCTCAATGGTGAAAAACTGAAAGCATTCCCTCTAAGATCAGGAACAAGACAGGGTTGTCCACTTTCACCACTATTATTCAACATAGTCCTGGAAGTTCTAGCAGCAGCAATAAGAGAAGAAAAAGAAATCAAAGGAATATAGATTGGAAAAGAAGAAGTAAAACTCTATTTGCAGATGACATGATATTATACATAGAAAACCCCAAAGACACTATTAGAAAACTACTAGAGCTAATCAACGAATTCAGCAAAGTCATGGGATACAAAATCAATACACAGAAATCACTGGCATTCCTATACACAAACAATGAAAAATCAGAAAACAAAATCAAAGAGGCAATCCCCTTCACCACTGCAACCAAGAGAATAAAATATCTAGGAATAAACCTACCCAAAGAAACAACAGAGCTGGACACAGAAAATTATGAGACACTCATGAAAAGAAATTAAAGAAGACTTAAACAGATGGAGAGATACTCCATGTTCCTGGGTCGGAAGAATCAATATTGTGAAAATGACCATACTGCTAAATATCATCTATAGATTCAGTGTGATCCCTATCAAACTACCAATGACATTCTTCACAGAACTAGACCAAAGAATAACACAGTTAATATGGAAGTACAAAAGACCTCGAATAGCCAAAGCAATCCTGAGAAAGAAGAATGGAGCTGGAGGGATCAGCCTCCCTAATGGCAGACTATACTGCAAACCAACAGTCATCAAGATGGTATGGTACTGGCACAAAAACTGAAACATAGACCAATGGAACCAGATGGAGAACCCAGAGAGAAACCCACGCACCTATAGGTACCTTATTTTTGACAAAGGAGGTGAAACTGTAAAATGGGACAAAGACAGCCTCTTCAATAAATGGTGCTGGGAAAACTGGACAGCCACATGTGAAGAATGAAGTTGGAACATTCCCTGACACCATACACAAAGATCAACTCAAAATGGAAAAAATTGGAGACAAAAATTTTCTATTGCCTTTCTAATTGATAAAAGCTCTTCAAAGATGGGCATAGAAGGAACCTACCTCAACATAGTGAAAGCCATATATGAGAAGCCCACAGCAAACATTATCCTCAATGGTGAAAAACTGAAAGCATTCCCTCTAAGATCAGGAACAAGACAGGGTTGTCCACTTTCACCACTATTATTCAACATAGTCCTGGAAGTTCTAGCAGCAGCAATAAGAGAAGAAAAAGAAATCAAAGGAATATAGATTGGAAAAGAAGAAGTAAAACTCTATTTGCAGATGACATGATATTATACATAGAAAACCCCAAAGACACTATTAGAAAACTACTAGAGCTAATCAACGAATTCAGCAAAGTCATGGGATACAAAATCAATACACAGAAATCACTGGCATTCCTATACACAAACAATGAAAAATCAGAAAACAAAATCAAAGAGGCAATCCCCTTCACCACTGCAACCAAGAGAATAAAATATCTAGGAATAAACCTACCCAAAGAAACAACAGAGCTGGACACAGAAAATTATGAGACACTCATGAAAAGAAATTAAAGAAGACTTAAACAGATGGAGAGATACTCCATGTTCCTGGGTCGGAAGAATCAATATTGTGAAAATGACCATACTGCTAAATATCATCTATAGATTCAGTGTGATCCCTATCAAACTACCAATGACATTCTTCACAGAACTAGACCAAAGAATAACACAGTTAATATGGAAGTACAAAAGACCTCGAATAGCCAAAGCAATCCTGAGAAAGAAGAATGGAGCTGGAGGGATCAGCCTCCCTAATGGCAGACTATACTGCAAACCAACAGTCATCAAGATGGTATGGTACTGGCACAAAAACTGAAACATAGACCAATGGAACCAGATGGAGAACCCAGAGAGAAACCCACGCACCTATAGGTACCTTATTTTTGACAAAGGAGGTGAAACTGTAAAATGGGACAAAGACAGCCTCTTCAATAAATGGTGCTGGGAAAACTGGACAGCCACATGTGAAGAATGAAGTTGGAACATTCCCTGACACCATACACAAAGATCAACTCAAAATGGATTAAAGACCTAAATGTAAGAAGAGAGACCATAAAACTGTTGGAAGAGAATATAGGCAAAACCCTCAAGGACATAAATCAAAGCAAGATCTTTTCTGACCCACCTACTAGAATCACAGAACTAAAAAAAAAACAAAAAAAAAACAAAACTAATATGTGGAACCTAAAGAAACTTAAAAACTTTGGTACAACAAAACAGACTACAAAAAAAGTGGACAGACAACCCACAGAATGGGAGAAAATCATAGCAAACGAAACAACAGAAAAAGAATTAATCTCCAAAATCTACAAGCAACTCAGACAACTCAACATTGGAAAAATGAATCACCCAGTCAAAAAATGGGAAAAAGACCTAAACAGACACCTCTCCAAATAGGAAATACACATGGCCAAAAAGCACATGAAACGATGCTCAACCTCACTTAACTATTAGAGAAAGGCAAATCAAAACTACAATGAGATATCACCTCACACCCGTCAGAATGGCCATCATCCACAAATCGACAGACAATAAATGCTGGAGAGGGTGCGGAGAAAAGGGAACCCTCTTGTATTGCTGATGGGAATGTAAATTGATACAGCTGCTATGGAGGACAGTGTGGAGATTCCTTTAAAATCTAAAAATAGAAGCACCATACAATCCAGCAATCCAACTCTTAGGCTTATACCATGATGACATCAAAACTGAAAGAAGCACCTGTACCCCAGTGTTCATTGCAGCTCTCTATACAATAGCTAGAACATGGAAGCAACCTAGATGTCCATCAATGAATGAATGGATGCAAAAGCTATGGTACATATATACAGTGGAATACTACATAGCTGTAAAAAGTAATGCAGAAGAATCACCCTAATGAGGTGGCTGGATCTAGAACCTATCACAAAAAGTGAGGTAAGTCAAAAAGAGAAGGACAAGTACAATATACTAACACACACATATATGGAATCTAATTGGATGGTAATGATAACACATGTAGTGAAGTGATGAATAAACAGACAGACAGTAGACATACGGACATTGTGGGGAATGGACAGTGGGTGGGAGGCATAAAGGAAGTAGCATGAAAACCTATACTATCATATGTGAAAAAGATAGCTATTGTCATTGCACTGTAAGAAAAGGGGATCCTGCAGGGGTGCTGTGCGATCACCTGGAGAGGTGGATGGGAGGTATATACATATGACTAATCTGGGATCATACATACATGTAAACAACAAAACACTGTAAAAGTAAAAAGTAAAGTAAAAATTTTAAAAAGTGTTCACCAAAGAAGGAATGTCCTTTTTTTTTTCTGAAGGATTTTTATTTAATCATGTATACATAACAGGAAATAAAATAATAAAGAAAAACCTATAGAATAGGAAAAATTATTTGTAATCATATGTCTGATGAGGGTTTACTATCCAGAATTTATGAAGAACTCCTAAAACACAGTAACTAAAAAGACAACCCAGTTAAAAAATAAGCAAAGAACTTAAATAGACATTTGTTTGATGACGATATACAAATCATCAGTTAGCACAGAAAGCTCAACATTGTCATCCAATAGGAAGGTACAAATAAAGACCATATGCTACCACTTCACCCCTACTATGACGGCTATAGTAAATTATAAAAACAAAATAACATATTGCTGAGGATATGGAGAAATTTGAACTCTCAGATGTTGCTGGTGGAAATGTAAAGTGGTTCAGTAGCTATGGAAACCAGTTTGGAGTTTCCTTTAAAAGCTAAAAATAGAATAACCACATGACTCAGCAGTTAAGCTCCTTGTTATCTAGGTATATTCACAAAATTGAAAACAGGAATTCAAACAGATACTTGTATACACTGTAGAATTATTCACTGTAGCCAAAAGGATGAAACAACCCAACCATCATCGACAGGTGAAAGGATAAATAAAAGGATAAATGTGGTATATAAATACAATGAAATATTATTCAGCCATAAAAAAGGATGAAGTTCTGATACATGCTTCAATGAAGATGAACCTTGGAAATATGACAAGTGAAGTATACCATACACAAAAGGAGAAATAGTGTATGATTCCATCTACATGATATATCTAGAACAGGCAAATTAATAGAGGCAGAAAATAGGACAGAAGATATCAGTGGCTGGGGGAAGAGAGAATGGAGAGTTACTGCTTAGAAATGAGTACAGATTTTCTATTTAGGGTGATGAAATAGTTTTGTAAATATATCGTGGTGATGGCTACACAACTTTGCAAATGTAATTAACACCAATGCATTGTACATTTAAAATTTTAATGTCACATATATGTTACCACAATAAAAATGTGACCCCAAACTGGGGCATTATTATTTGGGGATTCTGAAGGAGCAGATAAGTATCAGAAAAATTAAGCTGTATTTTGGAATTCTTGAATAGGAAAATTTTCAGTCAAAAAAAAATCTATTAGTACATACCATTCAGATGTCAACCATTAGTTGTGGGCTTCTGCCCTTTTCTTTATCCTCATTCTGAACATATCTTCCTTCTTTAGATTGTAAGTAATCTGGATATCAGCTTCAAAAACATAGGAGGCACTCTGGCCGGTTGTGATCGACCATCTGTTACTTCATTAGTGAGACTTACTGGACAGGTCCCGTTGGTTCTTTGATTGCAAAATTAAACATAAAACTGGGGAACTTGTGGATAGATTTTCCCCAGGAATTTCGCAGTATCTTTCCCATAAATTCAGTAATGTAAAAATTTTCTTTCTGAGCAAAGTGAATATGGAAATTGGTATGAATTCCTTTAGAATACTATCGATCACCATTTATTGTTTCCCTTAGTTTTTCCCAAGAGGGTCTATGAAAGAGTTTGATTAGTGGTTCCGTAGAACAGATTGTGATGTAGGAGATCTGGTTGTCTGGAACCTGGAGATTGGATAAAGGCTTTGGGAGGCCAAGGAGACAGGCTCTAGGTGATGGTAGTATATGAGCTCTGTAGGAGAGAGCTGGAACAATGGAGTCAGACCCAGCTATCAGGTATCTGAGCAGTGCGTCATCTGCTGGGGAGGTAGGTGATAAAAGTAAAGCTAATCTTATCCTGAGTCAGTTTTTTGTTATATGTCTGAAATCCTTAAGTGAAATAGATATTAAATAAATGAGTAATAAGTAATTCATACTTCCATCCTGGAGCTGAATATATACATTGCTGAACAGGCAAGGGGGCAAAGGGAAAGCCTAAAGGAAAATGGTTCAGGAAGAACCATAAGTGCTCTAATATATGTGAAAGCATTGTCAGCAAAGAGGCACTATCAAGCCTTAGTTATCTGGTTCATGGATGCAGAATTTAAGAGCTATTCTGTAGTAGAAGGATCTGGTCATCTTTGGAGCCCTGATGGTAAAACATAGATGAAAATAACCTCATTGATTAATATATCACTGTAGTATAGTGAAAATTAGTCTTTAGAGGAAGAAATAAAAGTTTAAATGGTCATATTTTTAATCTAGGAAAAAAGAAACCTTCATTGATAGTAACAAATTTTAAACTTCTAAAAATGTTTATTATCCATAGTCTCAGGGAGAACCGTCCTACAAAATAAAGATGTCCTGTATAGCATAGCAGAACCCAAACTAGATTTGGAGTTGTTCTAGTAAAGACAGATATTTATTTGGAGCAACTATTATTTGCCTTAGTAGCCAAGAGCTAATATTAAGAGTTTACCATATTCTGGGAACTGTTCCAGGTACTCTCAATGTATCCAGTAACTTAATATTCATAACTTTCTTTTAGCTAGTTACTACTGTCATGCCCACTGTAGAAATAAAGAAGAGAGAGAGATCAAGTGACTTGCCTAAGAGCCTGAAGCAAGGCAGAGTTTAAATACCAGCAGTCTGGCTCCACAGTCCATACTCCAAACCACTGCATTATCCCCTTTTTCACAACTGAAAAGAAAGGTCTCTGTTGATGGAGAGGATCTGTGCCAATCAGTACTTCTAAAGAATGATCCAGAAGACACTGGTCTCTCAGTCTGTTTCATGGAAAATGACGGGGGAGATCCACTGGTGAAACACTGAATGTGGTATATCCCTCTTTCCATTGCAGATCCATAGTAAGAACTAGTATTAAAGGCTTTGTTAAGCTTTATCATAAGTAAATCTTTTCATAATTTGTTTCACCCAGCACAGGATCTTCATTTATAGATTATATATTACTATATCTCAGAAGAGGTATTACGTAAACTTCACCTGAGAAATTTTGCATTAAAATGCTTTAATAACTGGTCATGCTACAAAATAACTGTTGCTAGCGGTTTGTTTTTGAGAACTTGATATCATTAATTAGCAAGGCAAACCCATTATTAGGATTTAGTGAAATGGGCCTTTAGGTTAAAATCTTAGACTGTTCTTTGATCAAAGAAATGTTCTCTGTATCAGAGTATTATTTTTTCCAGGTTATAGAGATCTTCTTTCTGTGTGTGTGTGTGTGTGTGTGTGTGTTTTACTTTTGTTATCCCTATATTCTTCTGGTCTTACGCTGGTCTGGATTGGCTTTAGTCATTTCCTTATTTCAGGAGTTATTTTTACTATATATAGATTATTTTTAGACTCTGCTAATGAAATCTCTCAAAATTCCTTTAAAGGTGCAAGTCTTTTATCCATTGATTTTCATGAAAGTTTGCTCTTTTTAATACAGGAAATACAAAAAATGACTTGTCTTTAAATATGTGTATTATGTTTGTGTCACTGACATGCTATCTTAATGAGATGTGAGAGGTGGTTAGAATCTCCCTTTTTGGCTAAAAGAGGCATGTCTAAATTGGCTGATAAATTGAAAATGAATTTACCCTAAATGGCCAGAAATATGAGCACTATGAAACATTCCACCCTTCTGGCCTGCTTCTACCCTCACTTGCACACACTACCCCCTAGTATCACTCTGTCCAAATGGTCAATATCTAGTCTTTTAAAATCACTTTATTCCACATTTACAGTCTTTACATTGCTTTTTATATGACTGATAATACGTTTAGGTTACACATGATATTTCTGTTTTTATCATGTGATAATATTCTCTTCTCCACCAATGTTCTGATAGCTTAGACTAGTTCTCTATTTTTGAGCCTGAATATATCTCATAATTAAGTTATTAGTTCTTGTTTCTTTTTGCATCCTTGGGCCATTTATATTTTCTTTTTCATGTTCATTTATAAAATCTTATTTTTTTAAATCCATTAAAGACAAACTGTGTTTGTATCTTGGTCCACTCTGTGTCATGGGAACTTATATAAACTTTTGCCTCTCTGGCTTCTCATGTATGAAATGAGGTTAATAACTTACATCTTCCAGGGTTCTTAGCAACATTAAAGACATTAATAACTGGTCATGCTACAAAATAACTGTTGCTAGCGGTTTGTTTTTGAGAACTTGATATCATTAATTAGCAAGGCAAACCCATTATTAGGATTTAGTGAAATGGGCCTTTAGGTTAAAATCTTAGACTGTTCTTTGATCAAAGAAATGTTCTCTGTATCAGAGTATTATTTTTTCCAGGTTATAGAGATCTTCTTTCTGTGTGTGTGTGTGTGTTTTACTTTTGTTATCCCTATATTCTTCTGGTCTTACGCTGGTCTGGATTGGCTTTAGTCATTTCCTTATTTCAGGAGTTATTTTTACTATATATAGATTATTTTTAGACTCTGCTAATGAAATCTCTCAAAATTCCTTTAAAGGTGCAAGTCTTTTATCCATTGATTTTCATGAAAGTTTGCTCTTTTTAATACAGGAAATACAAAAAATGACTTGTCTTTAAATATGTGTATTATGTTTGTGTCACTGACATGCTATCTTAATGAGATGTGAGAGGTGGTTAGAATCTCCCTTTTTGGCTAAAAGAGGCATGTCTAAATTGGCTGATAAATTGAAAATGAATTTACCCTAAATGGCCAGAAATATGAGCACTATGAAACATTCCACCCTTCTGGCCTGCTTCTACCCTCACTTGCACACACTACCCCCTAGTATCACTCTGTCCAAATGGTCAATATCTAGTCTTTTAAAATCACTTTATTCCACATTTACAGTCTTTACATTGCTTTTTATATGACTGATAATACGTTTAGGTTACACATGATATTTCTGTTTTTATCATGTGATAATATTCTCTTCTCCACCAATGTTCTGATAGCTTAGACTAGTTCTCTATTTTTGAGCCTGAATATATCTCATAATTAAGTTATTAGTTCTTGTTTCTTTTTGCATCCTTGGGCCATTTATATTTTCTTTTTCATGTTCATTTATAAAATCTTATTTTTTTAAATCCATTAAAGACAAACTGTGTTTGTATCTTGGTCCACTCTGTGTCTTGGGGAACTTATATAAACTTTTTGCCTCTCTGGCTTCTCATGTATGAAATGAGGTTAATAACTTACATCTTCCAGGGTTCTTAGCAACATTAAAGACATTAATGTACATGTAAAGTGAAGTGTCTGGCTGCAGATGACAACATATGGCAGCATCCATTTCATTTTCCTTGGCATAGAGCTAAACTTTATTTCTCAGTTCTCTTAAGATCTCGGTAAAGTCATATAACTAAGTCTCACCAGTGGGATGTAAAGGGAAGTGTTATGTCACTTACAGACTGAGGCAGGAAAAAGTCCTGCTGGAGAGACTCTGAGATGGCAGAGGTGCAGAATGGAAGGAAACTGTTCTTTTGAATCACCGCTTAGAGGAAAGCCTCAAAGAGCCACATGACCCCTATAAGAGTCTCCTGATACCTCACAGATATTTTTAATTAAGAACTGGCATTTGAGAGTTTACTGATTGTAGTAGCTAGAGTTATTTACCTTTCCTAACATATGCAGATGGTAAACAAGGAAGCGAAACTATGACATTATTGGTGTTTATCATCAAAAGGAATGGCTAGCGTTAGCTTTAGATTGAATGATATTTAATACTCATTGGCCAGATGGATTAAAACAATTTCCTGATGACTCTGAAAACTTCTGTCTATATCCTACTTTTAAAACTGTGTATTTAAGCTTTATTTCTTTAGGGTCTCCACTTAACCTGAACTCCTTAATACCACTAGCTTTTATAAGTATTTGAATAATTGATTTTACAAAAAGGAAATTAATACAATATGTTGATGGAAGGTCTTGATTAGTGAAGTTTGCTCTGTAGTTTTAAATCTATTTGGACATAATTTTGTGTGTTTATGGGCTAACAAAGTACAGGAACATGTGATCCTGTTAAAATAACCTATAAGGAATAGCTATTAAATGTCTAAAGTAACACTAAGTAGAACAATTCAACCTGTTTAACATTTCCCCCTCCTCACATAGTCTATGTATGTATTTCTGGGAATGAGAAACAATGTTTGTGTTCTGATATGAAGTATTTTATTTATTTATTTTTTTTTTTTTTAAAGTTTTACTCTAGAAATTCTTTCAGGGTCTAGCATTTTGTGACTCTGACAGTACCCAGCTGAGGTGAGAGGAAGGGGGCAGTGCTGGGAAAGCTCATCTTGGTTGAATTAATTGTGTTTTTTTCACAGTGAACTCTGGGGGATTCTCCTGCTTTTCCTTTCAACCTCCCGTTCTTCCTGTTCCTCTTCCCCAGGTTTTTCACAAAGGAAAAATGGCCCAAAGGGCTCTGCTGTATAATTAGGTGTCAGAAGGCTGAAATCTTTATTGTTCTTTCCCCTGGATTTCTTCAAGAGCGGTCATGACTAATTAACTATGAATATGGGAGTGAGGAGGACATCATGTCAGAAATCAGGTGTATTTGGGGCTGATGACTTTCATACATACACAAAAAGGCACATCAAACTGTAATTTAAAACACTAAGCACAAGTACGAAGCACAAGTTAGTAAATGGATTTACATTTTTATATTAATATCTCATTTAGCCCTCACTGAAGCCTTCTCCATGAAATAGTTAAAAAAATAATCTTCCTTTTATTGAAGAAATACAAGTTCAGACCTATTGTAAATGGTAAGAGCCAATAAAGCCAGTGTGTGCTGCTAAAAACCTGTCCCTGGGACTCTACCAGGCTAATACTCACATGGACCCAAAAATGGAGAAGCTCCTGTGACCAAGTCCCACTTTAACTACTGTGTGACCTTTGCCAAGTTACTTAATCCTTCTGTGCCTTATCTTTAAAGTGGGGATAATAGTACTATCTCTATGGCGTTGCACGAGGATTCAATGAGTCATCCTAAATAGATGCCTGAGAATGGTGTCTGACATATAGCATATGTTCAGTAATCATAAGCTCCTATAATATAATGTGGCAATGAGTAGTAGTAGTCCTGATTAGTAAGTGGAAGAATTTCGTTTTTAAAACAAGACATTTTTCTTCCCCATAAGCATTAATAAGATACTTTAATGAAGGGGACCAGACAAACCTTAGTCTTATGTTTCTGTTCAAAGATACTCAAAACTATTTTTTCCATGCCCATCCCTTCTAACTCTAACTTTATTTGTGACCATGTAATAAAGATCAGTTTAAAGTTTTTGTTTTTTAAAAAGTTTAAACCTTTTAAAAAAAGATTAACCTGAGGTAGCAAAAAGTACTCAATACATGCTTTCCTTATATCAAACAAGCTAATGTTTCAGTACAATATAACTATACAGAATATATATAATACACGTATCTGTTCACAAAACAAATACTATAGGCTCAGAACAGATTTGAAAAAAACAACATAAAATTCACATTGATTATAATAACTCTAAAAATGATTGTAACATTGAAATCGCACTTAGTATACAAAAGTCACATATATGTGTGTGTATGTGTAGTCACCTAAGACTTATGGTTCCTGTAGAATACTAATAGCCAGATACTAGTATATCAAATGTGAAGTTCCAACATTGTACACATTTTTAGGAAGTAAAACAAAATCAAAAACCATTTCTGTTACTGTTGAAAAGTCATACATGCCAAACAGCCAGTGTCACCAAGTAAAGCCAGACTTGAAAACAAGATTTTTTAACACCACACTAAGTGCTCTTTTAATTGTAGCACAGCTGTCTCAGATTACTTCACCGTCCCCAATAGTCACTTAGATGTCGTGTGGCATCACAGAAACATACAATTGAATAAAATCAGTATTATATAAATATAATTAATTTAACACTAAAATGCCAAGTAGCTACTTAAAAATTATGAACATTCGCTAAATTCATGGTATTTTTCTTCACCTTTAAAAAGCTTCTACATTGTAGTAAAATTCACCCTCAAGCATATAGTTCTGAGTTGTAACAAATACATGCAATTGTATAATTACTGTATAGAACAGTTCTTAGAGTTGATTTTTGAGCAGAATCTTATATGAATATTTAGGAGGAATTTTTCTAATATTAGAAGGCAGTGTAAACACATCTTGATTCAGGGACTTCAAAGATACTTGAAACTTAGGTAATAATTCTCACTCATTTATTAATGGACTTAAGAAGTATTTACTTTTCTAGATGTCTAGCCATATGTTTTCATTTATAAAGATGAGGAAGAAGTGTCCTCAAGTTTACTGCCTTCAAAAGAAAATAATGTAATGTTTTCATTTTGTACTTATACCTAATAGATCAGGAGAAGGAAATAACAGGCCTTTTTTGTAAATTCACTTTTAAAAGACTGCATGTAAAGAAGGATAACAAAATGTCAGTTCTTTTCTAATTATCATGTATTACAACAGTAATATCCTCTCTCTCTCCCAAATAAGACCTACAGCTCTGTTTAATTTCTCAAGTATTTGAGCACATCACTGGGTAGACACAGGCCTTGTTCTCAAATAGTTTATAGCATTGTAGAGCAGATAATTGGAAATCAAGGCAGAAAATGACCGAAGCTACAAAATGATATATATTCAGAAAGAGGTAGGGAATATTGAGATGGGAAAATCAATTAAGACTTTTTAGAAAAGGTGTAGCATTCAAACAGTCTTTAAAAGGTGAAAAAGCTATTGATGGAGGAAGAAGTTTAGTACACTATAAAGCTACCACACTGTCCATTATAGTAGTCACTAGCTACATGTGACTGTTTACATTCCAATTAAAACTAATTTTTAGTTTTATTCAATTTTTCCTCAGTCTGACTAATCACATTTCAAATGTTTAATAGCCCCATGTGACTCGTGGCTACCATATTGAACAGGAGAGAATACAACATATCTATCGTAATGGAAAGTTCTGTTGGATAGTGTTTCCATAGAAGGAACAGCAATGAAAGATGAGAAAGTAGGAATAATGAATTACCCAAATCTCTGTTCAAGCCTTTGGACAAAAATACCATGATTCAATAAACTTTTTTTTGCCAATTGTTTTAATAATTTTTTACTTAAAGCTTCTACATTGTAGTAAAATTCACCCTCAAGCATATAGTTCTGAGTTGTAACAAATACATGCAATTGTATAATTACTGTATAGAACAGTTCTTAGAGTTGATTTTTGAGCAGAATCTTATATGAATATTTAGGAGGAATTTTTCTAATATTAGAAGGCAGTGTAAACACATCTTGATTCAGGGACTTCAAAGATACTTGAAACTTAGGTAATAATTCTCACTCATTTATTAATGGACTTAAGAAGTATTTACTTTTCTAGATGTCTAGCCATATGTTTTCATTTATAAAGATGAGGAAGAAGTGTCCTCAAGTTTACTGCCTTCAAAAGAAAATAATGTAATGTTTTCATTTTGTACTTATACCTAATAGATCAGGAGAAGGAAATAACAGGCCTTTTTTGTAAATTCACTTTTAAAAGACTGCATGTAAAGAAGGATAACAAAATGTCAGTTCTTTTCTAATTATCATGTATTACAACAGTAATATCCTCTCTCTCTCCCAAATAAGACCTACAGCTCTGTTTAATTTCTCAAGTATTTGAGCACATCACTGGGTAGACACAGGCCTTGTTCTCAAATAGTTTATAGCATTGTAGAGCAGATAATTGGAAATCAAGGCAGAAAATGACCGAAGCTACAAAATGATATATATTCAGAAAGAGGTAGGGAATATTGAGATGGGAAAATCAATTAAGACTTTTTAGAAAAGGTGTAGCATTCAAACAGTCTTTAAAAGGTAAAAAAGCTATTGATGGAGGAAGAAGTTTAGTACACTATAAAGCTACCACACTGTCCATTATAGTAGTCACTAGCTACATGTGACTGTTTACATTCCAATTAAAACTAATTTTTAGTTTTATTCAATTTTTCCTCAGTCTGACTAATCACATTTCAAATGTTTAATAGCCCCATGTGACTCGTGGCTACCATATTGAACAGGAGAGAATACAACATATCTATCGTAATGGAAAGTTCTGTTGGATAGTGTTTCCATAGAAGGAACAGCAATGAAAGATGAGAAAGTAGGAATAATGAATTACCCAAATCTCTGTTCAAGCCTTTGGACAAAAATACCATAAATAACAGTATATCCATGTATTTCCACCCCACATATAAATGGGAAATATATGCCTATGAAACGCTCAATGACTCAGTTGTTTCACTGGCTGCTCTGGTTCAATAGGCATGCTGAGTTCATACTATAAATCAATAATGAAGACATAAAGCCTAACAGGCCTATCTAATTGCTCCATCTATCTGAGCATGCAGATCACAGTGACTGCAAGCCAGGCCCAGGGCCCGGACACGTGTGGTGCTGCTGTTTCTTCTGGCAGGGACCTGTTAGCTGATTGGGTCCAAGCTGAATAGCCTGGTCCTGTCACAAATGCAGATCCCTAAGAACATACTCACTGTGAAATCATTTGCTTCTTTAGAATGAGTGGTGGTATCTATTGCAAAATATGAGGAGGTGTGAGGAAACTGTAACTCAGAGAAACAAGTCCTGCTCTATGCATATGGATGAATTGAGCCATGTGCTGTTAGTCACTGATAAATTTGTGAAGATATAGGTTTCAGTCTTTTGATAAGAATTGCTGTCCACACTGTGAGAAGGGTGGTTCAGGCAAAGAAATGTGTGCTGTTTTTACAGAGCCAGCCACATCATCATTTATCTGGGATCCAAATAGATAGAGGGGTGTAGGACAGGAAACCATTTATCAAAGCTTTCTAAATCTATAAGTCTAAAATGTGTGCCTTTGATTAGTTTCAAAAATTTCCGGGAATATTGAGATGGGAAAATCAATTAAGACTTTTTAGAAAAGGTGTAGCATTCAAACAGTCTTTAAAAGGTGAAAAGCTATTGATGGAGGAAGAAGTTTAGTACACTATAAAGCTACCACACTGTCCATTATAGTAGTCACTAGCTACATGTGACTGTTTACATTCCAATTAAAACTAATTTTTAGTTTTATTCAATTTTTCCTCAGTCTGACTAATCACATTTCAAATGTTTAATAGCCCCATGTGACTCGTGGCTACCATATTGAACAGGAGAGAATACAACATATCTATCGTAATGGAAAGTTCTGTTGGATAGTGTTTCCATAGAAGGAACAGCAATGAAAGATGAGAAAGTAGGAATAATGAATTACCCAAATCTCTGTTCAAGCCTTTGGACAAAAATACCATAAATAACAGTATATCCATGTATTTCCACCCCACATATAAATGGGAAATATATGCCTATGAAACGCTCAATGACTCAGTTGTTTCACTGGCTGCTCTGGTTCAATAGGCATGCTGAGTTCATACTATAAATCAATAATGAAGACATAAAGCCTAACAGGCCTATCTAATTGCTCCATCTATCTGAGCATGCAGATCACAGTGACTGCAAGCCAGGCCCAGGGCCCGGACACGTGTGGTGCTGCTGTTTCTTCTGGCAGGGACCTGTTAGCTGATTGGGTCCAAGCTGAATAGCCTGGTCCTGTCACAAATGCAGATCCCTAAGAACATACTCACTGTGAAATCATTTGCTTCTTTAGAATGAGTGGTGGTATCTATTGCAAAATATGAGGAGGTGTGAGGAAACTGTAACTCAGAGAAACAAGTCCTGCTCTATGCATATGGATGAATTGAGCCATGTGCTGTTAGTCACTGATAAATTTGTGAAGATATAGGTTTCAGTCTTTTGATAAGAATTGCTGTCCACACTGTGAGAAGGGTGGTTCAGGCAAAGAAATGTGTGCTGTTTTTACAGAGCCAGCCACATCATCATTTATCTGGGATCCAAATAGATAGAGGGGTGTAGGACAGGAAACCATTTATCAAAGCTTTCTAAATCTATAAGTCTAAAATGTGTGCCTTTGATTAGTTTCAAAAAGTATAGAAATCAGTCATCCGGGGAAATCATAGGCAGCCCTGAATATGCTGAATCCTAGTTTCTGGTTATTTGGGTTTCCTTGGCTACTCAGACGTTAAAGAATCCACCTGCAATAAGGGAGGCCTGGGTTCAATCTCTGGGTTGGGAAGATCCCCTAGGAAAAGGGAATGGCTACCTACTCCAGTATTCTTGCCTGGAGAATTCCGTGGACAGAGGAGATTAGCAGGCTATGGTCCATGGGGTTGCAGAGTTGAACACGACTGAGCAACTTACACACACACACTTAAGTACAAGTTTTCAGTACTTAAAACTTGTCTTTGATTCCTTTAAAATACTATTCAATAATAATTGACTTCAGTATGTTTTTTTTTTTTTTAAGACACCATCATTAGGCAACTTATATACACACTCATTAGACAACATATTGTGTTTTCTCTTCAAAGGACTTAAGAGTACCAGAAAAAGGCAGGGGGGAAAGTAGATAATAATTTTAAATAATTGTGTGTACTCAGTAGCCTGCCAGGCTCTTTTTTCCATGGGATTTCCCAGGCAAGAATACTGGAGTGGGTTGCCATTTCCTACACCAGGGGATCTTTCTGACACAGCAATCAAACCCATGTCTCTTGCATCCCTGCATTGGCAGGTCGATTCTTTACCACTGAGCCACCTGGGAAACCCAGTTACTTTTCAAAGTTAAGATATACTATCTGCATACTATACATCTTATAGATATGTATGTACTAACTTTTTTTTATGAGGGAAGCTTATAGAGTGATATTCTTCCCCACCAAAGATTGACATTTAGAGGAGTCATCTAAGTGTCTTTATAGTTCCATAATCTTATGCATGAAGAAAGCAGTTGCTATGCCATGAGAAGTACTTTCATAACTGTATTTACATGTGAACACCTATTTTCACTGTACTATTAATTAATAGTGTGTCAAAGGCAAGTATGAAAGTATACCAAGAACATCTAAATATAGATACTAATAGTGTTCTGTTTTTATTTTAATTTTTTTTTTACTTTTTTAAATTTTTTTAAAATTTGGCCTCTTTTATTGTTTTTTATTTATTTCTTTTCATCCATTTTAATTCTTTGATCTGTGTGGGCCTCCCATTGCAGTAGCCTCTCTTGTAGAGCATCAGCTCTGGGTGCATGCACTCCAGAGCACTGGCTTGCAATTGGACACACCAGTCCAGCCATTCTGCAGCACGTGGGATGTTCCCGGGCCAGGGATCGAACCAGTGTCCCTTGCACTGCAAGGCAGACTCTTTACCCACTGGATCACCAGGGTAGCACCCTCTGGTTTTAGATTCATTTGAAAATGCTTATGGTGATACGTGGATTTCAATTATTTGATGCTTATTGACTTCACATTTGGGACTGTTCCCACAAGGAACTCAGCATTTTCAAGGAATTGAAGGAAAGATCTTTTTTCTTTTCTGAACAGTCAAATGAGGAGGAATGTGATTGATTAACTTCAGTTTTCTTTATTTTTAGAAAGCTTCTAAAGGTTTGATAGGTAGAGAAATCATACTGATGACTCAACCATCCATCGTGTTATTTTGCTGGTTCATGCTAACTCTATGGAAAATACTAAGTCTGATTTTTCTCCCCTGCATAATAACAATCTGCTACACTTGTTGGGGAACCTACTGGCTATAGGAACTCATTTATTTCAGCATAGTCTGGCTCCTAAAATACTGTTGATGACATTTACCTTCAACTAGATTGTAAGAACAGCACACATGTCATTTGGTTCCCAGTTTAATAATTTTGGCATCTGTACATTATTTAGACAAGCTTAGGCTGCCTTGCTTGACTATGATAGACATTTTAGAATATCTCAGACTCATGAATATAAATTAAAAATTTTGGGCAAAAACAAGTTTCTAAAAACTTGACATTTAGAGGAGTCATCTAAGTGTCTTTATAATTTTGCATGAAAGAAAGCAGTTGCTATGCCATGAGAAGTACTTTCATAACTGTATTTACATGTGAACACCTATTTTCACTGTACTATTAATTAATAGTGTGTCAAAGGCAAGTATGAAAGTATACCAAGAACATCTAAATATAGATACTAATAGTGTTCTGTTTTTATTTTAATTTTTTTTTTACTTTTTTAAATTTTTTTAAAATTTGGCCTCTTTTATTGTTTTTTATTTATTTCTTTTCATCCATTTTAATTCTTTGATCTGTGTGGGCCTCCCATTGCAGTAGCCTCTCTTGTAGAGCATCAGCTCTGGGTGCATGCACTCCAGAGCACTGGCTTGCAATTGGACACACCAGTCCAGCCATTCTGCAGCACGTGGGATGTTCCCGGGCCAGGGATCGAACCAGTGTCCCTTGCACTGCAAGGCAGACTCTTTACCCACTGGATCACCAGGGTAGCACCCTCTGGTTTTAGATTCATTTGAAAATGCTTATGGTGATACGTGGATTTCAATTATTTGATGCTTATTGACTTCACATTTGGGACTGTTCCCACAAGGAACTCAGCATTTTCAAGGAATTGAAGGAAAGATCTTTTTTCTTTTCTGAACAGTCAAATGAGGAGGAATGTGATTGATTAACTTCAGTTTTCTTTATTTTTAGAAAGCTTCTAAAGGTTTGATAGGTAGAGAAATCATACTGATGACTCAACCATCCATCGTGTTATTTTGCTGGTTCATGCTAACTCTATGGAAAATACTAAGTCTGATTTTTCTCCCCTGCATAATAACAATCTGCTACACTTGTTGGGGAACCTACTGGCTATAGGAACTCATTTATTTCAGCATAGTCTGGCTCCTAAAATACTGTTGATGACATTTACCTTCAACTAGATTGTAAGAACAGCACACATGTCATTTGGTTCCCAGTTTAATAATTTTGGCATCTGTACATTATTTAGACAAGCTTAGGCTGCCTTGCTTGACTATGATAGACATTTTAGAATATCTCAGACTCATGAATATAAATAGTTGGGCAAAAACAAGTTTTATAAAACTGGAGCTAGTAACAACAAAAAAAAATCACCTAGATATCAACAACTCTGAAAGAATCTAGTGTCACATTCCTTAGAATGTCAGATTAAACTAACATGTGCCAGTCAATATTGCTACACTGCGACCCTTGATGCCTCCTAAGTAAAACTATTAAGTCCAACATTCTCTTCTGTAAGCACTTATCTGTAAGGATGGCTAACATGTCCTCTGAAGCAGATATTGAAACTGATTGGACAATAGGTAGATACCAGACAGAGGCCTGGGGGCCGACCTCTAGAAATAGGGGGAGAAAATCTTAATCTGCAACACAATGCCGTTCTCTTGAAACCCTATCATTTTCACTTCCCATGTGTCTGCAGCCTGACTGTGAATGGATTTGAAAAGGAATGGTTAGTGCTGAAAATTGGATCAGAGCTAACATTCTCTCATTTTTATCAGCAGCTGCCAAAGGTCATCTGACATAATAGCTGATGAATTCAAGCCCAGTGGATTTCATTTGCAATTTTCAATTTACGGAGGCCTCCAAACCCCACGGTGATAAAAGCTTCCCCTATCGTGGCCTGTCACAAACATCAAGAAACTGCACAAACCCACAAGAAAGAAAAAAAGAGAAAGCTGTGCATCCTCACAGGTACAGATAAGGAGAACAGGAAGGAATGGTATCATGCAGGAAGGTACAAGCAGCTTGTGTGGCTAGTTCTCTAAATGCCAACTGAAAGGAAAAGACTATGAAGAACAATCAAATAACTTCCACAGAATAACATCATGTTTCTTTGGGGCATGTGTGTGAAAATTGCCTTCTAATCTCTTACTTTACATATCCTCCAACAAAATGTGAGTGTAAATATGTGGATAAATAAATGAATAAATAATCCTTGCTTATTTAGTCCCTAGGAGGAAAGCATGCTGTGTATGTTGTATTTACTGTAGTTTGATTTACAAAATGCAGGCTCGTAAAGGATCTTTTATTGTGGAAGTGTTGGTCAGCACTAAGAAATAATTGCTTTGTTACAGAGAAATGGTGGAGCCTTTGATTGATTTGCAAAGGCAGTCAAAGGACTAACTAGTAACTACTTGGAAGTGTATCTAGACAGTATATATCAAAGCTGTATTTAGCAAGAGGAAGAAAGCCACTTCCCCCCGATGCCCCATTAGGCTATTTACAGTGAAGTTAGACAGGATCAGGGACCAAATCCTACTCCCAGCAATTGTTCAAATTGAGGAGACCATATTCATGTTTCTTGGAGAATGGCAAGTTTAAAAGCCAAGCAGTTCATCTTCATCCTGTCCTACTCAGCTGATACCACAGCCAGTAAAAAGAGGGCAGAGAAATGGACTGCTGTTTGAGATATAACTGCTGGGAGAATATTATTTTATTAACTTTTTGGAGGGGGGCAGGGGGTAGGGAGGGGGGCACGGGCCACTTCTGTTGGTCTTTCATTTGTCTATTTTTCATCCATCTTTGTTCTTTGGCCCGTGTGGGACTCCCATCGCGGCGGCCTCTGTTGTTGCAGAGCACAGGCTCTGGGCACACGCGCTCCAGAGCTCCGGCTGGGTAATTGGACACATCAGTCCAGCTGCTCCGCAGCACATGGGATCTTCCCAGGCCAGGGATGGAACCGGCGCCCCTTTCACTGCAAGGTGGTGTCTTTACCCACTGGACCACCAGGGAAGCCTGAGAATTTTATTTTAGACATGGATGTCTGGATCCCAGGTCTACCAAATAGATTCAGAAAACCTTATGAAATTGGTCTAATAAGACAAGAGGACTTAGCAGTGGGCATCTATCAAACCTTCCAAAAGACAGCATTTCTCATAACAGTTGACAAGAAAATCCAAGTATGATATCAACAGGACCAAGATATTCATTTGTGTGTTGATAACTGTGAGACAATCAGAGTTTGGAAAGGAAAGAATATAATTCCTGCTTGAATGATATTGCCTCTTACAGAATCATTATTTAAATTGTCACAGCAAAAAAATGGGCTATTTGTCATAATTGAATTCTTTAATTTTTTGAAGTTGAGCTGTTTCTATTAGCAAAAACTTTAATGACCTTTTATTTCTTGAAACCCTCAAAATAGAAAATATGGTTTCTTCAGCAGGTAAAGATGGCAGGAATTAACATTTTGAAATAAAGGATATAAATTTTATTCTTAAGCTGCAGAAAATATGAAGGTAACCATATTTTAGCATTTTAGTATTTTTTGTCAGGATGTTATTTTTCAAAGGCTAGTTACTCCATGCCCCCAACTTTTTTTAAACTTTTATAGGTTCAAAGAGAACTGTCTATAATTTGCAGTTTCTATGGTTTCCCTTTGACTTTTAGTGTAATACAGAGACCCTGGTGGTGGCAAAAAATTACTTAATAGGGTTCTTATAATTTAATCAGTCCTCCAAAAATATATGTAACTAACTTGGTGAGGATTTTTCATTATCTCTGTTCTCCTATGGTTGTGATATAAAGCAAGCTGTATCACTTGGTCTGTAGTTACACAGCAGAAAGGCTAATCTCTTTTATGTTCCTTCAATTAGAAAAGCACATCTTGAATCTCAAGGGCAGAGTCCTAAATTGTTCTTGCAGACTGGTTCAGAGAGACTGTTGCTTCTTGTGCCCCGTGCCTAATTACATTCAGTCAGGCCAGAGCACACTCTGTAGTTTGAATGGTACACTAGGGCATTTCCCATTTCATTAACTGATTCTTTCATTCCTTCACCTTGCCATTTATTTAGCACCTATTAAGTGCAGTATACTATGTTGAAAATTATGAGTAAGAATTTCTCTACTTTCAGTTTACAAATGAGTGGAAGAAAAAATGTTGTAAATCTGTTCTCTACCCCTACTTCTCTCATCCCCACTGCACTGAGTTTATACCACATAGCTACAAATCTTTAAAATAATGAAAAGTTTATCCTGAGAATTTGGGCAATGGAATGATACTGTTAACATCTGGACAACATTTTATTTCAGGTGAAAAGCTCTATTGCACTTTTTTTTTTAAATTGGTTTGGCTCTGTTTTTTTTTTGTTGTTGTTGTTGTTATTTATTTTCTTTTTTAAGGTTTGCCTTTGTTTTGCTTGTTTTTGATAATGTATCACCATGACATTTTTCCAAGTCAATATACAACCTATACTTATTTACTAAATACTTTCCTTTGACTGAACTCAACTTTTTAAAATGAAATAAATTCAGTTAGGAACAAGTTATTATCTAAATTGCCACAAACAGATAGCCAATGTCATGAATAAAATATAGTAATAAATATAAATGTAAAACTATTATTGTATTTGTCTGTGTACCACCCACATAATTTCAGATTTCACATGTGGTATGAATTCTACCCTCTGGAAAGTACTGGTTTGGTGCATGCTGCTGATTTGATCTCCATGAGAACAGACACTCCACAAGAACAGGTATTTTGATTTGTTTCTTGTTGACTGGCAGTTCCTAAAATAATACCTAGCATATATTAAAAGTATTTGCTAAATAAAATGAACAAGGGTTAATATATGAACTTTGCAAAGATCAACCTGTATTTCCAAGGTAGTCATATCATATTTTATCATGATTATTTCATTAATACTTCTCTTAATCACTAGACTGGTAAGACTTTGCCTTTTTTGTTTCTCTGTGTTAAAATTTTCATTGCCTAGAAATGTGTGTGGCACATATTAGGTGCTGCAAAAATCATTGAATGAAGGGATAATGCCATTCCGAGGTCATAAAGCTTTTTCTGTCATCTCACTGATCATTTTTATTTATAGAGGAGCTGAGTTGGCCAGAATTACCTTAAAGCTCTTCAGTGTCTGGCATGTTTTAAAAAAAAATTTGTTGAGAAAATGAATGAAAAAATGAGCATTTTTTGTGACACCAGAGAAAGAGTCAATGCCACCTATGAAAGACAGAACATTAAAGGAAAATAATCGTATGCTTAAAATGTAATGCCAGTTTTCAACTGTTGAATAAGTCATCCCTGGCAAGCCTTTCTTACTATTTTACAAATTAAGATTATACTGGAATTTATGTGTTTATAGAAAAACTGACAAAGAGTGAGGTCTGCAAATTACATAAAATGGTTCCAGCAAGTGACCTGATGGTATATTTTCATTCAGATTGCTTTTATGCATTCCTTGATTCACTTAAGAATCAAAGACCCTGACTAGACAAGTAGTATTTACAAAGTCTAAGTTTGTGCTTTTCAATAATGGGAACATCCATAAGAAAAAATCGTGAAGAAATTAGCTGTATTTCTCTGGTCCCACCCCCGAAGAGTACTGTCAATCACTGCCCCAAACATAAGCTTTTGTAGGTTTTGAATGCTTTGAACTGGAAAACGACTATTTTAGTGGATAATTAAAGGGTGTTACAACTGATTGAGCTTGTGTAGCAAAAAACAGGTAAAAGTATTATTAAATGAAAAAAAAAAAAAAAACTATTATTGTATTTGTCTGTGTACCACCCACATAATTTCAGATTTCACATGTGGTATGAATTCTACCCTCTGGAAAGTACTGGTTTGGTGCATGCTGCTGATTTGATCTCCATGAGAACAGACACTCCACAAGAACAGGTATTTTGATTTGTTTCTTGTTGACTGGCAGTTCCTAAAATAATACCTAGCATATATTAAAAGTATTTGCTAAATAAAATGAACAAGGGTTAATATATGAACTTTGCAAAGATCAACCTGTATTTCCAAGGTAGTCATATCATATTTTATCATGATTATTTCATTAATACTTCTCTTAATCACTAGACTGGTAAGACTTTGCCTTTTTTGTTTCTCTGTGTTAAAATTTTCATTGCCTAGAAATGTGTGTGGCACATATTAGGTGCTGCAAAAATCATTGAATGAAGGGATAATGCCATTCCGAGGTCATAAAGCTTTTTCTGTCATCTCACTGATCATTTTTATTTATAGAGGAGCTGAGTTGGCCAGAATTACCTTAAAGCTCTTCAGTGTCTGGCATGTTTTAAAAAAAAATTTGTTGAGAAAATGAATGAAAAAATGAGCATTTTTTGTGACACCAGAGAAAGAGTCAATGCCACCTATGAAAGACAGAACATTAAAGGAAAATAATCGTATGCTTAAAATGTAATGCCAGTTTTCAACTGTTGAATAAGTCATCCCTGGCAAGCCTTTCTTACTATTTTACAAATTAAGATTATACTGGAATTTATGTGTTTATAGAAAAACTGACAAAGAGTGAGGTCTGCAAATTACATAAAATGGTTCCAGCAAGTGACCTGATGGTATATTTTCATTCAGATTGCTTTTATGCATTCCTTGATTCACTTAAGAATCAAAGACCCTGACTAGACAAGTAGTATTTACAAAGTCTAAGTTTGTGCTTTTCAATAATGGGAACATCCATAAGAAAAAATCGTGAAGAAATTAGCTGTATTTCTCTGGTCCCACCCCCGAAGAGTACTGTCAATCACTGCCCCAAACATAAGCTTTTGTAGGTTTTGAATGCTTTGAACTGGAAAACGACTATTTTAGTGGATAATTAAAGGGTGTTACAACTGATTGAGCTTGTGTAGAATCAGGAAAATTGGTGGGATTGGAATGGACATATAGGTCACACCACTTTTCTTTTGTAATATTTTCTACTAGAAATGATGCTTCAGTTGAAAATCAAGCTTTGAACTAAGGTATCAGAAATGGGTTGATAAATACTGGGAGACTTGTGTTTATCACTTGAGAAATCATACTCATCTTAAACAAAGGGATGATTTCTTTAATAGCATAATTTTGTCTTATAAATTTATAGCTTGAAATATGTATGTTATAACCACAGTTTATTTGAGCAAATCAGCACTTTACTGATCTGTGCTGCATGGAATAGTGTTTTGTAAGGTATCAGTGAGTATCACACAGAAGAGAAACCTGGGGCCAGGAAAGTTTGGGTTAAATGTATTTCTAAAAAAATGTTCCCCTGTCCTTCAGAATATACCAGTGTATTTTGCAACCAGTCAAGAGTCAATCTATTTAAGCAGGAAGATTTTTTTTTTTTTCCTCACAGAATGTCTAATATAATTATCCAGAGCACAGATTGGATTGATGCTGAAGCTCCAGTATTTTGGCCACCTGGTAAGAAGAGCAGACTCATTGGAAAAGACCCTGATGCTGGGAAAGATTGAGGGCAGGAGGAGAAGCAGGCTCCAGAGGATGAGATGGTTGGATGGCATCAATGATTCAATGGACAAGAGTTAGAGCAGACTCCAGGAGATGGTGAAGGACAGGGAAGCCTGGCATGCTTAGTCTGTGGGGTCACAAAGAGTGAGGCACAACTGAGCAGCTAAACAACCACCACCACAAAGAGCACAGATAGGGAAACGCTCAGATCAGTCATCTCTAGGGAATTGCCCTCCTGAAACAATAATGTTCATGACTATAATATTATCTTCAGTGACACATAATACATACTCTACCCATTCTGTCTCATATAACATGACAAACATATATAAACAAAGCATAGTATTATAAAACCATGGGTACACATTACCGTAGTCATTTCCCATTTTATAAGATCTTATAAGATGTAATAAAATATTACTGGAATAATTAAATTCTCCTGTATGCCTCTTTCCAATCCTCTCCTTTTCTTATTTTTCCCAAAGGTAACCAACATCCTGAACTTGATACATTCCTGCATATGCATCAATAGATACATTTGAATGGCTCTGTAAATTTTAGAAGTTATTATAAATTTTATAATACTGTGTCATACTTATGCAATTTTCACTACAAATTATATTTTGAGATGTATTTACACTGCTGCATGTAGGACCAAAATATTTTAACTCTATATTGAACTGTTTTATAAGTATAGTTTATTGACTTATTCCACTAAAGCTGAAAGTTTGTTTTCAGTTCTTTAATAATATAATGTAGGAATGAGCGGTTTTAAACCCCTCTCTTTGGTTTGAGAGTGCTCTTAACTCCTTCTTGCTATGGTGCTGGTCAGTGGGTACTCCTGCATACTCACTGGAGCTCACATCAGTGAATTTCAGACATCCTTCCCACTGACCTGAAAGTGACTTCTGGCAAGTACAGCCTCTGCCTCAGTGTGCAGGTTCCAGCTGAATTCCAGGCACCCTGGCCAGCGTGTCAGAAAGTTCAGTAGCATTCCTCATAGGTCCTTATAAGGTTCATGAGAACCCTCCTACCCCCAAGCTCATGAGTAGTCTAGCTTACTATATGTTGCCAGAATCAAAACCCAGGTTTGAATAAATTCAGTTTTGATTGGATTAACATGATCTAAAATTGGTAGTGGTTACAGTCTTTTAACCAGAAACCAATGTAATCTGGGGTTTCCCAGGTGGTGGTAGTGGTAAAGAACCTACCTGCCAATGCAGGAGATGCAAGAGACATTGGTTCAATCCCTGGGTTGGGAGGATCCCCTGGAGGAGGGCATGGCAACCCACTACAGTGTTCTTGCCTGGAAAATCCCTTGGATAGAAGCCTGTACCAAGCTACAGTCCATAAAGTCAACAAAGATGTGGACATGACTGAGGTGGCTTAGCATGGTAAATCCTCTTTAGAGAAAAATACTATGATCCAAAGCCTCCAAATATCTGTAAAATAATAAAATTGGAGAAAAATAAAAAGCAAATACTAGAAACCAAGACACAGGAGATATAGATAATGGAATTATCAAACATAGGCTTAAAAATAACTACTTCAGGGCTTCCCTGGTGGTCCAGTGGGTGGGGACACCGCCTTGCAGTGCAGGGGATGCCGGTTTGATCCCTGGCCTGGGAAGATCCCACGTGCTGCTGTGGACCGATGTGTCCAATTACTAAGCCGGAGCTCTGGAGCGCGTGCACGAGCCGATGCTCTGTGACAGCGGAGGCCACCGCGATAAGGCCCAGACCAAAGAACAATTTTCACTACAAATTATATTTTGAGATGTATTTACACTGCTGCATGTAGGACCAAAATATTTTAACTCTATATTGAACTGTTTTATAAGTATAGTTTATTGACTTATTCCACTAAAGCTGAAAGTTTGTTTTCAGTTCTTTAATAATATAATGTAGGAATGAGCGGTTTTAAACCCCTCTCTTTGGTTTGAGAGTGCTCTTAACTCCTTCTTGCTATGGTGCTGGTCAGTGGGTACTCCTGCATACTCACTGGAGCTCACATCAGTGAATTTCAGACATCCTTCCCACTGACCTGAAAGTGACTTCTGGCAAGTACAGCCTCTGCCTCAGTGTGCAGGTTCCAGCTGAATTCCAGGCACCCTGGCCAGCGTGTCAGAAAGTTCAGTAGCATTCCTCATAGGTCCTTATAAGGTTCATGAGAACCCTCCTACCCCCAAGCTCATGAGTAGTCTAGCTTACTATATGTTGCCAGAATCAAAACCCAGGTTTGAATAAATTCAGTTTTGATTGGATTAACATGATCTAAAATTGGTAGTGGTTACAGTCTTTTAACCAGAAACCAATGTAATCTGGGGTTTCCCAGGTGGTGGTAGTGGTAAAGAACCTACCTGCCAATGCAGGAGATGCAAGAGACATTGGTTCAATCCCTGGGTTGGGAGGATCCCCTGGAGGAGGGCATGGCAACCCACTACAGTGTTCTTGCCTGGAAAATCCCTTGGATAGAAGCCTGTACCAAGCTACAGTCCATAAAGTCAACAAAGATGTGGACATGACTGAGGTGGCTTAGCATGGTAAATCCTCTTTAGAGAAAAATACTATGATCCAAAGCCTCCAAATATCTGTAAAATAATAAAATTGGAGAAAAATAAAAAGCAAATACTAGAAACCAAGACACAGGAGATATAGATAATGGAATTATCAAACATAGGCTTAAAAATAACTACTTCAGGGCTTCCCTGGTGGTCCAGTGGGTGGGGACACCGCCTTGCAGTGCAGGGGATGCCGGTTTGATCCCTGGCCTGGGAAGATCCCACGTGCTGCTGTGGACCGATGTGTCCAATTACTAAGCCGGAGCTCTGGAGCGCGTGCACCGAGAGCCGATGCTCTGTGACAGCGGAGGCCACCGCGATAGGAGGCCCACACAGACCAAAGAACAAAGATGGATGAAAATAGACAAATGAAAGACCAATAGAAGTGGCCTGCCCATCCCCCTCCCTCCCCCCCCCCCCAAAATTAAAAAAAAAAAAAACAAAAAAACTACTTCATATGTCCAATAAATTAATAGGCAAGATGGAGACCCTCAACATAAAATTGAAAGTTATAGAAAAGAATGAAGTAAAAACAGAGTAACTGGATTTAACAACCAGTTAGACACAGTTAAAGAATTTATGAAGCAAAGCACAGTTCAGGAAAAAGTATCAGACAAGCACAGGGAGACAAAACAATAAAAATACAGGAGAAAAAGTAGCAGAAGTAACAGATGTATTTGTAGACAAAGAGTATAGAGAGGCACTGTTTGAAGAGATAATGACAGAGTACTTCCCAAACAGCTAAAAGATATCAAACCACATTTTAAAGAAGCATGAGAAACCCTGCACAGAACAACTGGAAAGACAACCATTTCTAAGCACATATAGTGAAACAACTGAAAACCAAAAGCAAGGAGAAAAATCTTAAAAGCAGAGAGAAAAAAAGAAACATTACTTTCAAAGAGGCAAGAATAATATATTTTCTCAAAATAAACAATGTAAATCAAAGCACAAAAGAATTGTTTTCAAGGTATTGAAAGAGCGTAACTGTCAACCTAGAATTCTATGCTCAGTGAGCACATCTTTCAGTGCTTAAAGAACAATGGTCAACAAAGATGTGGACATGACTGAGGTGGCTTAGCATGGTAAATCCTCTTTAGAGAAAAATACTATGATCCAAAGCCTCCAAATATCTGTAAAATAATAAAATTGGAGAAAAATAAAAAGCAAATACTAGAAACCAAGACACAGGAGATATAGATAATGGAATTATCAAACATAGGCTTAAAAATAACTACTTCAGGGCTTCCCTGGTGGTCCAGTGGGTGGGGACACCGCCTTGCAGTGCAGGGGATGCCGGTTTGATCCCTGGCCTGGGAAGATCCCACGTGCTGCTGTGGACCGATGTGTCCAATTACTAAGCCGGAGCTCTGGAGCGCGTGCACCGAGAGCCGATGCTCTGTGACAGCGGAGGCCACCGCGATAGGAGGCCCACACAGACCAAAGAACAAAGATGGATGAAAATAGACAAATGAAAGACCAATAGAAGTGGCCTGCCCATCCCCCTCCCTCCCCACCCCCCCAAAATTAAAAAAAAAAAAACAAAAAAACTACTTCATATGTCCAATAAATTAATAGGCAAGATGGAGACCCTCAACATAAAATTGAAAGTTATAGAAAAGAATGAAGTAAAAACAGAGTAACTGGATTTAACAACCAGTTAGACACAGTTAAAGAATTTATGAAGCAAAGCACAGTTCAGGAAAAAGTATCAGACAAGCACAGGGAGACAAAACAATAAAAATACAGGAGAAAAAGTAGCAGAAGTAACAGATGTATTTGTAGACAAAGAGTATAGAGAGGCACTGTTTGAAGAGATAATGACAGAGTACTTCCCAAACAGCTAAAAGATATCAAACCACATTTTAAAGAAGCATGAGAAACCCTGCACAGAACAACTGGAAAGACAACCATTTCTAAGCACATATAGTGAAACAACTGAAAACCAAAAGCAAGGAGAAAAATCTTAAAAGCAGAGAGAAAAAAAGAAACATTACTTTCAAAGAGGCAAGAATAATATATTTTCTCAAAATAAACAATGTAAATCAAAGCACAAAAGAATTGTTTTCAAGGTATTGAAAGAGCGTAACTGTCAACCTAGAATTCTATGCTCAGTGAGCACATCTTTCAAAAATGAAGGCATTCTCAGACAAAACTAAAAAAATAACATCGGCAGATTTATACATTTCAAATGTTAAAATTTTCAACTCACCTAAAAGATGAAAAATTTTCACTGTAGGCACCAAATGACAGAGATTTTCAAATACACAAAGCGAAAATGGACAGGAGTAAAAGAAACAAATCCACAATCATGTTGGAAGGTTTTCACACACTTCTCAATAACTGATGAAGCAAGCAAACCAAAAAAAATGACATGAATATGGAAGATTTAAACAACACAAGTAAAAAACTGGCCACTTCACCTAAGGCTGCTTTCTTTTTACTGAACACGGAACATTTATCCAAACTGATACATAAACTATAAAACAAGTCACAAAAAAATTTCAAAAGATTAATTCACGGTATTCCCTGTGGGCATATAGTAGAAATATATTGGATACCAATAACAATGCCAAAACCCCCACAAAGATTAGGGATTAAATAATAAGCTTTTAAATATGCAAAGTGGGTATCAAAGAAAAAAAACATTCTGGACATTAGAAAATATTTGAATTGAATGATAATGAAAATACTACATATCAAAATTTGTGGAATACAGTTAAAGCTGTGCTTTAAGGGAAAATTTAGAGCGAAAATAGATATATTAAAGAAAAATGGAGGTTAAAAATACAAGATTTAGACATTACCTCCAGAAACTGGATAATAAAAAGCAATTAAATTTATAGGAAGTATGACTAGTCAATCAAGGGGAAAAAAGAAAAGGTATAAATATTGTACTAGAGCCGGGGAAACTAGATATTATTTGGGGAAAAAAGAAAGAATACCATTTTGCATCAGAACAACTGGAAAGACAACCATTTCTAAGCACATATAGTGAAACAACTGAAAACCAAAAGCAAGGAGAAAATCTTAAAAGCAGAAAAAAAGAAACATTACTTTCAAAGAGGCAAGAATAATATATTTTCTCAAAATAAACAATGTAAATCAAAGCACAAAAGAATTGTTTTCAAGGTATTGAAAGAGCGTAACTGTCAACCTAGAATTCTATGCTCAGTGAGCACATCTTTCAAAAATGAAGGCATTCTCAGACAAAACTAAAAAAATAACATCGGCAGATTTATACATTTCAAATGTTAAAATTTTCAACTCACCTAAAAGATGAAAAATTTTCACTGTAGGCACCAAATGACAGAGATTTTCAAATACACAAAGCGAAAATGGACAGGAGTAAAAGAAACAAATCCACAATCATGTTGGAAGGTTTTCACACACTTCTCAATAACTGATGAAGCAAGCAAACCAAAAAAAAAATGACATGAATATGGAAGATTTAAACAACACAAGTAAAAAACTGGCCACTTCACCTAAGGCTGCTTTCTTTTTACTGAACACGGAACATTTATCCAAACTGATACATAAACTATAAAACAAGTCACAAAAAAATTTCAAAAGATTAATTCACGGTATTCCCTGTGGGCATATAGTAGAAATATATTGGATACCAATAACAATGCCAAAACCCCCACAAAGATTAGGGATTAAATAATAAGCTTTTAAATATGCAAAGTGGGTATCAAAGAAAAAAAACATTCTGGACATTAGAAAATATTTGAATTGAATGATAATGAAAATACTACATATCAAAATTTGTGGAATACAGTTAAAGCTGTGCTTTAAGGGAAAATTTAGAGCGAAAATAGATATATTAAAGAAAAATGGAGGTTAAAAATACAAGATTTAGACATTACCTCCAGAAACTGGATAATAAAAAGCAATTAAATTTATAGGAAGTATGACTAGTCAATCAAGGGGAAAAAAGAAAAGGTATAAATATTGTCAGGACTAGAGATCTCACAGATGTGTGAAAACTATTGTAATTATTTAAGCTTTGTGAGGTAGAGAACATAATGTTTCTCTCACATTTTACAGTCATGATCTTGAGGACCTCCAGCATCCTCAAATGTAGGATAATCATTCTCATTACACGGGATCAGAGCGCATTTAAGGGGTCATATAAATCTGAAATTCTAGAAGAGGGGTCAGAACAGTTTTATCTAGATTCTTCTCCAAAGCCTGAAATTCAGAAAAAAAATGTTTAAAATATATGGGAGTTTCCTGGTTGCCCAGTGGTTAAGAATCTGCCTGTCAATGCACGGCACACGGGTTTGATGCCTGGTCCAGGAAGATGCCCTATGCCATGGAGCAGCTGTCTGTGTGCCAGAACTACGGAGCCTGCCCTCTAGAGTCCACGTGCCGCAACTGCTGAGCCCAGGCGCCATAAGGACTGAACCCTAGGCACCTAGGGCTGATGCTAAGCTACAAAAGAAGCCGTCAGAATGAGAATCCCCGCTCACTCACCAGTTAGCCCACACGCAAGAACTGCTGCACCCAGTGCAGCCAATAAATTAGTGAACAAAAAATTTAAAAAACGAATACAAATGTGCATCATTCAGGGAATGTAGGTACGTAATATGGGTTATTTGAAATGTAAGGTATGTGCAGATACAGAAAGAGATACATACATATGATTATTACAAAGCACAAACTTCTAAATGCACTCTTCCTCAACTTAGAATGGCTCTCCTTCCTTTATTCCTGGCAGACTTAGTGGTCCTTCAGAACTCCAGTATAGCATTTTTTTCCCTCTTGGCAATTATCCTTTCTAGAAAAGCAGAGTTCAACACTGAGTTCATTTGCAGAAGTAATACTGTGTAGACATTAGGAACATATGCTCTATAGTTAGGCTCAGGGTTCACTAGTTGACACTTAAAGAGGGAAAATTTAGAGCGAAAATAGATATATTAAAGAAAAATGGAGGTTAAAAATACAAGATTTAGACATTACCTCCAGAAACTGGATAATAAAAAGCAATTAAATTTATAGGAAGTATGACTAGTCAATCAAGGGGAAAAAAGAAAAGGTATAAATATTGTCAGGACTAGAGATCTCACAGATGTGTGAAAACTATTGTAATTATTTAAGCTTTGTGAGGTAGAGAACATAATGTTTCTCTCACATTTTACAGTCATGATCTTGAGGACCTCCAGCATCCTCAAATGTAGGATAATCATTCTCATTACACGGGATCAGAGCGCATTTAAGGGGTCATATAAATCTGAAATTCTAGAAGAGGGGTCAGAACAGTTTTATCTAGATTCTTCTCCAAAGCCTGAAATTCAGAAAAAAAATGTTTAAAATATATGGGAGTTTCCTGGTTGCCCAGTGGTTAAGAATCTGCCTGTCAATGCACGGCACACGGGTTTGATGCCTGGTCCAGGAAGATGCCCTATGCCATGGAGCAGCTGTCTGTGTGCCAGAACTACGGAGCCTGCCCTCTAGAGTCCACGTGCCGCAACTGCTGAGCCCAGGCGCCATAAGGACTGAACCCTAGGCACCTAGGGCTGATGCTAAGCTACAAAAGAAGCCGTCAGAATGAGAATCCCCGCTCACTCACCAGTTAGCCCACACGCAAGAACTGCTGCACCCAGTGCAGCCAATAAATTAGTGAACAAAAAATTTAAAAAACGAATACAAATGTGCATCATTCAGGGAATGTAGGTACGTAATATGGGTTATTTGAAATGTAAGGTATGTGCAGATACAGAAAGAGATACATACATATGATTATTACAAAGCACAAACTTCTAAATGCACTCTTCCTCAACTTAGAATGGCTCTCCTTCCTTTATTCCTGGCAGACTTAGTGGTCCTTCAGAACTCCAGTATAGCATTTTTTTCCCTCTTGGCAATTATCCTTTCTAGAAAAGCAGAGTTCAACACTGAGTTCATTTGCAGAAGTAATACTGTGTAGACATTAGGAACATATGCTCTATAGTTAGGCTCAGGGTTTGCATCCTAGTTCTGACACTTAAAGAGTTATGTAACTCTGGACAGGTTCCTTAGCCTCTTGCAGTCTCCATTTCTTACCTATAAAATAAGAATGACAATAGCATCTTATCTATCTTATAACATCATTGCAAAGATTAAGTTAATATATGTTAAGCGCTAGACCATCCCCTGGGACACAGTAGATATAATTGTTAATAGGAATTAATGTTATTCAAAAATATTGATGGTGTACCTACAAGATTTGCTAAGCTTTGTTGATAGGGAGAGATGAAATAGTTTTTTGCCTGGTAGTGAGGGAAACAGACCACAAATAAATAATTTTTAATTTCGAAATTTTTGTAAAAGACACAAACAGGGTTATGGCAGTAGTTGCGTTAGTCGTCACTGTTGTAGGATGGTCAGGGAAGAGGCATTTAAGTGATGGAGGAGGTGCTATAGGTCCTCGTTTTTAGTAATGAATAATGGAAAGAGCCCGAGGGGATCTGAAGGAAGAGTGTTCCAGGCAGGAGGAACAGACAGTGAAGACACCAAAATCAGGACAGATTTGTATCTGAGAACAAATGAGGGCAGTGTGAGTGGGAAAAAAGTGGAGAGGATGAGAAAGTTGGTGAGGGGAACAGAGACCTACTCAGACTTCATAAACCATGGAAAGAAGTTTTGATTTTATGTGTAGCTAGGAACCACTGTAGTACGTCATAAGCAGTAGAGGGTATGATTCGGTCAACGTTTCACAAAGCTCACCCTGACTTCCCTTTGGAGAATGGATTATAGGAAGGCAGAACTAGAAGCAGAGGGACTCACAAAGAGACTGATAGGGCAAGAGATTATGGTAGTAGTAGAAAAGGAGCAAAGGGGATGAATTGGGGTGTGCTTTGGCATGGAGGTTCACAGGCTTGCTGACAGACTGGAGGGAAGGCTATGGGGATAGAGGGACTCTGAGACAACCACTGCAGTTTTTTGCTTAAGCAATTGGATGAATGGTGGGGCCATTTACTGAGATGGGGACTCCTTTGGGACTCTGATGGTTCATTTAGTATATGATTCTCTTCTCGAATATTTCATACTGATTCACACAATGAATTATTTAAAGAGCCTGATTATTTCCCATTTATACTATTAGTTTCTTGAGGACATGAAATAGATTTGTGTGCATGTGTAGATAAATTTCTAGTATCTGGTTGAGTATCTCATACATGTTGTGTGATCCGCAAGTTCTGGTTAAATTGAATAGAAAGAGCCTGAGAGGAGTAGAAATGAAGAAATTCAGAGTTGGGAGAAATTACCTGTGTCAGTGGGAAGGATCAGTTCGCACTTGAAAGGAGACTTCGAAGTGTGGTTGAGTGTAGATGTACTAACAACGAGGAAGAAGGAGGGAAAACAATATGTACAGAAAGTGGGAAACAAGTGTGGCCAGTGTATAATCCTGTTTCGCTGGAGTGTGCACACCTGTGTGTGGTGGGGGTGCACTTAGTCTCTCTGTTGTATCCAACTCTCTGTGACCCTTTAAGGTCACAAACAGGGTTATGGCAGTAGTTGCGTTAGTCGTCACTTTATGAGAACATTTAAGTGATGGAGGAGGTGCTATAGGTCCTCGTTTAGTAATGAATAATGGAAAGAGCCCGAGGGGATCTGAAGGAAGAGTGTTCCAGGCAGGAGGAACAGACAGTGAAGACACCAAAATCAGGACAGATTTGTATCTGAGAACAAATGAGGGCAGTGTGAGTGGGAAAAAAGTGGAGAGGATGAGAAAGTTGGTGAGGGGAACAGAGACCTACTCAGACTTCATAAACCATGGAAAGAAGTTTTGATTTTATGTGTAGCTAGGAACCACTGTAGTACGTCATAAGCAGTAGAGGGTATGATTCGGTCAACGTTTCACAAAGCTCACCCTGACTTCCCTTTGGAGAATGGATTATAGGAAGGCAGAACTAGAAGCAGAGGGACTCACAAAGAGACTGATAGGGCAAGAGATTATGGTAGTAGTAGAAAAGGAGCAAAGGGATGAATTGGGGTGTGCTTTGGCATGGAGGTTCACAGGCTTGCTGACAGACTGGAGGGAAGGCTATGGGGATAGAGGGACTCTGAGACAACCACTGCAGTTTTTTGCTTAAGCAATTGGATGAATGGTGGGGCCATTTACTGAGATGGGGACTCCTTTGGGACTCTGATGGTTCATTTAGTATATGATTCTCTTCTCGAATATTTCATACTGATTCACACAATGAATTATTTAAAGAGCCTGATTATTTCCCATTTATACTATTAGTTTCTTGAGGACATGAAATAGATTTGTGTGCATGTGTAGATAAATTTCTAGTATCTGGTTGAGTATCTCATACATGTTGTGTGATCCGCAAGTTCTGGTTAAATTGAATAGAAAGAGCCTGAGAGGAGTAGAAATGAAGAAATTCAGAGTTGGGAGAAATTACCTGTGTCAGTGGGAAGGATCAGTTCGCACTTGAAAGGAGACTTCGAAGTGTGGTTGAGTGTAGATGTACTAACAACGAGGAAGAAGGAGGGAAAACAATATGTACAGAAAGTGGGAAACAAGTGTGGCCAGTGTATAATCCTGTTTCGCTGGAGTGTGCACACCTGTGTGTGTGGTGGGGGGTGCACTTAGTCTCTCTGTTGTATCCAACTCTCTGTGACCCTTTGGACTGCAGCCACCAGGCTCCTCTGTCCATGGGATTTGTCAGGCAAGGATACTGGAGTGAGTTGCCATTTCCTCCTCCAGACGATCTTCCTGACCCAGGGATCAAACCTGTGTCTCCTGTATTGCAAGTAGATTCTTTACCTGATGAGCCACTGGGGGAGCCCCCTGGCTACAGCATAGAAAGTGTGAAAGAACACTGGGAGATAAAATTGTGGAGGAGGTTGAAGCCAGTTCAGGGAGCAGTTTCATAGCTCAGCCAAGAAATCTGAGCTTTCTCTCAGTCACTGGGGGTGGGTGGGACATGGGGCTTCTAAGGATGGAAGGTTGAAAACTGTCAGAGTTGAGCATTTGAACATCCAGTCAAGGAATGCAAGAGTACTCCCACTTTCTCTGGCTGCAGTATCTGTCAAAGTAGCTCCTATGGTCATAATGATTTCCATGACTTTCTTACCTTTCATCTGTATTATCTTTCGTTGGGTTGACTGATGGAGAACCTACATCCCTTTCCACTAAGGGCTTGATTTTGATTATCACACCATATCAAATCATGTTTCTGTGCTTCTCTCTTAATGCCACTGTTTTTTGCACACATCTCTCAAGATTTGCCTTTCCCTTTCTTTCCTCATCTCCCCCCTCACTTTCACACGAGAGGTCTCTGCCTTCTTATCCAAATCACCTGGCCAAAGAGCGGGTGACCAGTTCAGGTTCTTCTGAGCACACTGCCACACACTGGCCACCATGCCTCTGATCATCACATTGCCCAGGACACTGAAAGTCACCTCTCAGTCATTTCATAATCTCAGTTCAGCTCTTTGGAAAGCGTTTTTTTTTTTTTTTTCATCTCTGGCATGAAAACATGCTGTTATAAAGCTTTCCTTCTAACAACAGAGATCCCTCTATCTTTCTCTTTCTCTCCTAAGTAGCTTCCTGATTCTTTCTTTCAAAGGTATTTCCCTTCTTGTCACAGTTGTAGTAGCATTCAAAGCAGAACTATCCAAGCAGAAAGTCCTCTTTCATCACTTTTATACCCTTGACTTCTTCCAGACTCACTCCATGTGGTTCACACATATACAACCAACAAATGTAGAGCTGGGACTGTCAGATTGAACCAAAAGACCAAAAGAATCATTCTAACTATATAGTTATAGGGGAAAAAAATCACTTCTCAACTACAATTAAACTATTCATCTTTTTTTCTTTTGGGGCCCTAGATGATATCATTCTCATTATTGTAATGAATTTCACATACGTGAAGAGTTAAAGAAGTTGTTTTGAAAAATGTCTTAACCACCAATTTTATGTGACAAATGCATTGATGTTCAAAATAAAAGCTTCAAAATAAAAGTCTGCTGACATGCCACTAAAATAATAACTTTCAAGGACTTTCCCTTATTTAAGAAGTATTATTTTGTATATATTTATTCAAGAAAATACAGAAAGGCCAAAGGATAATATAAAAATAAATACCATTCTTTTTTTTTTACATGTGCATTGATTTTTGTAAAAAATACGATTATATAGTACCAGCTATTTTGTGATATGCTTTTTCACTTAACACTACATTGTGAGCCTTGTGGCATTACTCTATTGATATTACATTTGTATTAGGCTATAAAATATTTCACTATCATATAGCTGTGTCATAATTTATTTAATGAATTCTATTTTATGAAACATAATGTCCTCCTTTTGATATTGAAGATAAAATATCCATGCAATAAAATCTTTGAATATATGAAAATACCATGATCTTTGATGTTTTGATATGTTTTTATTTTAAGACAATAAACTGCACCCCTAATTCACAAGTTGAGCCTAGATATAGCCTGGAGTTGTCACGACACATGTGTAAAAGCTTGCTCTCTTGTCATCTTTAGAATACCCCAGTTTGTAAATGGCAGAAGTTACATTATAGATTTGTCCACAAAAACTTCAGAAAGTGAAAATATATTTGCTGGTACTCCTTATAGGTATAACTGGTAGACATTAATAATCATTTGGCATCATATGCAGGAATTCCCTTCCTTAGTGCAAGAAGTATATTTCTGCTTAAGTTCTTGATATCAGAACTAAAATTGGGAAGTAAGCAAGCAGACTATATAAGATAATGTGTTCATTTTTTTTGTTCGGTTGTTTGTGTTTTTATTTTAATATAGTACAGTGGTTGACTACAGGAATCTAAGACAAACCAAAAGACCAAGTCATAGAATCCCTTAGGTATATATATAGTTACACAGCACAGACTTTGGAAATATATACTTATATGTATTTTTACTCCTCTCTTTCCCTACATATTCCTTCAGTCCCTGTACTTACCCCTCAATGTTGCCTCCTAGTCCACTACTTCCTCTTCATCTCCCTAGCCAGAGCACACACGGTTCCTTGCCTTTAGTCTCCCTGCTCTCTGATCTTTACAGCTGTGTCCGACCTTCTTCACACAGCACTTTCATTATTTCACCTCTCATTCAAGAACCTCTTGGGGTCTCCAACTTATATCCTCTCTCATCTCCTCAGTCTGAGATAGTATCTTACCAACTGTCTCCACAGAAGTTCAGCAACCTTTCCAGGATGTTGTGTTACCTTCTGGTCCAAAGAATTTACTCACAGCCCCACATGGGATACACAACAGTGAATATATGTCATGGAACTTCCCCTGCCAATTATTCTTTCTTTTTTTTTTTTTTTTTCATTCTTTTATTTGGGAGGGGGGCGGTTGGGGAGGGAGGGGGCAGGCGGGCCACTTCTATTGGACTTTCATTTATCCGTTTTCATCCATCTTTGTTCTTTGGCCCGTGTGGGCCTCCCATCGCTCGCAGTGGCCTCTGTTGTCTCAAGAGCACAGGCTCTGGGCACATGCGCTCCAGAGCTCCGGCTTGGTAATTGGACACATCAGTCCAGCCGCTCCATGGCACGTGGGATCTTCCCAGGCCAGGGGTGGAACCGGCGCCCCTTGCACTGCAAGGTGGTGTCCTTACCCACAGGACCACCAGGGAAGCCCCAATTACTCTTTATTGATTCATTTACTTAGGATAGTTTTCCACTGCTCATCTGATCACGCTTGCCTTTCCAGGCTTATCTCCTGCCACCCCTTCCTTCCCCACCATCTCCTGTATTCAGGTTGCTCCAGACAGCTTCCACCCCGGAAGACTGCTGCTCTGCCACATCTCCACACCTCGGTTCATGCTGTCCCCAAGGTCTTGAATGCTTGTCCTACTTCCATTGTGGAAACAAAGGTGCAGACCTACCGACTTCACTTCTGCAAAACCTGCCCAATTCCCTGTGCTGGATGTATGTTCCTTTTCTATTCATTTCTTCCTACCATGTGTTCCCACAGCATTTGGTTTACATTGTTTTGTTTGGATTTGTGCTGAGTTCTATTTATTTCTCTGTCCCTCTTAAAGACTCAATAACCCCCAGAACTGAACACAATGCCCCAGATGGTGAAGTAGCACAGACTATAGTGAAACTATCACTTGCCTTGTTCAGACACTTTACTTTTGTTAATGCAGTCTGAAATTGCAGTATGTTTCTTGACAACTAAGCCTTTACTGGGCTTCCTTGGTGGCTCCATGGTGAAGAATCCACCTGCAGTGCAGGAGATTCAGAGGATGTGGGTTCGATCCCTGGGTCGGGAAGATCCCCTGTAGGATGGCATGGCAACCCACTCCAATATTCTTGCCTGGAGAATCCCCTGGACAGAGGAGCCCAGTGGGCTACAGTCTATAGGGTTGCAAGAATCAGACATAACTGAAGCGACTGAGCACACACGCACAAGCACTTATTGGTTCACTTTTTACATTGCTGTCCACTAAAACCCTAAGGTTTTTTTTTTATGTGAATTATAAAAGTTACAAACAGGAAAGCAATTTATAGAGTACAAACTAGTACACTAATGTTACTTATTGTTAGTAGCATAAATGGAAGATTTGATGTACATTTAAAGCAAAAGAGCTCACAGAATAACTTGTCATGTGTCGTTATTTTTACTGCCTTCTGAAAATCTCCATATCATTAAAAAAAAAAAACCCAGGTTATGCTAATCTGCCTGCAAATAGTAGAGGAAAATCTCTCACCCATGGACTCTAATATTTCTAAGACACTCCAGTAGTCAATGTCAACCTAAAACAGGCAACACAATTTTTATTATACAGGGTAATCTGGACAACTACTATGAGGTCAGAATGCTCATACTTAGAGCAGAGTCTCTTCATTAAATACACGTATATAAATTATAGCATTTGATAACTGCTTGAAGGAAAATAGCCATCCTATTTTCAGAAAACAGAAAGTGCCCTGCCTAAGAACTGGATTCACTATTCATTTCAGTTCAGAAACTTTTACTAAGCACATAGTATGTGCACAGCATCATAGTAGGTGCTTTGAAAGTTGCAAATACAGTGGGATTCCTGCCATCAGTCTGGGAGAGGAGTCTGATATTTAGATCCACACATAGATAGAAATACATGTATCATATAAAATCATTATTGATAAGCCCTTTCATATTTACCCAACATTCTATGGAATAATAAAGATCACTTAGGAACAAGATTGGTTATCTTTAAGTTATTTGGAATTTTCAGTTAATCTAGGTAGGATTCAAGTTTTCCACATACCAAATTAATATCATAGAGGTACCTGTACTGATAGTTGTTAATTAATTTGTGGAGCAAACACATCAAATTCAGGTAACTCTAGTCATTGAGTCTAGGTAGAGTTAATGTATTTATGGGAAATGAGGACTAATAAGGCTACGATGGAAGGCAGGGGCCAGATACAATGGGCTTTGTGTGTTGAAGTGAAACATGTTGTTTTTGTTTAGCTGCTGAGCTTCTCCACACCCTCCTGGTAACTGAATTCTCTCTTCCAAGAGAGGATCCTCTGCACATGGTTGGGAGAATAAGAATGACCCAAGCTCCTTCATTCCTCACAGGTATAAGTGTGGGCACATGACCTGGGCACATGACCTTGCCACAGGTAATCAGAGGCCACTCTCCCTCAGGCCTTAGTGATTGGTACAGGGCAGGCTGGAGACCCAAGCGAAGCTAATCAGAGTGCTGCCCTGGGCTTTTCTGTGAGAGCCATTGAAGAACAATTCTTTCTAGAACGGTAGCTAGAATGTCCACGATGGAAGGGAGTTTTGGGGAGAGGAAGGCTTTTCAGCACCACCTTGATGCCAAGTGGAGACTAATCTGCCTGCAAATAGTAGAGGAAAATCTAGGACTCATTTTCTAACATATTTGTCAACATAAAACAGGCAACACAATTTTTATTATACAGGGTAATCTGGACAACTACTATGAGGTCAGAATGCTCATACTTAGAGCAGAGTCTCTTCATTAAATACACGTATATAAATTATAGCATTTGATAACTGCTTGAAGGAAAATAGCCATCCTATTTTCAGAAAACAGAAAGTGCCCTGCCTAAGAACTGGATTCACTATTCATTTCAGTTCAGAAACTTTTACTAAGCACATAGTATGTGCACAGCATCATAGTAGGTGCTTTGAAAGTTGCAAATACAGTGGGATTCCTGCCATCAGTCTGGGAGAGGAGTCTGATATTTAGATCCACACATAGATAGAAATACATGTATCATATAAAATCATTATTGATAAGCCCTTTCATATTTACCCAACATTCTATGGAATAATAAAGATCACTTAGGAACAAGATTGGTTATCTTTAAGTTATTTGGAATTTTCAGTTAATCTAGGTAGGATTCAAGTTTTCCACATACCAAATTAATATCATAGAGGTACCTGTACTGATAGTTGTTAATTAATTTGTGGAGCAAACACATCAAATTCAGGTAACTCTAGTCATTGAGTCTAGGTAGAGTTAATGTATTTATGGGAAATGAGGACTAATAAGGCTACGATGGAAGGCAGGGGCCAGATACAATGGGCTTTGTGTGTTGAAGTGAAACATGTTGTTTTTGTTTAGCTGCTGAGCTTCTCCACACCCTCCTGGTAACTGAATTCTCTCTTCCAAGAGAGGATCCTCTGCACATGGTTGGGAGAATAAGAATGACCCAAGCTCCTTCATTCCTCACAGGTATAAGTGTGGGCACATGACCTGGGCACATGACCTTGCCACAGGTAATCAGAGGCCACTCTCCCTCAGGCCTTAGTGATTGGTACAGGGCAGGCTGGAGACCCAAGCGAAGCTAATCAGAGTGCTGCCCTGGGCTTTTCTGTGAGAGCCATTGAAGAACAATTCTTTCTAGAACGGTAGCTAGAATGTCCACGATGGAAGGGAGTTTTGGGGAGAGGAAGGCTTTTCAGCACCACCTTGATGCCAAGTGGAGACAGTCTGAGGAAAAAACCAAGATAGAACCCTGATGGCACTACTTGCCACTGAGTGAAGCCAGGTCTGCCTCCTGGACTTTACATTAGGTCAGCCAATAAATCCTATCTATTGTTTAGTTAGTTTTAGTTGGGCATTGTTGATTCTAACTTAAAAATTAAGGTTACCATAAAGAATTCAATATCATTCAAAATAACAAACAACCTAATCTAAAATGGGTGGAAGACCTAAGTGGAAATTTCTCCCAAGAGGATATACAGATGGTCAACAAACATATGAGAACATGCTCAACACCTCTAATTATTAGAGAAATGAAAATCAAAACTATCAATACAGTAAAATATCACCTCACACCAGTCAGAATGGCCATCATCACAAAATCTGCAAACAATACATGCTGGAGAGGGTGTGGAGAAAAGGGAATCCTCTTGCACTGTTGGGAATGTAAATTGATACAGCCAATATGCAAGGTCCTTAAAAAGCTAGACTACTCTGAGAACATACATATCTGTAAACAACAAAACTCTGTAAAAGTTAAAAGTAAAATAAAGGTTTTAAAAAAAAAGAAAAAGCCAGACTACTACGTTACCCAGCAATCCCACTCCTGGGCATATACCCAGGGGAAAAACATAATTCAAAAAAACACAGCTCGGTTTTTCTTTCTCAGGATTGCTTTGGCTATTCGAGGTCTTTTGTGTTTCCATATGAACTGTGTTATTCTTTGGTCTAGTTCTGTGAAGAATGTCAATGGTAGTTGAATAGGTATTGCATTGAATCTGTAGATGATATTTGGTAGTATGGTCATTTTCACAATATTGATTCTTCCGACCCAGGAACATGGAATATCTCTCCATCTGTTTAAGTCTTCTTTAATTTCTTTCATGAGTGTCTTGTAATTTTCTGTGTCCAGCTCTGTTGTTTCTTTGGGCAGGTTTATTCCTAGATATTTGATTCTTTTGGTTGCAATGGTGAAGGGGATTGCCTCTTTGATTTTGTTTTCTGATTTTTCATTGTTTGTGTATAGGAATGCCATGATGGAAGGGAGTTTTGGGGAGGAAGGCTTTTCAGCACCACCTTGATGCCAAGTGGAGACAGTCTGAGGAAAAAACCAAGATAGAACCCTGATGGCACTACTTGCCACTGAGTGAAGCCAGGTCTGCCTCCTGGACTTTACATTAGGTCAGCCAATAAATCCTATCTATTGTTTAGTTAGTTTTAGTTGGGCATTGTTGATTCTAACTTAAAAATTAAGGTTACCATAAAGAATTCAATATCATTCAAAATAACAAACAACCTAATCTAAAATGGGTGGAAGACCTAAGTGGAAATTTCTCCCAAGAGGATATACAGATGGTCAACAAACATATGAGAACATGCTCAACACCTCTAATTATTAGAGAAATGAAAATCAAAACTATCAATACAGTAAAATATCACCTCACACCAGTCAGAATGGCCATCATCACAAAATCTGCAAACAATACATGCTGGAGAGGGTGTGGAGAAAAGGGAATCCTCTTGCACTGTTGGGAATGTAAATTGATACAGCCAATATGCAAGGTCCTTAAAAAGCTAGACTACTCTGAGAACATACATATCTGTAAACAACAAAACTCTGTAAAAGTTAAAAGTAAAATAAAGGTTTTAAAAAAAAAGAAAAAGCCAGACTACTACGTTACCCAGCAATCCCACTCCTGGGCATATACCCAGGGGAAAAACATAATTCAAAAAAACACAGCTCGGTTTTTCTTTCTCAGGATTGCTTTGGCTATTCGAGGTCTTTTGTGTTTCCATATGAACTGTGTTATTCTTTGGTCTAGTTCTGTGAAGAATGTCAATGGTAGTTGAATAGGTATTGCATTGAATCTGTAGATGATATTTGGTAGTATGGTCATTTTCACAATATTGATTCTTCCGACCCAGGAACATGGAATATCTCTCCATCTGTTTAAGTCTTCTTTAATTTCTTTCATGAGTGTCTTGTAATTTTCTGTGTCCAGCTCTGTTGTTTCTTTGGGCAGGTTTATTCCTAGATATTTGATTCTTTTGGTTGCAATGGTGAAGGGGATTGCCTCTTTGATTTTGTTTTCTGATTTTTCATTGTTTGTGTATAGGAATGCCAGTGATTTCTGTGTGTTGACTTTGTATCCTGCGACTTTGCTGAATTCGTTGATTAGCTCTAGTAACTTTGTAATAGAGTCTTTGGGATTTTCTATGTATAATATCATGTCGAGCTCTGGTACATATATACTATGGAATACTACTCAGCTGTTAAAAGAAATGCAGAAGATTCAGTCCTAATGAAGTGACTGGCTCTAGAACTTATCATAAAAAGTGAAGTAAGTCAAAAAGAGAAAGACAAATACAGTATACTAACACACATATATGGAATCTAGTAGGATAGTCTTGATAACACACGCAGTGAACACATGGAAAAACAGACAGAGCATAGACATAGGGACATTGTGGGGAAGAAATAGGGAGGGGGAAGCATGGAGGGAGTAACATGGAAACCTATACTGTTATGTGTGGAAAAGATAGCTAGTGTCATTGTGCTAAGGGAATAGGAGTGCTTACAATGGCTTGGGGCGATGGTCAGGAGGGGTGGGATGGGGCGAACTGGGGGTGGGGGGGACCATGGATATGCATATGACTGATCTGGGAACATACATGTCTGTGAACAACAAAACTCTGTAAAACCTTTAAAATAAAGAATAATAACAACAATAATAAAAAAAGACACAGGCACCCAGTGTTCACTTCAGCACTATTTACAGTCACCAGGACATGGAAGCAACATAAATGTCCATCAACAGAGGAAGACACAAAGAAGATGTGGTATAAAGGCATAATGGAATATTACTCAGCCATAAAAGAAACAAAATTGGGCCATTTGTAGAGATTAGGATGGACCTAGATACTGTCATACAAGTCAGAGATAAATACTGTATATTAATACATATATATGTATTATGGTATGGATGATACCAATGTATCATAAACAATTATAAAAAAGAAATAGAAACACAGATATGGATATCAAGCGGGGAGGCTGGGGGTGGGATGAATGGGAGATGGGAATTGGCATGTATATACTATTGATACTATATATAAAATAGATAACTATTGAGAATATACTCTATAGCACAGGGAAATCTACTCAATACTCTGTGGTAACTTAAATGGAAAGAAAACCCAAACAAAAGAGGACATATATGTACATAAAGTGTAGCTGATTCACTTTACTGGTAGCTCAGCTGGTAAAGAATCAGCCTGCAATGCAGAAGATCTGGTTTCGATCCCTGGGTGAGGAAGATCCCCAGGAGGAGGGCATGGCAACCCACTGCAGTCTTCTTGCCTAGAGAATCCCCATGGACAGAGGAGCCTGGCAGGCTGCAGTCCAAGGAGTTGCACAGAGTCGGATACAAATGAACGACTAAGCACAGCACATAGCTGATTCACTTTACTGTATAGCAAAAATCAACACAACACTGTAAAACAACTATACTCCAATAAATAATTTTAAAAAAGAATTTGATATCATGACATTCATATGAAAATCTGTTAGAAGTATTATATATATTTGTGTATGTGTATGCATATATACATACATGCATACATATATCTCCCCTCCCCACGTATCATACTGGCCACAATACTGTACTCAGTTTGCCAGTTTAAGGTTTACTCAATTTTAACCTCATCTTCAGCAAGGCATATTCTCTGTCTCTATATTTATATGTAAAATAGATTTTTGTTAGTATTCTTACTGATGAATATGCTTTGAGGGTTAATGAACTAAAATCAGCTGAGATAGGGGATTTTAATAGAGTCTATTGATGCTGTGTGATTATTTAACATATACTGGTGACCTGTTGAAAATAGGCTTATAGGCTTCCACACATCCAAGCCTTAACTGTGGCAAACTCCAGTGCTTCTCTAGCTTCTAATTTTGGATGAATATCCAGATTCTGAAATTTACTATCCATCTCTCTATTCACTAAAATAGAGAACACTGCAATCTTAAACCTCGCTTCAAAAAATTGTTCTTCACAAAATTTTATGATGCATCAAAATAAGTTATGTCTGAAGTAAATGTTCTAATTTTAGAACCACTTTAGAAACCACTTTTATGTGGAATAATTTCCAGTACACTTACTGGTAAAGACATATTCCAAAAGAAGGAAGTAATTTGCAAAGTTTTTCTTTTTTTCATGACTGAATGAGGCCTCTAAAAACAAATACTCATCTATAATGCATGGAGTTTATTTTGAAGCAGAAATTGTGTCACATTTTGCCATGACTGAATAATTATATCTTCTACTTTCTTCCTTGTCTTCAGATCTTGTAATATTTGGATTGATCCACAGAAAAATTACATTGAATTTTTTCAACAATTTAATAAAATACAATAATGGCATTAATATTGTAGATGGTCTACACATACAAATCGATCTATCTTGGTAGATTTGACAGATTAGTCTAGTTTCTTATTTTTTCCAAAAAGTAATCAAACAACCAATATCATTAGTTTTTAACTGATTAATCAAACTGAGCTTTGCATCTAATACCCAGGACAGGTCTGATGCATCAGAAAAGATACAAGCTTTGCCTTAAGACCTGTACTAAAACTTGCGGTTTCTCAGGTGGCACTAATGGTGAAGAATCCCACTGCCAATGTAGAAGACATAAGAGACACAGATTCAATTCCTGGGTCAGGGAAATCCCCTGGGGGAAGGCATAGCAAGTCACTACAGTGTTCATGCCTGTAAAATCCCCATGAATAGAAGAGCCAAGTGGGCTACAGTCCATGGGATCACAAAGAGTCAGATACAACTGAAGTGACAGCATGCACCTGCATACTAAAACTTAATTACTCAATGTAGCCAGAGACCTGATTGGCCTCATACATGCAAAGTTGAAAGTTAGTCCTATAAAGATATTTGATCCCTATAGCAAACAGGCACAAAAATTCAAATATTTGCTTTGTTTCTGTACTTTAACAAACCAGGACTATACAAACTCTATATAGAATGGGGTCAAAGCAAACTCGTTTTAGGTGGTTTGTTAATTCTTTGTCTATATAATACACTTTCAAATGTTAAACATTTAATAAGTACATTTTATTGTAATGCCACATATCTATCTGTGTGTAACATGTTTTCATACACACACCTAGTAAAATCAGAATTAAGAACAAACTAGAAATCAAATTGCCAACATATGTTGGATCATAGAAAAAGCATGGGAATTCCAAAAAAAACCCCATCTACTTCTGCTTCATCAACTATGCTAAAGCCTTTGACTGTATGGATCACAACGAACTGTGGAAAATTCTGAAAGAGATGGGAATACTAGACCACTTTAACTGTTTCCTGAGAAACATGTATGCAGGTTAAAAAGCAATAGTTAGAACTGGGCACGGAACAATGGACTGGTTCCAAGTTGGGAAAGGAATATGTCCAGGCTGTATATTGTCATGCTGCTTATTTAACTTAGATGCAGAGTACATCATGAGAAATGCTGGACTATATGAATCACAAGTTGGAATCAAGCTTACCAGGAAAAATGTCAACAACCTCAGTTATGCAGATGATACCACTTTAATGGCAGAAAGTGAAGAGGAATTAAGGAGCCTCTTGATGAAGGTAAAAGAAGAGAGTAAAAAAGCTGATTTAAAACTCAGCATTCAAAAAACTAAGATCATGGTAGCTTGTCCTATTACTTCCTGGCAAATAGGAGGGTAAAATGTGCAAATAGTGCCAGCTTTCAATTTCTTGGGCTCTAAAATCAACATGGACAGTGACTGCAACCAGCTGCTTGCTCCTTGGAAGAAAAGCTATGACAGATCTAGACAGTGTATGAAAAAGCAAAGACATCACTTTGCCAACAAAGGTCCATATAGACAAAGCTATGTTTTTTGTTTTTTTTTTCAGTAGTCATGTATGGATGTGAGAGTCCAGAAAGAAGACTGAGCACTGAAGAATTGATGCTTTTGAACTGTGGTGCTGGAGAACACTCTTTGGACAGCAAGGAAATCAAATCAATCAATCCTAAAGAAAATCAACCCTGAATATTCATTGGAAGGACTGATGCTGAAGCTGAAGCTCCAAGTTTTGGCAACCTGAGGCCAAGAGCTCACTCATAGGAAAAGACCCTGAGACTGAAGAAAGCTGAGGGCAAGAGGAGAAGAGGGTGACAGAGAATGAAATGGTTCAATGACATCATCGACCCAATGGATAAGAGATTGAGCAAACTCAAGGAGACGGGCAAAGAAGCTTGGCATGCTGTAGTTCACGAGGTCACAAAGAATTGGACACAACTTAGCAACTGAACAACAACAACAAGAAATCATCTTGTCTTTAATATATAAATTACATCCCTGATTGTATATTAAGATTAGCTGAGAAACTAAAAAAAAAAAAAAAATACCCATGCTACATCAAGAGATTCTGATTAGCCTGGGACAGGATCCACACATTTTCTTTTTTAAAGCTTCTCAGGTGATTCTAATATGCAGCTGATTTTTAGAATGACTAGTCTAAAATTTTTAATCTTTAAAATATTATTTACAAAGTGTTATTTAGCATATCAGGTGTTGAACACTCAAAAGCTACTAAAGCGTCACGTATGTAAACCAGTATAATTGAAAGGTGAGAGGAGCTGGTGGCAAAAAACCCAGAAAGACTCAATCTGAAGGAGACATTCACTGCTTAGCTCCTACCATTTGTCATGTATGAATATAGGCAGTACTTTCAGATCTTTTGTGTTTCTTTAAAAGAAATAAATTCTGGATATTTCATGGTAAACTTCCCTTCTTTTAAAGCAGCCAAGCATATCTGTGTGTCACCAATTTTCTGTTCTGGTTTAAATATATTCATGTTATATGGTTGAGAATGGTTTTAAAATTTGCTCTTGTTTTAGGTGCATTTTAATCAAATAATCAACTATTCACTTATCTTTCTACTCTGTATTTCTTCCTAATTTGATCAAGAATTTCTAATTCATCTAATTTTTGTTATTGAGGTATAATTGTCATGTAACATTATATTAGTTTCAAGTGTACAATATAAATGATCTGATTTTATGTACACTGTGAAATGATCACCACAGTATATACTGTGGATCAAGGATTTCTAGCTATGACTGCATAATTCAAGTATATGATGAATCTACTACTGTTTAGATCCTGTGTAGTTAAAAAAAATTTTAAATGTCTGCAATTTACTTTTCCCATGTTATTAATGGCATATTTTTATCTTCCTCTATTTATATGTCCTCTACTATACCAAGAGTAAATCTGATGTGTAAGAGTAAACCTGAATTCTTTCTTCAATTTTTACTGCAATAATTTGTTATAGACTACACTTGATATTTTTTATTTGCGGTTTCTCTTTTTGGGGACAAATATGGCTATCTCTTGCCATGTGAACTGTATCAAAGAAGTTTAGTTTTTTTTCTGAAGAACACACATTTTCTTATTCTAGCATATCCAGTAATACTACTCAGCTTTACTGTTGCTAATACATACACACATACAAGCCTGAAAGCAGTTTCTTTATCTTTCTTTAGAAATCTAGAAATCTCCTGTAAGAAGATTCACACCCACACCCATAAACATGTTACACAAATACTAACAAACTTGTTTACATGAGATGGATGCAGGGCTTTGAATCATTCCTCTAAAACACTGAGGTTCTAATTTCCTACCATAGCAGTCAAACATGGAGGTGACAAATTTGTCAGTGAATTTGCTAAGAAATTCCATCATATTATAAGTCATGAAGATAGGAACTGACCCTAAAACTTCCTCCACGAATTATGCTTAAAAAGCCTATTCAGGGCTTCCCCTGGTGGTCCAGTGGGTAAAGACACCGCCTTGCAGTGCAAGGAGCGCCGGTTCGATCTCTGGCCTGGGAAGATCCCACGTGTTGCGGAGTAGCTGGACCAATGTGTCCAATTACCGAGCTGGAGCTCTGCGCATGCACCCAGAGCCGGTGCTCTGCGACAACAGAGGCCACCGCGATGGGTAATCAACTTATCTTTCTACTCTGTATTTCTTCCTAATTTGATCAAGAATTTCTAATTCATCTAATTTTTGTTATTGAGGTATAATTGTCATGTAACATTATATTAGTTTCAAGTGTACAATATAAATGATCTGATTTTATGTACACTGTGAAATGATCACCACAGTATATACTGTGGATCAAGGATTTCTAGCTATGACTGCATAATTCAAGTATATGATGAATCTACTACTGTTTAGATCCTGTGTAGTTAAAAAAAATTTTAAATGTCTGCAATTTACTTTTCCCATGTTATTAATGGCATATTTTTATCTTCCTCTATTTATATGTCCTCTACTATACCAAGAGTAAATCTGATGTGTAAGAGTAAACCTGAATTCTTTCTTCAATTTTTACTGCAATAATTTGTTATAGACTACACTTGATATTTTTTATTTGCGGTTTCTCTTTTTGGGGACAAATATGGCTATCTCTTGCCATGTGAACTGTATCAAAGAAGTTTAGTTTTTTTTCTGAAGAACACACATTTTCTTATTCTAGCATATCCAGTAATACTACTCAGCTTTACTGTTGCTAATACATACACACATACAAGCCTGAAAGCAGTTTCTTTATCTTTCTTTAGAAATCTAGAAATCTCCTGTAAGAAGATTCACACCCACACCCATAAACATGTTACACAAATACTAACAAACTTGTTTACATGAGATGGATGCAGGGCTTTGAATCATTCCTCTAAGAGCACTGAGGTTCTAATTTCCTACCATAGCAGTCAAACATGGAGGTGACAAATTTGTCAGTGAATTTGCTAAGAAATTCCATCATATTATAAGTCATGAAGATAGGAACTGACCCTAAAACTTCCTCCACGAATTATGCTTAAAAAGCCTATTCAGGGCTTCCCCTGGTGGTCCAGTGGGTAAAGACACCGCCTTGCAGTGCAAGGAGCGCCGGTTCGATCCCTGGCTTGGGAAGATCCCACGTGTTGCGGAGCGGCTGGACCGATGTGTCCAATTACCGAGCTGGAGCTCTGCGCATGCACCCAGAGCCGGTGCTCTGCGACAACAGAGGCCACCGCGATGGGAGGCCCACAGGAACCAAAAGAACAAAGACGGATGAAAAATGGAGAAATGAAAGACCAACAGAAGTGGCCCGCCCATCCTCCTCCCTCCCCACCCCACCCTCCAAAAAGATAAATAATAAAAAAAAAAGTCTTCCAGATTCTTCTAAAAAAAAAAAAAAGCCTATTCAAAGTTTTCAAAGTCTGATCACTTATTTGAGACCTACAATTACCGTATAGAAGTCTGGGAAACTACCAAAACTGACAGAAGAGCACAGAAGGCACTGAGAGTTGAAGATGTGACACATTTGTAAAAGATTCTGTTTTTGGAGTATGCCCTCAACAGAGTCGTGTGTATGCTTCAGGTCTTTATGTTTGAGATTAGTTAAGGTTTTGATCTGAATTAGGGTCCTTTGCAAAGAAGAGAGTGATCTTTGAAGACCTCCTTGTGTGAATACAGGCTTAAACAATCAATTAGAAAATGCCCAGATGGCCAGAGTAGATGATAATTGACTGATATTTAACTGAATTTTTAGATATAAATAGATATAAATTCAACCAATTCATGATTGATTCATAAAGCTGACTTCTCTTGATAAAACAGGAGAGCTAAATAAACTTTTCTGTGGAATGCCATTTATGGAACCCACTATTTCACTTAGAGGAAGGAGGCCATGGACTACTTGGAATATGGACTTGTTAAAGGGCAGTATGTTCCTCGTTCTGCTATGGCAGAAAAAACCATGGAACTTGGAGTTTTCAATATGATCATGTGTGTTTATATAATATGCATACAGGTATGCATAAATATACAACCATTGTTTTATGTGCAAATTTGTTAGCATACATATATCCATGTACGTCTTCCTTTCTTTCTTTTTCCTGTTTTATTTTCTTCTTCTCTTCCTTACTTTCTTCTTGGTAACAAAGAAATAAATAAACATTCAGTGCTGTGTTGAAGTCAACTTTTGTGAGGAAATGTTTAATCAATGATTAATATTTACTGTAATTTTACCTAAAGATGTTGTTCAAAAACATAACAGAGAATTTTATTTTTCTTTTTTGCAGGAAAGAAGGATGTAGGAAGTTTGGGCTATGAAAATATTTTACGACCCTCTCTAGCTGTTTTTTTATAGACTTATAGAAACCCAGAGCTGGAAGAACATAAGATAGCATATGGATTACATTCCTCATTTTGTAGATGAGAAGACTGAAGCTCTTACTAGCTAAGTATCTTCCACAGGCAACCAAGATTTAAACTCAGATTTTCTGACTCCAAGTAAGTAGACAACTCTATGAATCAGCCAATTTAGAGAAAACAAAATAAAAACTCTGAGTCCACAATTCTCAGCATAAGGTTAATGAAAAAGAAAAAGCAATCCTCTTTGGTAAAAAAGTCAGCCAGAGTAGTAACATATAGTTAAAAAGACTATGTTTTTGTTCAGTTGTTTAAATTTTCAATCATTACTTCTGATACAGTATATATCATTTATAAAGCAAAAGAGTGGCACTTGGCAAATATTGTTCTTGTTCAAAATGATTAGCTATAATCACGTAAGTTAGTTCTGATATTCAAGTTTAATGCTACAAAATAGGTTACACTGGAATACTGAATGCTGTGTTGTAAAGAACTGTGGATAGAACATATATTTGGCATTAGCAAATTCTAAGTTCTGAATCTATCAAGTACTTACTGATTGGGTGAACTTGGGAAATGTAAACTCTGGGCTTTAGTTTCCTTACTAGCAAATCAGGTATATTAGCATACAGCAGAGGATTCCTCTGAGAATTAAATAAGATGATGTTCCCAAAGTGCCTGGCTCTGAGAAGGTAGTTGATGAACTTTCTGGGCTTATACTGAGATTCTTGGTTTGCAGTTTCCAAGGTCAACTTCATGTTCCTTTCATTTCCCTAGTCTGTCTCATAAGGTGGTTATTAAATGCTTGTTGACTGAATGTCATTGAGCTTCCATTAGGCATGTGCTTGGTGTGTGTATTCACACAGAGAGTAAACTCAGGGCAGGCACTTGGCCCATTTTGTTCACAGCTGCACCCCCAGTCCTTATAGCAGTACTTGGCACATAGTGTTCAAAAAAAATATTCATTGAATAAATTAATGAAAGTGTATGTGTGTACCATCCCCATTTTATACACTGTAGGAAGCAAGCTATTAATGGCTCCTGTTTTTTAAAAGCACTTGCTTAGATCAATGCATCCAATGAGAGATTAAAAAAAAACAACAGAATAATTGAAAAACTTGTCTATGCTTCTACTGTTCAAGTATTCATATTTGTACTGTTTTCAGCTACTACCATAAGGAGGGAAAAAGTGAGATTATTTCTAAAACTAAACTAAGCTCTTACTAGCTAAGTATCTTCCACAGGCAACCAAGATTTAAACTCAGATTTTCTGACTCCAAGTAAGTAGACAACTCTATGAATCAGCCAATTTAGAGAAAACAAAATAAAAACTCTGAGTCCACAATTCTCAGCATAAGGTTAATGAAAAAGAAAAAGCAATCCTCTTTGGTAAAAAAGTCAGCCAGAGTAGTAACATATAGTTAAAAAGACTATGTTTTTGTTCAGTTGTTTAAATTTTCAATCATTACTTCTGATACAGTATATATCATTTATAAAGCAAAAGAGTGGCACTTGGCAAATATTGTTCTTGTTCAAAATGATTAGCTATAATCACGTAAGTTAGTTCTGATATTCAAGTTTAATGCTACAAAATAGGTTACACTGGAATACTGAATGCTGTGTTGTAAAGAACTGTGGATAGAACATATATTTGGCATTAGCAAATTCTAAGTTCTGAATCTATCAAGTACTTACTGATTGGGTGAACTTGGGAAATGTAAACTCTGGGCTTTAGTTTCCTTACTAGCAAATCAGGTATATTAGCATACAGCAGAGGATTCCTCTGAGAATTAAATAAGATGATGTTCCCAAAGTGCCTGGCTCTGAGAAGGTAGTTGATGAACTTTCTGGGCTTATACTGAGATTCTTGGTTTGCAGTTTCCAAGGTCAACTTCATGTTCCTTTCATTTCCCTAGTCTGTCTCATAAGGTGGTTATTAAATGCTTGTTGACTGAATGTCATTGAGCTTCCATTAGGCATGTGCTTGGTGTGTGTATTCACACAGAGAGTAAACTCAGGGCAGGCACTTGGCCCATTTTGTTCACAGCTGCACCCCCAGTCCTTATAGCAGTACTTGGCACATAGTGTTCAAAAAAAATATTCATTGAATAAATTAATGAAAGTGTATGTGTGTACCATCCCCATTTTATACACTGTAGGAAGCAAGCTATTAATGGCTCCTGTTTTTTAAAAGCACTTGCTTAGATCAATGCATCCAATGAGAGATTAAAAAAAAACAACAGAATAATTGAAAAACTTGTCTATGCTTCTACTGTTCAAGTATTCATATTTGTACTGTTTTCAGCTACTACCATAAGGAGGGAAAAAGTGAGATTATTTCTAAAACTAAACTAAAGTTTAATATTCTGTTCTTAAAAGTCTTTCCAAAATGAAATGACACTATGTCTTCACTATTATATCAGAAAGATGGTTCTGCATGTTTGTGACCTTTCCTGAGTTAATAAACCATAAGTAAGAAATGTTATTCAAGTTTTGCTTGGCTTACATGTTAGTCTCCCCCATACAACTGTAAACTGAGATTAGGGACTGTGACTAGTTTGAGTCTGCATCTTCATCACCTGACATGGTCTGGTATATAGTTAGGTGCTCAATAAATGCTTGAAGGAGGCAGAAAATGTTGGAATGAAATTTACCTAAGTACTAAAACCTGTATTTGTGAACACAATTCTCATATCTCTTTCATCATTGTTTCCCATGTTCTCTAACGTCGAGATCATTTTTCTTTTAATACGTAACTACTTCTGGGGGGGCATTTGGTCATTGTATGACAACTGAAAGAGATGAGGGCACAGAGACAGCATCTGTAATAAGGACAGGATTCTTTTGAGTGACCGGAGCATCAAGTGTCCAGTGGAGAGGACGAGCAGGCTCTCTTTCCAGTTCTTCTCTTATTCTGTGCCAACTGGGCCCTCGGTCTTATTGGTATCCAATAATCAGCCCGATTACAGCTAGCCCTGGGAGACATGACAGAAAGAGAGTCCTCATCTTGCATTAATTGCTCCTATTGAAACTATGCCACATCTCTCCAAGCTAGATGTTGCTTAGTATCCCTTTGATATGATAATGACATGCTTCTCAGCAGATGAATATGCAAATTAAAAGCAGTAATTTGGTGGCATGCACCTGCTGACACTGCACGGCTATGCTTATGTGCTCTGCTGTAACACTGCAGCCACACAAAAGCATCACAGAGGTAAAATTAAATTCTAATGTCGTATATATTAAACAGATGCTTCCACTTTTCAAGTATTCCATTTTTTGTAGGAAGCAAGCTATTAATGGCTCCTGTTTTTAAAAGCACTTGCTTAGATCAATGCATCCAATGAGAGATTAAAAACAACAGAATAATTGAAAAACTTGTCTATGCTTCTACTGTTCAAGTATTCATATTTGTACTGTTTTCAGCTACTACCATAAGGAGGGAAAAAGTGAGATTATTTCTAAAACTAAACTAAAGTTTAATATTCTGTTCTTAAAAGTCTTTCCAAAATGAAATGACACTATGTCTTCACTATTATATCAGAAAGATGGTTCTGCATGTTTGTGACCTTTCCTGAGTTAATAAACCATAAGTAAGAAATGTTATTCAAGTTTTGCTTGGCTTACATGTTAGTCTCCCCCATACAACTGTAAACTGAGATTAGGGACTGTGACTAGTTTGAGTCTGCATCTTCATCACCTGACATGGTCTGGTATATAGTTAGGTGCTCAATAAATGCTTGAAGGAGGCAGAAAATGTTGGAATGAAATTTACCTAAGTACTAAAACCTGTATTTGTGAACACAATTCTCATATCTCTTTCATCATTGTTTCCCATGTTCTCTAACGTCGAGATCATTTTTCTTTTAATACGTAACTACTTCTGGGGGGGCATTTGGTCATTGTATGACAACTGAAAGAGATGAGGGCACAGAGACAGCATCTGTAATAAGGACAGGATTCTTTTGAGTGACCGGAGCATCAAGTGTCCAGTGGAGAGGACGAGCAGGCTCTCTTTCCAGTTCTTCTCTTATTCTGTGCCAACTGGGCCCTCGGTCTTATTGGTATCCAATAATCAGCCCGATTACAGCTAGCCCTGGGAGACATGACAGAAAGAGAGTCCTCATCTTGCATTAATTGCTCCTATTGAAACTATGCCACATCTCTCCAAGCTAGATGTTGCTTAGTATCCCTTTGATATGATAATGACATGCTTCTCAGCAGATGAATATGCAAATTAAAAGCAGTAATTTGGTGGCATGCACCTGCTGACACTGCACGGCTATGCTTATGTGCTCTGCTGTAACACTGCAGCCACACAAAAGCATCACAGAGGTAAAATTAAATTCTAATGTCGTATATATTAAACAGATGCTTCCACTTTTCTTTGTATATCTACTTTTACAGATTTTGCCATTGGAATCTCAGTTCTCTTCATGCAATTAATGGACATTGATGTGTCATACACACAAGCATACTCAGTGCCATTGAGGGGGCTGATTTTAAAGAGGTGGTTTACATATATGCACGTTAGAAGATGAACATTTCTTCTTCATAGCATAGAAGCTGATGACTTTACTCTTGTTGCACAAAGACCCTATTCATACATGGAATACATCCTTGGGCTGCAAAGCTGAAAATCATGTTTCTATAGCAAAGATGTGCACTGAAATATATATAGTCACTTCCTAATGCCTATAAAGGGTTCCAAAATGACTTGAAGAGGCCTGCAAAATACCCAGAATCAATACACTAAATTTCTCTGCTTCAGGCTAGCTGCAATAAATGAGAATGGCTAAATGGTGATTGCTTAGGTGTGACTTGTAATTACCCTGGGAACCTGAAAGTCTTTATCACTGTGTGTCATGTGCATGTCGCTTAACCAGTCAGAATTAAGCACTCTTAAGACAGAATTTTATAAGTAGTGCTACTTTTCTGTTTTGTTTTCCCTACCCTTAAGCCTAGGTAGCATTCACACAGTTATGCATGTGTGTGCACACACACACACATACATATATGACAATAGCTGAATTGATTTGGTTTGAACTCTAATGATACACATACATAGAGTAATGATACTTTAATGAAACACTGTAAACATGTATTTTTTTACAATGAGCATTTTATACTGTGTTAAATGAATTATATATTGTATTAAGTAAATTCCAATTTAATTAAATATCTGCTTATTGTTGGACTCTAAGGTTTTAGATTCTCAAATTATATACATAATACCACAGTGAACATCTTCAAAACATATAGCATTTTCTTTCCTTTTATTTTCCTAGAGTAATCTTGCAAAAGAGAGCTTTTCTAGATCAAAAAATTGGTGACTTTTAAGATTAAAAAAAACCTTAAACTCTTGGTAAACTATTTTATTTCACAATGTTATGGTTTTTAGAAACTTAGCAAGAGGGACATTTTTATGATTACATGATTGGAGACACAATTTTCAGTTTCCTTATACAGACATGTTACATGTTGCCATCTGTGTTGATTTAGACCTACTCTGTATATTTTTGTAGAAATCATCTAGTAATCTCTCTATAATTAACTGGCGACTTCTGTGAATTAACTTCATTTTATAGTCCCTGGCTATTCTAAAAATATTTCTCCAATTCTAGCTAGGTATTTATAGAACTATAAAACATACATATACATATATATATATATATATATATATATATATATATATATGCAGCTTATATAAGTGAGAGATATATAGTAACAAATAAGCACATTTAATATGAGGTGCCTAGAGCCCAGTCCCTATACAGTCCTCTATATCCCTCCATCTTCTCTGTCCTCTATCAGCAAGTCTTCAGGTTGACCCCTCTAAGGCAAACATCTAATTAAAGGCATATTTAAAATAAACAGTATAGAAAATATAAAAGACCAATTGTAAGTACTCAGTAATATTAAAACTCCCAACAGATGAAAGTACAGGATCAGATGACTTCGCAGGTGAATCCATCAGGCAGCTGCAATAAATGAGAATGGCTAAATGGTGATTGCTTAGGTGTGACTTGTAATTACCCTGGGAACCTGAAAGTCTTTATCACTGTGTGTCATGTGCATGTCGCTTAACCAGTCAGAATTAAGCACTCTTAAGACAGAATTTTATAAGTAGTGCTACTTTTCTGTTTTGTTTTCCCTACCCTTAAGCCTAGGTAGCATTCACACAGTTATGCATGTGTGTGCACACACACACATACATATATGACAATAGCTGAATTGATTTGGTTTGAACTCTAATGATACACATACATAGAGTAATGATACTTTAATGAAACACTGTAAACATGTATTTTTTTACAATGAGCATTTTATACTGTGTTAAATGAATTATATATTGTATTAAGTAAATTCCAATTTAATTAAATATCTGCTTATTGTTGGACTCTAAGGTTTTAGATTCTCAAATTATATACATAATACCACAGTGAACATCTTCAAAACATATAGCATTTTCTTTCCTTTTATTTTCCTAGAGTAATCTTGCAAAAGAGAGCTTTTCTAGATCAAAAAATTGGTGACTTTTAAGATTAAAAAAAACCTTAAACTCTTGGTAAACTATTTTATTTCACAATGTTATGGTTTTTAGAAACTTAGCAAGAGGGACATTTTTATGATTACATGATTGGAGACACAATTTTCAGTTTCCTTATACAGACATGTTACATGTTGCCATCTGTGTTGATTTAGACCTACTCTGTATATTTTTGTAGAAATCATCTAGTAATCTCTCTATAATTAACTGGCGACTTCTGTGAATTAACTTCATTTTATAGTCCCTGGCTATTCTAAAAATATTTCTCCAATTCTAGCTAGGTATTTATAGAACTATAAAACATACATATACATATATATATATATATATATATATATATATATATATGCAGCTTATATAAGTGAGAGATATATAGTAACAAATAAGCACATTTAATATGAGGTGCCTAGAGCCCAGTCCCTATACAGTCCTCTATATCCCTCCATCTTCTCTGTCCTCTATCAGCAAGTCTTCAGGTTGACCCCTCTAAGGCAAACATCTAATTAAAGGCATATTTAAAATAAACAGTATAGAAAATATAAAAGACCAATTGTAAGTACTCAGTAATATTAAAACTCCCAACAGATGAAAGTACAGGATCAGATGACTTCGCAGGTGAATTCTACAAAAGATTTAGAGCTATCCTTCTGCAAGTATTCCAAAAATTTATAGAAAAGAACACTTTTGAACTCATTCTATGAGGCCACAATCACCTTCATACTGAAACCAGATAAGGGTATCACAAAAAGATAATTACTGGCCAATAACTCCAATGAATATAATGCAAAAATTCTCAAAAAATACTAACAAACTGAATCCAACAATACTTTAAAAGGATCATACACCATAATTAAATGAAATTTATCCCAGGAAGTCAAGGATTTTTCAGTATCCACAAATCAATCAAGGTGATACACCACATTAACAAATCAAGCAATAAAAACCATATGATTCCCTCAGTAGATGAAGAAGAAGCTTTTGATAAAAGTGAACATGCATTTATGGTAAGAAAAACTCTCCAGAAAGTAAGCATAGAGGGCCCATACCTCAACATGATAAAGGTCACATATGATAAACCTACAACTAACACTATACTCAAAGGAAAAGCTGGAAGTATTCTAAGATCAGAAACAAGATGAGGATGATTACTCTTGCCTTTTTTAAAACACTGTTTTTAATTGAAGGATAATTGCTTTACAATATTGTGTTGGTTTCTTCCATGCCTCAACATGAATCAGCCATAGCTATACATAAGTCCTCTTCCTCTTTTTTTCTTTTTCTTTCTTTCTTTTTTTTTTTTTTAATTTGGCCTCTTTTATTGATTTATTTTCATCCATCTTTATTCTTTGGCCCATATGGGCCTACCATTGCAGTGGCCTCTCTCATTGCAGAGCACCAGCTCTGGGCGTGTGCATTCCTCCTTAAAACACCTTCTTCACTTAGCTTTCAGGATACTATGCTTTCCTAGACTTTTTTCTATCCTCTTGACCTCTCCTTCCCATTCTTCTTGCCTGTTTTTCCTTCTGGCTTTCGTAAATATCAATACTGGAGTGCCCCACAGCCAGATGCTTCAGTGTTCTCTCTATTCACTTCCCTGGTGATCTCATAACATTTCTCATGATCAAGTGACATATGGATTTGGAGAACACCCAAAGTTTTACCTCCAAACCAGTATTTTCACTGAAAGCTAGACTTGAGTACCCAGATGTCTACTTAACATCACCATGTTAAGATACAAGTATCTCAAACTTAAAAAAAAAATCTATGACTGATTCAGGTTGATGTATGGCAGTAAACAACAAAACTCTTAAAAAATAAATAATAAAATTTTTTCATAACGAAAAAAAAATTGAACAAACCCCTGATGTCTCCTCTCCACCACCACAACCCAGTTTTCCTTCTAGTTAAATATAACTCCATTTTCAGGAGTTGCTTAGGCTCAACTTTTGGAGTCTTCCTTCACCCTCCTCCTTTTCACATACTCCTATCTTGTCCATCAGAAAATCTTGTTGACTCTACCTTCAAATATATTCAGAATTCATCTGTTTCACTCCCTGCATACCTTCTTCCACCACCATCCTGCCCCAAGCCATGGTCAATTCTTTCTGGATTACTGCAGTGAACGCCTAAGTACTCTCCCTACTTCTCTTGTCCCTTGACAATCCAGCCAACTGCCAACCAGATTTATCTTGCTAAAATGGAACTAAGACCATACCACCACTCTAAACCATCCAGTGACTTCCCATAGTCACTCAGAGCAAAACCCAAAGCCACTACAATGGTCTACAAGGTCCCCCACAACATGGCCCCCTGTTATATCTCTGACCTTTATCTTTTACTATTCTATTACTTCCTCCCTGTGATCCAGCCTCACACGGTTTTTGGTTCTTCCTTAAACATGCCAGGCAAACTTGGACCTCTGCACCTTTGCACTGACTTTTCCTTCTTTCTGGAATCTTCTCCCTCTCATACGTCAACATGCTTTTTGTCTTCCCTCCTTTAAGAATTTGCTCAAATGTCCCCCTTTGGGGGAAGCTTCACTTGACTATCCTATTTAACCTGTAACCCTAACATTTCCAGTGCCTTTCCCTGCTTTATTGTTTGTCATACTATCCATTTTATTTATGAATTATTTTTATTTCTATTTCCCAAGTAGAATATTGTGGAGGGTGACTGTAGCCATGAAATTCAAAGACGCTTGATCTCTGGAAGAAAAGCTATAACAAACCTAGGCAATGTGTTAAAAAGCAGAGACATCACTTTGCTGACAAAGGTCTGTATAGTCAAAGCTGTGGTTTTCCCCGTAGTCATGTATGGAGGTGAGAGGTAGACCATAAAGAAGGCTGAGCACCAAAGAACTGATGCTTTTAAACTGTGGTGCTGGAGAACTCTTGAGGGTTCATTGGACAGGAAGAGGTCAAACCAGTCAACCCTAAAGGAAATCAACTCTGAATATTCATTGGAAGGACTGATGCTGAAGCTCCAAGATTTTGGCCACCTGATGCAAAGAGCTAACTCCTTGGAAAAGAACCTAATGTTGGGAAAGATTGAGGGCAAGAGGAGAAGGGGACTGCAGAAGATGAGATGATTCAATGGCATCGCCAACTCAATGAATGTGAGTTTGAGCAAACTCCGGGAGAGAATGAAGGACAAGTCTGTCTGTCCATGAAGTCACAAAAATTTGGACACGATTTAAAAATGAAATTTTGAGCAACAAAGTGGAAAATTTATGAGCTTTTAGTTCTCTTGTCCCTTGACAATCCAGCCAACTGCCAACCAGATTTATCTTGCTAAAATGGAACTAAGACCATACCACCACTCTAAACCATCCAGTGACTTCCCATAGTCACTCAGAGCAAAACCCAAAGCCACTACAATGGTCTACAAGGTCCCCCACAACATGGCCCCCTGTTATATCTCTGACCTTTATCTTTTACTATTCTATTACTTCCTCCCTGTGATCCAGCCTCACACGGTTTTTGGTTCTTCCTTAAACATGCCAGGCAAACTTGGACCTCTGCACCTTTGCACTGACTTTTCCTTCTTTCTGGAATCTTCTCCCTCTCATACGTCAACATGCTTTTTGTCTTCCCTCCTTTAAGAATTTGCTCAAATGTCCCCCTTTGGGGGAAGCTTCACTTGACTATCCTATTTAACCTGTAACCCTAACATTTCCAGTGCCTTTCCCTGCTTTATTGTTTGTCATACTATCCATTTTATTTATGAATTATTTTTATTTCTATTTCCCAAGTAGAATATTGTGGAGGGTGACTGTAGCCATGAAATTCAAAGACGCTTGATCTCTGGAAGAAAAGCTATAACAAACCTAGGCAATGTGTTAAAAAGCAGAGACATCACTTTGCTGACAAAGGTCTGTATAGTCAAAGCTGTGGTTTTTTTCAGTAGTCATGTATGGAGGTGAGAGGTAGACCATAAAGAAGGCTGAGCACCAAAGAACTGATGCTTTTAAACTGTGGTGCTGGAGAACTCTTGAGGGTTCATTGGACAGGAAGAGGTCAAACCAGTCAACCCTAAAGGAAATCAACTCTGAATATTCATTGGAAGGACTGATGCTGAAGCTCCAAGATTTTGGCCACCTGATGCAAAGAGCTAACTCCTTGGAAAAGAACCTAATGTTGGGAAAGATTGAGGGCAAGAGGAGAAGGGGACTGCAGAAGATGAGATGATTCAATGGCATCGCCAACTCAATGAATGTGAGTTTGAGCAAACTCCGGGAGAGAATGAAGGACAAGTCTGTCTGTCCATGAAGTCACAAAAATTTGGACACGATTTAGTGATTGAGCAACAAAGTGGAAAATTTTATGAGCTTTTAGTTTTCTGTTTTATACACTGTCTATTCTTAGTATGTAGAACATTATCTGGTACACGTTAGGAAAATTAGCAGTCCATATAAGAATTTCAGTGGTGCGAGAAACTTCTGGGCTACATTTTTGATTTTTCATGTCTTGTGAGAGAAAGTTTGACTTTCAGATAGTTTCCTTAAGAGTGTAGAAGAGGTGGTCCCTGGTGGTCCAGTGGGTAAAGAGTCCACCTTGCAGTGCAAGAGGCACCAGTTTGATTCCTGGCCAGGAGAGATTTCATGTGCCACGAAACAGCTGGACTGGTGTGTCCTATTGCGAGCCAGCGCTCTGGGGCACATGTGCCCAGAGCCAGTGCTCTGCAACAGGAGAGGCCACTGCGATGGGAGGCCCACAGAGCCAAAGAATAAAGATGGATGAAAATAAATGGATAAAAAATCAATAGGGCTTCCCTGGTGGTCCTGTGGGTAAGGACACCGCCTTGTAGTGCAAGGGGCACTGGCTCTATCCCTGGCCTGGGAAGATCCCATTAGTCCAGTGGTTGGACTGATGTGTCCAATTACTGAGCCAGAGCTCTGGAGCGCACATGCCCAGAGCCGGTGCTCTGCGACAACAGAGGCCACTGCGATGGGAGGCCCATGTGGGCCGAAGAACAAAGATGGATGAAAATAGATAAATGGAAGACCAATAGAAGTGGCCCGCCTGCGTCCCTCCCCAACCCACCCCACCCCTCCCAAAACAAAGTAAAAATAAAGACCGTCTTAAAAAAAGAAAAAAATCAATAAAAGGGGCCCAAAAAATGTAACAAAAAAGAAAGAAAGAAAGAAAAAGACTGTGGAAGAAGTTTTTCTAAAAATTTGGAGCAAAATTCTCCTTGCTATTCATTAGCAAGAATTTTGACCAATCATTGAATGAGAGGGCAAAATTTAAGAACAACTTAAGCCTTGGGAAAAAAAACAAAATTGATTCAATGGCATCGCCAACTCAATGAATGTGAGTTTGAGCAAACTCCGGAGAGAATGAAGGACAAGTCTGTCTGTCCATGAAGTCACAAAAATTTGGACACGATTTAGTGATTGAGCAACAAAGTGGAAAATTTTATGAGCTTTTAGTTTTCTGTTTTATACACTGTCTATTCTTAGTATGTAGAACATTATCTGGTACACGTTAGGAAAATTAGCAGTCCATATAAGAATTTCAGTGGTGCGAGAAACTTCTGGGCTACATTTTTGATTTTTCATGTCTTGTGAGAGAAAGTTTGACTTTCAGATAGTTTCCTTAAGAGTGTAGAAGAGGTGGTCCCTGGTGGTCCAGTGGGTAAAGAGTCCACCTTGCAGTGCAAGAGGCACCAGTTTGATTCCTGGCCAGGAGAGATTTCATGTGCCACGAAACAGCTGGACTGGTGTGTCCTATTGCGAGCCAGCGCTCTGGGGCACATGTGCCCAGAGCCAGTGCTCTGCAACAGGAGAGGCCACTGCGATGGGAGGCCCACAGAGCCAAAGAATAAAGATGGATGAAAATAAATGGATAAAAAATCAATAGGGCTTCCCTGGTGGTCCTGTGGGTAAGGACACCGCCTTGTAGTGCAAGGGGCACTGGCTCTATCCCTGGCCTGGGAAGATCCCATTAGTCCAGTGGTTGGACTGATGTGTCCAATTACTGAGCCAGAGCTCTGGAGCGCACATGCCCAGAGCCGGTGCTCTGCGACAACAGAGGCCACTGCGATGGGAGGCCCATGTGGGCCGAAGAACAAAGATGGATGAAAATAGATAAATGGAAGACCAATAGAAGTGGCCCGCCTGCGTCCCTCCCCCACCCCACCCCCCCCCCCCCAAAACAAAGTAAAAATAAAGACCGTCTTAAAAAAAGAAAAAAATCAATAAAAGGGGCCCAAAAAATGTAACAAAAAAGAAAGAAAGAAAGAAAAAGACTGTGGAAGAAGTTTTTCTAAAAATTTGGAGCAAAATTCTCCTTGCTATTCATTAGCAAGAATTTTGACCAATCATTGAATGAGAGGGCAAAATTTAAGATTACATTTTGGTTCTATCAGGCTCCCCCCTGCAGGTGAAGGTGAGGACAGCTTTTCATGAAAGATGGGCTCTGGAGGTGATGGCAGGGTAAGGAAATACTGAAGAAATTAGAATTCTGGAGGGATGAAATGCTGGATGAGCAGTCAACAATGTCCACCACAGACATCTCAGAGGAGAAGTGCTGGCCCTAATGATATTACATTACACAGGAACTCTGCCATTACAAGAATTTACTAATCTGATGACTGAGGAATTTTTTTTTCATGATTAAGGAATTATGTCTCACTTCTGATTTAATTTTCATTTCTCTGAGTACTACTGAAGTGGAATACCTTATTATTTGTTAATTAATCATGTATGCTTCCTCCTTTTAAGATTGCCTGGTCATATTCTTTGCTGATTTTTGTTTATGGGGTGGTTTATCTTTATCTTTCTCTTTTTAATTATTAAGAGTTCTTCATGTATCCCATATATAATCCTTTGTTACATGTCCTATATGTAATCCTTTGTTGTATATATAAATATTTTCTTCTAATATATGGCTGTCACAAATTTCATTGTGGACTTTTATTAGATAATACATAGGCTTTAAATTTTATCAAATCTAGCAATAATTTGATTCTTAGCTTCCAGTTTTTCTCTCAACAGTGCATGTCCTACTACAATATTATAAAAATATTTCCTATATTTAATGCTTTAAAATATGATTTTTATGATATCTTAAATATGCTTTTCTGGACTTTCCACTCTAATAGTCCATTTATTTTTCTACTCCAAATATCAATTATTTTGATTTCTTTACATGTGCTGCTATTTTAGAAATTTAAAAAGATACTTTACTTCCATTTTTCTTTACATTATTGACTATTCTCACATCCAGATATATTTAAAAAGGATTAGCTTTTAAGTTTTGTTTGATATTTCATTGAATTTCAGATCAATTTGAATTGTGACCTTTGCTATACTAATTCTATCCATCATTGAGACAATATTTTACTACTTTCTCCATGAAAACCTTTTATATTTCTTATTACATTAATATCCTATTTGTTTTGTTGTTTTTTCCCCCTTTTGGCGATTGATGACAATCTTCCAAGTTTTCTAAAACATTTTGGTTCTATCAGGCTCCCCCCTGCAGGTGAAGGTGAGGACAGCTTTTCATGAAAGATGGGCTCTGGAGGTGATGGCAGGGTAAGGAAATACTGAAGAAATTAGAATTCTGGAGGGATGAAATGCTGGATGAGCAGTCAACAATGTCCACCACAGACATCTCAGAGGAGAAGTGCTGGCCCTAATGATATTACATTACACAGGAACTCTGCCATTACAAGAATTTACTAATCTGATGACTGAGGAATTTTTTTTTCATGATTAAGGAATTATGTCTCACTTCTGATTTAATTTTCATTTCTCTGAGTACTACTGAAGTGGAATACCTTATTATTTGTTAATTAATCATGTATGCTTCCTCCTTTTAAGATTGCCTGGTCATATTCTTTGCTGATTTTTGTTTATGGGGTGGTTTATCTTTATCTTTCTCTTTTTAATTATTAAGAGTTCTTCATGTATCCCATATATAATCCTTTGTTACATGTCCTATATGTAATCCTTTGTTGTATATATAAATATTTTCTTCTAATATATGGCTGTCACAAATTTCATTGTGGACTTTTATTAGATAATACATAGGCTTTAAATTTTATCAAATCTAGCAATAATTTGATTCTTAGCTTCCAGTTTTTCTCTCAACAGTGCATGTCCTACTACAATATTATAAAAATATTTCCTATATTTAATGCTTTAAAATATGATTTTTATGATATCTTAAATATGCTTTTCTGGACTTTCCACTCTAATAGTCCATTTATTTTTCTACTCCAAATATCAATTATTTTGATTTCTTTACATGTGCTGCTATTTTAGAAATTTAAAAAGATACTTTACTTCCATTTTTCTTTACATTATTGACTATTCTCACATCCAGATATATTTAAAAAGGATTAGCTTTTAAGTTTTGTTTGATATTTCATTGAATTTCAGATCAATTTGAATTGTGACCTTTGCTATACTAATTCTATCCATCATTGAGACAATATTTTACTACTTTCTCCATGAAAACCTTTTATATTTCTTATTACATTAATATCCTATTTGTTTTGTTGTTTTTTCCCCCTTTTGGCGATTGATGACAATCTTCCAAGTTTTTCTAATTGTTTATAACTGGTGTATACAAAAGCTGTGAGTTTTTAAAATCTTATTACTATAAGATTACTTTAATCATTAAATTCTTTTCTCAGTTCTAGTAATTTTAATTATTTCTCTTGGATCTTCAAATATAAGGTATTATTTATAAACCATGAATGTTCTTTCTGTCCCAATATTATAGCTTTTTAAAATATTATTAGCCCTATAATTAATATAATTTATTATTTCTTATTACATTTCCTAGGACAGAGTATAATTTTGAATATTGAGACTTAGTCCTAATTTTAATGGGATTATTCATAGTGTTTCATTATTAATTTTGGTGTACTGTAAAATACAGACATAAATATTCCTTGTTAAAATATGGAGGCTTATCTTTTTTCTTGTTTTACTAAGAATTTTAACAAAAAATTTATGTTATTGAATTTGATTTTTTTATTTGAAATGTATTGAGATGACCATATTGTTATCCTTCATTATTACTGTTATTAGAGTGAATGACATAAATAAATTTTTAAATGTTAAATTATCTTTTCTTAAAACATTATCCTTTTAATATTTTGCTCTATGTTTACCTAGGAATATGCCACATGCTTTTATATGTGCTTGTGTGTGTGCGTGTGGGCACGCATATGTTCTCACTTATGACCAGCTCTCTATGACCTCATGGACTGTAGCCCAGCAGTGCCACTGTCCACGGGATTTCCCAAGCAAGAATGCTGGGGTGGAATGCCATTTCCTCCTCCAGGGGATCTTCCAGACCCAGGGACTGAATCATCTGCACTGTCAGGCAGATTCTTTATCACTAAAAACCCCATGTTTTTTATAGTGTGTTTTTATTATCATTCACTTGTAAATATTTTTTATTCCTCCTTAGCTCAGGAATTATTTTAAGAACTTTAAAATTTTTACTTAAGTAGTTATTGTGTCCAGTCATCAGTTTGCTATTGATTTCTGATTTTGTTAAACTGAAGTCAGCACATATATGTGTAATTTCAGTTCTTCTTTGAAATTTTTTGAGATTATTTACTGAGGCATACGATGTGGTAAATTTTTTAAAATAAATTAACCCTGATCATGGGGAAGGACCATTGTTGTTTTTCCCCTTTTGGCGATTATAAACCATGATATGTTACCTAGTTTTTTTTTAAAGATTACTTTAATCATTAAATTCTTTTCTCAGTTCTAGTAATTTTAATTATTTCTCTTGGATCTTCAAATATAAGGTATTATTTATAAACCATGAATGTTCTTTCTGTCCCAATATTATAGCTTTTTAAAATATTATTAGCCCTATAATTAATATAATTTATTATTTCTTATTACATTTCCTAGGACAGAGTATAATTTTGAATATTGAGACTTAGTCCTAATTTTAATGGGATTATTCATAGTGTTTCATTATTAATTTTGGTGTACTGTAAAATACAGACATAAATATTCCTTGTTAAAATATGGAGGCTTATCTTTTTTCTTGTTTTACTAAGAATTTTAACAAAAAATTTATGTTATTGAATTTGATTTTTTTATTTGAAATGTATTGAGATGACCATATTGTTATCCTTCATTATTACTGTTATTAGAGTGAATGACATAAATAAATTTTTAAATGTTAAATTATCTTTTCTTAAAACATTATCCTTTTAATATTTTGCTCTATGTTTACCTAGGAATATGCCACATGCTTTTATATGTGCTTGTGTGTGTGCGTGTGGGCACGCATATGTTCTCACTTATGACCAGCTCTCTATGACCTCATGGACTGTAGCCCAGCAGTGCCACTGTCCACGGGATTTCCCAAGCAAGAATGCTGGGGTGGAATGCCATTTCCTCCTCCAGGGGATCTTCCAGACCCAGGGACTGAATCATCTGCACTGTCAGGCAGATTCTTTATCACTAAAAACCCCATGTTTTTTATAGTGTGTTTTTATTATCATTCACTTGTAAATATTTTTTATTCCTCCTTAGCTCAGGAATTATTTTAAGAACTTTAAAATTTTTACTTAAGTAGTTATTGTGTCCAGTCATCAGTTTGCTATTGATTTCTGATTTTGTTAAACTGAAGTCAGCACATATATGTGTAATTTCAGTTCTTCTTTGAAATTTTTTGAGATTATTTACTGAGGCATACGATGTGGTAAATTTTTTAAAATAAATTAATTGGGGCTTCCCTGGTGATCCAGTGGGTAAGGACATCGCCTTGCAGTGCAAGGGCTGCCGGTTTGATTCCTGACCTGGGAAGATCCTACATGCCACAGAGCGGCTGGACCGATGTGTCCAATTACTGAGCCAGAGCTCTGGAGCGCATGCGCCCAGAGCCGGTGCTCTGTGACGACAGAGGCCACTGTGATGGGAGGCCCACAGGAGCCAAAGAACAAAGATGGATGAAAATAGATAAATGAAAGACCAACAGAAGTGGCCCGCACACCCCTCTCCCTCCCCACCCCATCCCCCCAGAAAAGAACTTAGATAAATAAATAAATAAATTAATTGACTTGCATTTGAAATACATGTGTATTCTCTTTTTATTGGACATTTGTGTATACATATGTAATTCATTAAACACGTATTAGTAAAGCCTTATGTACCTTTATTATTATTATCTTGTTAATTTAATCACCACATTCTAAGAGAGCTGCACTAAATTATCTGAGATTATGGATTTACCTACATCTGCTGCATTTTTAATAGTCTTTCTTTTATATCTGTGAAACTTAGATGGTTAGGTTCGTAAAATTTTTGTATTTGTATTAATTATTGTACCTTGATAGATTATTCTCTTTATAGTGTGAAATCATCCTCTTTGTCCAAATTAATGATTCTGCTCCCTAAAGCATGTTAATATTATTTCAAGTGATTTTTCTGGGTTACTTGGCATCTTTCTGATATACCTGGGTCCGTTCTTTTATGTTAATTACACTATATCATTTTGTTTTGGACATGTCTCAATGAATTAATACATAAATAAAAATAAAATATGACAATCTTTGCCTTTTGATAGGAGAATTACCATTTTACATTCATTGTAATTATTAAAGTATTTGGCCATATTACCACTAGTAAATAGTTACTACTTACTTTTTTAAAAAAGTAATTTTTTAAAATTTTCTCTGTCTTTAGGGGGAGGAGTTTGTTTATTTTCTCTGTCTTTTGGTGGAGGGGTTTAATTGAGTTTTCTCTACTTTTTCCTTCCCCAGAGATTTAAAAATTACTTATTTGGTGTCTATTGCTGCATTGGTTAGCCATGAATTTTTAAACCCATATGTTTAAATGTATATAACTTTCTCCTAATAGAAGAAAATGAACTGCAACATGGTATCATTTTCCCCTTCCTCTTCAGTTTTTATATTGAACTCATTTGCAGTTTAGTTCCAAATTATTAGTATTTTTAAAAGTTCACATGATTGTCAGCATATACACTTAGCCAAATATCTCACTTCTTCTCTTATTTTTTGGTATTTAATGTACTTCTTTTTCCTATAATCTTTTTTGCTTTCTTTCAATACATCCTTGAACATTTCTTTTAAATGGATTTCTTAAACAATGCCTTCATTGTATCTTAATATTTTGAGGCTTATTTAACTGGGTTTAGAATTCACCTGAGAAAGTGACATTTGAGTAAAGACGTGAGTGAAGACAGTGAGGGAGCTATGTAGGTACCTGGGGAAAAAGCAGTGTGAGCAAAGTCCATAGTAAGTGCAAATGGACCAAAGCAGGAGAGGCCTGGTTTGCTCCTGGAATACATATGTAAGTGTGGTACTGTATTTAATGTCTCTCTTTCCAATCAGCCTGTAAACTTTCCGGTCATGTCTGTTTTATTTTCAGCTGTAACCATAGCACCTTTCAAAGTATTTAGCATATGTGTTCAGTCATGCCCAATTCTTTGCGAACCCAAGGACTGTAGCCCACCAGGCTCCTCTGATCATGGAATTCTCCAGGCAAGAATAGGGGAGTGGGTTGCCATGCCCTCCTCTAGGGGATCTTCCCAACCCAGGGATTAAACCGATGACTTTTATGCCTCCTGCATTGGCAGGCAGATTCTTTACCCACTACGCCATCTGGGAACCCCACTTAGCATACAGCATTTGCTCAATGTTGGTTGAGTCAATGAACAACCTGAAATTTAAAATTAAACTTCTAGATCATGACATCTGAGCTCACTCTTATGTTTTAATATCAACAGTAATAACAAGGAGAACATAACTATCTCCTTTACTTTTTAAAATTGAATGCTTAAAAGAATAAATTATGTCTCTGCCACTCCGCTACCAACACACACACAACCAGAAATCATTCTTTGAAAATGCACCTACTTCCAATAATCTACATTTTTCACTTTTCCAACTCCCTTTTGATTGGAGATCTTACTGGAGATTCTATGTGCTGTCTGTAAAGTACGCTTTTCTTCTCTTTAATCCAATAATAAAACTCTCTTTAAATTAAAAAGACCTAAAATCATGCACAAGGAGAAGGAGAACTAATGTTGTACAAATTTTTTTCCAAGGTAATTTTAGAGCTCAGATGCTCTGTAATGGAACAATACTCCTTAGGTTTGGCTTCACATATTAGAAAGCTTGAATAAATAGCTTTATGTGATGAATGAAAAACACAGCAGGGATTTCAGACTGGCCTCATCTGAGAGGCGTTTGACTGTCAACAACAAACAAGTTTTAAAGGGAAAATGGAATATTCAATATTGAATATTGCAGTTTAGTTCCAAATTCGAATATTCTTTGAAAGAATATTCAATATTCTTTCAAAAACCCATTTCTAGGCATTTATAATGCATCTCTTGAGTCATAAGCATAGATTACATGAGGTAGAGTTTGCTAGTACTTCACATAGTCACAATTCCAAGAACTCTAAGATTCTCCTTAGGGAGCAGTTACACTGCATGGATGGACCTGTGAAGAGAGTAGTTACTGCATCATTGCTTTCATAACCAATCACTAAAATCACCAGGCAAGAATCTTCATTCTTATCGGTCACCATTTTCTCTGTATGTGTTTATGGCAGTTTCGCTTAAGGAAAAGAAAAAAAGAAATATATTACCAGCTTTTATAACTAGTCAGTTTCAGTAAAAGCATCAGAGCTCAACTGCAGAAAAATCTCTCATAGGCAATACCAAAGTATGAGTAAATTTATGAACAAAAAGTACATCTGTTAAGTGACATATCAAACAGCTTACTGTCCCACTCCCCCAGCTCCTCATCCCAAGGTCTCCTATCCTCCCAACCCTTAACAGCATTTGAAAGCAGGGGATGGCCCCTATGCTGGCTATCTTTAAGAAGGCTTCATTTGGGATATTAAAAACATAGATCATGACATCTGAGCTCACTCTTATGTTTTAATATCAACAGTAATAACAAGGAGAACATAACTATCTCCTTTACTTTTTAAAATTGAATTAAAATTATGTCTCTGCCACTCCGCTACCAACACACACACAACCAGAAATCATTCTTTGAAAATGCACCTACTTCCAATAATCTACATTTTTCACTTTTCCAACTCCCTTTTGATTGGAGATCTTACTGGAGATTCTATGTGCTGTCTGTAAAGTACGCTTTTCTTCTCTTTAATCCAATAATAAAACTCTCTTTAAATTAAAAAGACCTAAAATCATGCACAAGGAGAAGGAGAACTAATGTTGTACAAATTTTTTTCCAAGGTAATTTTAGAGCTCAGATGCTCTGTAATGGAACAATACTCCTTAGGTTTGGCTTCACATATTAGAAAGCTTGAATAAATAGCTTTATGTGATGAATGAAAAACACAGCAGGGATTTCAGACTGGCCTCATCTGAGAGGCGTTTGACTGTCAACAACAAACAAGTTTTAAAGGGAAAATGGAATATTCAATATTGAATATTGCAGTTTAGTTCCAAATTCGAATATTCTTTGAAAGAATATTCAATATTCTTTCAAAAACCCATTTCTAGGCATTTATAATGCATCTCTTGAGTCATAAGCATAGATTACATGAGGTAGAGTTTGCTAGTACTTCACATAGTCACAATTCCAAGAACTCTAAGATTCTCCTTAGGGAGCAGTTACACTGCATGGATGGACCTGTGAAGAGAGTAGTTACTGCATCATTGCTTTCATAACCAATCACTAAAATCACCAGGCAAGAATCTTCATTCTTATCGGTCACCATTTTCTCTGTATGTGTTTATGGCAGTTTCGCTTAAGGAAAAGAAAAAAAGAAATATATTACCAGCTTTTATAACTAGTCAGTTTCAGTAAAAGCATCAGAGCTCAACTGCAGAAAAATCTCTCATAGGCAATACCAAAGTATGAGTAAATTTATGAACAAAAAGTACATCTGTTAAGTGACATATCAAACAGCTTACTGTCCCACTCCCCCAGCTCCTCATCCCAAGGTCTCCTATCCTCCCAACCCTTAACAGCATTTGAAAGCAGGGGATGGCCCCTATGCTGGCTATCTTTAAGAAGGCTTCATTTGGGATATTACAACAATTCTGATGTGGGGAACAGCTTTCATGGTCCTGGCTGGGCCAGGAGCAGCTTGAGCTCCTGAAGGCTCCACCCATAGAATCTGAGGCAGGCAGAAGAGGCGCTTCATGTAAGGAAGGAAACAGATTCAGGAAGCGGCAGGGACAGGAGAGGCAAGATCACTGGCTGGTGGGCTTGTTGGTATTAGAAAAACATGTATCTCTGACTTATTTCTATTTCCGCATTTCTGACAGTGACAAAGATGTAAGGAACATTTCACTTTCCCCCAACTGAGTTTGGAAAAACCATGGCAGGAGCACAGGGCCATGCCATTGGCATTCAGCCCTAGGGAGAAAATGGGATTGTCAGGACCTGGTGACAGGAGGACCCCTGTACCATCACATCGTGGGTGCCAGGGCTAGCAGACGACTCTTGTGACGGATTGTGGGCAGTGATGCCTGATCTTCCGATTTTTAAAAAGAAATTGGGACTCCAGATTTTTAAAAATGTGAACTGTCTCATCTACTTTAAAAATTATGAACACTGTGCAAATTGATACTGAATCAAATGAACATATATTTGGACTTAGAGAGTGCACTTCAGCCTTTGCCAGACCAGTGATTCTGTCTCCGTCTGCAGTAAGGTGAGGGTCCACTGCCCTCAACAACAGAACTGTGACTGCAACACTGTCTCCATCCTTCTCCATTAATCAGTACCCTCAGGCATTTTAAAACAAGAACACTTGAAACAACAGGCCTGGATTTAGAACAAGAGAAGGAAAAAAAAAAGAAATCCCAGACTCTTTACAGGGAAATATATTGTCTAACACAAGTAATCTCTACTTCTTACTTTATAAATGTGTATCTCATGGTCTATATGTCAAATATGGCCAATACTACTTTTTTTTTTTTTTAAGATTTATTTATTTATTTTGGGCGGGGTCGGGTTGGGGAGGGAGGGTAGCGGGCGGGCCGCTTCTATTGGTCTTTCATTTCTCTATTTTCATCTGCCTTTGTTCCTTGGCTCCTGTGGGCCTCCCATCGCGGTGGTGTCTGTCGCTGCAGAGTACCGGTTCTGGGCACATGCGCCCCAGAGCTTCGGCTCAGTAATTGGACACATCGGTCCAGCCGCTCCGCGGCACGTGGGATCTTCCCAGGCCAGGGATCGAACCGGCGCCCCTTGCACTGCAAGGCGGTGTCCTTACCCACTGGACCATCAGGGGAAGCCCCAATACTACTTTTAAAGTGTTGAAATTTGTCAGAAAGAAATTGTCAAAGTGGTGGAATAATATCCCTCCCTTGCTCTTAACACTACATTGTTAATCTCATAATGAAACACCTATGTTTATGAGTTAAATTCCTGTTGTAGAAAAACAAAACTATAAATCATAGATTCACTTAATTCAATTGTAAAATTACGAAACACATTGATTTGGCATTAATATTTAGTGATTTCTAGTTACAAGAAAAGATTTTAAAACAGAGAACCCAAGAAAACTATCCTAATGTTATCAGACATCAACGCAGTCTTCAGTCACAGAGCATTCATTGGTTTGCATGTGTGCGTACTAAGACGCTTCAGTCATGTCTGACTCTTTGTGAACCTACGGATTGTAGCCCACCAGGCTCCTCTATCCTTGGGATTCTCCAGGAAAGAATACTGGAGTGGATTATTCATTACTTTGCTTTAGTAATTCACTAGTGAGGTAAGTCATATGCCCATAATCTCTTAGAATATTTCTTTCTGAAAAACTGAACCATTCAAGTTACAGAACCATGTTTATCCAGCACTATGTTAAATACTCTTTTCATCTTTTTATTTCCTTAACACTCTTGGCTCTTGCCTGTTTCCAAGGCTTCTGCAGACATGTCAGAGCCTTGTTATTCACTGTCAATTTTCCTGCCTTGGATTTTTTCCCCTCTTTCTTCTTCTAAGAGGACCTGGTGACAAGGGGGAGGTGGTGGACAAGGAGGCAAGCGTGCTTCTTGATTTAGTCCTCCCAACTTCACAGAGCTAACAGTTTTTCAGTGTGTGGCTTCCTATGCACCAGCTCCACCTGACTGCATCTTACCTGGTGCGTGACCTTCAGTTAAAAATTCCAGCAGCGTGCAACTTGTCTTTGGCAAATGAATTGTAAGTATGCCAGCTGCCAGATGTCTTCATTTTTAAAACACCTTCAAAACTGCTTCTGGCACAGTTCCATAAACAAAACAGGCTAAGCTGTAACTCCAGTTTCCATGCTGTGAGCAAAGGAAGAGGGGGTGAGGGAAGCAGATGGAGGCAAGAAAAAAATGTATTGCCTTCACATCTTGAAAAAGAGATAAATGAAGGTGAAAACAGAATCCAGCTACTCTTATCAGTAAATGTTTGGTTGAAGAGTTATCTGTGACCTGTGATATGTTCAGTATGCACGTGAATAGTCACTTTAAACAATATAGCAATTTGATTTTTATGAGTCCAACAAAATAATGATGATACACTTTCCTAAGAAAGAGGACTTCTGGCTCCTAAGATAATAAGCAGATGTAAGCCTAGGGAAACCTATCAAAAATCAAATAATTCTTTTCCTTTTTAACCTTCTACAATACAAAATTTTCTTGCTGGTGAATGTAGGATTTTGAAGTGCGAGATACAAAAAGGAGCTTCCAGATGCTGAGGATGGCCCTCAATTCCTGTCCTGTTGAAAGTCTTCCTCAAAACCTTTTAATGGATTAAATAATTAAGCCATGCTCTATAAGGGGGAAAATTTAAAGAATAAGCCATCTTGCATACATTTAGAATGACCAACATTCCTAAAATTCTGTGATGTCCACATTACTTTGGAAGTAACTGAAAGATTATTTATCTTACTTCTTAAATTCTTGGCTCCTTTTGCTTTCTGAAAAACTGAACCATTCAAGTTACAGAACCATGTTTATCCAGCACTATGTTAAATACTCTTTTCATCTTTTATTTCCTTAACACTCTTGGCTCTTGCCTGTTTCCAAGGCTTCTGCAGACATGTCAGAGCCTTGTTATTCACTGTCAATTTTCCTGCCTTGGATTTTTTCCCCTCTTTCTTCTTCTAAGAGGACCTGGTGACAAGGGGGAGGTGGTGGACAAGGAGGCAAGCGTGCTTCTTGATTTAGTCCTCCCAACTTCACAGAGCTAACAGTTTTTCAGTGTGTGGCTTCCTATGCACCAGCTCCACCTGACTGCATCTTACCTGGTGCGTGACCTTCAGTTAAAAATTCCAGCAGCGTGCAACTTGTCTTTGGCAAATGAATTGTAAGTATGCCAGCTGCCAGATGTCTTCATTTTTAAAACACCTTCAAAACTGCTTCTGGCACAGTTCCATAAACAAAACAGGCTAAGCTGTAACTCCAGTTTCCATGCTGTGAGCAAAGGAAGAGGGGGTGAGGGAAGCAGATGGAGGCAAGAAAAAAATGTATTGCCTTCACATCTTGAAAAAGAGATAAATGAAGGTGAAAACAGAATCCAGCTACTCTTATCAGTAAATGTTTGGTTGAAGAGTTATCTGTGACCTGTGATATGTTCAGTATGCACGTGAATAGTCACTTTAAACAATATAGCAATTTGATTTTTATGAGTCCAACAAAATAATGATGATACACTTTCCTAAGAAAGAGGACTTCTGGCTCCTAAGATAATAAGCAGATGTAAGCCTAGGGAAACCTATCAAAAATCAAATAATTCTTTTTCCTTTTTTTTAACCTTCTACAATACAAAATTTTCTTGCTGGTGAATGTAGGATTTTGAAGTGCGAGATACAAAAAGGAGCTTCCAGATGCTGAGGATGGCCCTCAATTCCTGTCCTGTTGAAAGTCTTCCTCAAAACCTTTTAATGGATTAAATAATTAAGCCATGCTCTATAAGGGGGAAAATTTAAAGAATAAGCCATCTTGCATACATTTAGAATGACCAACATTCCTAAAATTCTGTGATGTCCACATTACTTTGGAAGTAACTGAAGCCCAGAGAAAGGATACAGTTTAGATGTGTTTTTAGTCAAAATTATGAAGAAAGTAGTGACACTGGATTTGAACTAAACAACTCTTATAGAACAAAAGAAGACATTCACATTTGAGACTAGAAGAAAATCAGAATATAGTAATTTAGGATCAAGTCAAATTAATTCAGTATTAATTATTTATTAATGAGTAGTTATTATTAAAATATTTCAATCAGTATCTTTTCATAGTTGTCATGATATCTTATATGACATCCTATATGAACTACACAATGGAATAAAATTAAAAGTAAATTGAGCAAGGAATAGACATGCCAATGGCTTATGTTCTGCTTTCATTAAGACATGATTATAAATTATCTATCTCATATTTGCAATATATAAACTTACCTTTAGGTTACTAGACATCTACACTTTGAAAGAATATGGACATGCCTGAAAAGTGATAGGGGATTATGTATAGGAGACACATTGCTATGAAGCCCAACAAGGAAAATAAAACTCTTCTTTATACCTATCAATAAATACAAAAAAGATCTAGATTTTGATTCATAAGAGGCTTACAGAATGGAAATGGGCTTAGAAAAATAAGTGAAGAACATTGATCTTAGAGGATATACACTTCTGGTAAAATTACGGAAAAGGAGGTTTACATTTCTAGCTTTAAATTCTATAGTCCTTCATTTTTTAATTAATCACACATTCTTTGTGCATGCCTTCCACCTTCCTACCTCTGCAGAGGATAATAGCATAATCTGTTTCTAACTATCCTTATCATTGGGAAGTCTCTATGAGTCCAACAAAATAATGATGATACACTTTCCTAAGAAAGAGGACTTCTGGCTCCTAAGATAATAAGCAGATGTAAGCCTAGGGAAACCTATCAAAATCAAATAATTCTTTTCCTTTTTAACCTTCTACAATACAAAATTTTCTTGCTGGTGAATGTAGGATTTTGAAGTGCGAGATACAAAAAGGAGCTTCCAGATGCTGAGGATGGCCCTCAATTCCTGTCCTGTTGAAAGTCTTCCTCAAAACCTTTTAATGGATTAAATAATTAAGCCATGCTCTATAAGGGGGAAAATTTAAAGAATAAGCCATCTTGCATACATTTAGAATGACCAACATTCCTAAAATTCTGTGATGTCCACATTACTTTGGAAGTAACTGAAGCCCAGAGAAAGGATACAGTTTAGATGTGTTTTTAGTCAAAATTATGAAGAAAGTAGTGACACTGGATTTGAACTAAACAACTCTTATAGAACAAAAGAAGACATTCACATTTGAGACTAGAAGAAAATCAGAATATAGTAATTTAGGATCAAGTCAAATTAATTCAGTATTAATTATTTATTAATGAGTAGTTATTATTAAAATATTTCAATCAGTATCTTTTCATAGTTGTCATGATATCTTATATGACATCCTATATGAACTACACAATGGAATAAAATTAAAAGTAAATTGAGCAAGGAATAGACATGCCAATGGCTTATGTTCTGCTTTCATTAAGACATGATTATAAATTATCTATCTCATATTTGCAATATATAAACTTACCTTTAGGTTACTAGACATCTACACTTTGAAAGAATATGGACATGCCTGAAAAGTGATAGGGGATTATGTATAGGAGACACATTGCTATGAAGCCCAACAAGGAAAATAAAACTCTTCTTTATACCTATCAATAAATACAAAAAAGATCTAGATTTTGATTCATAAGAGGCTTACAGAATGGAAATGGGCTTAGAAAAATAAGTGAAGAACATTGATCTTAGAGGATATACACTTCTGGTAAAATTACGGAAAAGGAGGTTTACATTTCTAGCTTTAAATTCTATAGTCCTTCATTTTTTAATTAATCACACATTCTTTGTGCATGCCTTCCACCTTCCTACCTCTGCAGAGGATAATAGCATAATCTGTTTTCTCTAACTATCCTTATCATTCAGTCCAGTGTATTGAATTTTTATCCATTCTGTAAGTTTGGGCTTAAATGCAATAATCTCTATGAATTTTTCCCAGTTTCCTCTGCCTCCACTGAAAGGAATCTCTTCCCTATACTATTCCCATAGCATTCCTCTTTGCTTTTTATCTTCTTATCTGTCTCCCTGTTTAGACTGTGAGCATCTTGCAGACTGAAATTATGTCTTACATGTTTTAAACCCCAGAACAGTTATACTCTGCACAGTCTTACTCCTGAGTCAATGCCAGAATAATACTGGATGTCTTCTAGCCTTTGGGTCACTCAACAATGCCCTCATCCTGCCCTCTCCCTATTGTTTATATACATAGGACTTCTTTTTTTTTTTTTTTTTTTTAATTCCTGAAGTCATACGTCTTAAATAGATTCTATTTTTATTCCGTTTGTTCAATCTGGTATACTATTATTTTGTGGGTAAATCTAGTCATTATAATGGATAATATGAAATGTGGCTTCCAGGTAATGTAAATTGGATTTTAAAAGAAGTGAAGATCTTAATTTAGACAGCACTGGAGTTAGAGAGATAAAATTTCTGGGTCTCTTAGCGCTCTTAATTCATAACAGAATAAATGCACACAGAGCTATGTATGAACACATGGTGGTGGCTTAGATGTTAAGCTGTGACTGACTCTTGTGAACCACATGGACTGTAGCCTGTCAGGCTCCTCTGTCCATGGGTTTTCCAGGCAAGAATACTGGAGTGGGTTGCCATTTTCTTCTCCAGACTGTCTTCCCAACCCAAGGACTGAATTCGAGTCTCCTTTACTGCAAGTGGATTCTTTATCTCTGAGCCACCAGGGAAGCCATGAACACATATAGAGGAAACTAATATTACCAGGTCAGGAAGAAATAATAAAAATATTAATAAACAAACAAGAACAAAAATGAACTGAAGATTAAATGTATTATACCCAATTTGAAAACCATGAAGTATTAAAATTTCAGTTCCTAAAAGCTTTTCCCAAAGCTGAGAAATGTAAACTGGCTCCTTAAAACTGGTATGCTTTCTCTTCTTGTTTTTTTGTTAAAACAATCAATCCAGATTTTAGTTGGCTCCAAGTTTCCTGGAAGGGGTTGAGTATATCACCCTCACAAAAATTGTCTAACCTGAGCTTCGTGAATGTTGCTCTAACTGATGGGACTGAAAGAGAACCTTGGCAGCAGCTGGGAGGGATAAAAAGGACACCCAGAAATTAAAATTGAAGTTAATTATAGCACGTGCAGATTCCTGCCCCCGCCACCCCCCCAGACCTGAGTCTTGGTGTCCAACAAAGAAGAAAAGCTTTCAGTACAACTTCAACAGGACAGTGCCAGCACCCCCCGTACACCTTGGGTGACTGGGGAGCGGGCAGACTTGCAGTTGTTCATGCCATTATGGCAAGATAATGTTTGAGGGGGGTGGCGGTAGTGAGCATATCTCTTCATTTATGGCTAGTGATGCAAAATGGATCAGGAATGGCCTCATGTGCAAGTAGACGGTTTTATTTTTTTCAAATAGCCAGAGGCATCATATAAGCTTTATTCTCCCAGACTTTAGGGGTACTTTGGGTTAGGGATATTGGCTCATATGATTAGTAGATAATCAATGCTTGTCTTTAAACCCTCATTGGACTTTTTCTCTGTAAATTTTGTATAGTTTAGAGTCTAATGATCCAAGACAGGGAACTTAACTGCATACCACCTGTTTGATCTGAGGCAATTTATCTGTCCTCTGACCCTGCTTCTTCATCTAGAGAATGAAATTAATCAATGATACTTCACTGGGATTGTAAGCTGGGGTTTGGGTTTTCCAGGCAAGAATACTGGAGTGGGTTGCCATTTTCTTCTCAGACTGTCTTCCCAACCCAAGGACTGAATTCGAGTCTCCTTTACTGCAAGTGGATTCTTTATCTCTGAGCCACCAGGGAAGCCATGAACACATATAGAGGAAACTAATATTACCAGGTCAGGAAGAAATAATAAAAATATTAATAAACAAACAAGAACAAAAATGAACTGAAGATTAAATGTATTATACCCAATTTGAAAACCATGAAGTATTAAAATTTCAGTTCCTAAAAGCTTTTCCCAAAGCTGAGAAATGTAAACTGGCTCCTTAAAACTGGTATGCTTTCTCTTCTTGTTTTTTTGTTAAAACAATCAATCCAGATTTTAGTTGGCTCCAAGTTTCCTGGAAGGGGTTGAGTATATCACCCTCACAAAAATTGTCTAACCTGAGCTTCGTGAATGTTGCTCTAACTGATGGGACTGAAAGAGAACCTTGGCAGCAGCTGGGAGGGATAAAAAGGACACCCAGAAATTAAAATTGAAGTTAATTATAGCACGTGCAGATTCCTGCCCCCGCCACCCCCCCAGACCTGAGTCTTGGTGTCCAACAAAGAAGAAAAGCTTTCAGTACAACTTCAACAGGACAGTGCCAGCACCCCCCGTACACCTTGGGTGACTGGGGAGCGGGCAGACTTGCAGTTGTTCATGCCATTATGGCAAGATAATGTTTGAGGGGTGTGGCGGTAGTGAGCATATCTCTTCATTTATGGCTAGTGATGCAAAATGGATCAGGAATGGCCTCATGTGCAAGTAGACGGTTTTATTTTTTTCAAATAGCCAGAGGCATCATATAAGCTTTATTCTCCCAGACTTTAGGGGTACTTTGGGTTAGGGATATTGGCTCATATGATTAGTAGATAATCAATGCTTGTCTTTAAACCCTCATTGGACTTTTTCTCTGTAAATTTTGTATAGTTTAGAGTCTAATGATCCAAGATAGGGAACTTAACTGCATACCACCTGTTTGATCTGAGGCAATTTATCTGTCCTCTCTGACCCTGCTTCTTCATCTAGAGAATGAAATTAATCAATGATACTTCAATCACTGCTTTGTGACTTGATAAAAATGTTACCAGTATCTTACAGAGTATAGAATAGGCACAGTGAGAAGAGGTAGCTATGACAGGAAACTTTAGCTACCTGGACGTTTCTTTCACTAAGAACAGAGTCTTTAATAAATTTTTGGTTTGACATATCTCCAATTACATCACTTGATACAATTTAGGAAATAATATCATCCTGAAATTTACTCTATCTCCAGAGGAAGAACTGTTTGGTAGATTATCATGGCGTCACATGAGCTAAGTAATGTAGAATTTCAGAGGATTCACTAGAGTCTTGCAACACAAAGTATAGTGTGAAGATCAGCAATAGGGCACAGTCAGGGAGCCCGTTGGAAATGCAGAATCTCAGACCTCACCCAAACCTTCAGAAGCTCAGTCTGCATTTTAACAAGAATACCTAGTGATTTGTACATACATTCACACTGGAGAAGCACTAGAGTGCTCTAACTCACATTAAAGATCTGACAAATGGATTCCTAAAACTTAAGATACAAGATATAGATTATCATGTAGACACAGATCTGAACAAGTTAATTCAGAAAGGAAAGACAATCCTTAAGACTATGGTAAGAAAAGTGACTCTTAGTAGGGGGAGAAAAGTGAGCTTTGAAAATTAAGAGCAAACACTGCAGATATCAGAAATGATATTATATAACATATCTTCAAATGTACACAAAAATAAACTCAAAATGGATTAAAGACCTAGATATAAAACCCCAAATCATAAAACTCTTAGAAGAAAGCAGAACAGTTTGAGGGTGTGGCGGTAGTGAGCATATCTCTTCATTTATGGCTAGTGATGCAAAATGGATCAGGAATGGCCTCATGTGCAAGTAGACGGTTTTATTTTTTCAAATAGCCAGAGGCATCATATAAGCTTTATTCTCCCAGACTTTAGGGTACTTTGGGTTAGGGATATTGGCTCATATGATTAGTAGATAATCAATGCTTGTCTTTAAACCCTCATTGGACTTTTTCTCTGTAAATTTTGTATAGTTTAGAGTCTAATGATCCAAGATAGGGAACTTAACTGCATACCACCTGTTTGATCTGAGGCAATTTATCTGTCCTCTCTGACCCTGCTTCTTCATCTAGAGAATGAAATTAATCAATGATACTTCAATCACTGCTTTGTGACTTGATAAAAATGTTACCAGTATCTTACAGAGTATAGAATAGGCACAGTGAGAAGAGGTAGCTATGACAGGAAACTTTAGCTACCTGGACGTTTCTTTCACTAAGAACAGAGTCTTTAATAAATTTTTGGTTTGACATATCTCCAATTACATCACTTGATACAATTTAGGAAATAATATCATCCTGAAATTTACTCTATCTCCAGAGGAAGAACTGTTTGGTAGATTATCATGGCGTCACATGAGCTAAGTAATGTAGAATTTCAGAGGATTCACTAGAGTCTTGCAACACAAAGTATAGTGTGAAGATCAGCAATAGGGCACAGTCAGGGAGCCCGTTGGAAATGCAGAATCTCAGACCTCACCCAAACCTTCAGAAGCTCAGTCTGCATTTTAACAAGAATACCTAGTGATTTGTACATACATTCACACTGGAGAAGCACTAGAGTGCTCTAACTCACATTAAAGATCTGACAAATGGATTCCTAAAACTTAAGATACAAGATATAGATTATCATGTAGACACAGATCTGAACAAGTTAATTCAGAAAGGAAAGACAATCCTTAAGACTATGGTAAGAAAAGTGACTCTTAGTAGGGGGAGAAAAGTGAGCTTTGAAAATTAAGAGCAAACACTGCAGATATCAGAAATGATATTATATAACATATCTTCAAATGTACACAAAAATAAACTCAAAATGGATTAAAGACCTAGATATAAAACCCCAAATCATAAAACTCTTAGAAGAAAGCAGAACACTCTTTGACATAAATTATAACAATATTTGTTTTGGATTTCTCTCCTAAGGCAAAAAAAATGATATCAAAAATAAATAAATGGCACCTAATTAAACTTAAAAGCTTTTGCACAGGAAAGGAAACCATTGATAAAATGGAAAGGTGAACTCCTGAATGGCAGAAAATATTTTCCAACAATAGGACTGATAAGGGGTTAACATCTCATAAAACTCATTTTCAAATATCCATGGCGTGGGGCTTCCCTGGTGGTCCAGTGGGTAAGGGCACCGCCTTGCAGTGCAAGGGACGCCAGTTCGATCCCTGGCCTGGGAAGATCCCACGTGCCATGGAGTGACTGGAGCAATGTGTCCAATTACTGAGCCGGAGCTCTGGAGCGCATGCGCCCAGAGCTGGTGCTCTGCAACAACAGAGGCCACTGCGATGGGAGGCCCACACAGGCCAAAGAGCAAAGATGGATGAAAATTAATAAATGGAAGACCAATAGAAGTGTCCCACCCGCCCCTCTCTCTCCCTAACCACTCCCCCAAAAAAATCCATGGGGCTTCCCTGGTGGTCCAGTGGGTAAGGAAACCACCTTGCAGTGCAAGGAGCTCTGGTTCGATCCCCAGCCTGGGAAGATCCCACATGCCGCTCCGGATCAATGTGTCTAACTACTAGGCCAGAGCTCTGAGCACATGCGCCCAGAGCCAGTGCTCTGCAATGAGAGAGGCCAATGAGATGGGAGGCCCACACAGGCCAAAGAACAAAGATAAATAAATGAAAGATCAATAGAAGTGGCCAAAAAAAAAAAAAAGAGAGAGAGAAAGCAACCCAAACAAAGCAATCAAAAAGAGGGTAGAAGAACTGAATAGAAATTTTGAGCTTTGAAAATTAAAGAGCAAACACTTTGGGAAAACAATCCTTAAGACTATGGTAAGAAAAGTGACTCTTAGTAGGGGGAGAAAAGTGAGCTTTGAAAATTAAGAGCAAACACTGCAGATATCAGAAATGATATTATATAACATATCTTCAAATGTACACAAAAATAAACTCAAAATGGATTAAAGACCTAGATATAAAACCCCAAATCATAAAACTCTTAGAAGAAAGCAGAACACTCTTTGACATAAATTATAACAATATTTGTTTTGGATTTCTCTCCTAAGGCAAAAAAAATGATATCAAAAATAAATAAATGGCACCTAATTAAACTTAAAAGCTTTTGCACAGGAAAGGAAACCATTGATAAAATGGAAAGGTGAACTCCTGAATGGCAGAAAATATTTTCCAACAATAGGACTGATAAGGGGTTAACATCTCATAAAACTCATTTTCAAATATCCATGGCGTGGGGCTTCCCTGGTGGTCCAGTGGGTAAGGGCACCGCCTTGCAGTGCAAGGGACGCCAGTTCGATCCCTGGCCTGGGAAGATCCCACGTGCCATGGAGTGACTGGAGCAATGTGTCCAATTACTGAGCCGGAGCTCTGGAGCGCATGCGCCCAGAGCTGGTGCTCTGCAACAACAGAGGCCACTGCGATGGGAGGCCCACACAGGCCAAAGAGCAAAGATGGATGAAAATTAATAAATGGAAGACCAATAGAAGTGTCCCACCCGCCCCTCTCTCTCCCTAACCACTCCCCCAAAAAAATCCATGGGGCTTCCCTGGTGGTCCAGTGGGTAAGGAAACCACCTTGCAGTGCAAGGAGCTCTGGTTCGATCCCCAGCCTGGGAAGATCCCACATGCCGCTCCGGATCAATGTGTCTAACTACTAGGCCAGAGCTCTGGAGCACATGCGCCCAGAGCCAGTGCTCTGCAATGAGAGAGGCCAATGAGATGGGAGGCCCACACAGGCCAAAGAACAAAGATAAATAAATGAAAGATCAATAGAAGTGGCCAAAAAAAAAAAAAAAAAGAGAGAGAGAGAGAAAGAAATCCAAACAATGCAATCAAAAAGAGGGTAGAAGAACTGAATAGAAATTTTCCCAAAGAACACATACAGATGGCTAACAGGCACATGAAAAGATGCTTAGCATTGCTAATTATCAGAGAAATGCAAATCCAAACCACAATGAGACATCACCTCACACCTGTCAGAATGGCTAACATCAAAAAGTCTACAAATAACAAATGTTGGCAAAGATGTGGAGAAAAGGAACTCATGTACACTGTTGGTGGGAATGTAAATTGGTGCAGCTGCTATGTAAAACAGTATGGCAGTTCCTCAAAAAACTAAAATCTGAACTACTATGTGATCCAGCTCTTCCACTCCTGGGCATTTCTCAAAAAAGAGAGAAAATACTATTCAAAAAGATACAGGCACTCCAATAGTTCATAGCAGCACTATTTACAATAGCCAAGATATGGAAATAACCCATGTCCTTCAGCAGATGATTGGATAAAGAATAGGCAGTATTAATCAGCCATAAAAAAATGAAATTCTGCCATTTGCAACAATGTTGACAGACCTACAGTGCATTGGGTGCATGCTAAGTCACTTCAATTGTGTCTGATTCTGCAACCCTATGGACTGTAGCCCACCAGGCTCCTCTGTCTATGGGGTTCTCCATGCAAGAATACTGGAGTGGGTTGCCATACCCTCCTCCAGGTGATCTTCCCAACCCAAGGATCAAACCTTTGTCTCCTGTATTGCAGGCAGATTCTTTACCGTCTGAGCTACCAGGGAAGGCTTAGCGAGCATTAGGATTAGCTAAGTCAAAGAAAGACAAATATGCAGCTATAATTTATATGTGGAATCTAAAAAATTACACAAATCAATGTATAAAACAAAAAAAGAAAACAGACCCATAGATATAGAGAACAAAGTAGTGGTTATCAGTGGCAAGAAAAAAGAAAGGCGGAGAAAGATAAGAGTACAAGATTAAGAGACAGAAACTACTAAGTATAAAATAAACAACAAGGCAGGGAAATGTAGAACTCAGAATGTTGAATCTCTATGCTATACATCTGAAAATAATACATGGTAAATCAATTATACTTCAATAACAAATCTTTCTATGCAAAAAAGAAATTATAAAAAATGACAAAGAAAGCAATTATATTATGTATTGATGCAATTTCTTTTTATTTTCATTGATATATAATTGACATATATCATGCTAGTTTTTGACAGCAAAATTTCTAGATAAAAGTATATATGAACTTCAGATTTTGTTAAGATATCATGAAATAGCCCTTGCAGAAGTTTGCACCAATTTGCACTTCTGCTACCAGTATTAGAAAGTTTTCACTTTGACATGCTTTTGAATGTTGAGTATTATCATGTGTCTCAATCTGGGGAATGTCACTGCAAAAATTATCTGTTGATATTCTTGCAAAACTGTGCCAAAGCAGGTGAACATAAGGATGTTCACAGTAGCAACGTTTATATTAGCAAGAAGACAAAAAATCTAGATGATCCCAAAGGAGAAGTTAAATGAATAACGGTGAAGTCATAAGTTTAAATGAGATAAATATGTCCATGTCAGTATAGTGAGTTCTAACATATATTATTATGTGAAAAAGATAAGGTTCAGAACTTTATGAATGGTATAACCCTATCTGAGAATAATTAAAATATATAGAGATCTGGCATATAACAGAAAGGATAAACACGAGACATTATTACCATAGTCATCTTAGGGAATAGTACTGCTTTGCTGGGGGGAGGCAAGATTTGAAGAGGGAGATTTCACTTTGAATATCTTTTTAAAATTGCCTGAGCATTTTTATCAAGTGCATGGTCTGCTTTGTTTTACAAAACACTGTAAATACAGTTCTTAAACACAGGATGGCTAATCCCTTCTGGTAAATACTTTGATTTAAATGTCTCACCAAAGTAATATGATAAAAAGGATCTAAAAATTACACAAATCATTGTATAAAACAAAAAGAAAACAGACCCATAGATATAGAGAACAAAGTAGTGGTTATCAGTGGCAAGAAAAAAGAAAGGCGGAGAAAGATAAGAGTACAAGATTAAGAGACAGAAACTACTAAGTATAAAATAAACAACAAGGCAGGGAAATGTAGAACTCAGAATGTTGAATCTCTATGCTATACATCTGAAAATAATACATGGTAAATCAATTATACTTCAATAACAAATCTTTCTATGCAAAAAAGAAATTATAAAAAATGACAAAGAAAGCAATTATATTATGTATTGATGCAATTTCTTTTTATTTTCATTGATATATAATTGACATATATCATGCTAGTTTTTGACAGCAAAATTTCTAGATAAAAGTATATATGAACTTCAGATTTTGTTAAGATATCATGAAATAGCCCTTGCAGAAGTTTGCACCAATTTGCACTTCTGCTACCAGTATTAGAAAGTTTTCACTTTGACATGCTTTTGAATGTTGAGTATTATCATGTGTCTCAATCTGGGGAATGTCACTGCAAAAATTATCTGTTGATATTCTTGCAAAACTGTGCCAAAGCAGGTGAACATAAGGATGTTCACAGTAGCAACGTTTATATTAGCAAGAAGACAAAAAATCTAGATGATCCCAAAGGAGAAGTTAAATGAATAACGGTGAAGTCATAAGTTTAAATGAGATAAATATGTCCATGTCAGTATAGTGAGTTCTAACATATATTATTATGTGAAAAAGATAAGGTTCAGAACTTTATGAATGGTATAACCCTATCTGAGAATAATTAAAATATATAGAGATCTGGCATATAACAGAAAGGATAAACACGAGACATTATTACCATAGTCATCTTAGGGAATAGTACTGCTTTGCTGGGGGGAGGCAAGATTTGAAGAGGGAGATTTCACTTTGAATATCTTTTTAAAATTGCCTGAGCATTTTTATCAAGTGCATGGTCTGCTTTGTTTTACAAAACACTGTAAATACAGTTCTTAAACACAGGATGGCTAATCCCTTCTGGTAAATACTTTGATTTAAATGTCTCACCAAGTAATACTTCAGTATAAATAAATTTAAAATATCTTCCATTTGATATTCCAATAAAAGGGAAAAGATGGAAGAAAGAAATGACCCTGTGGAAAGGACATTTTCCTTTATTTAAAGAGTTAGCCTTATCTTTCTTATGGCTCATGATTTTGAAAAAGACATAGACCTGGCAATACTAAGTTTTTGTTCTCTTGTTGAAGAGTTGTAAAGTCTTCCCAATACCCACATGTTTAATTTATAAAAACTCAGATTCATAAATTAGGGAGGAATTATTTATTTTTCAGTGAAATTTTCAGATGTAAAATAGAATTTAGACCAGCTTTCCTTTAAATGGTAAATGTCTTCCAGCATATATAAATAGTATTTGTTTTGCAAAAGTGTGCTTGTATAAAATATGGTTGTAAGCATCATTTGGCACATGAAAATACATCCTCCCTCATATAATAATGTGCATGAAAATATATCCTCATACAACAATGTGCTGAGGCATTATTAACTAACCACATTGTACCTGGATATTTCAACAAACAATTTGTGTATGCATTTCTTTCATAGATTAGGTCCAGATGTTATTAATTACATAGCTCATGGAGATGTACTCTAAAAACTATGAAAGGTGCACAGGAACTTAAGAGCTCTATTTCCAAGGAGCTTCAGAAATTTGAGACAATATATTTAATACAGAATAGTAGACTTTAGATACATAATGTTATCTTTGTAAAAGTATATACTTATTGTACATATTATATGCTGCATGCTTGCGTGCTCAGTAGTACCCAACACTTTGCTGCCCCATGATCTGTAGCCCACCAGTCTCCTCTGTTCATAGGATTTTCTAGGCAGGAACACTGGAATAGGCTGCCATTTCCTACTCCATATTTATTTCCTCATACATTGCATGTGTATGTGGGTAAACACAATATAGGAGAATTACAGAAACATGCCTAGAGAATGAGACTGATATGGAAGCAATGGAGAAGCACAATTTTGGGTTTTACTGTGTCCTCTATATGCTTGCTTGATTTGAGTGTTTTTAAAGTATAAACACTGGTTTAATAATCTAAAAGCAAGAAAAGACAAACTGAAAAATAAGAGAAAGGAACCAAGATGATAATGCTGAATCATTTACCCAAATTTATAACAGAATAGTTGAACTGGTTGAGCTTACACTTTTATAAAAAAAAAAAGTAGAAATATTCATTATGATCCTTTTCTAAAGTCTGGGATTAAAAAAAAAAAAAAAAAAACTCAGAGGACTGCCTTTATTTCTTTTAGTACAGGTCAAGTCTTCCAAGAGAAACTTCAGGGCGTGGATAATCTACCAGAAGTCTTTTATTCTTACTTCTTTAGAAATAGTTGTTTTAAAAAGGCAATAAAGGCACCACCAGAAAATCCTGCCAATTATTGATTGCACGTTAATATGCTTTAAAATATCATTGTCATATCCACTTTTTCTAAAGGTGCTTTCCAGGATAACAGATGCACTTTGAAGAAAGGCTTCAATATGATTGGAAAGTTTTGGGTTTAACAATATCAAACAAGTTTCTTTAGAGAAGGAATTCTCTACCATGCAAGAGCAGGGAGGGTGAAGTGTGCAGTCTCCAAAACTATATGGCAAGAGTCATGCATCCTAGGCCAGCCTAGTGGACACACATTGTGGGAATGTCAGCTAGTGTTTGATGAAAGAAGAAAAGGGCAGGGAAAAGTTAACATGAGGAAAGGAGGACAGAGGAAAATAGTGCATGAAGTTTATCACTAGCTTTGTCCTCTGAAGCTCTGTACTGTCTCTAAATAACTGTAATGAATATTGACTTCAGAATCTAAAATTTGGGCAAATGAAATTAATTTCTACCATAAACCACCAGATTGGTTTATAAAGTGAACAACAACTTCTCCAAGCCCTGACCTTAGAGTGTGTGATTCAGATGATCTAAGGTGGGATCCAGGAAGCATATTTTTAACAAGTAGGTTTTAATTTTTAAGGATGCTGCCCCATGATCTGTAGCCCACCAGTCTCCTCTGTTCATAGGATTTTCTAGGAGGAACCTGATACTCCTTTCCTACCAAAATTTTTTGCATGTGTATGTGGGTAAACACAATATAGGAGAATTACAGAAACATGCCTAGAGAATGAGACTGATATGGAAGCAATGGAGAAGCACAATTTTGGGTTTTACTGTGTCCTCTATATGCTTGCTTGATTTGAGTGTTTTTAAAGTATAAACACTGGTTTAATAATCTAAAAGCAAGAAAAGACAAACTGAAAAATAAGAGAAAGGAACCAAGATGATAATGCTGAATCATTTACCCAAATTTATAACAGAATAGTTGAACTGGTTGAGCTTACACTTTTATAAAAAAAAAAAGTAGAAATATTCATTATGATCCTTTTCTAAAGTCTGGGATTAAAAAAAAAAAAACTCAGAGGACTGCCTTTATTTCTTTTAGTACAGGTCAAGTCTTCCAAGAGAAACTTCAGGGCGTGGATAATCTACCAGAAGTCTTTTATTCTTACTTCTTTAGAAATAGTTTTTTTAAAAAAGGCAATAAAGGCACCACCAGAAAATCCTGCCAATTATTGATTGCACGTTAATATGCTTTAAAATATCATTGTCATATCCACTTTTTCTAAAGGTGCTTTCCAGGATAACAGATGCACTTTGAAGAAAGGCTTCAATATGATTGGAAAGTTTTGGGTTTAACAATATCAAACAAGTTTCTTTAGAGAAGGAATTCTCTACCATGCAAGAGCAGGGAGGGTGAAGTGTGCAGTCTCCAAAACTATATGGCAAGAGTCATGCATCCTAGGCCAGCCTAGTGGACACACATTGTGGGAATGTCAGCTAGTGTTTGATGAAAGAAGAAAAGGGCAGGGAAAAGTTAACATGAGGAAAGGAGGACAGAGGAAAATAGTGCATGAAGTTTATCACTAGCTTTGTCCTCTGAAGCTCTGTACTGTCTCTAAATAACTGTAATGAATATTGACTTCAGAATCTAAAATTTGGGCAAATGAAATTAATTTCTACCATAAACCACCAGATTGGTTTATAAAGTGAACAACAACTTCTCCAAGCCCTGACCTTAGAGTGTGTGATTCAGATGATCTAAGGTGGGATCCAGGAAGCATATTTTTAACAAGTAGGTAATTTTAATCTTTGTGATTTAAGGATCAGGTTGAGAAACACTGATTCATAAAAATAAAATATAGATATTTTATATATACGCTAAAATAAAATGGAACAAATTAATTTACCTCCAAATAGTCAGGATTTTCAAAATGGAACACACACAAATAAGAATCAATTTTGCCTTGAGGATAGTTTAAACACTCACAGGATATAATTCAAAATGAAAAATCAAGCTTCCTGAAGACCTCTTCTTTGTAGTAAAATTTCTCATTTTAATCTCATTATGCCCTGCAAACCAACTGGTTACAAAGCTTTGGCCTGTACTTATTCTTATCTCTTGATCTGGGATTATAGTTCTTATAACTGTGAATCCACAACATTAGAAAGTTAGTTAAAGCCATATTAAGGTGTGCCCGTGGATTCTACCTCTTACTAGTTGTATGATTTTGACGGAGCTACTAAACTTCTCTAGTTCACAGTTTTCTCATCTGTAAAATGGAGCATCTGTATTTATATATGTTATTCTGAGAATTAAATGAGCTAATTCATCTAAAGTATATTAAGTTGTAGCTATTATTTATTACAGATACACTGACATAGAATCTTCAGTGTAGGATCTTTTGTGATTTCAGTGTTTGTCAAAAATGCTAATAGAACACGTTCCTTTATCTAGCATAGTTGAGCAAATTGGTGTATTACAGAATATTATTGAATTGTTATATTGGTTTTTTTTTTTTTGTTTTTAAAGATATCGCTGTAGTCTCCAAAACTATATGGCAAGAGTCATGCATCCTAGGCCAGCCTAGTGGACACACATTGTGGGAATGTCAGCTAGTGTTTGATGAAAGAAGAAAAGGGCAGGGAAAAGTTAACATGAGGAAAGGAGGACAGAGGAAAATAGTGCATGAAGTTTATCACTAGCTTTGTCCTCTGAAGCTCTGTACTGTCTCTAAATAACTGTAATGAATATTGACTTCAGAATCTAAAATTTGGGCAAATGAAATTAATTTCTACCATAAACCACCAGATTGGTTTATAAAGTGAACAACAACTTCTCCAAGCCCTGACCTTAGAGTGTGTGATTCAGATGATCTAAGGTGGGATCCAGGAAGCATATTTTTAACAAGTAGGTAATTTTAATCTTTGTGATTTAAGGATCAGGTTGAGAAACACTGATTCATAAAAATAAAATATAGATATTTTATATATACGCTAAAATAAAATGGAACAAATTAATTTACCTCCAAATAGTCAGGATTTTCAAAATGGAACACACACAAATAAGAATCAATTTTGCCTTGAGGATAGTTTAAACACTCACAGGATATAATTCAAAATGAAAAATCAAGCTTCCTGAAGACCTCTTCTTTGTAGTAAAATTTCTCATTTTAATCTCATTATGCCCTGCAAACCAACTGGTTACAAAGCTTTGGCCTGTACTTATTCTTATCTCTTGATCTGGGATTATAGTTCTTATAACTGTGAATCCACAACATTAGAAAGTTAGTTAAAGCCATATTAAGGTGTGCCCGTGGATTCTACCTCTTACTAGTTGTATGATTTTGACGGAGCTACTAAACTTCTCTAGTTCACAGTTTTCTCATCTGTAAAATGGAGCATCTGTATTTATATATGTTATTCTGAGAATTAAATGAGCTAATTCATCTAAAGTATATTAAGTTGTAGCTATTATTTATTACAGATACACTGACATAGAATCTTCAGTGTAGGATCTTTTGTGATTTCAGTGTTTGTCAAAAATGCTAATAGAACACGTTCCTTTATCTAGCATAGTTGAGCAAATTGGTGTATTACAGAATATTATTGAATTGTTATATTGGTATTTATTCTTAATAAATATTTCCCATTATTTAAATTATTAATAAGAATCTAATAAATTATCTAGAACCAAACCTACTTTTGAAATTAATCTGGAAGACAGTTTAATTTTCAGTGTTATATTCACTGCCCTCATGATGTATGAAAATGCCCTGAGCAGTCTCCAGTAATTTAGTATGAATGCAACATTTTCCACACTTCCTATTCTTTGTGAAATAGGAAAAACATTGTTTCTTAGACTTTATGCCCTCATTCAAAAAATGTAGCCACTGTATTCCTTGTTGTCCTTGTAGCATCAAAGCATAAATACTAACTGACCATTTTATGTTAAGGGAATCTTGTAACTGCTTCCTAAACCTTTCTCCTCAATGGAGCCCAGTATGGAGTTGACCTTTTCTGATCTTAGAAAACGTAAATAACTAGTAAAGTCTCACAGACAATCCAAATAGTCAAGGGAGCAAAATATCTCAACTCCTTTGTCTCATCCTTTCAGCAGTAATTATCTAGAGATATAGATACATACATATCTCCACACTGGAAGAGAGTCAAGATTATGTGATGATGACTTAAAGGTCTTGATTATTCAGTGACAGTAATTTAATTGATTATCCAAATGTCAACCAAAATAAGCCCTTCTAAATCACTAAACCTTCCAGCCATGTTGACAGGTCAACTTTACATACAGTGTAATTATAAAAAGGAAGGAATTATTTCAGATTTGATTCCATATAATTCATTGTTAAGCCAATTTCATTTTCAGAATGTTGGGTTATACCCAGTATCACTGATTTAAGGCTCATAACAGCATGTGAAAGTTTACACTGAATTCATACTATTAGGGGAAAATTTGTTTTTTAAAAGTAGTTCTTAATTTGCACATTCAGCACATACAAGATTCATCTATAGGTTTATATAATTTAAATCATTATTTCTTGAAATTTGTAGTTACAGAAGAGATTGTTTTTATCCTGTTCTCTTGACTATAGCACCCCAGGCTTATCTAACCTTACAACTACTGAACCATTAAAATATGCATTCTCAAACCAAAATTACAATGAGGTACTATATCATACTTGTCAGAATGGCCACCATCAAAAAATCTACAAGTAATTAAATGCTTCTGAGGCTGTGGAGAAAAAGAACTCTCTTACATTGTGGGTGGAAATGTAAATTCGTTTAGCCACTATGGAGAACAGTACGGAGGTTCCTTAAAAAGCTAAAAAAAAAAAAAAAAAAGCAAATAAGTAAAAATAGAGCTACCATATTATCCAGAAGTTTCCCTCCTGGGGATATATACAGGAAAAGAAATAATTTGAAAATATATTCCAGTGTTCAATGTAGCACTATTTACAAGAGTCAAGACATGGAAAGATTCTAAATGTCCATTAACAGATGAATGGATAAAGAAGATATGGTACATACACTGTTCGTTGACGTTGTTTAGTTGCTAAGTTGTGTCTAATTCTTCTGCGACCCTATAAGATTGTAGCCCACCAGTTTCCTCTGTTCATGGGATGTCCCAGGCAAGAATACTGGAGTGGGAGAGGGGGAGCCAAGATGGCGGAGGAATGAGGGGAAGATTTCACCAGCTCCCCAACAGAATCACCAGAACTAATCAAGAAATGAACCACCACCAACAAACCAGCCGCTAGATGACAGAAGAACTCCTTAGGTCTGCGAGGGTCGAAGAGGGAACAGCCAGAACTTTCCCGGGGCTACTCTTCTGAGAACCCACTATCCTAACCCCCATGCCGGACCACACTGACTGAGAGCGCACCAGCAAGTGCCCTAAAAGGGGGCCTGAGTGGAGCATCGGGGGAGAGAGGGCAGCGCTCAGCGTCAAAATTCCAAGAATCCGGCCGCATCGCTGGCAGAAATTAAGACACTGCGAAGATAGGATACTGGAGCAGGGCCAGGCGGAATGCAATTGGGAAGTGCCCCGCGGAGTGCTGCCTAGACACCTGGAGACAGAAGGGAGCGCTCAATACGAAAATCGCGTTGCTTGTCCGGGCGAAAATCGCGACTTTCCACCTGGCACCGGGTAAGTTCAAACACTCCTAGTAGGGGGCTTGCTGAAGGGCAAGTCACCCTCGGATTGCTGACCAGGGACCGGGCTCAAGCCGGACGGGAAAGCTTGTGCCTGCCTTTGGGACTTGGACGCGTAATTGGCGGTGCGCGGGCTCCAGTGGCGGAGGAGCCTGTGCACCCTCAAAGCTACACCGCATCGGAGGAAGCCGGGTGAAGGGAAGGTATTGCATATGCTACCGGCGGGTGTGCGGCAGAGCCGGGGCGCCCCCCTCCAACACGGTACTGCACGCGCAGCGGCCCACTGCCGGACGGACTGGGATCAGCCCGCTGCCCCGGCCAGCACCTGAGCTCGCAGCAAAGCCTTTATTTTGCTGGAAACAAAAACAGAAACCACAGCAACCGGTGCTGTAAGGGAAAGGCTACATCATCAAGACAACACCATCGAGAGCAGATTGGCTTCCACCAGGCAGATGAGAGGATTAAAAACCAGGGACACAGTATTTAGCTTTTTTTGTTTGTTTATTTGTCGTGGACAGTTCTGTTTATTTGTTTGATCGGAGTTCGTTAGTTTACAGGCTACCAGACCCCTTTCCTCTGTTCATGGGATGTCCCAGGCAAGAATACTGGAGTGGCAGAGCCAAGATGGCGGAGGAATGAGGGGAAGATTTCACCAGCTCCCCAACAGAATCACCAGAACTAATCAAGAAATGAACCACCACCAACAAACCAGCCGCTAGATGACAGAAGAACTCCTTAGGTCTGCGAGGGTCGAAGAGGGAACAGCCAGAACTTTCCCGGGGCTACTCTTCTGAGAACCCACTATCCTAACCCCCATGCCGGACCACACTGACTGAGAGCGCACCAGCAAGTGCCCTAAAAGGGGGCCTGAGTGGAGCATCGGGGGAGAGAGGGCAGCGCTCAGCGTCAAAATTCCAAGAATCCGGCCGCATCGCTGGCAGAAATTAAGACACTGCGAAGATAGGATACTGGAGCAGGGCCAGGCGGAATGCAATTGGGAAGTGCCCCGCGGAGTGCTGCCTAGACACCTGGAGACAGAAGGGAGCGCTCAATACGAAAATCGCGTTGCTTGTCCGGGCGAAAATCGCGACTTTCCACCTGGCACCGGGTAAGTTCAAACACTCCTAGTAGGGGGCTTGCTGAAGGGCAAGTCACCCTCGGATTGCTGACCAGGGACCGGGCTCAAGCCGGACGGGAAAGCTTGTGCCTGCCTTTGGGACTTGGACGCGTAATTGGCGGTGCGCGGGCTCCAGTGGCGGAGGAGCCTGTGCACCCTCAAAGCTACACCGCATCGGAGGAAGCCGGGTGAAGGGAAGGTATTGCATATGCTACCGGCGGGTGTGCGGCAGAGCCGGGGCGCCCCCCTCCAACACGGTACTGCACGCGCAGCGGCCCACTGCCGGACGGACTGGGATCAGCCCGCTGCCCCGGCCAGCACCTGAGCTCGCAGCAAAGCCTTTATTTTGCTGGAAACAAAAACAGAAACCACAGCAACCGGTGCTGTAAGGGAAAGGCTACATCATCAAGACAACACCATCGAGAGCAGATTGGCTTCCACCAGGCAGATGAGAGGATTAAAAACCAGGGACAGTATTTAGCTTTTTTTGTTTGTTTATTTGTTGTGGATGGTTCTGTTTATTTGATTGATCGGTCAGGTTTGGGGCTTTCTCTTCTTTGTCTCTTATTAAGTTTATCTTCCCTTTTTAATATTTAATTTCTTTTTTTATGATTTTTAATTTTTAATTTTTTTTCTTTAATTTTATTTCTTGGAAACTTCTAAATTTCTTTCCTCTTTGCCACTGCTTTCTCCCTCTATGTTCTAAATGTAAAACTTTCTCCTATCTACCACTATCCTCTAGATAAATATTTCCTACCTTCCTGTCTCCACTATTCTCTTTCAGCTGCACTAAACAATACAACACACTAATCTTGGCTACTTAACCCTATGAAATCCTTCCAAAACGAATCTTTTCCTTCTCATTACCCATACACACTCCTCCTCCTCACCCCCAACACATGTCTTAGCTAAAAATTGCTTTCAATGAAATAGTCCAAGCCAGGACCTTGCCCCGGATCTATTTTTCCAGGCACTATATTAATTAATTCAGAGCTTAACGGGCAAGTATCAACTTTGATTGCATCGTTTGCCAGAAAAATTTCCTATGCTTTATCTCTGTAAGACTGGTTAGATGTGGTTATTGCTGTGGATGTATGTATATCTTATGACTATGTTAGAAAACATCTGCGTGCTTTTATAACTGTCACCCATCAGGGGTGCACCTCTTGTATCTCAGATGCTAGTATTTGAACTAATATCACGGAACACCATAGCAAACCAGACATAAGAGCCTACACCCCCTGACCAATAATCAAACCAAGGATCCTCAGAGTGGAAGCCCTGATTCCAAGACCCTACACTATCAAAGAACATACAACACTAGAGATTGTTCACCTGTAAACAAAACCTAAAAAAAACGAACCGAACAAACCAAAGGAAGGAATAACCAAGACGCATATGCTACCGGCGGGTGCGGCAGAGCCGGGCGCCTCCAACACGGTACTGCACGCGCAGCGCCCACTGCCGGACGGACTGGGATCAGCCCGCTGCCCGCCAGCACCTGAGCTCGCAGCAAAGCCTTTATTTTGCTGGAAACAAAAACAGAAACCACAGCAACCGGTGCTGTAAGGGAAAGGCTACATCATCAAGACAACACCATCGAGAGCAGATTGGCTTCCACCAGGCAGATGAGAGGATTAAAAACCAGGGACAGTATTTAGCTTTTTTTGTTTGTTTATTTGTTGTGGATGGTTCTGTTTATTTGATTGATCGGTCAGGTTTGGGGCTTTCTCTTCTTTGTCTCTTATTAAGTTTATCTTCCCTTTTTAATATTTAATTTCTTTTTTTATGATTTTTAATTTTTAATTTTTTTTCTTTAATTTTATTTCTTGGAAACTTCTAAATTTCTTTCCTCTTTGCCACTGCTTTCTCCCTCTATGTTCTAAATGTAAAACTTTCTCCTATCTACCACTATCCTCTAGATAAATATTTCCTACCTTCCTGTCTCCACTATTCTCTTTCAGCTGCACTAAACAATACAACACACTAATCTTGGCTACTTAACCCTATGAAATCCTTCCAAAACGAATCTTTTCCTTCTCATTACCCATACATCCTCCTCCTCCTCACCCCCAACACATGTCTTAGCTAAAAATTGCTTTCAATGAAATAGTCCAAGCCAGGACCTTGCCCCGGATCTATTTTTCCAGGCACTATATTAATTAATTCAGAGCTTAACGGGCAAGTATCAACTTTGATTGCATCGTTTGCCAGAAAAATTTCCTATGCTTTATCTCTGTAAGACTGGTTAGATGTGGTTATTGCTGTGGATGTATGTATATCTTATGACTATGTTAGAAAACATCTGCGTGCTTTTATAACTGTCACCCATCAGGGGTGCACCTCTTGTATCTCAGATGCTAGTATTTGAACTAATATCACGGAACACCATAGCAAACCAGACATAAGAGCCTACACCCCCTGACCAATAATCAAACCAAGGATCCTCAGAGTGGAAGCCCTGATTCCAAGACCCTACACTATCAAAGAACATACAACACTAGAGATTGTTCACCTGTAAACAAAACCTAACACCACCCAAGACACAAACCACTGAACCCTTCTAGAAGGACAGAAACCCAAAGGAAGGGAGAATTAAACCAAGAAGGCTGGTGGGAATAAGAACTCCACACACACACAAAGAAACAAAAATTAACCTAATAATGAAACGACAGAGGAACACTGCACAAATGAAGGACCAAGCTAGAGAAACACAGCTTCAAATGACAGAGGAGGAGATAGACAAACTATCTGAAAGAGAATTCAGAAAAGCTATACTAATGAGGATGCAAAACACCGAAAACAGAATATTAGAGGAAATTAGTGCATTGAGAAGAGACATGCAAGAAATGAAAAATAAGCAAATGGAGACAACTAACTCAATTGCTGAACTCAAAAATACTATAGAAGGTCTCAACAATAGAGTATCAGAGGCTGAAGAACGGATAAGTGAGCTGGAAGACAGAATGGTGGAAATAAGTGCTGAAGAACAGAACAAAGCCCAAAGAATTAAAAGAACTGAGGACAACTTAGAGACCTCTGGGACTATATCAAACGCACCAACATTAGAATTATAGGAGTTCCAGAGGAAGAAGAGGGGAAGAAAGGCTATGAAAAAATTCTTGAAGAGGTTTTAGCTGAAAACTTCCCCAGCATGGGAAAGGAAATAGTCAACCAAGTCCAAGAAGCACAAAGAGTTACATACAGGAGAAACCCCAGAAGAAACACACCAAGGCACATTCTAATCAAACTAACAGCAAAAACAAATAAAATAGAAGTTAAACCCCTACAGGAGAACCAGAAGAAATTTTTGCCGTTTGCCAGAAAAATTTCCTATGCTTTATCTCTGTAAGACTGGTTAGATGTGGTTATTGCTGTGGATGTATGTATATCTTATGACTATGTTAGAAAACATCTGCGTGCTTTTATAACTGTCACCCATCAGGGGTGCACCTCTTGTATCTCAGATGCTAGTATTTGAACTAATATCACGGAACACCATAGCAAACCAGACATAAGAGCCTACACCCCCTGACCAATAATCAAACCAAGGATCCTCAGAGTGGAAGCCCTGATTCCAAGACCCTACACTATCAAAGAACATACAACACTAGAGATTGTTCACCTGTAAACAAAACCTAACACCACCCAAGACACAAACCACTGAACCCTTCTAGAAGGACAGAAACCCAAAGGAAGGGAGAATTAAACCAAGAAGGCTGGTGGGAAAAAGAACTCCACACACACACAAAGAAACAAAAATTAACCTAATAATGAAACGACAGAGGAACACTGCACAAATGAAGGACCAAGCTAGAGAAACACAGCTTCAAATGACAGAGGAGGAGATAGACAAACTATCTGAAAGAGAATTCAGAAAAGCTATACTAATGAGGATGCAAAACACCGAAAACAGAATATTAGAGGAAATTAGTGCATTGAGAAGAGACATGCAAGAAATGAAAAATAAGCAAATGGAGACAACTAACTCAATTGCTGAACTCAAAAATACTATAGAAGGTCTCAACAATAGAGTATCAGAGGCTGAAGAACGGATAAGTGAGCTGGAAGACAGAATGGTGGAAATAAGTGCTGAAGAACAGAACAAAGCCCAAAGAATTAAAAGAACTGAGGACAACTTAGAGACCTCTGGGACTATATCAAACGCACCAACATTAGAATTATAGGAGTTCCAGAGGAAGAAGAGGGGAAGAAAGGCTATGAAAAAATTCTTGAAGAGGTTTTAGCTGAAAACTTCCCCAGCATGGGAAAGGAAATAGTCAACCAAGTCCAAGAAGCACAAAGAGTTACATACAGGAGAAACCCCAGAAGAAACACACCAAGGCACATTCTAATCAAACTAACGCAGACTAAATATAAAGACAGATTACTAAAAGCAGCTAGAAGCAAACAACAAATAACATATAAAGGAAACCCCATACGTCTAACTGCAGATCTTTCCACAGAAAACCCGCAGGCCAGAAGAGAATGGCAAGACACATTTAAATGGCTAAAAGAGAATAACCTCCAACCAAGAATTCTCTACTCAGCAAGAATCTCATTCAGAATTTATGGGGAAGTCAAAAGCTTCACAGACAAGCAAAAACTAAAAGAATTCTGTACCACAAAACCAGCCCTACAACAAGTGTTAAAGGGTCTGATATAGCCAATAAATACAAGAGTAGAAGTCCTACAAATCAAACCCCAAACTTCTAAGAAGATGACAATAGGAACATTAGTATCAATAATTACTTTGAATGTAAATGGACTAAATGCTCCAACCAAACGACACAGGCTGGCTGAATGGATCCAGAAACATGACCCATATATATGCTGTTTACAAGAGACCCACTTCAGACCTAGAGACACTCACAGACTGAAAGTGAGAGGCTGGAAAAAGATATTCCATGCAAATGGAAATTAAAAAGAAAGCTGGAGTAGCAATCCTCATATCAGACAAAATAGATTTTAAAGTAAAGAAGATTCTAAGAGACAAGGCAGGTCACTCCATCATGATTAAAGGATCTATCCAAGAGGAAGACATAACAGTCATGAATATCTATGCACCCAACACAGGGGCACCTCAATACATAAGACAGATACTTTCAGACATAAAAGAAGAAATAACAATAGCCCAGTAATAGTAGGAGACTTTAACACTCCTATCACACCAATGGACAGATCATCCAAACAGAAAATTAATAAACACAAGCCTTAAATGCCATATTAGAAAAGATGGACCTCATCAATATCTTTAGGACGTTCCATCCAAAAGCAGAAGAATACACTTTCTTCTCAAGTGCTCACGGAACATTCTCCAAGATAGACCATATCTTGGGCCATAAATCAAACCTCAGTTCAAAATCAACCAAGTCCAAGAAGCACAAAGAGTTACATACAGGAGAAACCCCAGAAGAAACACACCAAGGCACATTCTAATCAAACTAACGCAGACTAAATATAAAGACAGATTACTAAAAGCAGCTAGAAGCAAACAACAAATAACATATAAAGGAAACCCCATACGTCTAACTGCAGATCTTTCCACAGAAAACCCGCAGGCCAGAAGAGAATGGCAAGACACATTTAAATGGCTAAAAGAGAATAACCTCCAACCAAGAATTCTCTACTCAGCAAGAATCTCATTCAGAATTTATGGGGAAGTCAAAAGCTTCACAGACAAGCAAAAACTAAAAGAATTCTGTACCACAAAACCAGCCCTACAACAAGTGTTAAAGGGTCTGATATAGCCAATAAATACAAGAGTAGAAGTCCTACAAATCAAACCCCAAACTTCTAAGAAGATGACAATAGGAACATTAGTATCAATAATTACTTTGAATGTAAATGGACTAAATGCTCCAACCAAACGACACAGGCTGGCTGAATGGATCCAGAAACATGACCCATATATATGCTGTTTACAAGAGACCCACTTCAGACCTAGAGACACTCACAGACTGAAAGTGAGAGGCTGGAAAAAGATATTCCATGCAAATGGAAATTAAAAAGAAAGCTGGAGTAGCAATCCTCATATCAGACAAAATAGATTTTAAAGTAAAGAAGATTCTAAGAGACAAGGCAGGTCACTCCATCATGATTAAAGGATCTATCCAAGAGGAAGACATAACAGTCATGAATATCTATGCACCCAACACAGGGGCACCTCAATACATAAGACAGATACTTTCAGACATAAAAGAAGAAATAACAATAGCCCAGTAATAGTAGGAGACTTTAACACTCCTATCACACCAATGGACAGATCATCCAAACAGAAAATTAATAAACACAAGCCTTAAATGCCATATTAGAAAAGATGGACCTCATCAATATCTTTAGGACGTTCCATCCAAAAGCAGAAGAATACACTTTCTTCTCAAGTGCTCACGGAACATTCTCCAAGATAGACCATATCTTGGGCCATAAATCAAACCTCAGTCAATTCAAGAAAACTGAAATTATATCAACCATCTTCTCGGACCACAATGCAATGAGACTAGAGATCAACTACAGGAAAAAACCTGCTAAAAAAACAAGCACATGGAGATTAAACAACACATACCTAAAAAATCAACTGATCACTGAGGAAAACAAAGGAGAAATTTAAAAATTCCTAGAAGAAAGTGACAATGAACATACGACCATGCAAAACCTATGGTATACTGCAAAGGCAGTTTCAAGAGGGAAATTTATAGTAATACAATCCTACCTCAAGAAACTAGGCATATATGAAGCAGATGACCTAACCCTCCACTTAAAACAATTGGAGAAAGAAGAACAAAAACACCGCAAAGCCAGCAGAAGAAGAGAAATTATGAAGACTAGAGCAGAAATAAATGAGAAAGAAATGAATGAATCTATAGTAAAGATAAATAAAATAAAAAGCTGGTTCTTTGAAAAAGTAAACAAAATTGACAAGCCACTGGCCAGACTCATCAAGAAAAAAAGAGAGAAGAACCAGATCCACAAAATCAAAAATGAAAAAGGAGAGATTACAACAGATCATGCAGAAATTCAAAGGATTCTAAGGGACTATTATGAACAACTCTATGGCAATGAACTGGACAACCTGGAAGAAATGGACAGTTTCTTGGGGAAGATTAATCTCCCAAGACTGAGCCAGGAAGAAATGGAAACTTTGAACAACCCAATCACAAGCTCAGAAATCGAATCTGTGATTAAAAATCTACCCAAAAATAAAAGTCCAGGGCCAGATGGCTTCACAGCCGAATTCTACCAAACATTTAAAGAAGAGCTAATGCCTGTCCTTCTAAAACTCTTCCAAAAAATTGCACGGGAAGGAACACTTCCAAACACATTCTACGAGGCCACCATCACCCTGATACCAAAACCAGGCAAAGACAATACAAAAAAGGAAAATTATAGGCCAATTTCACTGATGAACTTAGATGCCAAGATCCTCAACAAAATCCTATCAAACAGAATTCAACGACACATCAAAAAACTCATACATCACGATCAAGTTGGGTTCATCCCAGGCATGCAAGGATTCTTCAATATCTGCCAGTCAATCAATGTGATACACCATATCAACAAATTGAAGACAAAAATCACATGATCATCTCAATAGATGTAGAAAAAGCCTTCGGCAAAGTACAACATCCATTTATGATAAAAACTCTTCAGAAAATGGGCATAGAAGGAACCTATCTCAACATAATAAAGGCCATCTATGAGAAGCCTACAGCGAACATTACCGTCAATGGTGAAAAACTGAAAGCATTCCCTCTAAGATCAGGAACAAGACAGCGGTGTCCACTTTCACCACTACTATTCAACATAGTCCTGGAAGTCCTAGCAACAGCAATAAGAGAAGAGAAAGAAATCAAAGGAATATAGATTGGAAAGGAAGAAGTCAAACTCTCTCTTTTTTGCAGACAACATGATATCATACATAGAAAATCCCAAAGACACAGTTACAAAGCTACTAGAGCTAATCAACGAATTCAGCAAAGTCGCAGGATAAAAAGTCAACACATAGAAAGCACTGGCATTCCTATACACAAACAATGAAAAATCAGAAAACAAAATCAAAGAGGCAATCCCCTTCACCACTGCAACCAAAAGAATCAAATATCTAGGAATAAACCTACCCAAAGAAACAAAAGAACTGTACACAGAAAATTACAAGACACTCATGAAAGAAATTAAAGAAGACTTAAACAGATGGAGAGATATTCCATGTTCCTGGGTCGGAAGAATCAATATTGTGAAAATGACCATACTACCAAATATCATCTACAGATTCAATGCAATACCTATTCAACTACCATTGACATTCTTCACAGAACTAGACCAAAGAATAACACAGTTCATATGGAAACACAAAAGACCTCGAATAGTCAAAGCAATCCTAAGAAGAATGGAGCTGGAGGAATCAGCCTCCCTAACTTCAGACTCTACTACAAGGCAACAGTTCAAAGCAATGACCAATGGAACAAGATTGAGAACCCAAGACAAGGAATATTTCACTGATGAACTTAGATGCCAAGATCCTCAACAAAATCCTATCAAACAGAATTCAACGACACATCAAAAAACTCATACATCACGATCAAGTTGGGTTCATCCCAGGCATGCAAGGATTCTTCAATATCTGCCAGTCAATCAATGTGATACACCATATCAACAAATTGAAGACAAAAATCACATGATCATCTCAATAGATGTAGAAAAAGCCTTCGGCAAAGTACAACATCCATTTATGATAAAAACTCTTCAGAAAATGGGCATAGAAGGAACCTATCTCAACATAATAAAGGCCATCTATGAGAAGCCTACAGCGAACATTACCGTCAATGGTGAAAAACTGAAAGCATTCCCTCTAAGATCAGGAACAAGACAGCGGTGTCCACTTTCACCACTACTATTCAACATAGTCCTGGAAGTCCTAGCAACAGCAATAAGAGAAGAGAAAGAAATCAAAGGAATATAGATTGGAAAGGAAGAAGTCAAACTCTCTCTTTTTTGCAGACAACATGATATCATACATAGAAAATCCCAAAGACACAGTTACAAAGCTACTAGAGCTAATCAACGAATTCAGCAAAGTCGCAGGATAAAAAGTCAACACATAGAAAGCACTGGCATTCCTATACACAAACAATGAAAAATCAGAAAACAAAATCAAAGAGGCAATCCCCTTCACCACTGCAACCAAAAGAATCAAATATCTAGGAATAAACCTACCCAAAGAAACAAAAGAACTGTACACAGAAAATTACAAGACACTCATGAAAGAAATTAAAGAAGACTTAAACAGATGGAGAGATATTCCATGTTCCTGGGTCGGAAGAATCAATATTGTGAAAATGACCATACTACCAAATATCATCTACAGATTCAATGCAATACCTATTCAACTACCATTGACATTCTTCACAGAACTAGACCAAAGAATAACACAGTTCATATGGAAACACAAAAGACCTCGAATAGTCAAAGCAATCCTAAGAAGAATGGAGCTGGAGGAATCAGCCTCCCTAACTTCAGACTCTACTACAAGGCAACAGTCATCAAGACAGTATGGTACTGGCACAAAAACAGAACTATAGACCAATGGAACAAGATTGAGAACCCAGAGATCAATGAGGTGAAACTATAAAATGGGACAAAGACAGTCTCTTCAACCAGTGGTGCTGGGAAAATTGGACAGCTACATGCAAAAAAATGAAGTTGGAACATTCCCTGACACCATACACAAAGGTCAACTCAAAATGGATTAAAGACCTAAATGTAAGACCAGAAACCATCAGACTCTTAGAGAAGAATATAGGCAAAACCCTCAAGGACATAAATCAAAGGAAATCTTCTCTGACCCACCTACTAGAATAGTGGAACAGAAAAGAAAAATGAACATGTGGAACCTAATGAAACTTAAAAGCTTTTGTATAGCAAAAGAAATTACAAAAAAGCTGAACAGACACCCCACAGAATGGGAGAAAATCATAGCAAATGAAATAACAGACAAAGAATTAACCTCCAGAATCTACAAGCAACTCAGACAACACAGCACAGGGAAAACGAAAAACCCAATCAAAAAATGGGAAAAAGATCTAAAGAGACGCCTCTCCAAAGAGGACATACAGATGGCCCCAAAGCACATGAAACAATGCTCAGCCTTGCTTATTATTAGAGAAATGCAAATTAAAACCACAATGAGATATCACCTCACACCCGTCAGAATGGCCATCTTCAAAAAATCTGCAGACAATAAATGCTGGAGAGGGTGTGGAGAAAAGGGAACCCTCTTGCATTGTTGGTGGGCATGTAAATTCATACAACCTCTATGGAAGAAAAAAAAAAAAATTCCACTCATGAAAGAAATTAAAGAAGACTTAAACAGATGGAGAGATATTCCATGTTCCTGGGTCGGAAGAATCAATATTGTGAAAATGACCATACTACCAAATATCATCTACAGATTCAATGCAATACCTATTCAACTACCATTGACATTCTTCACAGAACTAGACCAAAGAATAACACAGTTCATATGGAAACACAAAAGACCTCGAATAGTCAAAGCAATCCTAAGAAGAATGGAGCTGGAGGAATCAGCCTCCCTAACTTCAGACTCTACTACAAGGCAACAGTCATCAAGACAGTATGGTACTGGCACAAAAACAGAACTATAGACCAATGGAACAAGATTGAGAACCCAGAGATCAATGAGGTGAAACTATAAAATGGGACAAAGACAGTCTCTTCAACCAGTGGTGCTGGGAAAATTGGACAGCTACATGCAAAAAAATGAAGTTGGAACATTCCCTGACACCATACACAAAGGTCAACTCAAAATGGATTAAAGACCTAAATGTAAGACCAGAAACCATCAGACTCTTAGAGAAGAATATAGGCAAAACCCTCAAGGACATAAATCAAAGGAAATCTTCTCTGACCCACCTACTAGAATAGTGGAACAGAAAAGAAAAATGAACATGTGGAACCTAATGAAACTTAAAAGCTTTTGTATAGCAAAAGAAATTACAAAAAAGCTGAACAGACACCCCACAGAATGGGAGAAAATCATAGCAAATGAAATAACAGACAAAGAATTAACCTCCAGAATCTACAAGCAACTCAGACAACACAGCACAGGGAAAACGAAAAACCCAATCAAAAAATGGGAAAAAGATCTAAAGAGACGCCTCTCCAAAGAGGACATACAGATGGCCCCAAAGCACATGAAACAATGCTCAGCCTTGCTTATTATTAGAGAAATGCAAATTAAAACCACAATGAGATATCACCTCACACCCGTCAGAATGGCCATCTTCAAAAAATCTGCAGACAATAAATGCTGGAGAGGGTGTGGAGAAAAGGGAACCCTCTTGCATTGTTGGTGGGCATGTAAATTGATACAGCCTCTATGGAAGACAGTATGGACAGTATGGAGATTCCTTAAAAACTACAAATAGAAGCACCCTATGACCCAGCAATCCCACCCAGGCTTATATCCTGATGAATCAAAACTGAAAGAAGCACCTGTACCCCAATGTTCATTGCAGCTCTCTATACAATAGCCAGAACTTGGAAGCAACCTAGATGTCCATCAACGAATGAATGGATTCAGAAGCTCGGGTACATATATACAATGGAATACTACTCAGCTGTTAAAAGAAACGCAGAAGACTCAGCCCTAATATGGTGGCTGGCTCTAGAACCTATCATGAAAAGTGAAGTAAGTCAAAAAGAGAAAGACAAATACAGTATACTAACACACATATATGGAATCTAGTAGGACGGTCTTGATAACACACACAGTGAACTCATGGAAATAAGACAGAGCATAGACAATATGGACATTGTGGGGAAGAAATAGGGAGGGGGAGGCATGGAGGGAATAACATGGAAACCTATACTGTCATGTGTGGAAAAGATAGCTATTGTCATTGTGCTAAGGGAATAGGAGTGCTCACAATGGCATGGGGCGATGGTCTGGAGGGGTGGGATGGGGGGAACTGGGGGGTTGGGGACCAGGGATATGCATACGACTGATCTGGGAACATACATGTCTGTGAACACCAAAACTCTGTAAAATCTTTAAAATAAAGAAGTAAATAAATAAAAAAAAGAATACTGGTGTGGCTTGTCATTTCCTTCTCCAGGCTATCTTCCCTACCCAAGGATCAAACCCACATCTGCTGCAATGCAGGCAGATTCTTCACTGCTGAGCCACTGGGGAAGCCCCGGTACATGTAGAGACAATAGGATATTATTCAGCCATAAAAAAAGAATGAAATAATGCCATTTACAGCAACATGAATGGATCTAGTGATTATCATACTAAGTGAAGTAAGTCAGACAAAAACAAACATCATATGATATCATTTATATGTAGAATCAAAAATATATATAAATGAACTTATTAACAAACAGAAATAGACTCTCAGACATAGAAAACAAATTTATGGTTACCAAAGGGAAAGCAGAGGGAGGGATAAATTGAGAATTTGAAACTAATAGATACACACTTCTATATATAAAATAGATAAACAATAGGGACCTAGTATACAGCACATATTTAATAGCTTGTAATAACCTATAATGGAAAAGAACTTGAAAAATATTTATGTATGCCTATATATGTATGTCTAAACTGAATCACTTTGGTGTATACCTGAAACACAGTAAATAAACCATACTTCAATAAAAACATGCATTCTCCTGGACATTTTCATCTATCTCATAACAGAATTTGAAATTTGTTTGGTAAAATTGAGGCACTCTCTTATATCCAGCTCCTGCCCCAAGACAGCCTTCAAAAAGAAAAGGAAACATTCTTAATGACTGGCTCTCAACCTTGGATGCACTTTGGAATCATCAGGGAACCTTCAAAATACCCAATGCCTTGTGAGCCACCCCATGGATTTGATGTAATCGGTCCGGGTACATCTCTGGCATTAGGATTTTAGAAAAGGCCCCAGCCAAGGTGGGGAGCCACTCACCTCAGCACTGTTTCATGCCCAAAGAAAAAGGAAACAATTCCCTGTTCCTTCCTGAGTGCCAAGGGATGCATTAGGCTAAAACACACTCCTTGAAGATGTTCACACCCTGGTCTTTGAAACCTGCGAATGTTAACTGGAGTGGCAAAGGGACTCTATATATCAGGGTAAAGATCTTGAGATTGGGAGTTTATCTTGGATTTTCCAGGTGGGCCTGAGATGTAACCGCAGGGGTTTTATGAGAGGGAAGCAGCTAGAGCCAGAGCCAGAGCCATACAGAAAGGATGTGCCAAGAAGGAAAGGGATAGAAAGCAAGAAATGTGAACATGCTGTGCTTTTTGCCCTCCTTGAATATGGAGGCAGAGACCACATGCCAAAGGATTTATGAGGCCTTTGGAAGCTGGTAAGGTCAAGGAAGCAGATCTCCCTGAGTCTTCAAAAGGAAGGCACCGGGCTTCCCCTGGTGGTCCAGTGGGTAAGGACACCGCCTTGCAGTGCAAGGGGCGCCGATTCGATCTCTGGCCTGGGAAGATCCCACGTGCCGCGGAGCAGCTGGACTGATGTGCCCAATTACAGAGCCAGAGCTCTGGAGCGCATGCGCCCAGAGCCGGCGCTCTGCAACGACAGATGCCACCGCGGTGGGAGGCCCACAGGAGCCAAAGAACAAAGACGGATGAAAATAGAGAAATGAAAGACCAATAGAAGTGGCCCACCCGCTCCCCTCCCTCTCCAACCCGACCCCCGCCCAAAAATAAATAAATAAATCTTTAAAAAAAAAAAGGAAGGCACCATTGTGGACTCACTTTAGACATCTGACTTCTCCAATTGTAAGATAATAAATCTGGGTTGTTTTATGCCGCTAAATTTGTGGTTAATTAATACCATGATAACAAGAGAATGATATACGGGAGAATGGATTCCATCCCAGAGCAAGTTGCAATGGTCTTATGGGGAACTCTGTGACTCTTAAATATCCAAACACCAGAAAGCTCAGCAAGAAAATCCAAGACCAAAATTGTTATGATCTACATTTTTATTAAATGTTACACAAATCTCTTTTTTATGTTTTTAATTGAAGGACAATAGCTTTAAAGAATTTTGTTGTTTGCCCCAGCCAAGGTGGGGAGCCACTCACCTCAGCACTGTTTCATGCCCAAAGAAAAGGAAACAATTCCCTGTTCCTTCCTGAGTGCCAAGGGATGCATTAGGCTAAAACACACTCCTTGAAGATGTTCACACCCTGGTCTTTGAAACCTGCGAATGTTAACTGGAGTGGCAAAGGGACTCTATATATCAGGGTAAAGATCTTGAGATTGGGAGTTTATCTTGGATTTTCCAGGTGGGCCTGAGATGTAACCGCAGGGGTTTTATGAGAGGGAAGCAGCTAGAGCCAGAGCCAGAGCCATACAGAAAGGATGTGCCAAGAAGGAAAGGGATAGAAAGCAAGAAATGTGAACATGCTGTGCTTTTTGCCCTCCTTGAATATGGAGGCAGAGACCACATGCCAAAGGATTTATGAGGCCTTTGGAAGCTGGTAAGGTCAAGGAAGCAGATCTCCCTGAGTCTTCAAAAGGAAGGCACCGGGCTTCCCCTGGTGGTCCAGTGGGTAAGGACACCGCCTTGCAGTGCAAGGGGCGCCGATTCGATCTCTGGCCTGGGAAGATCCCACGTGCCGCGGAGCAGCTGGACTGATGTGCCCAATTACAGAGCCAGAGCTCTGGAGCGCATGCGCCCAGAGCCGGCGCTCTGCAACGACAGATGCCACCGCGGTGGGAGGCCCACAGGAGCCAAAGAACAAAGACGGATGAAAATAGAGAAATGAAAGACCAATAGAAGTGGCCCACCCGCTCCCCTCCCTCTCCAACCCGACCCCCGCCCAAAAATAAATAAATAAATCTTTAAAAAAAAAAAGGAAGGCACCATTGTGGACTCACTTTAGACATCTGACTTCTCCAATTGTAAGATAATAAATCTGGGTTGTTTTATGCCGCTAAATTTGTGGTTAATTAATACCATGATAACAAGAGAATGATATACGGGAGAATGGATTCCATCCCAGAGCAAGTTGCAATGGTCTTATGGGGAACTCTGTGACTCTTAAATATCCAAACACCAGAAAGCTCAGCAAGAAAATCCAAGACCAAAATTGTTATGATCTACATTTTTATTAAATGTTACACAAATCTCTTTTTTATGTTTTTAATTGAAGGACAATAGCTTTAAAGAGTTTTGTTGTTTACTGCCAAACATCAACCTGAATCAGCCATGACTATGCATATGTTCCCTCCTGTCTCCCTCCCCATCCCATCCATCTAGCTTGTTACAGAGCCCCTATTTGAGTTCCCTGAGTCTTACAGAAAATTCCCACTGGTCATCTATTTTACATATGGTAATGTAAATTTTTCATGTTACTCTTTCCATACGTCTCACCCTCCCTTCAATGACCCTGTCATCATTTGTTTCTCCATTGTTAAATAAATTTCTTAAATATTATCTAGTCCTGGGCTTCCCTGGTGGTCCAGTGGGTAAAGAGTCCACCTTGCAGTTCAAGTGGCACCGGTTCCACCTCTGGCCTGGGAAGATCCCACGTGCCTCTGGGCAGCTGGGTTGGTGTGTCCAATTAGGAGCCAGTGCTCTGGAGCCAAGTGAGCAGAGCTGGTGCTCTGCATGGAGAGAGGCCTCTGCAATGGGAGGCCCACACATGCCAAAGGATAAAGATAGATGAAAATAAACAAATAAAAAAAACAATAAAAGAAAAAATTGATCTAGCCCTTATTTTTTTTATATGCACAATACTTCAGTTGTGTTGAATCTTCTTAAATAGAAACTAACTAAATCATACTCTCACTGCCGAACAAAACCTCAGATTAAGACAAACCAATGAGGCTTCCCTGGTGGTCCAGTGGGTGAGGACACGGCCTAGCAGTGCAAGGGGCACCAGTTCAATCCCTGGCCTGGGAAGGTCCCACATGCCGCTGGGCAGCTGGGTTGGTGTGTCCAATTAGGAGCCAGTGCTCTGGAGCCAAGTGAGCAGAGCTGGTGCTCTGCATGGAGAGAGGCCTCTGCAATGGGAGGCCCACACATGCCAAAGGATAAAGATAGATGAAAATAAACAAATAAAAAAAACAATAAAAGAAAAAATTGATCTAGCCCTTATTTTTTTTATATGCACAATACTTCAGTTGTGTTGAATCTTCTTAAATAGAAACTAACTAAATCATACTCTCACTGCCGAACAAAACCTCAGATTAAGACAAACCAATGAGGCTTCCCTGGTGGTCCAGTGGGTGAGGACACGGCCTAGCAGTGCAAGGGGCACCAGTTCAATCCCTGGCCTGGGAAGGTCCCACATGCCGCGGAGCGACTGGTCCAATGTGTCCAACTACTGAGTGGGAGCTCTGGAGTGCATGCACCCAGAGCTGGCACTCTGCAGCGACAGAGGCCACTGCAATGGGAGGCCCACATGGGCCAAAGAACAAAGATGGATGAAAACGAATGAAAGGCCAATAGAAGTGGCCAAAAAGAAATCAATGAAGATGTGGTCCAACATTTCTAAAAAGCTTTCTACCATGGGGAGAGGGACTGAATTTTCAGGTTTACAGGTCATGGCTTGGTCATAGTAATTTTAAAGCCCTTATTTAGTGGATTTTTATTTGGTATCAAAAAGATACCCTTTTGAGGGCTGAATATTCTATACATAGAGTCTATGTTGCCTTTCCATCGGTCCCCTACCACTTATGAAGAAAGAGAGCCACCAGATCTCAAGCCTCAGTCATATTTTGATCTCTCAGACTTGGACTGGACACTCCTCTGACCATGGTGCCAAATCAGGTTCCAAAACAGTTTGAATGTCAAGAGCCTAGAAAATGCAGCTTCTGCCATAGAGTTCTATAAGGATTCTCCCTCAGTCAGTTTAGACTATTAACTCTAAAATTAATTTTGATCACTTATTGCCCGCAGAGGTGGTCCACTTATAAAAGTTGTTCAGTAAACCTTAATTCTCTTGCTATAGAAAATAAATAAAAACATTAAGACACAAGAAGTCATGGATAGAAGCCAAATTAAACCATTACAATTAGGATGTTTAGGGGACAATGTCATTAACTTCCTTGAGGTTTGTTCAATTCACAAATATGTGAACAACAATATAAAAATATATCCTTACAGATGTTTTTTGCATCTAATATTTTTAGAATTACTGGCATTATTGTCAGGGGTCAATGTGGGGCTATCTCCAGTTCCAAAGAGGCACAATCTCTATTAATGACTCAACACTATGAGTTTGTTCCTACCAGAACAACCACTTGTCAACCACAGAAAAAGGGTTTTCAGTATATTCCTCTAGGAAAATGTTCATACTGCTCAACCAAATAATCTCCCCACTGATAGTAGTTTATTTTGCAATATTCACACCCTATGGACTAAAGATGAAAGAAATATCATTGGAATTGCCTCCTAATGTACTTAAACTATGCCTTCCAATGAGGTTTTGGATCTATCAACGAACGTACATCAAAGGTTTGGTGCATGGGGTCAGGGAGGTTTCAGGCTAAGCTGAGGAGCAGACTTTCTGTGAGAAATTTTGGCTCACCAGTGACCCTCAAGAGTGTTACAGAATTTAAATGAAAAAAATGACAAAAACCCAGCAAAGAACATTTACTTACTGTCTCTAATTATATTTTTACGTGGTTCCCAAAATACATTTTCAGGTTTACAGGTCATGGCTTGGTCATAGTAATTTTAAAGCCCTTATTTAGTGGATTTTTATTTGGTATCAAAAAGATACCCTTTTGAGGGCTGAATATTCTATACATAGAGTCTATGTTGCCTTTCCATCGGTCCCCTACCACTTATGAAGAAAGAGAGCCACCAGATCTCAAGCCTCAGTCATATTTTGATCTCTCAGACTTGGACTGGACACTCCTCTGACCATGGTGCCAAATCAGGTTCCAAAACAGTTTGAATGTCAAGAGCCTAGAAAATGCAGCTTCTGCCATAGAGTTCTATAAGGATTCTCCCTCAGTCAGTTTAGACTATTAACTCTAAAATTAATTTTGATCACTTATTGCCCGCAGAGGTGGTCCACTTATAAAAGTTGTTCAGTAAACCTTAATTCTCTTGCTATAGAAAATAAATAAAAACATTAAGACACAAGAAGTCATGGATAGAAGCCAAATTAAACCATTACAATTAGGATGTTTAGGGGACAATGTCATTAACTTCCTTGAGGTTTGTTCAATTCACAAATATGTGAACAACAATATAAAAATATATCCTTACAGATGTTTTTTGCATCTAATATTTTTAGAATTACTGGCATTATTGTCAGGGGTCAATGTGGGGCTATCTCCAGTTCCAAAGAGGCACAATCTCTATTAATGACTCAACACTATGAGTTTGTTCCTACCAGAACAACCACTTGTCAACCACAGAAAAAGGGTTTTCAGTATATTCCTCTAGGAAAATGTTCATACTGCTCAACCAAATAATCTCCCACTGATAGTAGTTTATTTTGCAATATTCACACCCTATGGACTAAAGATGAAAGAAATATCATTGGAATTGCCTCCTAATGTACTTAAACTATGCCTTCCAATGAGGTTTTGGATCTATCAACGAACGTACATCAAAGGTTTGGTGCATGGGGTCAGGGAGGTTTCAGGCTAAGCTGAGGAGCAGACTTTCTGTGAGAAATTTTGGCTCACCAGTGACCCTCAAGAGTGTTACAGAATTTAAATGAAAAAAAAAATGACAAAAAAACCCAGCAAAGAACATTTACTTACTGTCTCTAATTATATTTTTACGTGGTTCCCAAAATGCTGTAGAGTATGACGAAAATCTACAGACAGAATGCTGTAGCTCTGATCTCTGGTTGAGGCAGTTAATTTGGACGAAAACAGGCACATACACATATTTCTAAGGGAAATGCACCCTTACTCACTCATCTTGAAAAGTTTAGCTTCTCAAGATTGATCCACTCTACACAGTAACAGTAACAGGAGTATGTTTTAGGATAACTAGTTTTCTAAAGCAGTATGGGAACTTGGACTGTTAGGCCACTATTCCTACGCTTCCACAACTAGAACCCCTTTATCTCACCAGAGGAAATTTCAGCCGGGTAAACCTTTCTTTTTTAAATTGATAAATGGCATATTTTCTTCCCAGGTGAATTTTACCCCCCAAACACCAAGATCCAGTTACATCAGATTTTTTTAGGTGCTCATATGTCATTTGTATACTAAGCAAAATCAAGAGATAATTTTCACCATTAATCTTCGCAGCTAATAAAGATGAATATAAACCAGCAGCCTTAAACCCAGAGGTGGGCATTTCACCAGTAATGCTTTTTCATAGCTCCTTGATGAAGATGATCAACTAAAGCAAAACTTCTGCATGATCTATTAATAGAGAATGAGGATTAATGAAGGATTATGTCATAATGAGTCTGCCTGCAGAGTAGCCTCAGTTCTGGTCCTTTGCTGCCAAAATACAGTTCTCATTTCCAACAAACAAAGTCTATCTGAGAGAAAGCACAGAGCCCCTTTAAGAACTGGTTCATACTGCTCAACCAAATAATCTCCCACTGATAGTAGTTTATTTTGCAATATTCACACCCTATGGACTAAAGATGAAAGAAATATCATTGGAATTGCCTCCTAATGTACTTAAACTATGCCTTCCAATGAGGTTTTGGATCTATCAACGAACGTACATCAAAGGTTTGGTGCATGGGGTCAGGGAGGTTTCAGGCTAAGCTGAGGAGCAGACTTTCTGTGAGAAATTTTGGCTCACCAGTGACCCTCAAGAGTGTTACAGAATTTAAATGAAAAAAAAAATGACAAAAAAACCCAGCAAAGAACATTTACTTACTGTCTCTAATTATATTTTTACGTGGTTCCCAAAATGCTGTAGAGTATGACGAAAATCTACAGACAGAATGCTGTAGCTCTGATCTCTGGTTGAGGCAGTTAATTTGGACGAAAACAGGCACATACACATATTTCTAAGGAAATGCACTTACTCACTCATCTTGAAAAGTTTAGCTTCTCAAGATTGATCCACTCTACACAGTAACAGTAACAGGAGTATGTTTTAGGATAACTAGTTTTCTAAAGCAGTATGGGAACTTGGACTGTTAGGCCACTATTCCTACGCTTCCACAACTAGAACCCTTTATCTCACCAGAGGAAATTTCAGCCGGGTAAACCTTTCTTTTTTAAATTGATAAATGGCATATTTTCTTCCCAGGTGAATTTTACCCCCCAAACACCAAGATCCAGTTACATCAGATTTTTTTAGGTGCTCATATGTCATTTGTATACTAAGCAAAATCAAGAGATAATTTTCACCATTAATCTTCGCAGCTAATAAAGATGAATATAAACCAGCAGCCTTAAACCCAGAGGTGGGCATTTCACCAGTAATGCTTTTTCATAGCTCCTTGATGAAGATGATCAACTAAAGCAAAACTTCTGCATGATCTATTAATAGAGAATGAGGATTAATGAAGGATTATGTCATAATGAGTCTGCCTGCAGAGTAGCCTCAGTTCTGGTCCTTTGCTGCCAAAATACAGTTCTCATTTCCAACAAACAAAGTCTATCTGAGAGAAAGCACAGAGCCCCTTTAGAACTGGAAAGTCCTGTGCATAATAATGACTGTCTAACTCTTCTTTTGCCAAAGAGCTTCAGCACTTTCAATGTCATAGGTCAATGCAGTGATTCAGAGGGGGCCTGATCCTTATCTAAGCTTTTGCAACAAAATTAGAATGTGCTGTAGTCTTATTAAAGAAATGTTTGTTCCTCCATCAATGAGCTGAAAAGAAAGCAGTTCAATGTGCTTTTGCAAATTACAGCAATAAACTGCTTGAATTAACTGCTTTATTACAAATATTTAATTATTCTGAGGGTTAAATATCCAACATTTTGGAAAGGCAAAATTAGCAGTGCACTTGATCATCTACTTCATTTAAAATGTGTTACAACGGTGTATTTTTGTTTTTATTTTTAAACAATCCCAATATTCAGTTGTCTTCATTGTAAATTCAGACAGCTACCATTTGAAATGAAAAATAATAATACTTACAGCTCTTAATTTTGAACTAAGTTGTCAAGAAAATCAAATTTGTAATCTGGGAAAAATTACAAAAGGTAGAACTCATTTTAATTTTCCAGGAACATGAACGGTTACAAAAAATGAAATAAGACTAAAGCACCCAGTCAAGGTCAGTCATATTTTAAGTAAGACCTACTTCAAGATTTAGATAAAATATTGTCATCATCGTTATTATTCAAATAGTTGTTTAAATGTTAAAGTACACTCCCCTTTAAAACAAAAAAAAAGAGCATGAATTAAAACTTTACATGAAAAGAAAGCTCAATAAATACATACTGAACAAAAAGCAAACATTCTCAAAGGGAAGTTTTTTACTTCAACAGAATAAAATTCATCAATCCAAATGCCTTTCATTTATTAGTTCAGTAGTCCCAAAGCAGATGAAAATGATTTTTAAAAACGAGTAAGTTTATCTGGGTTATATTTTTACAAAATAAGAAAGAGAGCATTTTGTCATAGGGCAAGGGAAAATATTACAAAAGAAAATAGATCAACCAGGATATGCTTCAACAGAGGGACATATTCAAAGCATTATTATAGTCTCTCTCCACTTACTGTTTGGATTCACTAATCTACATCACTAAATTGACCATTCAGTGCCAGAAAATCTGCCATGTAGGTCTCGACTTTTCATAGCAGCTCTTAAATGTGTATTCGGAAACTACAAAGTACTGAATATATTTTCAGCCTTTTTATACTATGATTTACAGCTAATGACCTTAAGCAATGTCATGCATGTAAAACAAAATTATGAGACCACCCTGGTTTAGAACAGAATAAAGGTATAGAATCAAACTTCATTATCATTCAAATTTAACAGGGGTGAATAAGAATAAAAAAATTAATCATAATATAGATAAATCTATTTTGTAGTTTTACTTTATAAAAATAACCTCCACTTGTATTTTGCTATTACCGGCTCAGGGTAAGTAGACAATTATCTAAGCTTAATGCCAAAAGTAATAATTCACTGCACACATTCAAAACCCTTGTGCCACATCAGCCAGTGCCTGCGGGGATAAAACATTTATCAGTTGCTCCTTAGAGCAATAGCGAGTTTGAAAATTTGGCTGCCTGGGCTGACATTAAGTGAAATCATAGTTTTTGCTTGCTTCAGAACCCAGCACAGGAAACCCTGACACTGGGATGACTCCACTGGCAGCGTGCCTCCTGATACCCACTGAACTGCGGGCTACTTTCTGTCCCACTACTTCCCATGAAAGAAGGCCTTTTACTTCCCTGCTATAGTTGGCACACTGCCCTTTTCACAGACCCAACGAACCGTCATCTTGGATGTAACAAATTAGTACATTCTCAGAATAATAATAAGTGCAGGCATGAAAACACTATTGTTTTTATTTGGAAATGAAGTAACTCATTTTAGCTGGGTGACTTTTTCAGTGTAATGCACAGGCCAAAAAAAAAAAAGAATCTTCTCTGACAAGAATGGCCAATTTCAGGAGAGATGTGATACATCGTTTGCTGTAAAAATCAGAGAAAGGCAAAAGAATTGAAAAAAAAAAAAAAAAAGCCAGCATTTGCTGCAGATGAATTACAGAGAAAATACGGGGATGTAAAACAGGTACTGTGTCCATTTCAAAGAACAATTTAAAAAATAAGGCTGGGAATGAGTATACTATGGAGTTGATTTCTGGTATCAGGCTAAGGTCTGTTAACTGATTTTTCTGCTTGTAGTTGCAAAACAGATACAACTAAGAGTTTTTTAAGTGACCTTCAAGTATGTAAGGAAAAATAATTACATGAGGAGAATGTTAAAACATGAGAGGAAAATATAAACGTGTTTTCATATGCTAATGAACATGTCAAAGTTTACTTTCAGTTTTCCAAAAGGTCCCTTTTACTACTGTGTATGAGTGTGTATTTCCATTTTCAGGATGTTTTAAAAAACTATATTTATAAAGAAAAGGAAAAACTCAGTATTTAGAAATTTGCATACAAGTCAAATCTGCTACAAATTAGAGCCATGAAATTTTCTTCGGTATTTTGGAAAGGCCATCACCACCTTTCAATGCCATGAACCCTCAAAAATACTACTCTAAAAACTATTGTCTTGATAGTCTTTTATGACAACTTCAGGTGAGATTTAACTGAGATTATACCTTTCAGCAGGAAATAAGATGAAATCAGAACTGCCAGAAAGTATGATATAAAGTAATTACATTTATGTTTTCCATATGCGAGGTTTTGTCCAATTTAAATGTCAGCTCAAAATTATGATCTAGAAATCAAAACAATCATTGATCTGTTCTCCCCCCTTTGCTCTACCTTGATCTTGATCATTTTAAACAAGTCCTGATATTTCATGTAAAGATGTACCACAAATTTACTAAACTTTGTGGTTCAAATGAGTTCAAGAATATCTCATTATAAATGGGGACAGTCCTGAGAACGCAGCCAAGCATGACTAAAAAGATCACTCTTTTACACAAAAAATAGCCTTCTTATTTTACCCTTTGTTGAAAAGACATTTGGCCAGCCACAGGGGAAATACATAATCTACTTTTATATTCAAATAATTTATTTGAAAACTCTATGGCTACAATGACCCTAAAACAACTCTGGATTGAATATATATATTACTGATGTAAGGCAAAAGAATTGAAAAAAAAAAGCCAGCATTTGCTGCAGATGAATTACAGAGAAAATACGGGGATGTAAAACAGGTACTGTGTCCATTTCAAAGAACAATTTAAAAAATAAGGCTGGGAATGAGTATACTATGGAGTTGATTTCTGGTATCAGGCTAAGGTCTGTTAACTGATTTTTCTGCTTGTAGTTGCAAAACAGATACAACTAAGAGTTTTTTAAGTGACCTTCAAGTATGTAAGGAAAAATAATTACATGAGGAGAATGTTAAAACATGAGAGGAAAATATAAACGTGTTTTCATATGCTAATGAACATGTCAAAGTTTACTTTCAGTTTTCCAAAAGGTCCCTTTTACTACTGTGTATGAGTGTGTATTTCCATTTTCAGGATGTTTTAAAAAACTATATTTATAAAGAAAAGGAAAAACTCAGTATTTAGAAATTTGCATACAAGTCAAATCTGCTACAAATTAGAGCCATGAAATTTTCTTCGGTATTTTGGAAAGGCCATCACCACCTTTCAATGCCATGAACCCTCAAAAATACTACTCTAAAAACTATTGTCTTGATAGTCTTTTATGACAACTTCAGGTGAGATTTAACTGAGATTATACCTTTCAGCAGGAAATAAGATGAAATCAGAACTGCCAGAAAGTATGATATAAAGTAATTACATTTATGTTTTCCATATGCGAGGTTTTGTCCAATTTAAATGTCAGCTCAAAATTATGATCTAGAAATCAAAACAATCATTGATCTGTTCTCCCCCCTTTGCTCTACCTTGATCTTGATCATTTTAAACAAGTCCTGATATTTCATGTAAAGATGTACCACAAATTTACTAAACTTTGTGGTTCAAATGAGTTCAAGAATATCTCATTATAAATGGGGACAGTCCTGAGAACGCAGCCAAGCATGACTAAAAAGATCACTCTTTTACACAAAAAATAGCCTTCTTATTTTACCCTTTGTTGAAAAGACATTTGGCCAGCCACAGGGGAAATACATAATCTACTTTTATATTCAAATAATTTATTTGAAAACTCTATGGCTACAATGACCCTAAAACAACTCTGGATTGAATATATATATTACATAGGTTTATGTGATCTTAATCATTGACTTGTTTTCATGTGTTAGCAGTGATTTTGGCAATTCTTTTCAAAAGAGAAAAATACATTCATATACTTTAATAAAAATTTACCATTAAGTAAAATTATATTTGACATGAAATAAATGCTATTAACGTGGTATAAAATTCTGTAAATAGTGTTATATGTGAAGCAGGTTTGAATATTGCAGTTCTTTCACGTGGCAGTCTATCAATTTGATCTAATATACATTCCAATACACTATCTGGTAACAACATGTCAGAAATTATGCCATCATAATTTGCCTTTTTGTAAAGACAAGCTGCGATGCTTGAACATTTCAAGATTTAAAAAACCTTCCTCATAGATTTGCTCTTTTCAGTTCTGTGATTTCTGTTTCAGTTTTTCTTTTTTTCTTTTTCTTTTTGATAAGAAGATTGTCATTATTGAACTCTAAGTCATGGTAAATTTAACTATAAAATATACCCTCTCACCTCTGTCCCAGGAGCCAAAGAAGATGCCAGCAGCAAATAATGTTTGTTCACTTACTTTAAGTAAGACACTGGTTCTTTCATTCAGTTGTTCAGTGTCCAAGATTATATAACAGCAGAGAATAGCATACACTGAGGAGGAAAAGCTTAAAGCAATTAGTTTCTTTCTAAGTACTTTCGGCTTCCTTATTTAGGTTTTTTAAAAACAGGCAATCATACAATGAATTTCAAGCAGCCATACAAAGCATTTAAAAAACTGTTTCTACAGTCTTAATTTCCTTTTATCCTTGTACACATAAAAAAGAGGAAGTAGCTATCACGTTCATGTCCTAAAGCTGATCACTCAGAGAGTCCAGAAAGTTTTCTACGCTTTCCACCTAGGTTTTTTCTCTGACTTTTTAAAGGTACATGTGAGATATTTCCAGCTCTGATAGAGAAGACCAAAACATAAAATGTCGACTTGTCTTGTACATTCCGGGTGCCTCCCTAGACTCCCGCCACTCTCCCAGCAGAACAGAATGAATATCTGTGCTAACCACAGATTTCAGGACAAAGGAACTAATTCATGGGGGAGGGGAGACCACACACCATTTATAAGGTTTGTTCAGTTTACAAGAAAACTATTGTCAATGCTTTGTTGATTCATTATGAATGACCCTGCGTGACAAATAACAAGCAGCTACCTCCTTGCTGAGCCTCACCAGAATGCTTCCAGCCTTTGAGAGCAGCTCAGGATCGGCTGGGCTAAGTGTTATTTAGGGAAACTGGAGCTGAAGGTACAGGAGACGGTGCTGATCACAGACAGAACCATCAGGTTGAAGATTTGATGAAGCTGTGGCTCTGGTACCCAAAAGATCATGCACAATAGCACAGTGCTTGCTATTTGCTATAGGAAACTCTGATGTGAAGAACCAAATTCCACTAGAGGGAGTGAAAAGAGCCCAGAAAGGATCATAGAGATGCTGACTCTATGCAGGGTCCCACCACTAGGACATTTCAGTAACTACGAAATCTTCTTGTCTCCCCACCTACAAAATGGGACTAAAATATTTTTTTAAAGGAAAATCACCTTAAAATCTTTTGTTGGAAAATGCTATACAGTGCACAAGTATTATCTTCGTCATCCATTGAACCTTTGTACTTTTTCCCTCTGTCCCGAGGGAAATAATAAATTGACATATTTTCTGTCATCAGAGATCCTTTTAAGACCACAATGTGATTGCACTCCAGTACATCTCACACTTATCCCCATTAAAAACACACAAAAGGGTGAAAGCAGGGAAAGAAATAGGTAGGCATAAAGGGCGGCTCAGATATCCTGTCGTACAACATGGGCGCTCTCTACTAACCTGCCCCAGCCTCTAAGAAGGGGAGCATAGCCACGGCACAAAGAAACCGGCAAATGGGCTCTGCCTAGGTTCCAGTTGAAACTGGCTGCTCGGTAGGAAGAACACTCAGATTGCTCTCCTGAGTGGCCAGTCGATTGCTGATCAGCCATGTGTTCCCCTACAGCTCCAACTACCCTGAACGGTGCCCTGTATCTTTTGAAATGGTTGCTTTGGTTGGAAACACAGAAAAGAAGCCTGTTCCTTCAAAGGGCACCTATACAGTGGCACTGCAACATTTTCTTTCTTTAAGGCATAAAGGAACCTTAAAAATTAGCCCAGACCTCCATGAAGATAATTTCTTTGGTGGGCTGAGGGAGAAAGAAACCTTCCGCTTTCCCTTCCCATCTTGTCTCCTTCAGTTCTCTCAGCTATGGGATTTCCCAAGTTCATGAGGTGGTTTTCAGCAGAGAATAAAGGAAAGTGTTTTAAGGTGGCGGGGAAACTGGCTCTCTGATAGGGTGCTGAGGAGGTGTTACTTGGTAAACCTGGGCGGAGAGCAGTTTGGCAATTCTGCCCAAGCCAACTCCCAGGCTTCTATCCTATTGCTCTGTTCCCGCATGTGTGAAATGACACCTATACAAGGTTGTTTATTGTAGTACTGTTTGCAATAGTAAAGGATAGGTAACATCTTAAAGGCCCATCAACAGAGACTGGTTACATGATGACACAAGGATACAAGGAAATAATAGACAACGTACTAATAAGAAGGCACGAGGAACTACATAAGATGATCTTCAAGATATAATGTTAAGAGGAAAAGAAAGCATGTCACAGAAGAATATGAACTGTATGAGACTCCTTCTGTTAACGAAGGGGAAAGATCAATTGATATTGCTTGTAGGCTCTGTAGAGAGCAGGACTCTTGCTTTCTTTGGTCTCCCCCATATCCTTAGGAATGGGAAATACCTTATTTTGGGTGAGAAACGGTCTGAAATAAAGTTGTAATAGAAGAGGGAGAGCAAGAGTCAACAATAGATTTGAAAAAAAAAAAAAAAAGCCTGGATACTAAGTAAGTCAGAGAAAGACAAATATTATATGACATCACTTACATGTGGAATCTAAACCATAATACAAATGCATTTGTTTACAAAGTAGAAACTGACTCACAGACAGCAAACAAAGGGGAAAGGGAGGAAGGGTAAATTAGGAGTATGGGAATAACAGATATACACTAATACATTTAAAATAAACAAGGATTTGCTATATAGCATACTGAATAATATTCACTATCTTATAATAAATAGTGATGGAAAAGGATCTGAAAAAAATATATATCAGTGAAAAGAATCTGGAATCAAAGTTGTTATGTAGACCTTGGCAGAAAAATTCATGAAAAAATGCTAGTAAATATTAACAGTGGGATCAAGAGTGATTTTCCCCTCCTCCTTTATCCTTTCATCTGCTTGTCAGTTTTTCTATGAGGAAGCATTTAATAATTTCGCAACAAAAATATAATACATTGAACTTAGCTGTACTTGACTTTCTGGATGTGTGGTTTGGGAGAGGGAAAAATCAAGGACAGTCCTGAGATTCCTGACTTGGAAAACTAAGTGGATGCTGTTGAGAGGAGTTGAACTGAGGAGGCAGATGAGAAGGCAGATAGTGTGTCTCACTGTTAAGTGTTCCTCAGGGTTCATGCTGCGAGCTGCCCTTAAGATGCCCTAAGAAATCTTTCTGGGCTTCAGTAACCACTGTCTACCAATTCCACCATGAAGAGCTTGCAGTCATACTTTCACTATGGAACCACCTGGGAGTTGCCCTTAGGACACAGTCCAAAGAAACTGACAAATCACTCAAAGCCGTGTTGACTTTCACTAGTATTGTTTCCATTGACTTGCAAATAAGTGCACTTGTGTAGAACAAAAATTCCTACACACACTGCTTCTGGTTACACAGAAACAGCTGAGGGCAAACAAGGTGGTGCTTAGCAAAGTTGGGACCCTGTGCCCGGCGGGCATCCTCAGGATGCTCCTCCTTGTTGATTCCCCAGGGTCACAAGGCCTTTCTTCCTTGGTCTGAAATAAAGTTGTAATAGAAGAGGGAGAGCAAGAGTCAACAATAGATTTGAAAAAAAAAAAAAAAAGCCTGGATACTAAGTAAGTCAGAGAAAGACAAATATTATATGACATCACTTACATGTGGAATCTAAACCATAATACAAATGCATTTGTTTACAAAGTAGAAACTGACTCACAGACAGCAAACAAAGGGGAAAGGGAGGAAGGGTAAATTAGGAGTATGGGAATAACAGATATACACTAATACATTTAAAATAAACAAGGATTTGCTATATAGCATACTGAATAATATTCACTATCTTATAATAAATAGTGATGGAAAAGGATCTGAAAAAAATATATATCAGTGAAAAGAATCTGGAATCAAAGTTGTTATGTAGACCTTGGCAGAAAAATTCATGAAAAAATGCTAGTAAATATTAACAGTGGGATCAAGAGTGATTTTCCCCTCCTCCTTTATCCTTTCATCTGCTTGTCAGTTTTTCTATGAGGAAGCATTTAATAATTTCGCAACAAAAATATAATACATTGAACTTAGCTGTACTTGACTTTCTGGATGTGTGGTTTGGGAGAGGGAAAAATCAAGGACAGTCCTGAGATTCCTGACTTGGAAAACTAAGTGGATGCTGTTGAGAGGAGTTGAACTGAGGAGGCAGATGAGAAGGCAGATAGTGTGTCTCACTGTTAAGTGTTCCTCAGGGTTCATGCTGCGAGCTGCCCTTAAGATGCCCTAAGAAATCTTTCTGGGCTTCAGTAACCACTGTCTACCAATTCCACCATGAAGAGCTTGCAGTCATACTTTCACTATGGAACCACCTGGGAGTTGCCCTTAGGACACAGTCCAAAGAAACTGACAAATCACTCAAAGCCGTGTTGACTTTCACTAGTATTGTTTCCATTGACTTGCAAATAAGTGCACTTGTGTAGAACAAAAATTCCTACACACACTGCTTCTGGTTACACAGAAACAGCTGAGGGCAAACAAGGTGGTGCTTAGCAAAGTTGGGACCCTGTGCCTGGCGGGCATCCTCAGGAGGCCCCTCCTTGTTGATTCCCCAGGGTTACAAGGCTATTTTCCTTTCTGCCTTTCCAGACTTTCTCTGAAACCTGGAGCCCATCCACATGCACCTTACCAGCAGGTCTCCACTCCCTACATCTTGTCCCTGCCCTCTTCTCCTAGATGGGGTCTTTCCTGCACCTCTGCCCTTCCCCAAGCCTGGCTTTGCTCTCTGTATTGAGAGATTCAATTCTATTTTAGTTAATATCAAATATTACTGGAATCATAACCCACTATTTCTAAAGCCCTAGGTTTTTCAGCATATGGGATGCTATGTGAATTTGAAAATGTTAGAATATATATTTTCAAAGTCTCTGATGTGGAAGCATATTGTTTGGCAACAGAACAATGCCCTACTTCTCTGAATAAGTTAAGTTACAACCAGGATTTGTCTATTTAAGAGTTTCCCAAAGAGTCCTCAGGAATTAACAGTTTCCCAGAAAAATAATATTAAAATGAGTTAGAAAAAGCTTACTGTATTACTCTCAAAGTGCGTCACCAACAACAGTGACTACTAAAAGCTAGGCAGAGAGTTCTATGATAAAAATTTTTATACCAAAATTTCCTACATTTATTATGCTTTTTACCCTCCTCTTGCCTTTTATAGAGTCCCATTATTGTATTAAGGAACTTGTGATTCATGAAGCGCAGTTTGATACTGGTCGTTAAAAGTCAACATTCTTCCAATTATTTTTGTTATTATGTACTGAGTACATTCTGTTAAGTTCTTGATAAGAATGACCTTGTTTAATTCTCACTGTAACTATATGACATAAGTACCATTATAACCTCCATTTGATACAGGAGGAAAATTAAGCCTTGAGAAGATAAATAAACTTTCTCAAAGTCAAACCATCATTAAATGGCAGAATCAGGGTTCAGTTTTTTTTTTTCTATCTGATTCTTCAAGGAGACTTGTGTTCCTCTTCTCAGGGACTTATGAGAGTCTTTCTTGATGGTGCTTGAATTTGTATTTGAAGCAATTCTATGCTTTCAGAGGCCTGGGAGGTGGCAGCACAAGGGGAAATGCAGGGCAGGGAAAACAGGAGCCCCTGCATGGCAACTCCTCCCTCCTGGGCAATTTTCTTTTTAGTTATTTTATGATCTCTTAAAATGCATTTCCTTTTTCTCATCTGAAAAATGAACCTATGGATATTTCTCAGGATTATTATAAGACTTGAAATTCAAAATCTATAAAGTGCTTACAGAATAGTGTTTTGTGATCCTGAGGCCCTGGCCTATACAAGTCTCCAGGATGTGGGTGATAACATGACTGTGGACAATGTTTTAAATCTGTGTCTCAGTGTTTTCACATGTAAAAAGGGGGCAACAATGTCATCTATATCATGGAGTGATTGTGAATATTATATGACAAGTTAACACATCGAGCACATAGGGAGCACTATAATTATTATTATTATTAGTTCCCTATAGGTGGGTAACACCACGGGGCAGAGCACACCTAGAATGCTGTCAACAGAATGAAAACAGCAGGCTCTTCAACTCCAAAGATTTTATTGTCTGTAAGTAGACGGTTACTCCTTTGTCCAAACAACTGCCATATGCCTCAAAAATTTAGCTAGAGTTCATGTGCTAGCCACTCTTGAGCAAACGTCCTTAAACTTTGAGGGAAGATAGGCATTAAGGGAAGAATTGTAAGCAATTCTTAATCTCTCTTTTCAGTGAGTATTGATTGTGTTTAGCCTTAGGAGGCCTTGTAATGTTGTAGAAATGGCCAGCTATCACTGCCACAGGCACTTCCTACACTGCTTGGCCAGAAGAGAAAGAAGAAACAGTCTCCTTCTCCCACCATCTCCTGCCTGACAGAGGAGGATTCCTGAGCCCAAGACATAGACACCATAAGAATGACCTTGAATTTTTTAAGTACCATTATAACCTCCATTTGATACAGGAGGAAAATTAAGCCTTGAGAAGATAAATAAACTTTCTCAAAGTCAAACCATCATTAAATGGCAGAATCAGGGTTCAGTTTTTTTTTTTCTATCTGATTCTTCAAGGAGACTTGTGTTCCTCTTCTCAGGGACTTATGAGAGTCTTTCTTGATGGTGCTTGAATTTGTATTTGAAGCAATTCTATGCTTTCAGAGGCCTGGGAGGTGGCAGCACAAGGGGAAATGCAGGGCAGGGAAAACAGGAGCCCCTGCATGGCAACTCCTCCCTCCTGGGCAATTTTCTTTTTAGTTATTTTATGATCTCTTAAAATGCATTTCCTTTTTCTCATCTGAAAAATGAACCTATGGATATTTCTCAGGATTATTATAAGACTTGAAATTCAAAATCTATAAAGTGCTTACAGAATAGTGTTTTGTGATCCTGAGGCCCTGGCCTATACAAGTCTCCAGGATGTGGGTGATAACATGACTGTGGACAATGTTTTAAATCTGTGTCTCAGTGTTTTCACATGTAAAAAGGGGGCAACAATGTCATCTATATCATGGAGTGATTGTGAATATTATATGACAAGTTAACACATCGAGCACATAGGGAGCACTATAATTATTATTATTATTAGTTCCCTATAGGTGGGTAACACCACGGGGCAGAGCACACCTAGAATGCTGTCAACAGAATGAAAAACAGCAGGCTCTTCAACTCCAAAGATTTTATTGTCTGTAAGTAGACGGTTACTCCTTTGTCCAAACAACTGCCATATGCCTCAAAAATTTAGCTAGAGTTCATGTGCTAGCCACTCTTGAGCAAACGTCCTTAAACTTTGAGGGAAGATAGGCATTAAGGGAAGAATTGTAAGCAATTCTTAATCTCTCTTTTCAGTGAGTATTGATTGTGTTTAGCCTTAGGAGGCCTTGTAATGTTGTAGAAATGGCCAGCTATCACTGCCACAGGCACTTCCTACACTGCTTGGCCAGAAGAGAAAGAAGAAACAGTCTCCTTCTCCCACCATCTCTCCCTGCCTGACAGAGGAGGATTCCTGAGCCCAAGACATAGACACCATTATGCTATAGCGTTGTGTCTCACTGTGAATTTGCAGAGTAGTGAGGACACACTGCTAAGCTGCAAGCGTCTAAATTTCATGCAGGTGAGTACTCTGAAAAGACAGAAACAAAAACAACAAACAAAACTTTGAGATGCTGTTGAAGCATTTGTACTTGGAAAATGGCAAGAAATGTAACTGGTATACATAGAATTAGGGTTTCCTGATTAAATGCTTTGGTTATTAGAAAATTTTTTTGCTTCAATTCATATTGAAAATATTTCTAAATGATATAGTACAGTTATTTTAAAAAATAAAATATAACATTGATTCATAGAGAAAAGTCTGTAACACGTGGACGAATTTAAAAATCTGAAAACCATGCATAATCACCGTTTGCTGTGAGAACCTGTCAACGTTTCAGTGTTTTGATGCATATGTATCAAGCACACATCATAACAGTACAATGCTACATCTTTACATAAGTTTCATAAAATTGGAATTATACTGTTCTGTATATTTGTTTGATACTTTTGCTTTTAAAAGTAATATTATACCATGAACATTTTCCTGTCCTTAAAATTTTTCTAAAATATTTGAATGACTAAATGAAGTTCCATTATATGCATATACAAAGATTGATTGCAAGGATGTCCTATTGTTTACTAATCTGGGATTATACATATCTGTAAACAACAAAACTCTGTAAAAGTAAAAAGTAAAATAAAAATAATCATAAAAAAGAATGTCCTATTGTTTAACATTTATGTTGTTGCCCAAATTTTAGTATTATAAACTGTGATAAAAAGTCTTGTACATAACTGCTAATACGCATTTTTGTTTATGAATTCATAAGTTTACAAGTGGAATTATTTGGTTCATGAAAGATATGGACATTATAAATACAGATAAACTTTCCTTTGTCAGTATGACTCTATAATGAAAAGATAGTAAAAAGATAAAAGAGCCCACATTCCATACCACCTAAGTCCCTCCATAAGCTAGACCCTGAGCTGCCTTCTCAGTTTTAGGTCTAATTTCTCCCTAACCTCTCTCCTCATCTGCCCCTCCCTCCTCACACTCTTCCAAAGCCACTTGAGCCCCAGGCACAGTAGCACTTGCTACTGTTGAATAATTCATAAACTTAATAAATCTGGGCTTTTGCTCCTTCTGCTACCCCTATCTAGAAGGTTCTTTTCAACAAGGCAAGTGACTGCCCATCCTGCAAGTTCTGTCTAATCTTGAGTAAACAACTTAACCTCTCTGGGCCTCAGATTCCATATCTGTAAAACAGACAAGAGTAATATTACTTTCCTCTTAATATTATTTGAGCATCAGTGAGTAAATACTTATAAAGCCCTTACAATAAGGTTTGCCTAAATTTAAGAAATACTCAACAAATGTTAGCTATTTAATTATTGTTACCTGACATACTATCTCATCTGTATTAAGCAACCAGTTTATACATAACTCCATTCAACTTTTAGGAGACCCGTCAGTTCTAGGATTTCATGAATTGACAGCAGATTGTTACCTGACATTACTATCATAAAATTGGAATTATACTGTTCTGTATATTTGTTTGATACTTTTGCTTTTAAAAGTAATATTATACCATGAACATTTTCCTGTCCTTAAAATTTTTCTAAAATATTTGAATGACTAAATGAAGTTCCATTATATGCATATACAAAGATTGATTGCAAGGATGTCCTATTGTTTACTAATCTGGGATTATACATATCTGTAAACAACAAAACTCTGTAAAAGTAAAAAGTAAAATAAAAATAATCATAAAAAAGAATGTCCTATTGTTTAACATTTATGTTGTTGCCCAAATTTTAGTATTATAAACTGTGATAAAAAGTCTTGTACATAACTGCTAATACGCATTTTTGTTTATGAATTCATAAGTTTACAAGTGGAATTATTTGGTTCATGAAAGATATGGACATTATAAATACAGATAAACTTTCCTTTGTCAGTATGACTCTATAATGAAAAGATAGTAAAAAGATAAAAGAGCCCACATTCCATACCACCTAAGTCCCTCCATAAGCTAGACCCTGAGCTGCCTTCTCAGTTTTAGGTCTAATTTCTCCCCCTAACCTCTCTCCTCATCTGCCCCTCCCTCCTCACACTCTTCCAAAGCCACTTGAGCCCCAGGCACAGTAGCACTTGCTACTGTTGAATAATTCATAAACTTAATAAATCTGGGCTTTTGCTCCTTCTGCTACCCCTATCTAGAAGGTTCTTTTCAACAAGGCAAGTGACTGCCCATCCTGCAAGTTCTGTCTAATCTTGAGTAAACAACTTAACCTCTCTGGGCCTCAGATTCCATATCTGTAAAACAGACAAGAGTAATATTACTTTCCTCTTAATATTATTTGAGCATCAGTGAGTAAATACTTATAAAGCCCTTACAATAAGGTTTGCCTAAATTTAAGAAATACTCAACAAATGTTAGCTATTTAATTATTGTTACCTGACATACTATCTCATCTGTATTAAGCAACCAGTTTATACATAACTCCATTCAACTTTTAGGAGACCCGTCAGTTCTAGGATTTCATGAATTGACAGCAGATGTTAGAATCTCAAAGGGACCTTAGAAATCATTTAAGTGTGTGTCCAAAGTTTGAAGAGTCACTTGGAGAATGTGTTAAAAATGCAGATGCCTGAGTTCAGCCCTATTAAAGCAGAATCTTTGGGTGAACCTAGAAAAATCTATTTTTATCAAGCTCCAGGTGATTCTTAAGCATGATAAAGTTTGGGAACTACTCATCATAGTCTGAAATCTTAGGTCTGCCAGTGTGAGGACAAGGCCATGGAAGCTTAAGTAATTCTCCTTCAGTGAAAGTAGAAAAAAACCATCGAGGTTGTGGAATGAAAGAATTGCCATATCTCACATCACCAGTGAAACACAAATGATTTCAAGGATGCTTCAATGATGCTGTGCTTCCAAGCTTTTGTACTGGAATAAAGGAAGAACATGAGCTCAGATCAGGCTTAAAATTTGATTTCAGATCTGTTGGCAGGAAGATTGATCAACGTTCGACCTAATTGTGGTCTCATTTATGGTGTAAACCTGAAACCCAATGAAGAATCGATCTCAGTCACTAAAGAGTGAGTGACAATTCTGTAAACACACACCCACACCCTGCAAGACAAAGCAGCTTGCTCCTGATGAAGACAGTTCTATTCTGTCTTGTCTATTTAATTTGACATTTGTCTTTTGGCAGAAGATGCATTTTTGAGACAAGAAACAGAGACGATGTCCCTTCCTTTTGGAACCACATGAAGAAGTTTCATTTTATTTTAGGGGTGAGCGGATATCTGAGCTGAGGGAAGATTTCCTGTGTAATTACTTCTGAGATACATATTTCCATTTGAGGAAAAGCCATATAAGAAAATGAACTCCATTCCTAATAAATCAGACTATTCATTTTTATTCGAGGATCAGTTCTATTTTTGAAAGTGAATGTAGTTGATGCTGAAGTCAAACACAACAGTGGTATTAGACTACCATGCCCACTGATTAAATCATGTGAGGAGAACAGATCTCCAATTTTAAATAAATAAAATTACGATCTTTTAAGAAAAGATAATGGTACTGAGTTTTCTGGTGAAGAACTTATTTCCTAAATGAAAAAAGTGACTTATCCACAATAGCTACTTGGAGAAATAAGAAATTGTAGCATCTATAGGAAACCTCTGAGGCTATTCACTATAGTTGCCATAGCATTATTATTAAAGAAAAAAATTAACTACCAGAGTGCACACAGGCAAATGGGCCCACTGTTTTGCGCCATGATTGCCTTGTCCCCACACACCAGCGGGACAGGTTCATGCGAAGGAGTGCCACACACACACACTCACCAACAGGCTTGACCAGGTGTCTGCATTGTGGAGGAGGTTTCCAAAAACAGCACTTTATCCATTTTCCTTTTACTCACAGGCTTGAGGCAGAATCCTGCTGCCTTTTGGAATCCTCTTCACAATACTAGTGAAGGACAGGGAAATCTGGCGTGCTGCTGTTCACCAGGTTGCAAAGAGCTGGACATGACTGAGCAACTGAACCACCAATCACCACACTACTGTCAGTATATAACTGACATGGGCCACAAAAGAGAGATCACAATTGCAATGTTCATAAGCAGCCAAAGGATTCCATCTTGGGACATACAACCTTTTGGCAATCACTAAGAACATCCCTTTCATGTTCTGCATCTTCCTCACTTCCATTTCCACCATTCCCACCCCACCAAATTCCTCTTGACTGTGCATCACCTCATTCCTTCTTCCACACAAACTGTTAGCTTTGGTTTTAAAATATTGTTAGAGGCCAAAAGGTTGAAATAACCCAACACAATGGCTCTGCTTTCTCATCTAACATAATTTTAAAACTCCATTTTAATCTGAAAGACCTCAAAGATACAGTGGCTGTTACAGTTTTACCTAGCTGCACAATTCTTCATACCTACTTCCTAAGGGCCAGGTTGTTAGATTATGCAGACTTGTACAAATCACGATATACATTTCCCTGTGTGCTGTGTTTCCCAGGCAATGGATCCATCTATAGCTATAATGTATGAGGATGATTTCATCTGCATTGCTTATGTTCCTAGCTAATAATCACAGGTGTTAGTCTGTGCCATATTTTCAATGGATTCAAAAAAATTTTTTATCATAAGTAAAATTAAACTGTTCTTAATGGAGCCAAGACAAATACTTTGCAGATACTGAAGGGTTTAATATTATACCTATGATCTTTGATTTAAAAACAAAATTGGAAACTGACTTTGGCATTGCCATTTCCTTATCAACCTATGGTTACAATGGTGAGACCTATATTCTGCATTCTCTATGTATTTCAGTAGTAGGTTTGCTTAAAGAAAGGTCTCATGTGAAGTTTGATATTTAGTTGTTCTCCACAATGACTCTGTACTGTTTCTGCCATACTGGAGAAGACCATTCTTGTCCATCTTTTGTATGGGAATGAAATTGCCTTGAAGCTGTCAGACCTCATCTCGTTAATGTGATCCATCCTCCTAATTCATTAAAACAGTGTTTAATTCTAGTTTTGTCAAGCTTAACAGACATATTATTCTAGCAGTAAGGTCATTTATACCATGTTAAACCACTAGGACAAATCTTGGAAATATATTTAATGTGCAAGACTGGAAATATACTAATGTTAACTTGCTTTTTCAGTCAACATCCCAATCAACTGTACTTTCTTAAGGTTTTATTAGTTTCTATTACCATCAAAATATATAAGAAAGAAAAACTGTCAAAATATATTGTCTTTTGCTTTTTGACTTTAATGTCATGATTATTATAGGGGTGAATTAGTTTAACCTGATAAGTCAGATGATGTTTGTTATTGGTATTCCAATAATGTTTGTAACAATACTCTAAATGCTAATAAATTGATGTCTTGGTGGAAACTACTTGCTTTGTTCATTGGTATTCCAATAATGTTTGTAAACTGTTAATCTGACAGACCTCAAAGATACAGTGGCTGTTACAGTTTTACCTAGCTGCACAATTCTTCATACCTACTTCCTAAGGGCCAGGTTGTTAGATTATGCAGACTTGTACAAATCACGATATACATTTCCCTGTGTGCTGTGTTTCCCAGGCAATGGATCCATCTATAGCTATAATGTATGAGGATGATTTCATCTGCATTGCTTATGTTCCTAGCTAATAATCACAGGTGTTAGTCTGTGCCATATTTTCAATGGATTCAAAAAAATTTTTTATCATAAGTAAAATTAAACTGTTCTTAATGGAGCCAAGACAAATACTTTGCAGATACTGAAGGGTTTAATATTATACCTATGATCTTTGATTTAAAAACAAAATTGGAAACTGACTTTGGCATTGCCATTTCCTTATCAACCTATGGTTACAATGGTGAGACCTATATTCTGCATTCTCTATGTATTTCAGTAGTAGGTTTGCTTAAAGAAAGGTCTCATGTGAAGTTTGATATTTAGTTGTTCTCCACAATGACTCTGTACTGTTTCTGCCATACTGGAGAAGACCATTCTTGTCCATCTTTTGTATGGGAATGAAATTGCCTTGAAGCTGTCAGACCTCATCTCGTTAATGTGATCCATCCTCCTAATTCATTAAAACAGTGTTTAATTCTAGTTTTGTCAAGCTTAACAGACATATTATTCTAGCAGTAAGGTCATTTATACCATGTTAAACCACTAGGACAAATCTTGGAAATATATTTAATGTGCAAGACTGGAAATATACTAATGTTAACTTGCTTTTTCAGTCAACATCCCAATCAACTGTACTTTCTTAAGGTTTTATTAGTTTCTATTACCATCAAAATATATAAGAAAGAAAAACTGTCAAAATATATTGTCTTTTGCTTTTTGACTTTAATGTCATGATTATTATAGGGGTGAATTAGTTTAACCTGATAAGTCAGATGATGTTTGTTATTGGTATTCCAATAATGTTTGTAACAATACTCTAAATGCTAATAAATTGATGTCTTGGTGGAAACTACTTGCTTTGCAGATTGTTTTCAAAACAATTTCAGGTAATGAATTTAATTTTCTGTCATAGTACTGTCATATGACATTTGGCCACATTTAAACAATGTTTAATTATTCATTTAATGATTACATACCTAATTTGAAAATCTTAGATAAACTATGCAATAAAAATGAAGAGAAAAGAGTGGCTTCTTGGGCATTTAACAACATAAAATACTCATGATAAGTAAAAATTAAAAATGACAATTCTAACCCTTTGAAATGTTATCTAAGGTATTATGTGTTAGAGAAGCTCTAGTCTATTTTAAAATTCATCAATATGTGAATTATAAATAAAAAATTTAGAAATAATTTCATTTACCTTCAAATGCAAAATAATCTGAAGGACAAAACTACAGTGGTTTATTTTTTATGAAAGAGGTATTTGTAGTTACTTTATCATCCACTTTTTTCAGTAAAAAGGGAATTAAACTATTACAGGACACCTTGTTAAGTAATTATATAGCAACATCACTGTGCAATTAAATAGCCATCAGTCCCTGCAGCTGAGAAATTTCAGGTAATTATTCAAAGATAATTTAATAGGAGAATTACTGTATTCAAGCAAGCATTAGTTAGTAATCTACCTCAATTAAAGCATCCAATTAATTTCAGAACCTTGATAACAGTTGCCTTTGGCAAAACTATCCTTTCCCCTCATTTGATCTTACATTTACAGTATTCCTTAAACACTGTATAAAGTTAATTTACTCCTTCTAAAAGAATAGTCTATTAATACTCTGTCTTAAGAAATTAAACAAATGCAAGTATTAAAAATATTCCTTTTTCTTCTCTCTCTCTCTCATTTGCACATTCTGTCTAACCTCTTATGCAGAAATTGAACAAGGCAGATTTAGATTCTGGGGCATCAGCTTCCTCTGTTTTCATCACAAAGAGCAGAAGGACTTCCTAGCAATGGAAACTCCCAGAAGGGCTTTGGTTTTCAGATTGACAAACTCACTAGACAGACTATACTTGGGAAACGTGTCCTTGTGAAACTGATGGTGATGGTGGTTGGGGAGGAAACACATAGGTAAAATACATTTTTAGTTGTTTGAGAGGTTGCTAATCTTGTTGATGCTTTAAAACTTTCAAACTGTTCCTTAACAGACTCCCTGCGTTGGGCTCATTCAAGCTTTATCAGTTTCTTGGGTAATACATTCAGCCTTTTTGAACCTCAGGTATGGAATTGCCTGATCCAATGTTAAGAGGCCACGTTCAACTCAATTGTGAGTGTCCTTATATCATCAGTCTTCCAGAAAGGAGAGCATATGGCCAGAATCTTGAGTTCCCTGCTTTCAAGACTGAATTAAAAGTAGGACAAGGTTGACATAATGGGGAAAACACACAAATTCAGCAGAGCATATTGTCAGATGATTAGAAATGCCCAAATACAGCAATGGTTTTTCTCTGGACATTGCTTTCAACATTCTGGGAGCTTTCATAAAAGCTATGGAAACTGGTTAGGAAAAGACCATCAGATGTCCACAGATGACACAGGAATTATTACAGGTTAGAGCTTCCTGGTGGCTCTGGTGGTAAAAATCTACTGGCAATTCATGAGACTCAGGTTTGATCCCTGGGTCAGTAAGATGCCCTAGAGGGATGGTCCACAGTATTCTTGCCTAGAGAATTCCATCACTGTGCAATTAAATAGCCATCAGTCCCTGCAGCTGAGAAATTTCAGGTAATTATTCAAAGATAATTTAATAGGAGAATTACTGTATTCAAGCAAGCATTAGTTAGTAATCTACCTCAATTAAAGCATCCAATTAATTTCAGAACCTTGATAACAGTTGCCTTTGGCAAAACTATCCTTTCCCCTCATTTGATCTTACATTTACAGTATTCCTTAAACACTGTATAAAGTTAATTTACTCCTTCTAAAAGAATAGTCTATTAATACTCTGTCTTAAGAAATTAAACAAATGCAAGTATTAAAAATATTCCTTTTTCTTCTCTCTCTCTCTCATTTGCACATTCTGTCTAACCTCTTATGCAGAAATTGAACAAGGCAGATTTAGATTCTGGGGCATCAGCTTCCTCTGTTTTCATCACAAAGAGCAGAAGGACTTCCTAGCAATGGAAACTCCCAGAAGGGCTTTGGTTTTCAGATTGACAAACTCACTAGACAGACTATACTTGGGAAACGTGTCCTTGTGAAACTGATGGTGATGGTGGTTGGGGAGGAAACACATAGGTAAAATACATTTTTAGTTGTTTGAGAGGTTGCTAATCTTGTTGATGCTTTAAAACTTTCAAACTGTTCCTTAACAGACTCCCTGCGTTGGGCTCATTCAAGCTTTATCAGTTTCTTGGGTAATACATTCAGCCTTTTTGAACCTCAGGTATGGAATTGCCTGATCCAATGTTAAGAGGCCACGTTCAACTCAATTGTGAGTGTCCTTATATCATCAGTCTTCCAGAAAGGAGAGCATATGGCCAGAATCTTGAGTTCCCTGCTTTCAAGACTGAATTAAAAGTAGGACAAGGTTGACATAATGGGGAAAACACACAAATTCAGCAGAGCATATTGTCAGATGATTAGAAATGCCCAAATACAGCAATGGTTTTTCTCTGGACATTGCTTTCAACATTCTGGGAGCTTTCATAAAAGCTATGGAAACTGGTTAGGAAAAGACCATCAGATGTCCACAGATGACACAGGAATTATTACAGGTTAGAGCTTCCCTGGTGGCTCTGGTGGTAAAAAAAAATCTACTGGCAATTCATGAGACTCAGGTTTGATCCCTGGGTCAGTAAGATGCCCTAGAGAAGGGAATGGCTACCCACTTCAGTATTCTTGCCTAGAGAATTCCATGGACAGAGGAGCCTGGTGGGCTACAGTCCATGGGGTCGCAAACACTTGGAGATGGTTGAACAGCTAACACTTTCACACTTCATTTCTCCACCTCCTCATTCAGCAGCAACATTTATCTCTTTCTCTTTAACTCTGCCCTTTGATTGCCTTTCTACCTTGAGTTCCGTTTGGAAAACTCCCTCAGCGTGGGCTGTTTATTCTGCCCCTGATCTACCCTTCTTCCAGGACCCTGCTATTAGTATTTCCCTGGTGGCAACATATTGTATCTGCAGGTAGTAAGTCCCCATCTAGCTCAGGTTCCTGAGACCTCACCCGACCAACTCCCATCTGTCAGAGGAAAGGGACAGAATGGTTGCTAGTGGTTGTTGGGCTGGAAACATAGCACTCAGGCCTGAATTAGGGTGAGGTGAGTGAGGCTGAACCATGAAAATGTTGGGTCAGACCTTATCTGTTTCTTTGGTACTGTTTCTGCACCAGCATCTGGTTTGGGACCCCTGGAATAGGTAACTGAGTACTGTCCCCCACTGCTTGTCTTCATTTCCCCAAATTCCTAATAATTTGGGGAATTTCAATTTAACTTTCTCAACAATTAAACTTTCTGCACTAAATGTATCATCACATCTTTCCACTTTGGTCATTTTTCTAGGGAATAAAGAGCAAGTCACCTTTCTACTGCAAAACAATGACATCAGTCTTCCAGAAAGGAGAGCATATGGCCAGAATCTTGAGTTCCCTGCTTTCAAGACTGAATTAAAAGTAGGACAAGGTTGACATAATGGGGAAAACACACAAATTCAGCAGAGCATATTGTCAGATGATTAGAAATGCCCAAATACAGCAATGGTTTTTCTCTGGACATTGCTTTCAACATTCTGGGAGCTTTCATAAAAGCTATGGAAACTGGTTAGGAAAAGACCATCAGATGTCCACAGATGACACAGGAATTATTACAGGTTAGAGCTTCCCTGGTGGCTCTGGTGGTAAAAAATCTACTGGCAATTCATGAGACTCAGGTTTGATCCCTGGGTCAGTAAGATGCCCTAGAGAAGGGAATGGCTACCCACTTCAGTATTCTTGCCTAGAGAATTCCATGGACAGAGGAGCCTGGTGGGCTACAGTCCATGGGGTCGCAAACACTTGGAGATGGTTGAACAGCTAACACTTTCACACTTCATTTCTCCACCTCCTCATTCAGCAGCAACATTTATCTCTTTCTCTTTAACTCTGCCCTTTGATTGCCTTTCTACCTTGAGTTCCGTTTGGAAAACTCCCTCAGCGTGGGCTGTTTATTCTGCCCCTGATCTACCCTTCTTCCAGGACCCTGCTATTAGTATTTCCCTGGTGGCAACATATTGTATCTGCAGGTAGTAAGTCCCCATCTAGCTCAGGTTCCTGAGACCTCACCCGACCAACTCCCATCTGTCAGAGGAAAGGGACAGAATGGTTGCTAGTGGTTGTTGGGCTGGAAACATAGCACTCAGGCCTGAATTAGGGTGAGGTGAGTGAGGCTGAACCATGAAAATGTTGGGTCAGACCTTATCTGTTTCTTTGGTACTGTTTCTGCACCAGCATCTGGTTTGGGACCCCTGGAATAGGTAACTGAGTACTGTCCCCCACTGCTTGTCTTCATTTCCCCAAATTCCTAATAATTTGGGGAATTTCAATTTAACTTTCTCAACAATTAAACTTTCTGCACTAAATGTATCATCACATCTTTCCACTTTGGTCATTTTTCTAGGGAATAAAGAGCAAGTCACCTTTCTACTGCAAAACAATGACATGTACTATAAACAACAAAGCTTTCAAAAATACTGATTTATTTTAAGGTAGTTTCATCCTCCATAAGGTTTTTTTCTTTTTTTTTAAGATTTATTTATTTATTTATGTTTGTGGGGGTAGGGTGGGGAGGGAGGGGAGCAGGTGGGCCACTTCTATTGGTCTTTCATTTGGCCATTTTCATTCGTCTTTGTTTTTTGGCTCTTGTGGGCCTCCCATCGCGGTGGCCTCTGTTGTCACAGAGCACCAGCTCTGGGCGCACGTGTGCCAGAGCTCCGGCTCGGTAATTGGACACATCGGTCCAGCCGCTCCGTGGCACGTGGGATCTTCCCAGGCCAGGGATCGAACCGGCGCCCCTTGCACTGCAAGGCGGTGTCCTTTCCCACTGGAACACCAGGGAAGCCCCCTCCATAAGGTTTTTAAATTGTTTTTTATGATATGGCTTAAGGTTTGGGAGAATCATAAGAGAAAAAATATTTTGGTCATCCACTTATCAATAACTAACTTCAAACCCAACAAAGGCATTTCTGAATTTGTGGCTTCCCAGTAAAGACTCAGAGTTGATTTAGCAGCTTCCAGTGTTGCCCACATAACAATGAAGACATACCCAGGGGCCCTGGTTCATATCTGGCACAGATTAAATTCAAGCATGCCTCCTACATGAAAGAGTCCCTTTGATTTTTTCCCCAGTCCCAGGCTGTGTCTTGGATAGTATTATCAGTGTGCAGTTATATTGTCAATTTAAAAAGTTAAGGGGGCTTCCCTGGTGGTCCAGTGGGTAAGGACACCGCCTTGCAGTACAAGGGGTGCCAGTTCGATCCCTGGCCTGGGAAGATCCCATGTGCCGCGGAGTGGCTGGACTGATGTGTCCAGTTACCAAGCCGGAGCTCTGGAGCGCATGCGCCCAGAGCCGGTGCTCTGCGACAACAGAGGCCACCGCGATGGGAGGTCTACACGGGCCAAACAACAAAGATGGATGAAAATAGACAAATGAAAGATCAATAGAAGTAGCCCGCCAGCTCCCCTCCCTCCCCAACCCCGAAAATAAATAAATAAATCTTTCAAAAAAAAAAAAAAGTTAACCACTGGTCCAACGAACTTTCTTGTTACATTGGGATTAACCAATAGGAAAGACTATCCCCCCTTTAAAAAAAAAATTATTTTACTTTTTACTTTTACAGAGTTTTGTTGTTTACAGATATGTATGATCCCAGATTAAGACTAGCCCTTTTAAGGGAAACAAGCAAGCAAACAAAAATACCAGTGAATGTTCTGTATCTCGTTCCATTTGGACAAGAGATATTTTTTTTTAATTGAACAAAATGAAAGAGAAAATAAACTAAAGAGAAATAAGTCGTGTTCCTTCTCAGAAAGCAGTTGATTAGCACAAGCTAATAAGTATAGCAAATATACTGATGAGATCCAAGTTACAGCTTGTAAGACTTTTTTTCCACTTTGTTACACAGGCATCATCATAACTGGCAATAGTTACTATTTACAATATTTACTATCTAGAGTTGTGATCCAGTTGACATCCAGAGTCAAATTATACATCTATCAAACCCTTAATCACGAGTGCACTCCCAGTCATATTTCTAGAACAAACATAAGATTTTGGTCATCCACTTATCAATAACTAACTTAAACCGCATTCCCAGTAAAGACTCAGAGTTGATTTAGCAGCTTCCAGTGTTGCCCACATAACAATGAAGACATACCCAGGGGCCCTGGTTCATATCTGGCACAGATTAAATTCAAGCATGCCTCCTACATGAAAGAGTCCCTTTGATTTTTTCCCCAGTCCCAGGCTGTGTCTTGGATAGTATTATCAGTGTGCAGTTATATTGTCAATTTAAAAAGTTAAGGGGGCTTCCCTGGTGGTCCAGTGGGTAAGGACACCGCCTTGCAGTACAAGGGGTGCCAGTTCGATCCCTGGCCTGGGAAGATCCCATGTGCCGCGGAGTGGCTGGACTGATGTGTCCAGTTACCAAGCCGGAGCTCTGGAGCGCATGCGCCCAGAGCCGGTGCTCTGCGACAACAGAGGCCACCGCGATGGGAGGTCTACACGGGCCAAACAACAAAGATGGATGAAAATAGACAAATGAAAGATCAATAGAAGTAGCCCGCCAGCTCCCTCCTCCCCAACCCCGAAAATAAATAAATAAATCTTTCAAAAAAAAAAAAAAGTTAACCACTGGTCCAACGAACTTTCTTGTTACATTGGGATTAACCAATAGGAAAGACTATCCCCCCTTTAAAAAAAAAATTATTTTACTTTTTACTTTTACAGAGTTTTGTTGTTTACAGATATGTATGATCCCAGATTAAGACTAGCCCTTTTAAGGGAAACAAGCAAGCAAACAAAAATACCAGTGAATGTTCTGTATCTCGTTCCATTTGGACAAGAGATATTTTTTTTTAATTGAACAAAATGAAAGAGAAAATAAACTAAAGAGAAATAAGTCGTGTTCCTTCTCAGAAAGCAGTTGATTAGCACAAGCTAATAAGTATAGCAAATATACTGATGAGATCCAAGTTACAGCTTGTAAGACTTTTTTTCCACTTTGTTACACAGGCATCATCATAACTGGCAATAGTTACTATTTACAATATTTACTATCTAGAGTTGTGATCCAGTTGACATCCAGAGTCAAATTATACATCTATCAAACCCTTAATCACGAGTGCACTCCCAGTACACATGATTCAAATGATTAAAGTAGGTAATATCCAAAATAACCACAAGATGCCCATAGGATTTAATTTGCTCTACCTCAGCATCTCTTGCAATTCTAATTATTACTGCTTTTGGAGTTAAGTTACCTGTAATTTTCTTTCAGAATTACAAATGGTGTACTTTGCTTTCTTATCACATCATAGAACTCTTACTATTTATCACACTTTCGAAAAGACCTGCAGAAGATTTAGTAAGAAATTTTAAAGCCCCAGTGATTTTCCACCACTGCAAACTCCCTGCATCTCTTAAATAAAGGAGCCCATAATTGATTAATAAAAAACCCAAGTAATTTTGGTATTAATATGACTCCCTGGAAGGCCTCCATAATCACAACTAGCAGACCAGTCACAGTATTGCTCAATTATATATCCAGGTAAATAATCTGCAAATTGACAAACCCTGTAAGGGGATTTTCAATTTGTTAATCCATGATAAATGCCTTTCTGAGGGTGGACAAAGGCCAGACCTTTCCATATTTTGAAGATCCTGGTTTATTAAAATGCTTTACCGCAGAGTTACCAAAAGTGTTTTATATTTAAAATACAGCATTTAAAATGCTATATTTATAATACTAATGCCTAATATGCTAGCACTATAAACAGAGGCAAAATACAATGCAATATGGTTGTCAGTATAAAATTATATTTATAAAACTGTCAATTTGCAGTGCACTCCAGGTGACATGACTGTACCAGGGCAAGATAGTTCCCTTCTTTGACCTGTCATGATATCTCTGTGACAAAACATGTTAGCTCGCAAGAAGCCTTTGATGAGCATGGGATCCAGGACACACTAATCCCCATTGGGCTACTGCTGGTCGTGTTCCTTCTCAGAAAGCAGTTGATTAGCACAAGCTAATAAGTATAGCAAATATACTGATGAGATCCAAGTTACAGCTTGTAAGACTTTTTCCACTTTGTTACACAGGCATCATCATAACTGGCAATAGTTACTATTTACAATATTTACTATCTAGAGTTGTGATCCAGTTGACATCCAGAGTCAAATTATACATCTATCAAACCCTTAATCACGAGTGCACTCCCAGTACACATGATTCAAATGATTAAAGTAGGTAATATCCAAAATAACCACAAGATGCCCATAGGATTTAATTTGCTCTACCTCAGCATCTCTTGCAATTCTAATTATTACTGCTTTTGGAGTTAAGTTACCTGTAATTTTCTTTCAGAATTACAAATGGTGTACTTTGCTTTCTTATCACATCATAGAACTCTTACTATTTATCACACTTTCGAAAAGACCTGCAGAAGATTTAGTAAGAAATTTTAAAGCCCCAGTGATTTTCCACCACTGCAAACTCCCTGCATCTCTTAAATAAAGGAGCCCATAATTGATTAATAAAAAACCCAAGTAATTTTGGTATTAATATGACTCCCTGGAAGGCCTCCATAATCACAACTAGCAGACCAGTCACAGTATTGCTCAATTATATATCCAGGTAAATAATCTGCAAATTGACAAACCCTGTAAGGGGATTTTCAATTTGTTAATCCATGATAAATGCCTTTCTGAGGGTGGACAAAGGCCAGACCTTTCCATATTTTGAAGATCCTGGTTTATTAAAATGCTTTACCGCAGAGTTACCAAAAGTGTTTTATATTTAAAATACAGCATTTAAAATGCTATATTTATAATACTAATGCCTAATATGCTAGCACTATAAACAGAGGCAAAATACAATGCAATATGGTTGTCAGTATAAAATTATATTTATAAAACTGTCAATTTGCAGTGCACTCCAGGTGACATGACTGTACCAGGGCAAGATAGTTCCCTTCTTTGACCTGTCATGATATCTCTGTGACAAAACATGTTAGCTCGCAAGAAGCCTTTGATGAGCATGGGATCCAGGACACACTAATCCCCATTGGGCTACTGCTGGCACAAAAATAAAATACCTTGTCTCTGTCCTGCCCTAGTTGTTTCTGTTAAAAAAATTTCAAGACAGGATGCATCATAATCACCTAGAGGAGCCTGACTCAGTAGTTAAATCATTCATTCTCTTCAAAAGTGTTCTTCTCTAAGCCACATTTTCCTCCTCTCTTCAACGTGACCTTATCGAAGATTAGTAATTCTGCCTTGTTGAATTTTACAAGCATATCTTCATTATTCCCACTTTTTTTTTTTTTTTTTGGTAAGTAACTCTAATATTTCTAAATTACTTCTGTGAATCTTGGGTTATTTTTATCCTCCAAAAAACTGAAATTATCACATTCAGTTCTTGAACTGAAAGAAAGTAAAGAGAAATAATGTGATTTGCGTATTACTTTAACCTAAGGAATACACGTGACTGATTTAATCACAGACATAGGACAAAGATCAGATACTGCCATTGCTTGTCTGTATTAGATTATTGTAAAAGACACAAAATACAAAAAACTAAGCCTTCATATAGTATCCTTTTTTTAAAAAAATGAAGTAAATTGACATATAACATTATATTAGTTTCAAGTAACATTACAATATAATGGTTTCAATATTTGTATACACTGTGAAATGATCACAGGGAAGTTACCATCACCAAAGTTACAAAATATAGAATATAATATTTTTGACTATAGTCACCACCATGCTGTATGTTCAATTTAATTTCCCATTACATTTTTATTTATTTTTTTAACTTTTATTTTACTTTTAACTTTTACAGAGTTTTGTTGTTTACAGATATGCATGTTCCCAGATTAGTCATATGTATTTCCCCCACTTCCCACCCCTTCCTACCATCACACAGCACCCCTGAAGGATCTGCTTTTCTCACAGAGCAATGACTAGAGCTATTTTCTTCACATATGATAGTACAGGCCTTCATACTACTTCCTTTACGCTTCCCACCCTCTGTTCTTTCCCCACCATGTCCATATGTCCACTGTCCATGTCTGTCTTTCCGTTGCTTCACTGCATGTGCCATCATCACCATCCTACTAGATTCTATATATATGTGTTAATATATTGTATTTGTCCTTCTCTTCCTGATTGACTTCACTTTTTATGATATGTTCTAGATCCAGCCACCTCATTAGGGCTGATTCTTCTGCATTTCTCTTTATAGCTGCATAATATTCCATGGTATATATGTACTAGAGCTTTTGGATCCATTCGTTCGTCGATGGGCATCTAGGTTGCTTCCATGTTCTAGCTATTGTATAGAGAGCTGCAATGAACATTGGGGTACAGGTGCTTCTTTCAGATTTGTTTTCATCAGGGTATAAGCCTAAGAGTGGGCTTGCTGGGTCGTATGGTGCTTCTAGTTTTACTTTTTTAAGAACTCTCCATACTGTCTTCCATAGAGGCTGTATCAATTTACATTCCCACCAACAATGGAAGAGGGTTCCCTTTTCTCCAAACCCTCTCTAGCATTTATTGTCTGTCGATTTGCACTTTTTAAAAAATGACATAGGACAAAGATCAGATACTGCCATTGCTTGTCTGTATTAGATTATTGTAAAAGACACAAAATACAAAAAACTAAGCCTTCATATAGTATCCTTTTTTTAAAAAAATGAAGTAAATTGACATATAACATTATATTAGTTTCAAGTAACATTACAATATAATGGTTTCAATATTTGTATACACTGTGAAATGATCACAGGGAAGTTACCATCACCAAAGTTACAAAATATAGAATATAATATTTTTGACTATAGTCACCACCATGCTGTATGTTCAATTTAATTTCCCATTACATTTTTATTTATTTTTTTAACTTTTATTTTACTTTTAACTTTTACAGAGTTTTGTTGTTTACAGATATGCATGTTCCCAGATTAGTCATATGTATTTCCCCCACTTCCCACCCCTTCCTACCATCACACAGCACCCCTGAAGGATCTGCTTTTCTCACAGAGCAATGACTAGAGCTATTTTCTTCACATATGATAGTACAGGCCTTCATACTACTTCCTTTACGCTTCCCACCCTCTGTTCTTTCCCCACCATGTCCATATGTCCACTGTCCATGTCTGTCTTTCCGTTGCTTCACTGCATGTGCCATCATCACCATCCTACTAGATTCTATATATATGTGTTAATATATTGTATTTGTCCTTCTCTTCCTGATTGACTTCACTTTTTATGATATGTTCTAGATCCAGCCACCTCATTAGGGCTGATTCTTCTGCATTTCTCTTTATAGCTGCATAATATTCCATGGTATATATGTACTAGAGCTTTTGGATCCATTCGTTCGTCGATGGGCATCTAGGTTGCTTCCATGTTCTAGCTATTGTATAGAGAGCTGCAATGAACATTGGGGTACAGGTGCTTCTTTCAGATTTGTTTTCATCAGGGTATAAGCCTAAGAGTGGGCTTGCTGGGTCGTATGGTGCTTCTAGTTTTACTTTTTTAAGAACTCTCCATACTGTCTTCCATAGAGGCTGTATCAATTTACATTCCCACCAACAATGGAAGAGGGTTCCCTTTTCTCCAAACCCTCTCTAGCATTTATTGTCTGTCGATTTCTTGATGATGGCCATTCTGATGGGTGTGAGGTGATATCTCATTGTAGTTTTGATTTGCATTTCTCTAATTATAAGTGAAGTTGAGCATCGTTTCATGTGTTTTTGGGTTATCTGTATGTCGTCGTTGGAGAGGTGTCTGTTTAGGTCCTTTTCCCATTTTTTGACTGGGTTGTTCATGTTTCCAGTGCTGAGTTGTCTGAGTTGCTTGTAGACTTTGGAGATGAATTCTTTGTCTGTTGTTTCATTTGCTATGATTTTCTCCCATTCTGCAGGTTGTCTGTTCAGCTCTTTTGTAATTTCTTTTGCTGTACAAAAGATTTTAACTTTCATTAGGTCCCACGTGTTCATTTTTCTTTTTAGGTCCGCTCTTCTAGTAGCCTTCCTTCCAGGGACTGCTCAAGGGCACTTCTAGTTCAAGGGGGCACTTGGACCCTACAAAGTAGGTCTGGCTCAGTCCCTTGTGGGCGTCACAGCTCCTTTCCCAGGTCTTGATCTGCAACAGGCTTTGCGCCTTAGGCCCACCGGGCCTCTCTGGCAGGTATGAGGTTTGACTTTTAAAAGCGCGATTGCGCCTTTCTACCGTCTTGATGCTGCTTCGCCTTTGTTCTTCGATGTGGAGTATCCTCTCCGTGATCAGATCCAACCTTCTCCTGTCAATGGTTTTTCAGGAACTCGTTGCAATTCAGGCGATTTTGCAGTAGAGATGAGTGCACGTCCTTCTACGCTGCCATCTTAACTCCACCCTCCTACATTTTTATCTTATGAATGGAAGACTATACCTCTTGACCTCTGTTACCAATTTTCCCCACCCCCACCTCCAACTGTTCTCCGTTCAGGCAATCATTACTCTGTTCTCTATATCAAGGAGTTCTGTTTCATTTTGCTTTCTTTGTTTTGTTTTCAAACCAGCCAAGGTGGTTAATCTTCCCAGGGCTAGATTCCATGACTGAGGTACCAATACAGGGCCTGAGCCCCTCAACTGTTAGGGAGGATATCCCTGTGATATCCCTCTCCTTTCTGGGTCACCCACCACAGGTGTGGTCCTGACTAGATCACTTCTACCCTCGTGCCAGACTCCAGCATCAATTTACATTCACCAACAATGTCTTTTTTTTTCGATTTCTTGATGATGGCCATTCTGATGGGTGTGAGGTGATATCTCATTGTAGTTTTGATTTGCATTTCTCTAATTATAAGTGAAGTTGAGCATCGTTTCATGTGTTTTTGGGTTATCTGTATGTCGTCGTTGGAGAGGTGTCTGTTTAGGTCCTTTTCCCATTTTTTGACTGGGTTGTTCATGTTTCCAGTGCTGAGTTGTCTGAGTTGCTTGTAGACTTTGGAGATGAATTCTTTGTCTGTTGTTTCATTTGCTATGATTTTCTCCCATTCTGCAGGTTGTCTGTTCAGCTCTTTTGTAATTTCTTTTGCTGTACAAAAGATTTTAACTTTCATTAGGTCCCACGTGTTCATTTTTCTTTTTAGGTCCGCTCTTCTAGTAGCCTTCCTTCCAGGGACTGCTCAAGGGCACTTCTAGTTCAAGGGGGCACTTGGACCCTACAAAGTAGGTCTGGCTCAGTCCCTTGTGGGCGTCACAGCTCCTTTCCCAGGTCTTGATCTGCAACAGGCTTTGCGCCTTAGGCCCACCGGGCCTCTCTGGCAGGTATGAGGTTTGACTTTTAAAAGCGCGATTGCGCCCTTTCTACCGTCTTGATGCTGCTTCGCCTTTGTTCTTCGATGTGGAGTATCCTCTCCGTGATCAGATCCAACCTTCTCCTGTCAATGGTTTTTCAGGAACTCGTTGCAATTCAGGCGATTTTGCAGTAGAGATGAGTGCACGTCCTTCTACGCTGCCATCTTAACTCCACCCTCCTACATTTTTATCTTATGAATGGAAGACTATACCTCTTGACCTCTGTTACCAATTTTCCCCACCCCCACCTCCAACTGTTCTCCGTTCAGGCAATCATTACTCTGTTCTCTATATCAAGGAGTTCTGTTTCATTTTGCTTTCTTTGTTTTGTTTTCAAACCAGCCAAGGTGGTTAATCTTCCCAGGGCTAGATTCCATGACTGAGGTACCAATACAGGGCCTGAGCCCCTCAACTGTTAGGGAGGATATCCCTGTGATATCCCTCTCCTTTCTGGGTCACCCACCACAGGTGTGGTCCTGACTAGATCACTTCTACCCTCGTGCCAGACTCCAGCTGGTTCTTTCTTTATAATATTGGTTGTAGAATAACTGTTCTGCTAGTCTTCATGCCATTCTCAGTGAAGAGTTGCTCTACATGTTGTTTGATATGGTCATGGCAGCAGGTGAGCTCAGAGTTTTCCTGTTCTAAAGATTTGATCCCATATCCCTCCTGATAAAACCTCCACAATTTTTGTTTGTTTCACCTCATTTTCACTTCACTTGAAGCTGCATCTCTTATTCAGTTTTTTTTTTTTTTTTTTTTTCATGGAGTGTTTCGTTTTCAGCAGACAAGTCTTTCATGTCATTGGTTAAATTTATTTCTAGGTATTTTATTCTTTCTGATGCAATTGTAAATGGGTTAGTTTTAATTTCTTTTGGATAGTTCACTATTAGTATATAGAAATGCAACATATTTTTGTATATCAATTTCTTTTTTTAACATTTATTTATTTATTTTGTGGGGGGTGGGGGGGGTGGACCACTTCTGTTGGTCTTTCATTCTATTCTAGTTTCATCCATCTTTGTTCTTTGGCCGGTGTAGGCCTCCCATTGCAGTGGCCTCTGTTGTCGCAGAGCACCGGCTCTGGGCGCATATGCTCCAGAGCTCCGGCTCAGCAATTGGACACATCGGTCCAGCCGCTCCGTGGCACGTAAGATCTTCCCAGGTCAGGGATCGAACCGGCACCTTGCACTGCAGGAACTCGTATTCAGCATTTTGCAGTAGAGATGAGTGCACGTCCTTCTACGCTGCCATCTTAACTCCACCCTCCTACATTTTTATCTTATGAATGGAAGACTATACCTCTTGACCTCTGTTACCAATTTTCCCCACCCCCACCTCCAACTGTTCTCCGTTCAGGCAATCATTACTCTGTTCTCTATATCAAGGAGTTCTGTTTCATTTTGCTTTCTTTGTTTTGTTTTCAAACCAGCCAAGGTGGTTAATCTTCCCAGGGCTAGATTCCATGACTGAGGTACCAATACAGGGCCTGAGCCCCTCAACTGTTAGGGAGGATATCCCTGTGATATCCCTCTCCTTTCTGGGTCACCCACCACAGGTGTGGTCCTGACTAGATCACTTCTACCCTCGTGCCAGACTCCAGCTGGTTCTTTCTTTATAATATTGGTTGTAGAATAACTGTTCTGCTAGTCTTCATGCCATTCTCAGTGAAGAGTTGCTCTACATGTTGTTTGATATGGTCATGGCAGCAGGTGAGCTCAGAGTTTTCCTGTTCTAAAGATTTGATCCCATATCCCTCCTGATAAAACCTCCACAATTTTTGTTTGTTTCACCTCATTTTCACTTCACTTGAAGCTGCATCTCTTATTCAGTTTTTTTTTTTTTTTTTTTTTTCATGGAGTGTTTCGTTTTCAGCAGACAAGTCTTTCATGTCATTGGTTAAATTTATTTCTAGGTATTTTATTCTTTCTGATGCAATTGTAAATGGGTTAGTTTTAATTTCTTTTGGATAGTTCACTATTAGTATATAGAAATGCAACATATTTTTGTATATCAATTTCTTTTTTTTTAACATTTATTTATTTATTTTGTGGGGGGAGGGAGGGGGGGTGGACCACTTCTGTTGGTCTTTCATTCTATTCTAGTTTCATCCATCTTTGTTCTTTGGCCGGTGTAGGCCTCCCATTGCAGTGGCCTCTGTTGTCGCAGAGCACCGGCTCTGGGCGCATATGCTCCAGAGCTCCGGCTCAGCAATTGGACACATCGGTCCAGCCGCTCCGTGGCACGTAAGATCTTCCCAGGTCAGGGATCGAACCGGCACCCCTTGCACTGCAAGGCAGTGTCCTTACCCATTGGACCACCAGGGAAGCCCTTGTATATCAATTTTGTATCCTTCCACATTGCTGAATTTTAGTTTAAATAGTTTTTTGGTGTACTCTGTGGGGTTTCCAAAGATTTCCAAGATATACAAAGTATCTTGTCATTTGGAAATAGGGACAGTTTTGTTTTTTTCTTTACAGTCTGAATAACTTTCTTTCTAATTTGAAGATTTTTTTCCCCCAATTGCTGTGACTGGTTGTTCAATTTGTTCACGTAAGACAGTTCACAGTAGTCTCATGGTCTTCTCTTTCCTTTTTGTTTATTTGAGCTCACCCTACCTGTTTTTCATTTTGGCTTGTCCAGCTTGTTGGTCAATTTGATTTATCTTTTCAAAGAACCAGCTCTTAGTTTCCCATTGGTTTTTTTTCTCTTGCTCTTTCAGTCTCTATTCCATTTTTTCCCTACTCTGATCTTTAGTATTTCCTTCTTTCCACTAATTTTGGGCTTCATTTGTTCTTTTTGTAGTTCCTCTAGGTGTGAAATTAGACTGAGATTTTCTTGTTTCTTGAGTCAGACCTGTACTGATATACACTTTCTTTTTAGAGCCACTTTTGCTTCATCCCATCAATTTTGGTATATTATATTTTTGTTTTCATTTGTCTATCTGTATTTAAAAAATTTTTTTGATTCTTCAATGATACATTGGTTATTGAGTAGCATATTGTTTAATCTCTACACATTTGTGATTTTTCCAGTTTTCTTCTTGTAATTGAGTTATCATTTCATACCACTGTGGTTCAGAGGTGATAGCTGATAGAATTTCAATTCTTGAAAATTTTATTGAGACTTGTTTTGTGGCCTAACATATGTTCTATGTTTTCTGGATGATCCAGTCATTGAAGTAAATGGAATGTACAAGTCCGCAACAATATTATACTGCTGTCAATGTCTCCCCTTAGGTCTTTTGACATTTGTTTTATATGTTTCGATGTGCCTATGTTGGGTGCATATGTATTTATAAATGTGATATCTTCTTGCTGGATTTACTTCTTTATCATTAGGTTTTTTTGACATTTGTTTATATGTTTCCCAGGTCAGGGATCGAACCGGCACCTTGCACTGCAAGGCAGTGTCCTTACCCATTGGACCACCAGGAAGCCCTTGTATATCAATTTTGTATCCTTCCACATTGCTGAATTTTAGTTTAAATAGTTTTTTGGTGTACTCTGTGGGGTTTCCAAAGATTTCCAAGATATACAAAGTATCTTGTCATTTGGAAATAGGGACAGTTTTGTTTTTTTCTTTACAGTCTGAATAACTTTCTTTCTAATTTGAAGATTTTTTTCCCCCAATTGCTGTGACTGGTTGTTCAATTTGTTCACGTAAGACAGTTCACAGTAGTCTCATGGTCTTCTCTTTCCTTTTTGTTTATTTGAGCTCACCCTACCTGTTTTTCATTTTGGCTTGTCCAGCTTGTTGGTCAATTTGATTTATCTTTTCAAAGAACCAGCTCTTAGTTTCCCATTGGTTTTTTTTCTCTTGCTCTTTCAGTCTCTATTCCATTTTTTCCCTACTCTGATCTTTAGTATTTCCTTCTTTCCACTAATTTTGGGCTTCATTTGTTCTTTTTGTAGTTCCTCTAGGTGTGAAATTAGACTGAGATTTTCTTGTTTCTTGAGTCAGACCTGTACTGATATACACTTTCTTTTTAGAGCCACTTTTGCTTCATCCCATCAATTTTGGTATATTATATTTTTGTTTTCATTTGTCTATCTGTATTTAAAAAATTTTTTTGATTCTTCAATGATACATTGGTTATTGAGTAGCATATTGTTTAATCTCTACACATTTGTGATTTTTCCAGTTTTCTTCTTGTAATTGAGTTATCATTTCATACCACTGTGGTTCAGAGGTGATAGCTGATAGAATTTCAATTCTTGAAAATTTTATTGAGACTTGTTTTGTGGCCTAACATATGTTCTATGTTTTCTGGATGATCCAGTCATTGAAGTAAATGGAATGTACAAGTCCGCAACAATATTATACTGCTGTCAATGTCTCCCCTTAGGTCTTTTGACATTTGTTTTATATGTTTCGATGTGCCTATGTTGGGTGCATATGTATTTATAAATGTGATATCTTCTTGCTGGATTTACTTCTTTATCATTAGGTAATATCCTTGTTTTCTAATTATAGTTTTTGTTTTAAAGTCTGTTTTGTCTAATGTGAGTATAATTAGACAAGCCTACTTTTTATTTCCATTTGCATAGAACATCTTTCTCTATCCCTTCAGTTTTCAGGCCCTATGTGTCCTTACTTCCAAAGTGAAGTCTCTTATAGGCATATAGCTGAGTCCTGTTTTTTAACCCACTCAGCCACTCTATATCTTTTGATTGCAAAATGCCCATTACCTCCTTTTTCCCTAGGAATAAAAGTGATATATTTATTTTACTACAAGGAAGGAGGATCATATTACCATATTTGTATATATTTATTGGTCATTAAGATTTTTTTCTTACTTGCCTATTTGTTTTCTTTGTCAATTTTGGATGAGATACTGAGCTTTACCTTATGGTTTTCAAATTGGTTTGTGTATTAGGGATTTCAGCCTTCAATGTATCACATATGTTAAAATAGATTTTTTAAAAAATAGTTTTAGTTTTTTGTGGCAAATATATATCTATAACATAAAATTTGGCATAGTGGCTTCCCTGGTGGTCCAGTGGGTAAAGACACCGCCTTGCAGTACAACAGGCGCCAGTTAGATCCCTGGCCTGGGAAGATCCCAAGTGCCTGGGAGTGGCTGGACTGATGTGTCCAACTACTGAGCTGGAGCTCTGCAGTGCACGTGCCCAGAGCCAGTGCTCTGCAGCGAGATGGGAGGCCCACACAGGCCAAAGAACAACAATGGATGAAAATAAATAGCAATTCTATATTTGACATTTTCCTCTTGTTATTGAGTTATCATTTCATACCACTGTGGTTCAGAGGTGATAGCTGATAGAATTTCAATTCTTGAAAATTTTATTGAGACTTGTTTTGTGGCCTAACATATGTTCTATGTTTTCTGGATGATCCAGTCATTGAAGTAAATGGAATGTACAAGTCCGCAACAATATTATACTGCTGTCAATGTCTCCCCTTAGGTCTTTTGACATTTGTTTTATATGTTTCGATGTGCCTATGTTGGGTGCATATGTATTTATAAATGTGATATCTTCTTGCTGGATTTACTTCTTTATCATTAGGTAATATCCTTGTTTTCTAATTATAGTTTTTGTTTTAAAGTCTGTTTTGTCTAATGTGAGTATAATTAGACAAGCCTACTTTTTATTTCCATTTGCATAGAACATCTTTCTCTATCCCTTCAGTTTTCAGGCCCTATGTGTCCTTACTTCCAAAGTGAAGTCTCTTATAGGCATATAGCTGAGTCCTGTTTTTTAACCCACTCAGCCACTCTATATCTTTTGATTGCAAAATGCCCATTACCTCCTTTTTCCCTAGGAATAAAAGTGATATATTTATTTTACTACAAGGAAGGAGGATCATATTACCATATTTGTATATATTTATTGGTCATTAAGATTTTTTTCTTACTTGCCTATTTGTTTTCTTTGTCAATTTTGGATGAGATACTGAGCTTTACCTTATGGTTTTCAAATTGGTTTGTGTATTAGGGATTTCAGCCTTCAATGTATCACATATGTTAAAATAGATTTTTTAAAAAATAGTTTTAGTTTTTTGTGGCAAATATATATCTATAACATAAAATTTGGCATAGTGGTTTCCCCTGGTGGTCCAGTGGGTAAAGACACCGCCTTGCAGTACAACAGGCGCCAGTTAGATCCCTGGCCTGGGAAGATCCCAAGTGCCTGGGAGTGGCTGGACTGATGTGTCCAACTACTGAGCTGGAGCTCTGCAGTGCACGTGCCCAGAGCCAGTGCTCTGCAGCGAGATGGGAGGCCCACACAGGCCAAAGAACAACAATGGATGAAAATAAATAGCAATTCTATATTTGACATTTTGAGAAACCACCAAACTGCAGTTACTTTGTGTGCCTTAGAAATGCCACTAGCCATCTAAAAGCAGAAACTATGTGCTTCGTTAGCATAATTGGCAGGTTCATATCATTCATCTTCCTTTTTTAAAAAATTATTTATTTATTTATTTTGGGGGGGTGGGGAGGGGAGCAGGCGGGCTACTTCTATTGGTCTTTCATTTGTCTAGTTTCATCCATCTTTGTTCTTTGGCCGGTGTAGGCCTCCCATCGCGGTGGCGTCTGTTGTCGCAGAGCACCGGCTCTGGGCGCATGCACTCCAGAGCTCAGGCTCTGTAATTGGACACATGGGTCCAGCCGCTCCGCGGCATGTGGGATCTTCCCAGGCCAGGGATCGAACCGGCGCCCCTTGCACTGCAAGGTGGTGTCCTTACCCACTGGACCACCAGGGAAGCCCTCATCTTCCTTTTTAATAGAGGAATATTTTAAGTGGAAATTAGAACAGCCTCCTCAGTCTTTTTATTGAAATGTTTGTTGAGTATATCACAATTCTATCATTACAGAGTTGTCTTGCTGAACTGTAAGCCTACATATAGGTATCGTGAGTGAACCTTGAAACTTAAAATTTAGAGGTTACTGTCCATTTATTTATTTGAATAAATTGTTTTGTCTCATGACAAAGATATACTGCATTTTATTTTTTGGTTTCATTTTGGTGAAGAATAAATATTTGAATACCAGCCTTGGTACTCAGAAGTCATGGAATATGTCTCAATGTGCCAACATAGATTTTTTAAAAAATAGTTTTAGTTTTTTGTGGCAAATATATATCTATAACATAAAATTTGGCATAGTGGCTTCCCTGGTGGTCCAGTGGGTAAAGACACCGCCTTGCAGTACAACAGGCGCCAGTTAGATCCCTGGCCTGGGAAGATCCCAAGTGCCTGGGAGTGGCTGGACTGATGTGTCCAACTACTGAGCTGGAGCTCTGCAGTGCACGTGCCCAGAGCCAGTGCTCTGCAGCGAGATGGGAGGCCCACACAGGCCAAAGAACAACAATGGATGAAAATAAATAGCAATTCTATATTTGACATTTTGAGAAACCACCAAACTGCAGTTACTTTGTGTGCCTTAGAAATGCCACTAGCCATCTAAAAGCAGAAACTATGTGCTTCGTTAGCATAATTGGCAGGTTCATATCATTCATCTTCCTTTTTTAAAAAATTATTTATTTATTTATTTTGGGGAGGGAAGGGAGCAGGCGGGCTACTTCTATTGGTCTTTCATTTGTCTAGTTTCATCCATCTTTGTTCTTTGGCCGGTGTAGGCCTCCCATCGCGGTGGCGTCTGTTGTCGCAGAGCACCGGCTCTGGGCGCATGCACTCCAGAGCTCAGGCTCTGTAATTGGACACATGGGTCCAGCCGCTCCGCGGCATGTGGGATCTTCCCAGGCCAGGGATCGAACCGGCGCCCCTTGCACTGCAAGGTGGTGTCCTTACCCACTGGACCACCAGGGAAGCCCTCATCTTCCTTTTTAATAGAGGAATATTTTAAGTGGAAATTAGAACAGCCTCCTCAGTCTTTTTATTGAAATGTTTGTTGAGTATATCACAATTCTATCATTACAGAGTTGTCTTGCTGAACTGTAAGCCTACATATAGGTATCGTGAGTGAACCTTGAAACTTAAAATTTAGAGGTTACTGTCCATTTATTTATTTGAATAAATTGTTTTGTCTCATGACAAAGATATACTGCATTTTATTTTTGGTATTGTAAGAAAGGTTTCATTTTGGTGAAGAATAAATATTTGAATACCAGCCTTGGTACTCAGAAGTCATGGAATATGTCTCAATGTGCCAACATAGATTAATCTAAAGTTGGGTCTTAAAGGCATTTCCTTATTTGCACCTGAGGATATTTTAAACAACTTTATCTTGATTGCCTAAAAATTTTGACATAGAAAAACTGAAGCCATTTTTTAATCAACCAACCTTTGAGTGTAAATTGTTAATGTGGACCTGAAGCATTAGAAATTTTAAGTTGAAGAGAAATCTAGATCTACAACCTACTGAAGTAAAAAAAAAAGTGTTCCTTGACTTACTAAAATATAAGATGATTCCTCAACAGTAACCCAATTTACTCTTGTCAGCATATCACATACTGGAGCTATTGGGACCAAAGACCAAATAAAAAAATTAATATCCTACTAAAAGACTGAACATTAAGTGCACCCTGGGACACTGAGAATAAGTTTGGCTCATTTCTGTTAATATAAAGCCCAGCGAACTCAATTTACAGAAGAAGAAACTGGAGGTAATCCAATTCAGAATGACACAATATCTTTTTTTTTTTTTTTAATATTTTTACAGAGTTTTGCTGTTCACAGGCATGTATGCTCCAATATTAGTAATATGCATATCCCTGGTCCCCTTCCACCTCCCAGTCCCCTTATCCTACCCTTCCAAGCTGTTGCACCAAGCCCTTGTAGGAACTGCTATTCCCGCAGCACAATGACAATAGCTACCTTTTTCACATAGTAGAACTTGTGTAGTAAATAGAACATCCAATATGGTTTCAGAAGACCTGTCCAAGTTTGAATTCCATCTCCATCACATACTACTTATGAGACTTTAGGCAAATAACTTCACTTTTCTGAACATCACTTTCTTCCTTTTTGTAAAAGAAGGATTAAAAAAATTATTTAACAGAATTACTGAGAAGATCAAAGAGCTTTCCACATTGGAAAGCCCTATACTAATAACTGTCAAGTGAAGGGGATTTTGCCCTGAGAATACACCTGGCACTGTTTAGAGACATTTTTAGCTGTCAAAACTGGGAGAGGGTGAACTGACATCCACTGGGTAGAAAGCAGGGATAAGATATACTGCATTTTATTTTTGGTATTGTAAGAAAGGTTTCATTTTGGTGAAGAATAAATATTTGAATACCAGCCTTGGTACTCAGAAGTCATGGAATATGTCTCAATGTGCCAACATAGATTAATCTAAAGTTGGGTCTTAAAGGCATTTCCTTATTTGCACCTGAGGATATTTTAAACAACTTTATCTTGATTGCCTAAAAATTTTGACATAGAAAAACTGAAGCCATTTTTTAATCAACCAACCTTTGAGTGTAAATTGTTAATGTGGACCTGAAGCATTAGAAATTTTAAGTTGAAGAGAAATCTAGATCTACAACCTACTGAAGTAAAAAAAAAAGTGTTCCTTGACTTACTAAAATATAAGATGATTCCTCAACAGTAACCCAATTTACTCTTGTCAGCATATCACATACTGGAGCTATTGGGACCAAAGACCAAATAAAAAAATTAATATCCTACTAAAAGACTGAACATTAAGTGCACCCTGGGACACTGAGAATAAGTTTGGCTCATTTCTGTTAATATAAAGCCCAGCGAACTCAATTTACAGAAGAAGAAACTGGAGGTAATCCAATTCAGAATGACACAATATCTTTTTTTTTTTTTTTAATATTTTTACAGAGTTTTGCTGTTCACAGGCATGTATGCTCCAATATTAGTAATATGCATATCCCTGGTCCCCTTCCACCTCCCAGTCCCCTTATCCTACCCTTCCAAGCTGTTGCACCAAGCCCTTGTAGGAACTGCTATTCCCGCAGCACAATGACAATAGCTACCTTTTTCACATAGTAGAACTTGTGTAGTAAATAGAACATCCAATATGGTTTCAGAAGACCTGTCCAAGTTTGAATTCCATCTCCATCACATACTACTTATGAGACTTTAGGCAAATAACTTCACTTTTCTGAACATCACTTTCTTCCTTTTTGTAAAAGAAGGATTAAAAAAATTATTTAACAGAATTACTGAGAAGATCAAAGAGCTTTCCACATTGGAAAGCCCTATACTAATAACTGTCAAGTGAAGGGGATTTTGCCCTGAGAATACACCTGGCACTGTTTAGAGACATTTTTAGCTGTCAAAACTGGGAGAGGGTGAACTACTGACATCCACTGGGTAGAAAGCAGGGATGCTGCCAAACATCCCATAATGCACAGAACAGCCCATTAGAACAAAGAATTATATAGTCTAAAACATCAGTAATCCTGAGGTTGAATAACCTTGTTCTGTATTATTACTTACTTTTGTGTAGTGAGACACCAATGCCTTTGACTTCATTGCTATATTCTCAGTCAATAGTTTAGGGTCTTACTAAGAGGTTTCTTCTTCAGTCATTCCCCAAGTAATATAACCATGATAACTGCCACTTTAACTACATAGCTTTACATTAAAAGATGCTCAACATTACTCATTATTAGAGAAATGCAAAGCAAAATTACAATGAGGTAGTAGGTATTAGGACCTCACAACAGTCAGAATGGCCATGATCAAAACAACCTACAAACAATAAATGCTAAAGAGGATATGGAGAAAAAGGAACCCTTCTGAACTATTGGTGGGAATGTAAATTGATATGACCACTATGGAGAACAGTATGGAGATTCCTTAAAAAACTAGAAATAAAACTATCCTATCATCCAACAATCCCACTACTGGACATATATACCTTGAGATTTCCATAATTGAAAATGATACATGTACCCTCATGTTCATAGCAGAACTGTTTACAATAGTTAGGAAATGGAAGCAACTACGTATTAACTGACAGATGAATGGATAAAGAAGATGTATATATATATATATATATGTATATATATATATACATCTATCTATCTGTCTATCTATATATATATATATACATACACATACACACACACACACACACACATACAGTGGAATATTACTCATCCATAGAAAATGAATTTGAGTCAGTTCTAGTGAGGTGGATGAAATTAGAGCCTGTTAGAGTGAAGTAAGTCATAAAGAGAAAAACAAATATTGGATATTAACACACACACACATAGATATATGGAATACAGAAAGATGGTATTGAGGAATCTATTTGCAGGGAAGGAATGCAGAGGCAGATACAGAGAACAGACTTGTGGACATGGTGGGAGAGGAGAGAGTAGGATGAATGTTAAAAGCAGCATAGACATATCTATACTATCGTGTAGGAAATAGATAGCTGGTGAGAAGTTGCCAAGGAACCCAGCCTGGCACTCTGTGATGACCCAGAGAGGTGGGACAGGGGGAGGATAGGGAGGTGATCTATGTATAATTATGGCTGATTTGTGCCATTGTACGGCAGAAACCAGCACACCACTGTAAATGCTTTCCTCCAATTAAAAACTAATATAAAAATACATAAAAAGATGAACACATGGTTTTACCTAGTTTATCACCCTTCTCTAACCAACATGCACCAATCACATGTCTATAGAGAAAGACTAGCAACCTATGACTTGAACATGCTAAGCCCTAGACACCAGACTCTTAACTGTGTCATCTAAGCACTCAAGTTAGATGATGGGCTCTACATGAAATGGTGAAGAGTTAGAGGTACCAACAGGAGGACAGAGGCCTGGTGTTCAAGCAGTAACTGGCAAAATAGCTCTGTCAGACTAGACTGAATGCCCATGAGGCTGTGAGCAATCATGAACACAGTCAGAGAATACCTTAGAAATTCACAGAAGCAGAATACCTATTTGACTAAACTGTTTGACTTAGTATGGTGGTCTCTGGTTGTCTCTCTGAAAACTGAGACTTGGGGAGGGAAGTCATAATCATGAATGAGGATGGAAGCTTTGGGATAGCAGCTCTCACCATTCCTGTTGCTATGGAGGGAGCAGGGCAGCACATCCTCCTTTCCTACCCAGGTCAAGAACCATGAAAAAAAAGAAAACATATGCTTTTTTCATATGCGCTGGATGTATGGTTTCACTGCACAGGTTCATAAGCAAAAGAGAAAATATACCATTTCCAAATTAGCACAGAAAAGTTCAGGTAGATGTTTAGTCAGTTAATTCAACATTTTGAAAAAAAAAAAACAAACACCTATTCACACTAGCTGTCAGATTCAGACTGTGTCTGCACATATACACTGATCTGACTAAGTCAGTCCATGGTTCATGAAGCTGGTGAATAGACATCATTTGAAGAGATGATACTTTTTGAATCTCTCAGAAATATAACTTTAACCTGACTTCAAGTGACTCACAAAATTATGTATCTCTCTAAAATTATACCGGTAATTATGAATACCCCAATTAATACAGAAATGCCTTTATTTTCTCAGTGGACAGGGATATGAAAAAAAGAAAAGTGCACATGCTGCTCAATAGACATGATTAAATCTAGATGATTCAGTCAGAAACTCGATTCAGAGAAAAGCTGTTTATCCCAACGAGTCATCCTTTATGCTTTGTTGATGCAGAAGGTGCCTTAATTTCTCTAACATATAGAGGAGGTAGAGCCTGATGTCCAAATATGCTATACAGAATGCAGGCTTTTTTATACACTGTTATCAGATAAGGACTTGAAGCACATTTTTAAAGACTCTTGGGAGGCCACTGAACTTGGATCATTCTTAGCTAAGTTATCTAAAACACTTCAAATACTTTAAAATAAGACTAATCCCTGCACTGGTGGGTTGAAAACTTTTCTTATCCCCAGGGCACTAAAATAATACCCTTCGGAACAGTAGGTGAAGTATTTTTAGGCGACAGCTCTCCAGTTATAACAAGGCAAGTCAATTTTTAGGAATTAGGGATGCTAATCACGGTGTCTCAAGATGTGCATTGCCGGGGAGTGGAATATAAGACCACAAACTGACATGACTGCAATGTGCTATGCTCCTCGAAGGAGATGTGCAATCATGACAAGTCAGGATCTGCGAAATATTTTGCAATTTTATTTGGGCTGGTTTTTTGAAAACTGAGACTTGGGGAGGGAAGTCATAATCATGAATGAGGATGGAAGCTTTGGGATAGCAGCTCTCACCATTCCTGTTGCTATGGAGGGAGCAGGGCAGCACATCCTCCTTTCCTACCCAGGTCAAGAACCATGAAAAAAAAGAAAACATATGCTTTTTTCATATGCGCTGGATGTATGGTTTCACTGCACAGGTTCATAAGCAAAAGAGAAAATATACCATTTCCAAATTAGCACAGAAAAGTTCAGGTAGATGTTTAGTCAGTTAATTCAACATTTTGAAAAAAAAAAAACAAACACCTATTCACACTAGCTGTCAGATTCAGACTGTGTCTGCACATATACACTGATCTGACTAAGTCAGTCCATGGTTCATGAAGCTGGTGAATAGACATCATTTGAAGAGATGATACTTTTTGAATCTCTCAGAAATATAACTTTAACCTGACTTCAAGTGACTCACAAAATTATGTATCTCTCTAAAATTATACCGGTAATTATGAATACCCCAATTAATACAGAAATGCCTTTATTTTCTCAGTGGACAGGGATATGAAAAGGAAAAGTGCACATGCTGCTCAATAGACATGATTAAATCTAGATGATTCAGTCAGAAACTCGATTCAGAGAAAAGCTGTTTATCCCAACGAGTCATCCTTTATGCTTTGTTGATGCAGAAGGTGCCTTAATTTCTCTAACATATAGAGGAGGTAGAGCCTGATGTCCAAATATGCTATACAGAATGCAGGCTTTTTTATACACTGTTATCAGATAAGGACTTGAAGCACATTTTTAAAGACTCTTGGGAGGCCACTGAACTTGGATCATTCTTAGCTAAGTTATCTAAAACACTTCAAATACTTTAAAATAAGACTAATCCCTGCACTGGTGGGTTGAAAACTTTTCTTATCCCCAGGGCACTAAAATAATACCCTTCGGAACAGTAGGTGAAGTATTTTTAGGCGACAGCTCTCCAGTTATAACAAGGCAAGTCAATTTTTAGGAATTAGGGATGCTAATCACGGTGTCTCAAGATGTGCATTGCCGGGGAGTGGAATATAAGACCACAAACTGACATGACTGCAATGTGCTATGCTCCCTCGAAGGAGATGTAAATGGGAGGGAGACCCAGCTTCCTAGTCCCGCCACGGTTTGATCCATCATAAAGGTCAAGATAATTGGCCACATACAGCAAAATCAACACCACTCGCTCTCTCCTAGCCTAGCAGATAAGCATAGAAACTCAGCTTCCTGCAGGGCTAAGTGGTGGCTAGCCTAGGTGGAGGAGGAGAAGGTCTGAAAATATGCATGTAAGAACACAAGGCACTGTAATGATGCCATCAAATTTAGCATTAAATATATTTAACAATCAATTCAGATACCGTGGGTTGCCCCCAAACATGCATGAAATACTTCCAGGGTTTTACCAGACTGCATACTCTTTCGTGTTTATGCCTTTCTAGTGTTTTTGGACTTTAAAAGCTCTCAACACTATAGATGTACTTGTGTTAACAAATGAAATTGCAATAAATGCAATTTCTCCTTTAATGGCATCATTAAAGTATGGCTATCTGTGAATTCAATGTCCCTAAAATGTCCCAATTAGTCTTACAACCCAAGGCTAAGGTAGGCATTGACTAAAATAAAGTGTGTCAGAAAATTCACATAAAAGTAAAATAATTGAGATACTAAAAGCTGCCAATGGATTAAGAGTTTCACATCTAATAGGAATCTATTTACAGAGATTACCAAAGGCATGTACTTATTTTAAAATGTGAAGTCCATGATTTGAATGTAAAAAGTGAACAAGACCACCAATTTCTGTCACCACACTGTGGTTGTATGCAGGACCTCAAGAATGTGTGACCAGTTAATAGGATACTGGGTCAGGAAGTCTCTGTCTCTGGTTCAGTGTCATGCTATTCTTGTCTTAAAATTCTAAGTATTTTATATTCCTGCATTTTCACCTTGTCTGGGGACCCACATATTTTGTAGCTGGTGCTGACTGTGTGACCAGTTTAAGCCCTACACATATGTTCCTATCTTAGGCTTTCTGGTATGACTCTTCATGAGAAATAGCACCCTCAAAGAATAACCCAAATGGAACAAGAGGTAGAGTGAAGGAGAAGGGGAAGCATTTTAGGGAAGCTGAAAATGTAAAGACAAAAGTAATTATGGAGTTTCAAGAAGTGATTGAATCATTCCACTCCCAGGAAGCTGAGCTAAAAACATAATGTAGAAAAGCAGTTCTTTGATTGCTAACCAGAAGTCACTATGGGGAGAAAGAAACCCAATGTTTGAACCATAGGACGTTGAGAAGCAAATTAATTTGAGTTCTTTTCTGAACTTCATTTAAGAGGACTAACTGGAACCATTTCAAAAAGAACAGTTAAAGGGCTGCTGACATATGCTCAAGTTGGTCCTAATTAGCACTCGGAGTAGGTTTGTCACAGAGGAAGTAGAAGCATACAACTATGCTTAAGTATTAGCAGCGATTACAAGTATGCCAGTGGGTGGGAGTGGGTAAGATTATTTACTTTATCAAATGGAAGAGCGAATCATGGAGAAAGAGCTTGCAAAAGAAAAAAGTAGGCACTTTGAGGGGAGTGTATGGGAAAATAACTGAAAACAGTATGAAAAGAGTATTATAGCATACAAAACGCTCAAAAGAGTCTGTGAGGACTTACTGCATGGGCACTAATGAGCACTAATAAGCTCTCCAGGATTTGAGGCCTAAGGCTATTAGTGTATTAAAAGTTCTCACACTTGTTCACAATAGGTTATATCTAGGCAATCCTCCCTCCAGGAAGATAAATTGTACTCAGATGCAGAATAATAACTAATGTATGTAGAGTGCATCATAATTTACATACATGATCTTTTACATAAAAGATTTTTTACGCTTGTAACATCCCCGTAATGTGCATCGTATAATACCACTCAACAGATGAGATAATGAGACTCAGAAAAGGAAAGCGAATTCCCTAAGAACACAAGCCAGAAGGTAATAGTCATCTTATTTCAAAACCTGTGCTTTCTCCACCATAAATATAGTGACTGGCATGAAATATGTTCTACTGCCAAAACAAGGTTAATAGTAATAACCACCACCACAGGGTCTCTTCAAAAGACCTTCTTGCTTCCCTTATTTTTCCCTTCTTCTTACCATCTGTCATTCCATCTCCATCTAATACATAGACTTCTGGGTGAATTCTCGTTTAAAAAAAGAATCTTAAACACCTCTAAGTTTTTTCTAGATCTATGGTCACTAAATCATATGCAACTTTTGGCGACCCCATGGACTATAACCCGCCAGGCTCCTGTCCATGGGATTTCCCAGTCAAGCCTACAGGAGTGGGTTGCCATTTCCTTCTCCAGGGTATCTCCCAGACCCAGGGCTTAAACCCAGGTTTCCTGCATTGCAGGAGGATTCTTTATCAAATGAGCCTAGGAATGACCCTTGTAATGTGTCTAATCATCAGTTTGGTACTTTTAAAATTTAAAGTTTCCAGAGGATGGCAATCAGGTGTAATTGGAGTATGTGCCAGAAATGGCTTTCATGTGAGTACGGCAGGTATTGCAGGGGTCTGGAAGGCAGCTGACATTAAGTAAAACTTGTGAGGTAAACAAAAGTCAGGTTTTGTAGCTCTTTGCTTCTTCCCTTGCCCTTTCCTCCTCAGTCTCTAGTCCGTCTTTCAATCACTCTGATAAAAGTTCAGCTTTAACTGAGATGCTAAGAACTTTCGAAAACCCTGTATTTTAAAAGGGAATTTAAAAAAGAAACATAAGTTTTTAAAACAAATTAAAGGAGGGGAAGGTGGGAATTTGAGAAGAGAGGGTGAGTACTCTAAATTTCCCCTGCTGAACATTTCTGCTTTCTGTTCCGACTCTGGGTTTCCAAGAACCTATCTTAACAGTCTTCACATCTCTGCTTCCAGTTTGTTTACAAGAGAATGACTAAACAAAGGCTTCAAGCCTTGACCTCAGAGTGATTGCTAACACAGCTCTAGACTGGAGTACTTGATTTCAGAAATGTGATACTACCAGTGGCTCTGGCCACGTGCACAAGAGACAATATTCTCCTTTGCTACACTGCATTTTGGCCGAAAAATAAGTTGAGAAATTTATGCAAGAAGCCAAAGAATGCAACTTCCCTTATATCCTACTTTCTCATCAACCCATGGCATGCTGGTTTCTGTCCCCACCACAACCCTGAAATTGACCTCACCAAGGTTACCAGCAATCTTCTTGCTTCTACCACTCTTCTGTTCTTGCAGTATTTTTGTCCTTCTACATTCCTGACACCCTCTGTTTTTGATACGCACCTACCTGTTTGGCTATCCAACTCCCTTGTACACTTGCTTGCTTTGTCACTCCCATTAAGATCGGTATTCCAGAAGAACTTGGGCTTCCCTGGTGGTTTAGAGTGTAAAGAATCCGAATGCCAATGTAGGGTTTAATCCCTGGGCCAGAAAGATCCTCTGGAGAAGGGCATCTTCTCCAATATTCTTGCCGGGAGAACGCCATGGACAGAGGAGCCTGGTAGGCTATAGTTCATGGGGTTACAAAAAGTCAGACACAACTATGTGACTAACACACACACACACGAATTTATCTCGGCCTTTGAGCTCTTCGTCTTCCATACAGTTTCCTGAGGTGTCCTCACATGTTACCAGATTTGGTTGCTCCTTACATGCTAATCCCAAGAATCCCATCTCAGTCCGATTTTTTTTTTAACCTGACTAGTTTATCCCAAATATATCTCAATAGGCCTGAATCTGCACTGTTATTCCTGAACCACTCAGTCTTTTGTTCCTCCTGACCTCAATAATGGAAACATTACCAAGTTAGAAACTCAGGCATCGGTCTTGACTCTGCTGTGCCTCCCTTCATCTATTACTGAATCCTGTGATCTCTGCCTCCCAAACCTCCCTCCAGTCCATCCCCTCCTCTGTATCCCCACTGCTAAACCCTGGTCCAGGCCAGCCTCATCTCATGCCTGCATTACTGTGAGATAGTCTCTTACCAAGCCCCTTTGCCTCCTGCCCTGTTCACCTCCGTTTGTGACGTCACAGTCAGATTGATGGCTCTTGAATGTAAACTTGATTATGTCATTCTCCAGCTCTCCACTATGCTCATGGTTTTCTGGATAATCTCACCACTGCCAACCTCCCCAAACTCATCTATCTAACTCAGCCCTGATCCTGGTATTTCAGTCACACTGAATTTTCCTCCCACATTCTTCTTCTCTGCCTTTCCCCAGGCCTCCCCATATTTATTCCTTTTTACCTGACATTTCTTCCTTGAGTAATTCTTCATCATCCTTCCATCTTCATTTAGACAACATTTCCTCCCCCAAATCTTTTCTGAGTCCCTACCCAATGCCCTGCTTCAAGCCTAGCTCCTTCTCCCTTTTGCTCCTGTAGCCCCTCTATTGCCCTTATTGACAAAATGTGTCACCTCGAGACACAGCTATTTATTTACTAATCTGTAACCTCATCAGATGCTGTCAGAGGACATAGGCTTGTTTATTATAGTTCAATGCCAATGTAGGGTTTAATCCCTGGGCCAGAAAGATCCTCTGGAGAAGGGCATCTTCTCCAATATTCTTGCCGGGAGAACGCCATGGACAGAGGAGCCTGGTAGGCTATAGTTCATGGGGTTACAAAAAGTCAGACACAACTATGTGACTAACACACACACACACGAATTTATCTCGGCCTTTGAGCTCTTCGTCTTCCATACAGTTTCCTGAGGTGTCCTCACATGTTACCAGATTTGGTTGCTCCTTACATGCTAATCCCAAGAATCCCATCTCAGTCCGATTTTTTTTTTAACCTGACTAGTTTATCCCAAATATATCTCAATAGGCCTGAATCTGCACTGTTATTCCTGAACCACTCAGTCTTTTGTTCCTCCTGACCTCAATAATGGAAACATTACCAAGTTAGAAACTCAGGCATCGGTCTTGACTCTGCTGTGGCACCCTTCATCTATTACTGAATCCTGTGATCTCTGCCTCCCAAACCTCCCTCCAGTCCATCCCCTCCTCTGTATCCCCACTGCTAAACCCTGGTCCAGGCCAGCCTCATCTCATGCCTGCATTACTGTGAGATAGTCTCTTACCAAGCCCCTTTGCCTCCTGCCCTGTTCACCTCCGTTTGTGACGTCACAGTCAGATTGATGGCTCTTGAATGTAAACTTGATTATGTCATTCTCCAGCTCTCCACTATGCTCATGGTTTTCTGGATAATCTCACCACTGCCAACCTCCCCAAACTCATCTATCTAACTCAGCCCTGATCCTGGTATTTCAGTCACACTGAATTTTCCTCCCACATTCTTCTTCTCTGCCTTTCCCCAGGCCTCCCCATATTTATTCCTTTTTACCTGACATTTCTTCCTTGAGTAATTCTTCATCATCCTTCCATCTTCATTTAGACAACATTTCCTCCCCCAAATCTTTTCTGAGTCCCTACCCAATGCCCTGCTTCAAGCCTAGCTCCTTCTCCCTTTTGCTCCTGTAGCCCCTCTATTGCCCTTATTGACAAAATGTGTCACCTCGAGACACAGCTATTTATTTACTAATCTGTAACCTCATCAGATGCTGTCAGAGGACATAGGCTTGTTTATTATAGTTCACCATTGTGGTCTCAGTACTTAACATAGAGCCTGCAACAAAGTAGGTACTTACTAAATAGCTCTTGAATGAATAAGTAAACTTGGTGGTAAATCTATTCTTCAAAAAGCTTTATAGTATAAAGTCAGATAAAATTTTAAAAATAAAACATATGCAGTAAGAATAAACCAAGTAAACCTTCTGATTTAGAGAACTTGGTTCTGTGAACACTCAGCCTCAAAGCTGAATATTTAAATTATTGGTCACTAATAAAGAACTATGCTGATATAGTTTGTGATACCTGCCTGGGAGTCTTAATCACAGGTCACTAGGCCAATTAAAAACCAGAAAGGGCAGATAATGCAAAGATGCAGAGGGGAAACCCAAACAGTCTGCATAGTCATAGGTGGCCAAAGTTTGTTTCTAGGGATATCCTTTGGGTCACCTACCCCCTGACCAGCAACTGCACTATTGTTTCTTCTCCTTTATAGCAGGCTTGGGATGTCCCATGGAGTCAGCCTCTTCTGGTCCCATCCTGCCCCCAACACTAGAGCTGGGAGTGCAGCTCAGTGTCATTTTGGGTAGGGTGCCAGAATCTTGAGGATGGTCATCCTTAGATTGCTGAGAATTGTGCTGACTAGGGAGGCACTAGCCACATGAGGCTATGGAGAACTGAAAATGCGGTTAGTAAAACAGAGGAACTAAGTTTTAAATTTAATTTAAAAACTAAATTTCATGTAAAACTTTTGAATATATTTGGAACAACAGATATGTGAGTTTGCTTTTTCAATTGTCAATTTATGTAATGTAAATCAAGTCTTTCTAATCAAAATTTAGCTCCTATATTGAGATGTGGTACAAGTGTAGAATATATACCAGATTTTGAAGCTTCAGTAGGAAGAAAACCACAAGATATCTCATTAAATTATATTAATTACACATTAGAATGATAATATTTTGGATATGTGTGGTTAAAGGAATGTTAAAATCTTTTCTGAGTCCCTACCCAATTGCTCACTGGGTAGCCCTCTATTGCCCTTATTGACAAAATGTGTCACCTCGAGACACAGCTATTTATTTACTAATCTGTAACCTCATCAGATGCTGTCAGAGGACATAGGCTTGTTTATTATAGTTCACCATTGTGGTCTCAGTACTTAACATAGAGCCTGCAACAAAGTAGGTACTTACTAAATAGCTCTTGAATGAATAAGTAAACTTGGTGGTAAATCTATTCTTCAAAAGCTTTATAGTATAAAGTCAGATAAAATTTTAAAAATAAAACATATGCAGTAAGAATAAACCAAGTAAACCTTCTGATTTAGAGAACTTGGTTCTGTGAACACTCAGCCTCAAAGCTGAATATTTAAATTATTGGTCACTAATAAAGAACTATGCTGATATAGTTTGTGATACCTGCCTGGGAGTCTTAATCACAGGTCACTAGGCCAATTAAAAACCAGAAAGGGCAGATAATGCAAAGATGCAGAGGGAACCAAGCAGTCTGCATAGTCATAGGTGGCCAAAGTTTGTTTCTAGGGATATCCTTTGGGTCACCTACCCCCTGACCAGCAACTGCACTATTGTTTCTTCTCCTTTATAGCAGGCTTGGGATGTCCCATGGAGTCAGCCTCTTCTGGTCCCATCCTGCCCCCAACACTAGAGCTGGGAGTGCAGCTCAGTGTCATTTTGGGTAGGGTGCCAGAATCTTGAGGATGGTCATCCTTAGATTGCTGAGAATTGTGCTGACTAGGGAGGCACTAGCCACATGAGGCTATGGAGAACTGAAAATGCGGTTAGTAAAACAGAGGAACTAAGTTTTAAATTTAATTTAAAAACTAAATTTCATGTAAAACTTTTGAATATATTTGGAACAACAGATATGTGAGTTTGCTTTTTCAATTGTCAATTTATGTAATGTAAATCAAGTCTTTCTAATCAAAATTTAGCTCCTATATTGAGATGTGGTACAAGTGTAGAATATATACCAGATTTTGAAGCTTCAGTAGGAAGAAAACCACAAGATATCTCATTAAATTATATTAATTACACATTAGAATGATAATATTTTGGATATGTGTGGTTAAAGGAATGTTAAAATTAATCGCACCTGTTTCTTTTTAGCTCTTTTGATGCAACTACTGAAGATTAAAATTCTATACAGAACTCTCACTATATTTCTTCAGTGTTAGTGTGGGGGCCACGCTAGGCCCAAAGACAGATGTGCAAGGGAAATTGGCAGCCTTTAATTCTTTCTGCTTTATCATTTATGAAAACAACAAGACTAAAACTAATGTCAACCCTATGTGCATACGTGCTCAGTCACTTCAGTTATGTCCAATTCTTTGCAACCCCCATGGACTGTAGCCCACCAGGCACCTCTGTCCATAGGATTCTTTAGGCAAGAATACTGGAGTGGATTGCTGTGTCCACCTCCAGGGATCAAACCCACATCTCTTATGTCTCTTAACTGACAAGTGCATTGGTTTACCACTAGTGTGACCTGAGAAGCCCATGTCAACCCTACAATACTGACTAATATTGTTGAACACTTAGTCAGTGCGAGACTGTTCTAAATTCTCGCTGTGTGTTAGTTGTTCAGTGTGCCCAACTATTTGCAATCCCATGAACTATAATCCACCAGGTTCCTCTGTCCATGAGATTCACCAGACACGAATACTGGAGTGGGTAGACATTCCCTTCTACAAGGTGTCTTCCCAACCCAGGGATCAAACCCAGGTTTTCACCATTGGAGGTAGATTCTTAACTGTCTGAGTCACTATGGAAGCCTAACTTCTCTATATGTGCGAAATTTTCACAACGACTCTATGATAAAATTATTTTTATTCTCATTTAGAAGATGAAGAAATGGAGACACACAGTTGAAGTAGTTTATCTCACAGTCTCTAATTGGTGATGCCAGGATTTGAACACATATATCTAACCTCAGAGCTTTTACATCAGTGAAAAGGCAAGATAACATTTCAGTTGAGCTATACATTTTCTGAGCTCTATTTAAGGAGACAGTGTAACAGTCATTAATATATACTACATACTGTCATAAAGTCAAATGATTAACTTGGCCAGGTGCTCTACTTAATACCATAAAAGAATAAAGTGTCCTCTTTGTACTTCAAATGCACAAATGAATCCGTAGCTCTGTTTTGGATATGTGTGGTTAAAGGAATGTTAAAATTAATCGCACCTGTTTCTTTTTAGCTCTTTTGATGCAACTACTGAAGATTAAAATTCTATACAGAACTCTCACTATATTTCTTCAGTGTTAGTGTGGGGGCCACGCTAGGCCCAAAGACAGATGTGCAAGGGAAATTGGCAGCCTTTAATTCTTTCTGCTTTATCATTTATGAAAACAACAAGACTAAAACTAATGTCAACCCTATGTGCATACGTGCTCAGTCACTTCAGTTATGTCCAATTCTTTGCAACCCCCATGGACTGTAGCCCACCAGGCACCTCTGTCCATAGGATTCTTTAGGCAAGAATACTGGAGTGGATTGCTGTGTCCACCTCCAGGGATCAAACCCACATCTCTTATGTCTCTTAACTGACAAGTGCATTGGTTTACCACTAGTGTGACCTGAGAAGCCCATGTCAACCCTACAATACTGACTAATATTGTTGAACACTTAGTCAGTGCGAGACTGTTCTAAATTCTCGCTGTGTGTTAGTTGTTCAGTGTGCCCAACTATTTGCAATCCCATGAACTATAATCCACCAGGTTCCTCTGTCCATGAGATTCACCAGACACGAATACTGGAGTGGGTAGACATTCCCTTCTACAAGGTGTCTTCCCAACCCAGGGATCAAACCCAGGTTTTCACCATTGGAGGTAGATTCTTAACTGTCTGAGTCACTATGGAAGCCTAACTTCTCTATATGTGCGAAATTTTCACAACGACTCTATGATAAAATTATTTTTATTCTCATTTAGAAGATGAAGAAATGGAGACACACAGTTGAAGTAGTTTATCTCACAGTCTCTAATTGGTGATGCCAGGATTTGAACACATATATCTAACCTCAGAGCTTTTACATCAGTGAAAAGGCAAGATAACATTTCAGTTGAGCTATACATTTTCTGAGCTCTATTTAAGGAGACAGTGTAACAGTCATTAATATATACTACATACTGTCATAAAGTCAAATGATTAACTTGGCCAGGTGCTCTACTTAATACCATAAAAGAATAAAGTGTCCTCTTTTGTACTTCAAATGCACAAATGAATCCGTAGCTCTGTTTTGTCAGGTGTTTAAATCTGAGAAAGGTAAGTGAACTCATATAGCTATTTTTTACAAATAATCAAGAAAATCAGTTTCTTGCAAACAGCAATACCAAGGAATCCTAACTTCGCCATGCTAGAAGTAGAATTCACTTTCTCTGTAGTCCGTTTGTTCTCAAAACATTGTATACGAACATGCATTTAGTATGTTTCTGTGTTTTTGAACATACTTTCATTTATCCATTCTTCAGTGATTAACTGAATGTCAGTATTCCAAGAACTGGCTGTGAAATGGACACAAGAACGTAAAATCTAAGAAGAGAATCTGTGCCTGGAGAGAAGAACCCCAGAGACAGTGTTATGTGGGAACTTACAGAGGTACACACCAAATCTCCCTGTGAGCTGTATTGTTTTTAAAGCATGTGTTTGTATGACCCCAGAGATACATGTTTTTAGGTATTGGTTGGGGGCATTCAAAAATTGGCTTAACAGAAGATTCAAAGCTTGAGCTCAGCTGTTATAAAAACAATGCAGCTGCTGAGTGAAAACAGATGCCAGGAGGAACCATGCTGAGGATAAAGGAAGAACATTGTGGGAATCACAACTTTATAATAACTTGAGGCACCCCATCTAATGACATTATAATTTGGCTCTCACTTATCGGGTAATACAACAGACAGCTTCAACTATCATTTGTCTAGCCTCCATTAAGTATTGTCTTCTTTATAATAGTTAGCTTTGTGTGTTGGACAGTGAATGAGGTGGGGGAAACCATCTAAGGCATATGAGAAATAAACCTTAATGACAACAAACAATTTGTCAGACATCCTTTTTCTCAGCTTTAACATTTGGGTGCCATATACTGAATTAAATGATCTAACCCATCTCATTCATCATCCAAACCATAGAACAAACTGCTATAGTCAAGCTTCTCTAGGAGATTACCTGACAGGTGATATATGAATCCATGGAGGGATTGTATGATGAAGGCGCATTAAAGATGACAAGTGATGTGTCAGTCTTCTTGGCCAGTTACTTTTACTGAATAACAGGCACACACACATTTCTGGCTAAATAGTGGAGACTAACTTAACTAAGTGTGATTTCACATAGCCTGTGGGCTGAAGGGAAGCTATAGGGGACTGTAACATAAACACATGGAATCTGAGGACTGATGTCAATTTCTGTCACGTTTATTCACTCAATAAACATTGTATACAACATCTTAGTATGTTTCTGTGTTTTTGAACATACTTTCATTTATCCATTCTTCAGTGATTAACTGAATGTCAGTATTCCAAGAACTGGCTGTGAAATGGACACAAGAACGTAAAATCTAAGAAGAGAATCTGTGCCTGGAGAGAAGAACCCCAGAGACAGTGTTATGTGGGAACTTACAGAGGTACACACCAAATCTCCCTGTGAGCTGTATTGTTTTTAAAGCATGTGTTTGTATGACCCCAGAGATACATGTTTTTAGGTATTGGTTGGGGGCATTCAAAAATTGGCTTAACAGAAGATTCAAAGCTTGAGCTCAGCTGTTATAAAAACAATGCAGCTGCTGAGTGAAAACAGATGCCAGGAGGAACCATGCTGAGGATAAAGGAAGAACATTGTGGGAATCACAACTTTATAATAACTTGAGGCACCCCATCTAATGACATTATAATTTGGCTCTCACTTATCGGGTAATACAACAGACAGCTTCAACTATCATTTGTCTAGCCTCCATTAAGTATTGTCTTCTTTATAATAGTTAGCTTTGTGTGTTGGACAGTGAATGAGGTGGGGGAAACCATCTAAGGCATATGAGAAATAAACCTTAATGACAACAAACAATTTGTCAGACATCCTTTTTCTCAGCTTTAACATTTGGGTGCCATATACTGAATTAAATGATCTAACCCATCTCATTCATCATCCAAACCATAGAACAAACTGCTATAGTCAAGCTTCTCTAGGAGATTACCTGACAGGTGATATATGAATCCATGGAGGGATTGTATGATGAAGGCGCATTAAAGATGACAAGTGATGTGTCAGTCTTCTTGGCCAGTTACTTTTACTGAATAACAGGCACACACACATTTCTGGCTAAATAGTGGAGACTAACTTAACTAAGTGTGATTTCACATAGCCTGTGGGCTGAAGGGAAGCTATAGGGGACTGTAACATAAACACATGGAATCTGAGGACTGATGTCAATTTCTGTCACGTTTATTCACTCAATAAACATTTACTAAGCACTTACTTTGGATCAGCACTATGGAAGCATGATTTTTCTTTTGGGAGCTTATGTTTATTGTGCTTTATTCACTAAATCAAGTCTGACTCTTTGTGACTCCACAGACTGTAGCCCGCCAGAGTTCTCTGTCCATGGATTCTCCAGGCAAGAATATTGGAGTGGGTTGCCATGCCCTCTTCCAGAGGATCTTCCCAACCCAGGGATCAAAACCCATATCTCAGGCTTCCCCTGGTGGTCCAATGGGTAAGGACACCGCCTTGCAGTGCAAGGGGCGCTGATTCGATCCCTGGCTTGGGAAGAACCCATGTGCCGCGGAGCAGCTGGACTGAGGTGTCCAATTACCGAGCTGGAGCTCTGGCGCGCATGCTCCCAGAGCTGGCGCTCTGAGATGACAGAGGCCACCGTGATGGGAGGCCCACTGGAGCCGAAGAACAAAAGACAGATGAAAACAGAGAAATGAAAGACCAATAGAAGTGGCCCGCCCATCCCCCTCCCTCCCTACCCCACCCCCAAAAGATAATAAAATAATGTTTAAAAAACAAACAAACAAACCCACATCTCCTTCATGGCAGGCAGATTCTTTATGGCTGAGCCATCAGGGAAGCACTAACTTTGGATCAGCACTATCGAAGTACCATTTTTCTTTTGTGAACTCAGGTACTATTCAGGGGAAAAAAAACTGATAAGTATGAGACCAAGGGCTCAAGCAGAATACTTCTTTTTTTTTTTTTTCAGCAGAAAAAAGGAGATAATAATAACATTATTTCTTTAATTTCCAGATATGTTTGTTTCACATTTTAATATATACATATTCAGTTCAGTTCAGTTTAGTTGCTCAGTCATGTCCGATTCTGTGAGACTCCATGGACTGTGGCATGCTAGTCTTCCCTGTCCTTCACCACCTCCTGGAGCTTTAACTCATATAGTTTAAGTTTCACATTTTAATTATTTAAAAATTTTTTTGCATAGTGGAGACTAACTTAACTAAGTGTGATTTCACATAGCCTGTGGGCTGAAGGGAAGCTATAGGGGACTGTAACATAAACACATGGAATCTGAGGACTGATGTCAATTTCTGTCACGTTTATTCACTCAATAAACATTTACTAAGCACTTACTTTGGATCAGCACTATGGAAGCATGATTTTTCTTTTGGGAGCTTATGTTTATTGTGCTTTATTCACTAAATCAAGTCTGACTCTTTGTGACTCCACAGACTGTAGCCCGCCAGAGTTCTCTGTCCATGGATTCTCCAGGCAAGAATATTGGAGTGGGTTGCCATGCCCTCTTCCAGAGGATCTTCCCAACCCAGGGATCAAAACCCATATCTCAGGCTTCCCCTGGTGGTCCAATGGGTAAGGACACCGCCTTGCAGTGCAAGGGGCGCTGATTCGATCCCTGGCTTGGGAAGAACCCATGTGCCGCGGAGCAGCTGGACTGAGGTGTCCAATTACCGAGCTGGAGCTCTGGCGCGCATGCTCCCAGAGCTGGCGCTCTGAGATGACAGAGGCCACCGTGATGGGAGGCCCACTGGAGCCGAAGAACAAAAGACAGATGAAAACAGAGAAATGAAAGACCAATAGAAGTGGCCCGCCCATCCCCCTCCCTCCCCTCCCCCCCCCCAAAAGATAATAAAATAATGTTTAAAAAACAAACAAACAAACCCACATCTCCTTCATGGCAGGCAGATTCTTTATGGCTGAGCCATCAGGGAAGCACTAACTTTGGATCAGCACTATCGAAGTACCATTTTTCTTTTGTGAACTCAGGTACTATTCAGGGAAACAAAACTAATAAGTATGAGACCAAGGGCTCAAGCAGAATACTTCTTTTTTTTTTTTTCAGCAGAAAAAAGGAGATAATAATAACATTATTTCTTTAATTTCCAGATATGTTTGTTTCACATTTTAATATATACATATTCAGTTCAGTTCAGTTTAGTTGCTCAGTCATGTCCGATTCTGTGAGACTCCATGGACTGTGGCATGCTAGTCTTCCCTGTCCTTCACCACCTCCTGGAGCTTTCGCAAACTCATATTAAGTTTAATATGCATATTAAACACATATATCTTATGCTATGTTACATTTCTCCTTCACCAAAATCTACTTATAAATTGGTGGTACTTTTTGCAATTTATGTGCCTTAGAACAGACTATTTGATGTTACTGAATCTGAATTATCCTCTAAATTAGAAGCTAGCAGTTCTATATAACTTCTTCTGAATTTATGATGGCTTTATTCTAGTATCTTTGACAAAAATTGCTAACTACTCACATCCAAGTGTTGCTGTTCTAAATCTATGATTACGCTTATAGATTTTAAGAGGTTAGTAAAATCACGGTACAGAACAATCTAAAGATTCTGAGAAGAAATATGTGCATAGCATCAACTTTAAGGGACATTTGTAACATTGTGAAAAATTACTAGTTTCAAAGTAGATGAAATTACCAATAAGGGAAATGCCTACATTTCAGGCAGGCGATGGTAGAGAATCAAATGATACACAAATGATATCTATAAGGCTATAGACCTGAATATCTTTTTTTTTCTTTCATACTCATTGCATGTTTTTTTTTTTAAATTACTTTTTTTGATTAACTTATTTTTAATTATTATTTTACTTTTTACTTTTACAGGGTTTTGTTGTTTACATATATGTATGATCCCAGATTAGTCACATGTATATACCCTCCATCCCACCCTTCCAGACCATCGCACAGGGCCCCTGCAGGATCCCCTTTTCTCACAGCACAATGACAATAGCTATCTTTTTCACATATGATAGTACAGGTTTTCATGCTACTTCCTTTACACCTCCCACTCTCTGTTCATTTCCCCCAATGTCCATATGTCTATTCTCCATGTCTGTTTTTCCATTGCTTCACTGCATGTGTTATTGTTACCATCCTACTAGATTCCATATATATATGTTAGTATATTGTACTTGTTTTTCTCTTTTTGACAGACTTCACTTTTTATGATAGGTTCAAGATCCAGCCACCTCATTAGGGCTGATTCTTCTGCATTTCTTTTTATATCTGTGTAGTATTCCATTATATATATGTACCAGAGCTTTTGTATCCATTCATTTGTCGATGGACATCTAGGTTGCTTCCATGTTCTAGCTATTGTATAGAGAGCTGCAATGAACATTGGGGTACAGCTGCTTCTTTCAGATTTGATTTCATCAGGGTATAAGCCTAAGAGCGGGATTGGTGGGTCATAGGGTGCTTCGATTTTTAGTTTAAGGAATCTCCACACTGTCCTCCAAAGCGGCTCTATCAAATTACATTCCCACCAGCAATGCAAGAGGGTTTCCTTTTCTCCACACCCTCTCCAGCGTTTATTGTCTGTCGATTTGTGCATGATGGCCATTCTGACAGGTGTGAGGTGATATCTCATTTTAGTTTTGATTTGCATTTCTCTAATAATAAGTGAGGTTGAGCATCGTTTCATGTGTTTTTGGGCCATCTGTATGTCCTCTTTGGAGAGGTATCTGTTTAGGTCCTTTTCCCATTTTTTGATTGGGTTGCTCGTTTTTCCTGTGCTGAGTTGTCTGAGTTGCTTTTAGATTTTGGAGATGAATTCTTTGTCTGTTGTTTCATTTGCTATGATTTTCTCCCATTCTGTGGGTTGTCTGTTCAGCCTTTTTGTAGTTTCTTTAGCTGTGCATAGGCTTTTAAGTTTCATTAGGTCCCACATGTTAATTTTTGTTTTTAGTTCCGCTCTTCTAGTAGGTAGGTCAGAAAAGGTCTTGCTTTGATTTATGTCCTTGAGTGTTTTAGGTATATTCTCCTCTAAGAGTTTGATGGTTTCTGGTCTTACATTTAGGTCTTTAATCCATTTTGAATTGATCTTTGTGTATGGTGGCAGGGAATGTTCCAACTTCATTTGTTTGCATGTAGCTGTCCAATTTTCCTAGCAACATTTGTTGAAGAGGCTGTCTTTGTCCCATTTTAGATTTTCGCCTTCTTTATCAAAAACAAAGTATTCATAGGTGTTTGGGTTTATCTCTATATATGTTAGTATATTGTACGTTTCTTTTGACAGACTTCACTTTTTATGATAGGTTCAAGATCCAGCCACCTCATTAGGGCTGATTCTTCTGCATTTCTTTTTATATCTGTGTAGTATTCCATTATATATATGTACCAGAGCTTTTGTATCCATTCATTTGTCGATGGACATCTAGGTTGCTTCCATGTTCTAGCTATTGTATAGAGAGCTGCAATGAACATTGGGGTACAGCTGCTTCTTTCAGATTTGATTTCATCAGGGTATAAGCCTAAGAGCGGGATTGGTGGGTCATAGGGTGCTTCGATTTTTAGTTTAAGGAATCTCCACACTGTCCTCCAAAGCGGCTCTATCAAATTACATTCCCACCAGCAATGCAAGAGGGTTTCCTTTTCTCCACACCCTCTCCAGCGTTTATTGTCTGTCGATTTGTGCATGATGGCCATTCTGACAGGTGTGAGGTGATATCTCATTTTAGTTTTGATTTGCATTTCTCTAATAATAAGTGAGGTTGAGCATCGTTTCATGTGTTTTTGGGCCATCTGTATGTCCTCTTTGGAGAGGTATCTGTTTAGGTCCTTTTCCCATTTTTTGATTGGGTTGCTCGTTTTTCCTGTGCTGAGTTGTCTGAGTTGCTTTTAGATTTTGGAGATGAATTCTTTGTCTGTTGTTTCATTTGCTATGATTTTCTCCCATTCTGTGGGTTGTCTGTTCAGCCTTTTTGTAGTTTCTTTAGCTGTGCATAGGCTTTTAAGTTTCATTAGGTCCCACATGTTAATTTTTGTTTTTAGTTCCGCTCTTCTAGTAGGTAGGTCAGAAAAGGTCTTGCTTTGATTTATGTCCTTGAGTGTTTTAGGTATATTCTCCTCTAAGAGTTTGATGGTTTCTGGTCTTACATTTAGGTCTTTAATCCATTTTGAATTGATCTTTGTGTATGGTGGCAGGGAATGTTCCAACTTCATTTGTTTGCATGTAGCTGTCCAATTTTCCTAGCAACATTTGTTGAAGAGGCTGTCTTTGTCCCATTTTAGATTTTCGCCTTCTTTATCAAAAACAAAGTATTCATAGGTGTTTGGGTTTATCTCTGGGTTCTCTATCTTGTTCCATTGGTCTCTATTTCTGTTTTTGTGCCAGTACCATACTGTCTTGATGACTGTTGCTTTGTAGTAGAGTCTGAAGTTGGGGAGGCTGATCCCTCCAGCTCCATTCTTCTTCCTGAGGATTGCTTTGGCTATCCGAGGTCTTTTGTGTTTCCATATGAACTGTGTTACTTTTTGGTTTAGTTCTGTGAAGAATGTCATTGGTAGTTTAATAGGGATCGCATTGAATCTGTAGATAATATTTAGCAGTATGGTCATTTTCACAATATTGATTCTTCCGACCTAGGAACATGGAATATCTCTCCATCTGTTAAAGTCTTCTTTAATTTCTCTCATGAGTGTCTGATGATTTTCTGTGTACAGTTCTTTTGTTTCTTTGGGTAGGTTTACTCCTAGATATTTGATTCTCGTGGTTGCAGTGGTGAAGGGGATTGCCTCTTTGATTTCATTTTCTGATTTTTCACTGTATATAGGAATGCCAGTGATTTCTATGTATTGATTTTGTATCCCGTGACTTTGCTGAATTCGCTGATTAACTCTAGTAGTTTTGTAATAGTGTCTTTGGGATTTTCTATGTATCATGTTGTCTGCAAATACAGAGACATTTACTTCTTCTTTTCCAATCTGGATTTCTTTGATTTCTTTTTCTTCTCTTATTGCTTTTGCTAGAATTTCCAGGACTATGTTGAATAATAGTGGTGAAAGTGGACAACCCTGTCTTGTTCCTGATCTTAGAGGAAATGGTTTGAGTTTTTCACCATTGAGAATCATGTTCGCTGTGGGCTTCTCATATATGGCTTTCATTATGTTGAGGTAGGTTCCTTCTATGCCCACCTTTTGAAGAGCTTTTATCATAAATGGGTGTTGGATTTTGTCAAAGGCTTTTTCTGCATCTATAGAGATTATCATGTGATTTTTGGCTTTCAATCTGTTCATATAGTGTATGGTGGCAGGGAATGTTCCAACTTCATTTGTTTGCATGTAGCTGTCCAATTTTCCTAGCAACATTTGTTGAAGAGGCTGTCTTTGTCCCATTTTAGATTTTCGCCTTCTTTATCAAAAACAAAGTATTCATAGGTGTTTGGGTTTATCTCTGGGTTCTCTATCTTGTTCCATTGGTCTCTATTTCTGTTTTTGTGCCAGTACCATACTGTCTTGATGACTGTTGCTTTGTAGTAGAGTCTGAAGTTGGGGAGGCTGATCCCTCCAGCTCCATTCTTCTTCCTGAGGATTGCTTTGGCTATCCGAGGTCTTTTGTGTTTCCATATGAACTGTGTTACTTTTTGGTTTAGTTCTGTGAAGAATGTCATTGGTAGTTTAATAGGGATCGCATTGAATCTGTAGATAATATTTAGCAGTATGGTCATTTTCACAATATTGATTCTTCCGACCTAGGAACATGGAATATCTCTCCATCTGTTAAAGTCTTCTTTAATTTCTCTCATGAGTGTCTGATGATTTTCTGTGTACAGTTCTTTTGTTTCTTTGGGTAGGTTTACTCCTAGATATTTGATTCTCGTGGTTGCAGTGGTGAAGGGGATTGCCTCTTTGATTTCATTTTCTGATTTTTCACTGTATATAGGAATGCCAGTGATTTCTATGTATTGATTTTGTATCCCGTGACTTTGCTGAATTCGCTGATTAACTCTAGTAGTTTTGTAATAGTGTCTTTGGGATTTTCTATGTATCATGTTGTCTGCAAATACAGAGACATTTACTTCTTCTTTTCCAATCTGGATTTCTTTGATTTCTTTTTCTTCTCTTATTGCTTTTGCTAGAATTTCCAGGACTATGTTGAATAATAGTGGTGAAAGTGGACAACCCTGTCTTGTTCCTGATCTTAGAGGAAATGGTTTGAGTTTTTCACCATTGAGAATCATGTTCGCTGTGGGCTTCTCATATATGGCTTTCATTATGTTGAGGTAGGTTCCTTCTATGCCCACCTTTTGAAGAGCTTTTATCATAAATGGGTGTTGGATTTTGTCAAAGGCTTTTTCTGCATCTATAGAGATTATCATGTGATTTTTGGCTTTCAATCTGTTCATATAGTGTATCACATTGATTGATTGGCGGATATTGAAGAATCCTTGCATGCCTGGGATGAACCTGACTTGATCATGATGTATGAGTTTTTTGATGTGTTGTTGAATTTCGTTTGCTAGGATTTTGTGGAGGATTTTGGCATCTAGATTCATCAATGAAATTGGCCTATAACTTTCTTTTTTTGTGTTGTCTTTGCCTGGCTTTTGCATCAGGGTGATGGTGGCCTCGTAGAATGTGGAAGTGTTCCTTCCTGTACAATTTTTTGAAGAGTTTTAGAAGGACAGGCATTAGCTCTTCCTTAAATGTTTGGTAGAATTCACATGTGAAGCCATCTGGCCTTGGGCATTTATTTTTGGATAGATTTTTTTTATCACAGATTCGATTTCTGTGCCTGTGATTGGGTTGTTCATAGTTTCTATTTCTTCCTGGTTGAGTCTTGGGAGATTAGTCTTCTCTAAGAAACTGTTCATTTCGTCCAGGTTATCCAGTTTGTTGCCACACAGTTGTTCATAATAGTCCCTTATGATCCTTTGGATTTCTGCATTCTCTGTTGTAATCTCTTTTTTTTCATTTTTGATTTTGTTTATCTGGTTCTTCTCTCTTTTTTCTTAATGAGTCTGGCCAGCAGTTTGTCAATTTGTTTACCTGCAGAATGCTCGATGAACACTTGAGAAGAAAATATATTCTTCTGCTTTTGGATGGAAGGTCCTAAAAATATCCATGAGGTCCATCTCTTCTAGTGTGGCATTTAAGGCTTGTGTTTCTTTAGTAATTTTCTGTTTGGATGATCTGTCCATTGGTGTGAGAGGAGTGCGGAAGTCTCCTACTATGATTGTGCTATTGTCAATTTCTTCTTTTATGTCTGAAAGTGTTTGTCTTATGCATTGGGGTGCTCCTGTGCTGGGTGCATATATATTTATAATTGTTATATCTTCCTCTTGGATCGATCCCTTGATCATGATCTAGTGTCCTGCCTTGTCTCTTCTAATCTTCTTTATTTGGAGGTCTATTTTGTCTGATATGAGGATTGCTACTCCAGCTTTCTTTGGATTTCCATTTGCATGGAATATCTTTTTCCAGCCTCTCACTTTCAGTCTATGAGTGTCTCTAGGTCTGAAGTGAGTTTCCTGGAGGCAGCATATGTATGAGCTTTTTGATGTGTTGTTGAATTTCGTTTGCTAGGATTTTGTGGAGGATTTTGGCATCTAGATTCATCAATGAAATTGGCCTATAACTTTCTTTTTTTGTGTTGTCTTTGCCTGGCTTTTGCATCAGGGTGATGGTGGCCTCGTAGAATGTGGAAGTGTTCCTTCCTGTACAATTTTTTGAAGAGTTTTAGAAGGACAGGCATTAGCTCTTCCTTAAATGTTTGGTAGAATTCACATGTGAAGCCATCTGGCCTTGGGCATTTATTTTTGGATAGATTTTTTTTATCACAGATTCGATTTCTGTGCCTGTGATTGGGTTGTTCATAGTTTCTATTTCTTCCTGGTTGAGTCTTGGGAGATTAGTCTTCTCTAAGAAACTGTTCATTTCGTCCAGGTTATCCAGTTTGTTGCCACACAGTTGTTCATAATAGTCCCTTATGATCCTTTGGATTTCTGCATTCTCTGTTGTAATCTCTTTTTTTTCATTTTTGATTTTGTTTATCTGGTTCTTCTCTCTTTTTTCTTAATGAGTCTGGCCAGCAGTTTGTCAATTTGTTTACCTGCAGAATGCTCGATGAACACTTGAGAAGAAAATATATTCTTCTGCTTTTGGATGGAAGGTCCTAAAAATATCCATGAGGTCCATCTCTTCTAGTGTGGCATTTAAGGCTTGTGTTTCTTTAGTAATTTTCTGTTTGGATGATCTGTCCATTGGTGTGAGAGGAGTGCGGAAGTCTCCTACTATGATTGTGCTATTGTCAATTTCTTCTTTTATGTCTGAAAGTGTTTGTCTTATGCATTGGGGTGCTCCTGTGCTGGGTGCATATATATTTATAATTGTTATATCTTCCTCTTGGATCGATCCCTTGATCATGATCTAGTGTCCTGCCTTGTCTCTTCTAATCTTCTTTATTTGGAGGTCTATTTTGTCTGATATGAGGATTGCTACTCCAGCTTTCTTTGGATTTCCATTTGCATGGAATATCTTTTTCCAGCCTCTCACTTTCAGTCTATGAGTGTCTCTAGGTCTGAAGTGAGTTTCCTGGAGGCAGCATATGTATGGGTCGTGTTTTTTAAATTATTCAGCCAGTCTGTGTCTTTTGGTTGGGGCATTTAGTCCATTGACATTCAAAGCAATTATTGATACAAATGATCCTATTGTCATCTTCTTAGATGTTATGATGGCTTTGTTTTGTGGATCTTCTCCTTCTCTTATACTTGTTGTCCATATAAGTCCATTTAATACTGATTGTAAGACTGGTTTGGTGTTACTAAATTCTTTTAATTTTTGCTTATTTGTAAAGTTTTTGATTTCTCCATCAATGTTGAATGAGATCCTTGAAGGGTAGAGTATTCTTGGTTGCAGATTATTCTGTTTTAGCACTTTAAATGTGTCCTGCCATTCCCTTCTGGCCTGCAGTGTTTCTGTTGAAAGATCAGCTGTGGGTTTCCCTGCTGGTCCAGTGGGTAAGAATACCACCTTTCAGTGAAAGAGGTGCCTGTTTGATCCCTGGCCTGGGAAGATCCCACATGCCACAGAGCGACTGGACCAGTGTGTCCAACTACCAAGCCAGTGCTCTGGAGCGCATGCACTCAGAGCCAGTGGTCTGCAGCAACAGAGGACACTGTGATGGGAGGCCCATGCAGGCCAAAGAACAAAGATCAATGAAAATGGATAAATGAAAGACCAATTGAAGAGGCCACAAAAAAAAAGTTAAAAAAATAAATAAATTTTAAAATAAAAGAAGAAAGATCAGCTGTTAAACGTATGGGGTTTCCCTTGTATGTTTCTAGTTGCTTTCCCTTGCTGCTTTGAGAATTCTGACTTTGTGTTTAATCTGTGTTAGCTTCATTAATATGTGTCTCGGTGTGTTTCTTCTTGGGTTGATTCTGTATGGTACTCTTTGCGCTTCTTGGACTTGATTGACTATTTCTTTTCCCATGTTGGGGAAATTTTCAACTAGGATCTCTTCAAAAATTTTCTCATAGCCTTCCTTTTTTTCTTCTTCTTCTGGAACCCCTATAATTCGAATATTGGTGCATTTGATATTATCCCAGAGGTCTCTGAGGCTATCTTCTGCTCTTTTCATTCTTTGAGCTTGATTCTGTTCTTCAGCCTTTACTTCCACCATTCTGTCTTCCAGCTCACTTATCTGGTCTTCTGTCTCAGATACTCTGCTCTTGATTCTTTCTACAGTGTTTTTAAGTTCAGCAAGTGAGTTGTTCGTCTCTGTTTAGTGTTTTTCAAGTCCTTGTATTTCTTTACTCAGTGTGTTAGTTGTTTCTTGCATAAAGTCTTTAAATGTGTTTTTTGTGCTTATTTGTAAAGTTTTTGATTTCTCCATCAATGTTGAATGAGATCCTTGAAGGGTAGAGTATTCTTGGTTGCAGATTATTCTGTTTTAGCACTTTAAATGTGTCCTGCCATTCCCTTCTGGCCTGCAGTGTTTCTGTTGAAAGATCAGCTGTGGGTTTCCCTGCTGGTCCAGTGGGTAAGAATACCACCTTTCAGTGAAAGAGGTGCCTGTTTGATCCCTGGCCTGGGAAGATCCCACATGCCACAGAGCGACTGGACCAGTGTGTCCAATTACAAGCCAGTGCTCTGGAGCGCATGCACTCAGAGCCAGTGGTCTGCAGCAACAGAGGACACTGTGATGGGAGGCCCATGCAGGCCAAAGAACAAAGATCAATGAAAATGGATAAATGAAAGACCAATTGAAGAGGCCAAAAAAAAAGTTAAAAAAATAAATAAATTTTAAAATAAAAGAAGAAAGATCAGCTGTTAAACGTATGGGGTTTCCCTTGTATGTTTCTAGTTGCTTTCCCTTGCTGCTTTGAGAATTCTGACTTTGTGTTTAATCTGTGTTAGCTTCATTAATATGTGTCTCGGTGTGTTTCTTCTTGGGTTGATTCTGTATGGTACTCTTTGCGCTTCTTGGACTTGATTGACTATTTCTTTTCCCATGTTGGGGAAATTTTCAACTAGGATCTCTTCAAAAATTTTCTCATAGCCTTCCTTTTTTTCTTCTTCTTCTGGAACCCCTATAATTCGAATATTGGTGCATTTGATATTATCCCAGAGGTCTCTGAGGCTATCTTCTGCTCTTTTCATTCTTTGAGCTTGATTCTGTTCTTCAGCCTTTACTTCCACCATTCTGTCTTCCAGCTCACTTATCTGGTCTTCTGTCTCAGATACTCTGCTCTTGATTCTTTCTACAGTGTTTTTAAGTTCAGCAAGTGAGTTGTTCGTCTCTGTTTAGTGTTTTTCAAGTCCTTGTATTTCTTTACTCAGTGTGTTAGTTGTTTCTTGCAATTTCTCTAAAATTCTGTTTTCGGTATTTTGGATTATCATTACTATTATTCTTCTGAATTCGCTGCCAGAAAGTTTGTCCAATACCACTTCATTGATTTGATCTTGTGTGTTTGTAGATTATTCCTTCACTTGTGTGGTATTTCTCTGTTGTTTCACTGTTTTTATTAATTTTTTAACTAACTATGTTTGGGGTTTCCTTTTCCCAGACTTTGAGTTACGTCTGTCGGTATTTGTTGTTTGGATGAGGTGTCTTATTCTGGGTGATGCTGGTGGTTGGGTGATGTCAGGACTTGCCTACAAGTGCTTGCCTTTGTTGGAGTTCTCACTGTTTAGTGCTCTCTAGTGTTAGGTGTACTCTAGTACTGTAGAGTTTTGGAGTCAATGCTCCCTCCCTAAAGCCCCGGGGCTTGTTGCCTGACCAGGGAATGAATATTTCATGGCTGGTTTGCTATGGCATTAAATGGTATTAAAGCGTATATACGCGATTGAGAAATAGAAGTTATACCTTTGACAAATGGCAATGAAAATATCATGCAAATACTATCAAATGTACTGAATTATACACACAAACATGTACAGTCATAACATAACCCAAATATTCCAACAAAAATTACAGTACAATATGTTAGCACGGCGAATAGAGAAAACCAAGAATGATTTTTACCAGTTAATAATCAAACTAACTAGAAGCACAAATTGGAGAATAATGCTAGAGCAGGGTCCCAATTGGGGATAAGGCAATGAGGACAAAACGGATTAAGAAATATGATGAGGAAAGGGTAAAAGAGAAAGGGATGTTAGAAGAGAAATATAGATTAATAATGCAAAGCTAAATATAGGGAGATAAAGATTTGTAAGTATTAGAGTTTAGTGCTGTAGGAAGAGAGCATCAGAGAAAGTAAAGAAATAGTTGGAGAGGAAGTAATAATACATACAAAAAATTTTAAAATTTAAATAGAGATAAGTATATAGAAAAATATTGAAAAACAAAGCAAAAACGATAAAAGCAAACAAAACCCCCACAGAACCATAAAAGGCCAATGTGGAACCAGAATTACATGCCAAAATAAAATGTGTGGTTTAAAAGAAAAATACTGTGTAAACTTGAATATATTCAGTCTTACCAATAAGATTGGTAGCTTCAATAGAGTTCAATGGAGGAAAGAGAAAGAAAAAGTGTGGCCTTTGGGGGGAGGGGGGGATACAGGGAATGAGGAAAAAAGAGGGGGGAAAAAAGAAAAAAAAAAGAAAAAAATATAAAAATAAAAATTCAGCAGTAAATCCAGCTCCAGTCAAAACGTGAAAATGGTTAATGTTTATGTTCTTCTGTCTCTTGCTGACTATTCAGGAATTATCAGTCTTTTTTTTGCCTCTGGCAGTGGTTGGATCTGAAAGCCTCTTTTACTGCTTGTTTATTTCTGCCTATTCCATAAGTAAAAGGCCCGCCTAGGCTGGCTTTGTTAGTTTCTTAATCATTAATCCAGGTACCTTTGTTGCTGGATGGAACTAAATTCCATCCCTGTAGTTTGACCTGCAGGCAAACTACAGTAGAGGTAATGGTGTCTCTCTCACAAAGGATTTATTCCCACATGCTCTATGAGAAGCACTTCCACAGTGTCCGCAACCCTCCACCATCGACCCCGGCTCCGTGGGAGACTTCAGAATACTCAGAAGTGAGTCTGTCTCAGTCTCATGCAGGATGGCTATTCCCCTCTCCCTGATCTCGGTGTAGAGTTGCCAGTCCTACTCGGTGGCTCTATGATTGGGTTAATGATAACCTCCTTCAAAGGGAATTTAAGTGCTGTCTTTCTGAGGATTGCTCAAGGGTACTTCTAGCTTAAGGGGGCACTTGGACTCTCTAAAGCAGGTCTGGCTTAGTCCCTTGTGGGGTCACTGCTCCTTTTCTGGGTCTTGATGTGCAACAGGCTTTGGGTATTTGGCCCACCCAGTCTCTTTGGTGGGTATGAGGTTTACTTTTAAAAGTGCAATTGTGCCCCTTCTACTGTCTTGTGTGGCTTCTCCTTTGCTTTTTGATGTGGGGTGTCTTTTTTGTGATTGGATCCAACCTCCTCCTGTGGATGGTTTTTCAGGAACCAGTTGCAATTCAGGTGATTTTGCAGGAGAGATGAGTGCAAGTCCTTCTATACCACCATCTTAGCTCCACCCCTAGCAGAATTCTTCTGACTACAGACTCAGCAGTCTGAGAGTGTTACATGCTGTTTCTCAGCACCCAGTGATAAACAGTTTGGCTCCTGCTCTGTTTAACTTCCAACAGTCCTTTCAGTCCTCTCCCCACAGCAAAGTCTGTCCATACACTCCCGGATCTGGTTGAACTTGGTGAGTTTGGATAGAGAATTTGATATAGTGTAATCTATATCTATGGAGTAGGGCATGGCAACTCACTTCAGTGTCCTTGCCTGGAGAATTCCCATGGACAGAGGAGCCTGGCAGGCCACGATCCATAGGGTTCCACAGGTTCAGACATGATTGAAGCGACTTAGCATGCATGCACATAATCTGTATCAATGCTGTAAACTTGACCTCTAATTCTCTTTTAATTTGAAAAGAAGAACAGAGAATCCATACTAAATGGATAAATTGTTGTAAGCACTTTACAGAAGTGAAGATTCCAAGGTTTAATTTTCAAGCCTTTGATGCTGCAGATAAATTTGGTGTTACTATTAGACTCAATGAGTTGCTATACTATTTAAATATTTGCTTCCTGTTTTGGGCACACACAACATGCCTATGTGGTACCAGGCAACAGATTTTCTTCTTAGAAAAAAGCAAAACTCGGGGGCTTCCCTGGTGGTCCAGTAGGTAAAGACTCTGCCTTGCAGTGCAAGGGGCACTGGTTCAATCCTGGCCAGATTTAAGTGCTGTCTTTCTGAGGATTGCTCAAGGGTACTTCTAGCTTAAGGGGGCACTTGGACTCTCTAAAGCAGGTCTGGCTTAGTCCCTTGTGGGGTCACTGCTCCTTTTCTGGGTCTTGATGTGCAACAGGCTTTGGGTATTTGGCCCACCCAGTCTCTTTGGTGGGTATGAGGTTTACTTTTAAAAGTGCAATTGTGCCCCTTCTACTGTCTTGTGTGGCTTCTCCTTTGCTCTTTGATGTGGGGTGTCTTTTTTGTGATTGGATCCAACCTCCTCCTGTGGATGGTTTTTCAGGAACCAGTTGCAATTCAGGTGATTTTGCAGGAGAGATGAGTGCAAGTCCTTCTATACCACCATCTTAGCTCCACCCCTAGCAGAATTCTTCTGACTACAGACTCAGCAGTCTGAGAGTGTTACATGCTGTTTCTCAGCACCCAGTGATAAACAGTTTGGCTCCTGCTCTGTTTAACTTCCAACAGTCCTTTCAGTCCTCTCCCCACAGCAAAGTCTGTCCATACACTCCCGGATCTGGTTGAACTTGGTGAGTTTGGATAGAGAATTTGATATAGTGTAATCTATATCTATGGAGTAGGGCATGGCAACTCACTTCAGTGTCCTTGCCTGGAGAATTCCCATGGACAGAGGAGCCTGGCAGGCCACGATCCATAGGGTTCCACAGGTTCAGACATGATTGAAGCGACTTAGCATGCATGCACATAATCTGTATCAATGCTGTAAACTTGACCTCTAATTCTCTTTTAATTTGAAAAGAAGAACAGAGAATCCATACTAAATGGATAAATTGTTGTAAGCACTTTACAGAAGTGAAGATTCCAAGGTTTAATTTTCAAGCCTTTGATGCTGCAGATAAATTTGGTGTTACTATTAGACTCAATGAGTTGCTATACTATTTAAATATTTGCTTCCTGTTTTGGGCACACACAACATGCCTATGTGGTACCAGGCAACAGATTTTCTTCTTAGAAAAAAGCAAAACTCGGGGGCTTCCCTGGTGGTCCAGTAGGTAAAGACTCTGCCTTGCAGTGCAAGGGGCACTGGTTCAATCCCTGGCCAGGGAGTATCCCATGTACTGCAGAGCAGCTGGACTGATGTGTTTAATTACACCAGCACTCTGGAGCATATGCACCCAGATCTGGTGTTCTGCAAAGAGAGAGGTCACTCACTGCAATGGGAGGCCCACACAGGCCAAAGAATAAGGATGGATGAAAATAAATAAATTTCAAAAAAAGAAAAAAGGAAAACTCAAGACTTAAAGCAGACAAAATAGACAAAGAAAGGATGGAGAGAAAAATGTTTCCTGAATACCTACTATGTTTTAAATTCTGTGCTAGTCCTTTTTACATGTATTATTTTAATTTATCTATATAAAAATCTTAGAGTATTATCTTCGCTTTACCTAAGAAGAAGCTGAGATTTAGTAAGCTTATCTCATATGTCCCAAGTTACCAGCTAGTTAGTGGAAGAGCTGAAGGTAAAGCTGAAATCTGTAATACCAAAGCTCTTTCCACATGGCAAGCTGCCTTGTGCCTACATTTTGCTGCTTTATAAATTACTTTGTATGTAGATGGAAAAAGAGCTCTTTATCTCATAAATTCTTCTCTTGCTCAGTCTCTTTATCAAAATGCGACTGTGCTTGCTGGTCTATTAAGCTAACACTTTTGGAATAATGCTTAAGTCTTTACATACTTCAGTGGCTAAGACTTTGCAGTCCTTCCTGTATGTCACCCTTTACATGGAGAGACTTTCTTTTCCCTAGACTGACTTTAGGGTAAACTGATCTGATAACTCTAGTTTTTTTTTTTAAGATTATTAAGAGGCTGCCTTATAAATTGTTTGTTGTTTAGTTGTTGTGTATGACTAATTTGAGCCCTAGCTAGATTTGCCTCTCAGATTTAATAACTTCATACACTTCTTCCTACAAAGTCATCATAGGACTATTACATAAGAGGATTGCTTCTTTGAATTACTATGTCATGTTTTCTTTATTTATCTTTGCTAATCCTTACAGTTTCTGTTCATCTCTTTTCCTTTAACTTGTTGTTTAGTCACCCAGTTGTTTTCTTGTGACTCTTTGTGACCATATGAACTGCAGCATGCCAGGATTCCCTGTCCTTCACTATCTCCCAGAGTAATCTGAAAACTCATGTTCAGGGCTTCCCTGGTGATTCAGTGGGTAAGGACACCACCTTGCAGTGCAGGGGGCGCCGGTTCGATCCCTGGCCTGGGAAGATCCCATGTGCTGCAGAGTGGCTGGACCAATGTGTTCAACTATGGAGCCGGAGCTCTGGAGTGCATGTGCCCAGAGCCCATGCTCTGCAGTGACAGAGACAACTGTGATGCGAGGCCCATGTGGGCCAAGAAACAAAGATGGATGAAAATAGATAAGTGAAAGACCAATAGAAGTGGCCAACTCCCTCCCTCCCCAAAACTCATGTTCATTCTGTCAGTGATGCCATCAAACCATCTCAGCCTCTGTTGCCCCCTTCTCCTCCTGCCCTCAATCTTTCCCAGCAACAAGATCTTTTCCAGTGAGTCAGCTCTTCACATTTGGTGGCCAAAGTACTGGAGGTTCAGCTTCATCATCAGTCCTTCTAATGAATATTCAGGACTGATTTCCTTTAGGATTGACTGGTTTGATCTCCTTACTGTCCAAGAGACTCTCAAGAGTCTTCTCCAACATGAAAGCATCAGTTCTTCAGTGCTCAGCCTTCTTTATGGCCTAACTCTCACATCTGTACATGTCTACTTTAGAAAAACCATAGCTTTGACTATATGGACCTTTGTCAGCAAAGTGATGTCTCTATTCTTAACACACTGTCTGGGTTGGCCTTATAAATAGAAATTATCACTTTTCAAAGCATCAATATACACTAACATGTACTCAGTTCTGCACTTATACTGAGCACTATGTAATCTTTCATCTCTGTATGCCAAAAAAGATACCATTCACCACTTTAAGCTATTTTACCTTCCATTGTTGCAAAGGTCGTCTCTGATCTCATTAAGAACCTGAGATCCTGCCCACCTCTCTTATGGCACACATCACTTTTATTCATATTTACAGAGCACATGCCAGTCATGCCATGGTGAATATACCAACACCATCCTTGCCTTCACATTGTTTAAAATCTAGCAAGGCAACCCTGTTTTCTTGTGACTCTTTGTGACCATATGAACTGCAGCATGCCAGGATTCCCTGTCCTTCACTATCTCCCAGAGTAATCTGAAAACTCATGTTCAGGGCTTCCCTGGTGATTCAGTGGGTAAGGACACCACCTTGCAGTGCAGGGGGCGCCGGTTCGATCCCTGGCCTGGGAAGATCCCATGTGCTGCAGAGTGGCTGGACCAATGTGTTCAACTATGGAGCCGGAGCTCTGGAGTGCATGTGCCCAGAGCCCATGCTCTGCAGTGACAGAGACAACTGTGATGCGAGGCCCATGTGGGCCAAGAAACAAAGATGGATGAAAATAGATAAGTGAAAGACCAATAGAAGTGGCCAACTCCTCCCTCCCCAAAACTCATGTTCATTCTGTCAGTGATGCCATCAAACCATCTCAGCCTCTGTTGCCCCCTTCTCCTCCTGCCCTCAATCTTTCCCAGCAACAAGATCTTTTCCAGTGAGTCAGCTCTTCACATTTGGTGGCCAAAGTACTGGAGGTTCAGCTTCATCATCAGTCCTTCTAATGAATATTCAGGACTGATTTCCTTTAGGATTGACTGGTTTGATCTCCTTACTGTCCAAGAGACTCTCAAGAGTCTTCTCCAACATGAAAGCATCAGTTCTTCAGTGCTCAGCCTTCTTTATGGCCTAACTCTCACATCTGTACATGTCTACTTTAGAAAAACCATAGCTTTGACTATATGGACCTTTGTCAGCAAAGTGATGTCTCTATTCTTAACACACTGTCTGGGTTGGCCTTATAAATAGAAATTATCACTTTTCAAAGCATCAATATACACTAACATGTACTCAGTTCTGCACTTATACTGAGCACTATGTAATCTTTCATCTCTGTATGCCAAAAAAAGATACCATTCACCACTTTAAGCTATTTTACCTTCCATTGTTGCAAAGGTCGTCTCTGATCTCATTAAGAACCTGAGATCCTGCCCACCTCTCTTATGGCACACATCACTTTTATTCATATTTACAGAGCACATGCCAGTCATGCCATGGTGAATATACCAACACCATCCTTGCCTTCACATTGTTTAAAATCTAGCAAGGCAACCCTGTATCCATACAACTAGTAAAGGTATGATTCCATTTATAATAAATGCTGTAAAATAAAACTCTGATAGTGTGCCTTGTGTGGAGAAAAATAAAAATCCAATATAAAGTTTCTTTCCTGTTTACAAAATTCTAGATAATGGGCATCCTTTTCTAACCTAACACATGTCTCATACTTAGCAGGATGTGCAAGAATCCAACTTGCACATAGAAAGTTTATCTTGGGCTTCCCTGGTGGTCCAGTGGGTCAGGACACTGCCTTGCAGTGCAAGGGGCACCAGTTCAATCCCTGGCCTGGGAAGATCCCACGTGCTGTGGAGTGGCTGGACTGATGTGTCCAACTACTGAGCTGGAGCTCTGGAGCACATGCGCCCAGAGCTGGTGCTCTGTGACAAGAGAGGCCACTGTGATGAGAGGCCCACATAGGCCAAAGAACAAAGACGGATGAGAATAAATAAATGAGAGACCAATGGAAGTGGCCAGAAAAAAAAAAGTTTATCTTTTTCAAAAATTTACCATGAACAAAAATATGTGTAAATCTATATGAGGAAAACTATAAAACTCTGATGAATGAAATCAATGGAGAACTAAATAAAAGGAGAGATATTCCATGTCCATGGATGAAAGACCCAATATCGTCAGTTTTTTCCCAACTTACTCTGTAGACACAACGCAATCCCAAAGAAAATTTCAGTAATTTATTTATTTTTGGATTTTGACAAACTGATACTAAGGTTTATAGGGAGAGGCAAAAGACCTAGAATAGCCAACATGATATTGAAGGAGAAAAACAAAGCTGAAGGACTGATGTCAACTGGACATCTACATGCAAAAAATAAACACAGCTAAACATAAAACTTACACACTTAATAAAACTTAACTAAAAATGGACCATAGACCCAAGTGTAAATAAGTAAAACTATAAAATTCCTAGAAGATAACAGAGGAAACCTTAGATGACTTTGGTTATTGTGATGCCTTTTTAGATACAGCACCAAAGGCATGATACATGGAAGAAATAATTGAGAAGCCGAACTTCATTAAGATTAAAAACTTCTGCTCTGTGAAGACAGTATCAAGAGAATTGTATGATAAGCCATAGACTTGGAGACAAATGTTTGCAAAAGGCACATATGATAAAGGACTGTTACCCCAAATATACAAATAACTCTTAAAACTCAACAATAAAAAAATCCAATTAAAAAATACACACAATTTTAACAGACACCTCATTAAAGATGTATAGATGGCAAGTAAGCATATGAAAAGATACTGTATATATTATGTAATCAGGAAAATGAATTTAGAATAATATACTATCAATACACAATTTTTAGCATGGCCAAAATCCAAAACACTGATACCACCAGATGCTGGTGGGATGCAAAGCAACAGGAACACTTGCTGGTGTGACTAAAAATGGTACAGCCACCTTGGAGACAATTCAGCAGCCCAACACACTCACATACACACAATTTAGCAATTGTACTCCTTGGTATTTAAACAAAAGAGTTGAAAACTTTTGTCCACACGGAAATCTGCACATGGACACTTATAGCAGTTTTATTCATAACTGTCCAAACTTGGAAGCAACTAAGATGTCCTTCCACAGGTGAATGGATAAATTATGGTACATATAGACAAGGGAATATTATTCAGTGCTGAAAGGAAATGAGCTATCCAGCCATGAAAAGACATGGGGGAAAGTTAAACACATATTACTAACTAAAAATAGAAGCACCCTATGACCCAGCAATCCCACTATTAGGCCTATATCCTGATGAAATCAAAACTGAAAGAGGCACCTGTACCCCAATGTTCATTGCAGCTCTCTATACAAAAGAAGCCGATTTGAAAAGACTACACACTGTATGACTCCAACTATATGACATTCTAAGAAAGATAAAGCTATAAAGACAGTAAGGTCATCAGTGGTTGACAAAGGTAGAGGGTAAGGAGATAAACAGCTAGAACAGAGTGGTTTTGGTTTAATGAAAATGTTCCACATGGGGCTTCCTTGGTGGTCCAGTGGGTAAGGACACCACCTTGCAGTGCAAAGGGCGCCGGTTCGATCCCTGGCCTAGGAAGATCCTACATGCCGTGGAGCGACTGGACCAATGTGTCCAACTACTGAGCCAGTGCTCTGCAGTGAGAGAGGACACTGTGATGGGAGGCCCACACAAGCCAAAGAACAAAGATGGATGAATATAAATAAATGAAAGACCAATAGAAGTTTCCAAAAAAAAAAAGTTCCACATGATAGAATAGTGTGCATATACATTATTATACAATTGTTCAAACTTAGAATGTAAAAGAGACCTCTTAGTTAAAATGTGGACTTTGGGTAACTGTGATATGTCAACAAATGTCTGGTGAGCGATGGAGACTCTGCATGTACAGAAAATCTCTGTACCCACTTCTTAGTTTTTTTGTAAATCTAAAACTGCTCTAAAAAATAAAGTCTTAAAAGCATTCCATACTTCTATATTGGTGTAGCAAACGTGTTTGGGGACAAAAACCTGAAGAAGTGCAGATTTCACTGAATTTATAAGAGGGCCATCTCGCTAATCCTTAGGCCAAAGCACCAGTTAAGGATCTATTGGCTTGGTGAATTCTAATTAGAATAATTCAACATCAGACTGAGAAATATCCTCAGAATTAATGAAGTCAAAAGGTTCAGACTTTTAGCTTTTACAATTTTTAAGGGGAAAGATGGATGGTTGCCAGCCTTTTATTTTGCCAAGTGAGGAAGTAACAAACAATCTATCATCTATTTAGCTGTGATCTCATAAATGAATAGGCATTTGGAAACAAAAGAAGAACAACAGTCATCTCAGAATCAAGGACAGCCTCTCCTAAGCAAGGACAAGTATAAGTTTATAGCAATGTAGAGATAGATACAAATATAAAGATAGATTAAATGTTACAGCTACATAAAATTTGTCTTTATTTTTCTCGTTTCATCTTAGACTGCTTAGACTGGTCAAAACTGGAGTTTAGGATACTCTGATCTGCTCCAAACTCTTCACAGGAGCAATGACCAAGCAGTGCTACAAAGTAGTGGCTACTGGGGCTGGAATCAGTAGTCAGGTCACTGGAGTCCACTTTAGGGTTTCTTCTAATCACCATCTGTTTGGACTTTGGAAGCAGGACAGAAGAGCCCAAGATGGAAAGTGAGAGGAATCCTCCTCTACATTTAGGATTTGAGACAACCCTGGGATCAGGGAGACAGGTACAGAAAAAAAAAAAAAAGAATAAAAGTGAAAGAAACATTCTGAGGAAACGAATGCATTTTTAGCTCCTAAAATGATTCTCCTCTTTCCACAGTCTTCGGGGGAAAAAAGATTATGAAAACAATAAATCCATGGTTAGAGTAATTTGTGGAGACCCAATACGTTCTCAGAAGTGAGTAGGGTGTTTTAATCCTTACTTTCCTTTGAAGTAGCTCTTCTCAGATGAAGAGACAAAGGTTCAGTTGAGAAGTAGTCTATCTAAAATCAGCAGCTGAAACTCATATCTAACACAAGTTGATATACCCACTAACTAGATGCCAGGCTGTCTCATATATTTTTACCCAGGAAGAAAGAAGTACTATATTTGTTGAGCTTATAGTATGTGCCTGGTCCTGGGTTTAGGAAGTCTCATTATTCCTGACCTCAGTCCTATTTATCTTTCCCATTTCACTGATAAGGAAACCACGGCTGAAGATCACACAAAAATTAAGAACACACACACACAATGGGGCTTCCCGGTGGTCCAGTGGGTAAAGACACCGCCTTGCAGTGCAAGGGGTGCCTGTTCGACCCCTGGCCTGGGAAGATCCCACATGCCATGGAGCGGCTAGACCGATGTGTCCAACTACCGAGACAGTGCTCTGGAGCACATGCGCCCAGAGCCAGTGCTCCGCAGTGAGAGAGGTCACTGCAATGGGAGGCCCACATAGGCCAAAGAACAAAGATGGAAATAAATGAAATACCAATAGAAGTGGCCAAAAATAAATAAATAAAAAAAAAACAGAATGATTTCCATTGGGCCCTGAAGTGGAGATTCATCAAGATGCTAAAAATAAATACACCTTTGTACTGAATCATATAATGGCAAATCAATAAAATCAACATGCCACACTAGCTACATTAGGACATTTTCATGAGTAATAGCTTGAATCATTTGAAATTGCCATTCTGTGGGTCAAACATGTTGAACATTGTGACTGCATATTGCTTGCCTATGGCATAATATGTATCATTATTAAGTTTTACTATTCCAGATTTCTCTGCCTCAGCCTAACTTTTTCAGTAAAGACTAGCAAGCTAATAAGAATAGTGGTAATGATAATAAAAAGAAAAATATTAACACGTTTTCAACTATTTCATTTTTTAAAAATAACTACTTCTATTATTACTTTTACTATGCTAAAAAACATAACATTCACCATCTTAACCATTTTAAGTGCACAGTTCAGTTGTGCTAAGTATGCTTACAATGTTGTGACAGCAGATTGCCAGTACTTTTTCATCTTGCAAAACTGAAACTCTATACCCATTAAACAACTAGAAATCCTATGAGGGACCATGTGAGTGGTGGTATCAGATAAAAGGACTTTTCCAAAGGGGGTTAATCTGGAATTTTTGTAAAATTTTCTAAGCTTTAACATAGGCTTAAAAAATAGCTTTGTTGAGATACAATTCAAATGTCATAAATGTATCCAATGAATGTTTACAAGATAATGGCATTTAGCACACACACAATATGGTACAGTCCTCATCTCTGTCTAGTTCTGAAACTTTTTTTTACCACCCCAAAGGAGACCCTGTACCTATTAGGCATGCTAGGTACAGGAATTCTTGTTTTCTCCTCTCTTCCCAACCCCTAGTAATCACAATTCTACCTTCTGTTTCTATGAATCTAACTACTTTGGATACCTCAGATCTCTACCATTCCTGAGTGTGTAAAATTTGCAAGATGTAAATTCTGTTTAATTCTTAAAAAATTCTATGAAGTACTATTATCTTCATTTATAACCTAGGAAATTAGAAAGATAAGATAGATAAAAGTCACACCTGAAAGTAATCCACTGTTGTATGTGTTCAAATTTATTATATCCAAGTTGATAAGGTAATTTCTACCATAGAGAAGATTTCACATATTTTTCATTATTGATGGGTGTCAGTAGCAGTTGGCAGTGTGCTGTAGATTTCCAGACACTCAAATCATGGAGCTCAATAAATACTTGATTAATGCCTAGATGAATGATGTGACAGAATCCCTCCTTAATTAAAAATAATATGAAAGATGAGAACAACTTTGAAGGAGAACATGCAAAAGCTCACAGTAACATTATACATATAGAAATGATTTGGGTTGATTTTTCTAGAACAGCAAAAAATGATAAAGATCACATACCATGAGCTATATTAGACTAAAAAAATTAACAGATGTCTTATGCAAACACAAGATATCTTAAACTGGAGGAAAAAGGATTTAAGTCTAAGAACAAAACAGCCTTCAGATTTGGAATATCATCGACAAATTTAATTGAACTCTGGAGGAAATAGGACGTTTTTAAATGGATTAGGGCTCCCCTAGTGGTTCAGTGTTAAAGAATCTGCCTGCCAACACAGCAGACCCATGTTTGATCCCTGGGTCAAGAAGATCCCACATGGTGCAGAGCAACTAATGAGGGATCAGTAAAAGGACTTTTCCAAAGGGGGTTAATCTGGAATTTTTGTAAAATTTTCTAAGCTTTAACATAGGCTTAAAAAATAGCTTTGTTGAGATACAATTCAAATGTCATAAATGTATCCAATGAATGTTTACAAGATAATGGCATTTAGCACACACACAATATGGTACAGTCCTCATCTCTGTCTAGTTCTGAAACTTTTTTTTACCACCCCAAAGGAGACCCTGTACCTATTAGGCATGCTAGGTACAGGAATTCTTGTTTTCTCCTCTCTTCCCAACCCCTAGTAATCACAATTCTACCTTCTGTTTCTATGAATCTAACTACTTTGGATACCTCAGATCTCTACCATTCCTGAGTGTGTAAAATTTGCAAGATGTAAATTCTGTTTAATTCTTAAAAAATTCTATGAAGTACTATTATCTTCATTTATAACCTAGGAAATTAGAAAGATAAGATAGATAAAAGTCACACCTGAAAGTAATCCACTGTTGTATGTGTTCAAATTTATTATATCCAAGTTGATAAGGTAATTTCTACCATAGAGAAGATTTCACATATTTTTCATTATTGATGGGTGTCAGTAGCAGTTGGCAGTGTGCTGTAGATTTCCAGACACTCAAATCATGGAGCTCAATAAATACTTGATTAATGCCTAGATGAATGATGTGACAGAATCCCTCCTTAATTAAAAATAATATGAAAGATGAGAACAACTTTGAAGGAGAACATGCAAAAGCTCACAGTAACATTATACATATAGAAATGATTTGGGTTGATTTTTCTAGAACAGCAAAAAATGATAAAGATCACATACCATGAGCTATATTAGACTAAAAAAATTAACAGATGTCTTATGCAAACACAAGATATCTTAAACTGGAGGAAAAAGGATTTAAGTCTAAGAACAAAACAGCCTTCAGATTTGGAATATCATCGACAAATTTAATTGAACTCTGGAGGAAATAGGACGTTTTTAAATGGATTAGGGCTCCCCTAGTGGTTCAGTGTTAAAGAATCTGCCTGCCAACACAGCAGACCCATGTTTGATCCCTGGGTCAAGAAGATCCCACATGGTGCAGAGCAACTAAGCCTGTGCACCACAACTATTGAGCATGTGCTCTAGAGCCTGGGAGCCACAACTACTGAAGTCCATGTGCTCAAAAAGAGAAGCCACTCCAAGGAAACCTTTGCACTGCAACTAAAAAAAAGTCCTCGTAGCAAAAGAGACCAGCAAAGCCAAAAATAAATAAGTAAAATTATAAAATGGATTAAATGTTGGATTAAATAGTATTTAGTGTGTTACTTTACACAGTACATAAACAAGTAAGAGAAACTGAGTGTGGAAGAACAAATGATCCCCTGATGTTTGCAGCAATTGAAAGGAAGAACGGTACGTGGTTAGAAGAAAACAGAAGCTTTGTGCCCACACTTTGCTTTTTTTCTGCTCAACAGAAAGAGAAAATTGGAGAAAACAGTTATTTGAGAGATTCTGTCATTCATAAGACAAAAGAGACACTGAGAAAATATTTAAATGACAGAGGATCTTTACCATTATTTTATTGGAATAGAATTTATTTTCCAACTGAGATCACATTTTTAAGAAATGCTTTTTTAAAGAGAGCTTACATGATAAGTAATTCTTCCTTAAATAGATAAAATGTAATGAACTTATTAAAGTAGGTATATACATTTATATTCCTAAGCTGATAAAAATGACCTTATGTTTACAGAGATATTGAAAATTTACTTGTTTTTACCTGTATTCCTTCCATTCTATAAATAAGTGGCTTTGTTGCTAGTTTTTCTTTCCCATTAAAACTGTCCCAACAAAGACTTCTTTCACTGTGTGAAACTTTTCAGGAATTTAATATCTCTATGCTCCAATATACTTAAAATTTTCTTTAGACATTTTGAAGAAACTTCAGGTTGAAGACAATCAAATTTTTTGCTCCATGAATTCTATGAAAACACATATGACCAAATCCTTCTGAGGATTGCCAAATACCCAGATGTTAAATCTTTCTTTGACCTTTTTGAAGAAAGAAACTTATTCAATTCAATTCAATGCAAATTATTTTGTCATCTTTCAAGGACAAAAACTGAATGAATTATATATAGGTCAATGTTTTTTACCTACAAGTATCTAAAATAATGCTTTAGAAAATTGGAAGAATTACAGAATTTCAGTGCATGGTGGACCCTCCAAAATAATCAAATCCATCTCCTTACTTTTACAGAGAAAGAAGCTAAGTGGCTTCTTAAACATGACAAAGTTAGGGTCATAAGCAAAATCTAAACCCAGTTTTCTAATAATCACTTAAGACAAGGCCCTAACTGTTAACTTCCCCCATGATCTTCTTCAGATTCTAGATAATATAAGACTCTATTTGAATAAATTAAGTGGTACTGTTTTTTGAGGAAGAAAACTCCAGGCTAATGAAGTGAAATAATAGTGATTCCTGTACCCTAACACGTCAGTATACATAAGAGAGAGCTGGCAGTGTTTCAGAGTCAGCACCATGGCAAGAGCACCAAAGTTTTCCATCCCAAACCTGCCACGGGTGGTTGGCTGAATCATCTGACTGCTCTGCACTTCAGTCTGCAAAATGCGAATAGGGTCCATGCCATGTAGCTGAGAGGATGGAACTAGGTAAGAGTAAGAGGACTTGAGATCACATTTTTAAGAAATGCTTTTTTAAAGAGAGCTTACATGATAAGTAATTCTTCCTTAAATAGATAAAATGTAATGAACTTATTAAAGTAGGTATATACATTTATATTCCTAAGCTGATAAAAATGACCTTATGTTTACAGAGATATTGAAAATTTACTTGTTTTTACCTGTATTCCTTCCATTCTATAAATAAGTGGCTTTGTTGCTAGTTTTTCTTTCCCATTAAAACTGTCCCAACAAAGACTTCTTTCACTGTGTGAAACTTTTCAGGAATTTAATATCTCTATGCTCCAATATACTTAAAATTTTCTTTAGACATTTTGAAGAAACTTCAGGTTGAAGACAATCAAATTTTTTGCTCCATGAATTCTATGAAAACACATATGACCAAATCCTTCTGAGGATTGCCAAATACCCAGATGTTAAATCTTTCTTTGACCTTTTTGAAGAAAGAAACTTATTCAATTCAATTCAATGCAAATTATTTTGTCATCTTTCAAGGACAAAAACTGAATGAATTATATATAGGTCAATGTTTTTTACCTACAAGTATCTAAAATAATGCTTTAGAAAATTGGAAGAATTACAGAATTTCAGTGCATGGTGGACCCTCCAAAATAATCAAATCCATCTCCTTACTTTTACAGAGAAAGAAGCTAAGTGGCTTCTTAAACATGACAAAGTTAGGGTCATAAGCAAAATCTAAACCCAGTTTTCTAATAATCACTTAAGACAAGGCCCTAACTGTTAACTTCCCCCATGATCTTCTTCAGATTCTAGATAATATAAGACTCTATTTGAATAAATTAAGTGGTACTGTTTTTTGAGGAAGAAAACTCCAGGCTAATGAAGTGAAATAATAGTGATTCCTGTACCCTAACACGTCAGTATACATAAGAGAGAGCTGGCAGTGTTTCAGAGTCAGCACCATGGCAAGAGCACCAAAGTTTTCCATCCCAAACCTGCCACGGGTGGTTGGCTGAATCATCTGACTGCTCTGCACTTCAGTCTGCAAAATGCGAATAGGGTCCATGCCATGTAGCTGAGAGGATGGAACTAGGTAAGAGTAAGAGGACTTGAGTGCTCTGTACTACAGGCTCAGCCACGATTTACACACAGACCTGCGTCAGTAGGTATGTCCTATTTACACCAACAATAAAGGACCTTGAGACATAGGTTAAGGGACTCTCTAGCACAAACCCAAGAAAACTCAGAAAGAAATAAAAGGCAAACCCACTACAAATAAAAGAAAGAAATGCACTCTAGTGTATTTGATGCCAGGAAGAAATAATGTCATTTTGAAATTACAGGTAGATGTGTTCCCCTTTCCCTCACCCCCTCACACAGTTTCCGAGCACATTTTGGGGAGCTATGGAAAATGAATAGAAGAGACAAAAAAGTACTTTGCCCGGCAGGAATACAAAATTGTAAAGGCACAGACAGCACTACAGAGGCGCGCTGCCATTCACTCACAAAGAATTTTGTGCATGTAGATGGCTGATTAATTGCCGGCCTGCCTAGACGAAGCTGCAACAAGCCAGATACTGTCAGCATGCCATCGGTTACCATGGAAATGCACAAGGTTCCTGTTTCTGACAAACCCTTGAATACTGGATAGATTGTGCCATATGTAAATAAGGCAAATTAGTTTTCCTATATCTTCCAGGCAAGGTTAGACGAAAAGAAAATATATCTGTTTAAACATACTCTCTAACCTCTTAGATGTGATGAATGAGAAAGAGGGGCTTCTTTCTTAGGAAACTGAACTCAGATTGTTAAAACTGAAAGGCACTTGGGGAATATGACCAAAAAATACAAAATGTGTTGCCCATTTATAAGGAAGGACTTCAAAGTCAGCCATGCAAGGGTATATTTATTAGACTTTTGTAATCAGAAGTTGTATTGTTTGCCCTATCCTTTACAAAATTATAAAATGTCAAGCAGTTATTTTTATGGTGTTAGATTAGAACTTTTATATTCTTGTCATAAAATTTTTACTTACTGCACTTGTTTCATTACACTAAACACTGAGTCACAAACCACCATGATTTAAAATATGTAATTCCACTACTACAAGCACTTACTTTTTCATTACATTAGTTGAAGCTTCCTCGTTTTTATAAGGTTTCTGCCAGCACTAAGAGACTTTATAACTTCTTTCCATGTGGTAATAATAATTTATAATTAATTAAATCTGATGTGATTTTAAAAAATCTTATAATTATCATTAGGATATTTTAAAGTACATAATGACAAGTTCCTTCATGACACAGGACTACTCTGATAGCTATGTACAATTATATATTTTAAAAATATAATCTGTTTAAACAGTAAAAATGCCAAAAAGTGCTGGAGTGCTTTTCGTAACATAACATCTCTAAATAATTTTAAAATGTACATTTCTCAAATAAAATGTTCCATCATCTCCATTATCTCCTCAATTTAAAATACATACTTCTGTCATCATTTGCATCAGATATTCTAAGGATACTTGTATATAAAATTCTCACATTTAATCTCAAATATTCATGTGCTATTCAAGTAAGCTACAAACATCTGAACACCAAAGATATCTATAATTACCCAAATTAACCCTTCCCTAAACTTAAATTAAGGCTCTCTGCCTTTTCTGAGTAAAGGTAAGAACATTTATTTTCTATCAAATGATTCAGGTATTTAGATATGCCCAGAATTCTAACTTGATTATAATATATTATATATTGGTTCATGTTTTAGAACTCAGAGGTAAAATATACCTAAAGACCCCTAAACTTCAACATATTCCTATAAGTGAATATTACCCAAGAAAGCATTTTTAAAAGGCATTATCTTATGTTTTCATTTTTATGTTAATAACATGCTACATGAAACTATCAAAAATATTGACTTTAAGTATTATCCTAGTTGACACGTTTTCCCCTGCCAAAAAAAAACAATACTCCTTATACTCTTCAGTAAGAACTTATGTGTGGAGTGATGGTTTCATGAAAATTTCTAAACAAGTTTTAAAATCATGTTTATGCAACAGTAAAGAAGAAATCAAAGAAAATTATCAGAACAATTCTGGCTAGAACAAGTGCTTATGCCTAAAAATAACATGATTTTTCTTTCTGTTCTTTATTTTGCTTTATATATGGAGAGCCAAACAGGACTGTCATTCATTTGGGATCATTCCATCCCTTATGCAAAGAAATTCATTATCTATATACATCACAATTTTCTTTTTGCTCTTTTTTTCCTCCTTTAAATGAGAAAAATTATAATTAAAAAGCATAAGGATTTCTTGTGTGGTCATATGACAATGCCCACTGTTCTTATTAGAAGTCTTCCCGAGTTAATTGTGAGCATTTATATTTGAGGACTTAAATAGTAATCTGTATCCTAGGAGCCAAAAGTTTCACAATAGAAAGTGGCCAAATTTCTCTTTTTCAAGTGTTATCACAGAAAAAAATTCCATCTTCCCAGTTACAGGACTTACATGATTTATGAGTTAAGAATATGTTAGAAGTGAGATTGGCTCTGTCCATGTTTTTAACTCTATACTTTAAAATTCATAATTAGCAAACTGCATCCTTTAAGTTCAAAGATAAACACTTGATAGTATTTTACTTTATTGCTTAAATATGGTAAAGCAGGAATATTATATGCTGATGCATCACCAAAATGGTACTAAGCACAGGACGGTCAATGAGAGAACAGATCTTGTGATCACTGTGAGGAGGATAAATGCTTTCTGGGGGAAATACACACATTTGCTACTTTTAAGAGGCAGCATTAGAGTGTGGAAAGACCATTCAGTCATTCATCATTTGAGTTTTAATATACATCACTTATCAGGCATGGTAAGGTCCCTGCCTTCATGGAGCTTATACTCTAGTAGGGGTAAAGATAAACCAGGAAAAAAAATTAGAGTTTTAAACTTTGCTTTTTCTCTCAAATCTTGAATTCCTTTTATTTGTATCACCCTTATGATATAAATCATATTCTCTTTGTAGTTTAGTTATTTCTGTGTATCTTTCTACTCTATTACCATAAAAATTTCTTATGAATATCAAATATGGTCTGGATCCTTTTCATCTTTCAATCTTCCACCATATTTAACATATAGCTTTCTGAATAAGTGGATATATATCTTTCCTGGTCACTTGTAACATAATTTTAAGCAATGTACCTGACTCTAGGAGTTTGGGCTTTTTACCTATAAATTGGGGTGTTAAAAAACATCTTTAAGATGAAATTTTAGAATTCTATAATACTATTTGCTGCATAAACAAATTTATTACTCTACTGGTTTAGAAAATGTTCATCCTCAAACTGAATATTAATCTAGAAATTTGTTCTTTCTCTTTTGGTTATCACTTTTTAAGAATAACTTTTAAAATACAATCATTTTATTTTTCAGGAAAATTATACCTAGATCTAATATTAAATCCTAACTCAAGATGCTGTTTGTTATTTTTTTGATGTACAAAATAGGCAGGAAAATCACACATTGGGGAAAAAGTCAGTTTTTGAAGTGTTAAATCAAATGAATGGAATAAGACAGAAGCAATATTGTATGAAACAAAAAACAAGAACTTCCTTCCTCTAAACCTCCCCCACATGTGGCTGCTTGTCCCAAGCTCACTGATAATTTACAAACAGTGGGTGATGTGCTATAAAGAAAATGACTCAATGGCCCATCGTAATTTAAATATGTAACCAAATGTTTAAACATTCCAAACAATGGTAAAACACCAGAGACTTAACAGTTGGAAAACAAGTGTGGAACATTTTTTTCTAGTTTATTGGCTTCATTTTGCACCAGCCCCAAACAGACATCCAGCATCTGATTCTTCCTGAGATGCATATGCAGTTTTCCAGTGGACATCTCATTGGCACATAAGGAGAATAGCCATCCTTGAGAATAGCTTGGCCAGTATCTATGTACCAAACGCTAATTTATGTAATTGAAAAAAAATCAGAAATTCAAGGTCTTAAGATTTTCACCTAACAAGGGAAATATTTCATTCATTTTCCTATAAGCACAATGACAGCCCCAATCTCCATAAATCAGCATTTTGAAATAAAATTTCAAATTATTTTTATGTTGACACTTATGAAACCTGTATCTTTGTAGACACAAAATGAAGCATTTTTAGTGCACAATGGTTATAAATAAGGCCCAATCTCCGGTTAAACACCTTTTTTAGAATTCTATAATACTATTTGCTGCATAACATAATTTTAAGCACTGTACCTGACTCTAGGAGTTTGGGCTTTTTACCTATCAATTGGGGTGCTAAAAAACATCTCTAAGATGAAATTTTAGAATTCTATAATACTATTTGCTGCATAAACAAATTTATTACTCTACTGGTTTAGAAAATGTTCATCCTCAAACTGAATATTAATCTAGAAATTTGTTCTTTCTCTTTGGTTATCACTTTTTAAGAATAACTTTTAAAATACAATCATTTTATTTTTCAGGAAAATTATACCTAGATCTAATATTAAATCCTAACTCAAGATGCTGTTTGTTATTTTTTTGATGTACAAAATAGGCAGGAAAATCACACATTGGGGAAAAAGTCAGTTTTTGAAGTGTTAAATCAAATGAATGGAATAAGACAGAAGCAATATTGTATGAAACAAAAAACAAGAACTTCCTTCCTCTAAACCTCCCCCACATGTGGCTGCTTGTCCCAAGCTCACTGATAATTTACAAACAGTGGGTGATGTGCTATAAAGAAAATGACTCAATGGCCCATCGTAATTTAAATATGTAACCAAATGTTTAAACATTCCAAACAATGGTAAAACACCAGAGACTTAACAGTTGGAAAACAAGTGTGGAACATTTTTTTCTAGTTTATTGGCTTCATTTTGCACCAGCCCCAAACAGACATCCAGCATCTGATTCTTCCTGAGATGCATATGCAGTTTTCCAGTGGACATCTCATTGGCACATAAGGAGAATAGCCATCCTTGAGAATAGCTTGGCCAGTATCTATGTACCAAACGCTAATTTATGTAATTGAAAAAAAAAATCAGAAATTCAAGGTCTTAAGATTTTCACCTAACAAGGGAAATATTTCATTCATTTTCCTATAAGCACAATGACAGCCCCAATCTCCATAAATCAGCATTTTGAAATAAAATTTCAAATTATTTTTATGTTGACACTTATGAAACCTGTATCTTTGTAGACACAAAATGAAGCATTTTTAGTGCACAATGGTTATAAATAAGGCCCAATCTCCGGTTAAACACCTATAATTTGATTGATTTTCTCAAAACATAGCAAAAAGAAAAAGAAATCAATGCTAGTTACGTATCTATTTGCTCAAAACAAAAACCAAGGAGTGCAAAAGATGAGTTCAGTTAACTGACTATTGAACTTATATAACCTTATCCAGGCAGACCCTTAATGGGTACATTTTGGAGTGAGCTGAGACTGATCACTAACAAACAAACAAATGAACCATTTAATCAAGGTGAAAAAGAAAATAATAATAACTAAAATAAGGGCCTAAGGTATGATAAGAGAATAAAATTCTAAGTAAAAGTTGATGTTCTTTTTCTATTATAAAGGGAAACTCATTTGCAAATACACATGCTTACCTCAAATAAATGAAATGTTTGGTGGCTATCTTTCAGTGGATTTTGCACACTGCTTCAGATTGAAATATATGTTGGAACCTAAAACTGATTTGTTCCATGTAAATCGCATTTAAAACTTTTTCAGCTAAAGATATTGTGAATAAAGCTATTAACTTGGGGATAAGCTCTTTCTTTAGACCTCTGAACCTGTTAAATCTTTGATAATATTAGGAGATTTTTTTTTCTTTCTCTCTACATAAAAGAGAAAAAGCAAGGAACCATTTTTCTCCATTTGAAAGGGATGCAAACCCAATTCAAAAATTTATTATTATTATTATCAATCTAAACTTAAATGAACCTCCCTCCTTTCTTCTGTGTACCCTTGAACCATGTCTTAGGAGCAGTTGACTAGATAGGCAGATTTTCTCCAGGGGTTCCTCGACTGGATATTTTCTCTATATTCTAAATATACTTGGCTATATTTAATAGCAAAGAACCCTACTAACATGTCAACATTTTGAAACACTTGGCCCTGAAAATATTCTGACAGTGCTAATTTCATAGAAGAGCCAAATGCTTTGTCTCTTTTCTTACCGTATAGAATATATATCATAACATTGTACCCTAAGGTTAATCCATAAGGTTGGCATGGTTTAAATTATTACAGAAACATTGTTACCTACTGATTAATATGACATTTGGACTCTCAGAATTTATAATCTATACCATTATTCCTTTTTTCCCCTTATATAACTAAGAAACCTAAAAACCCCTTCATTTTATTGGCAGGCCAATTGCCCTATATATTTTCATCACTTTGGGCCCACTCACTCCAGCTGGGCTATCCATTCAGCATATCATAGTTATTTGGAAATTTGAAAAACATACTAGAGAAGAAGAATTTTTTTTTTTCTGAGAACATAATATCTGCATAATTAGTGGGATTTATATTGATATATATGGAAAACATTTCAGCATTTCCAGAACTTTCATACTCTAGCACTGTTCCCTCCAAATTATTCATCAGTGATGTCTGTGAAAACAAAAATAATATTTGGACTTAATTCTGTCAAGGAAAGAAGTATGCAATATTTAAATGTTCTGACTTCATTAGAGTTTGCTTTACAAGCAAATTATAGTTGTAAACATACTGGGAGGGGAGAGGAAACCCATTCAACCAGATTCTCATTGTAATGATGATAATTGACTAGGCATTTCAATATTTTTATCCATACCCTAAGAGCTCTGATAAATCCTCAATTTGTGTACTCTGTCTGATGACACAGATACACTGCTAGAGACTTAGCTTGGGTCACTCTCTCACAGCCTCCCTTATAGAAGACTCTTCATAATCATTGATTTATTTACCTCTCAAGACATTTCTAAGGTATAATTACAAACTACTCTAGCCCATTAAGACATATTAAATCTGTGAATATTACAAAATTCACTATATATCCGTAGAATCAGGAACTAATTGTACTCTCCATACTAAAAGGTCCACGCAGACATTTTGAGATATAGACTCAGAGACTAATTTTTTTTATGAGTTAAGTACAAAAGAGATTTTAAAGCAAAGATTACAATAAATCTTCAAGCCTCACTTTTAAACTCCAATATATATATAATTTCAAAACCTTTAATATATGCCTCCTAATACTATCAAGTGCTAGTATCCTGTATTCTAATTTAGTTTCAACCTATGGCATGTTCCCAAAGGCCATACTTGTGATGATGTTCTCCTGCAAATACTTAGTCCCCAGTAGTTTATGCTGGGTTAGCATACAATTTAATTTTCCGTGATGCAGTATCTTTTTTGAACAATGGTGTCAGGTGGTCTGGAAGGCATACAAGCGAATCACAAAACACAAAAACATCTTTCAAGCCAACATTCACCAGTCAAACATTTACCAACTAGGCACTATATGAACTAGACCCATCTCTATATATTTTATTTTCTCTCTTCTTTCTTCTCTCCCCCTCCCCATATCTTTCTGTTACTAAGCAGATCACTCTGCCATAAAGGGCTACGGCATAAGCATATGCACCTATGAAGGGTCGTCATAAGAGCCCCCCACGTGCCCATACCCACACTCCATACTTTTTGGAATCATAGAAGACATTCAGTTCCAGACTATACCAATTTGCTGTTATATGGTTTTAGGTAAATTGCTTCCTTGAACCTTCTAAGTCTCAGTACTCTCATCCACAGAACAAAACTAATAATAGTATTTGTCCATCTACAGAGAATTGTTAAAGAAGGATTGAAATGTATATATAAGAAAACTTGTTTTGAAAACAATTATTATACAGATATTGTACAAATATTGCACAATTATTATAACAGAGACATGTGGGAACAAAAGTAACTCTGAAGTTGAAATACTCAGAGTAACATTTACAGTCCTATTATATTTAAGAGAAATTACATTATATTTCATAAAACATTTTATTTTTGAATCAAAGTTAAACTATATATGATTTCACTCCATCTTATGTATATTTAAATGCTTCTACCTATATTGATTATATAATTTATGTTTGTTTATTGGTTGAATGGTAACTTAATTTGGTAATTTAAAACACATGTAGTTTTATATGAGATAAATTAGAAAATTCTGATAGAAATGTATCCAGAATCTGTTGAGTCATTGATATGAAATTATTTTTCATCCTTAGTGTGAAAATATACCAATTATATACAATTCTCAGGAAAAGAAATTCACAGACTATACTCCCAGTTTTCCTATATTCTCTCAGAATATTATTGAGTACTGATGCAATTTATCAATGATCTAGCATTTAACCATACATTGAATATACTGACACGCCCACAAAATGATACAAAATTTTTATTCATCCTAACGCTGTGTTTGAGATTTTAAAATAGGTTCTTTACCCCCATGGTTATATTACTACTTCAACTCTTCTTACTTCTCACAAGGAACCTAATATTAACTTAAATGACAACCAAAATGCTTAATCCACAACTTCACCTCCCCCCTTGACATTCTTGACTTCTGCTGACACTATACTTGGACAGTAGTGGTACATTTATTTATCATTAGCAATCTTCCCTCCATAACAGACTACTTCAGTACCGATCTGACACTCAGAACACTTCTACTGAGTTGCAATGAAGTGCTCTGGAACAACTAGAGGCAAAGGCATCAGCTGCTGCTTTCAAAAAACAAAGGAAATTTTAGATAATTTCAGGTACTTGATCCTTTTTACCATGGAAAGGTACATATGCATGTATGTGTGTGTGCTTTATGTGTTGGCTATAAAGTGTGCACACTGCAAAATACAGATTCTAAGACTTTATGTGGGAGAAACACTACCATGGTCCCTTCAAAGGAAAGTGAAGAATTTGACACATGGGTCAATTACTAGGAAAAGAATTCTCTGCATTACCTCATAGGTTACATATTATGGCATATTACCTTTTAAAAAATCTATAGATGCCCTTTGTTGACAAGCATCCTCTACTTATTGAAAGAAGCCCTCATTTCTTTACTGAAACAAGTATTTGCCTCATGAGAATATATCCCATCATTTAGCCTCCATTCCTGTGAGTTCAAAAAAGAAAACACACAACAGCAAGTTTTAACTAAAAGATACATCTACCTGACCATTTTTCCAGCTTTTGCTTATATGCCACTATGCTCAATATTTTTCTTTTAAGAATCAGTGATCCAGTTGAGTCTTGATTTCAACTTAAGGCCATCCATTAGAGAATGTTAAAGAGCCTGAAAAGGGTCAGCCTTTTCTGTGTCTATTAGTCTAGGTAGCTTTTGACTCTAATGGAATCCTTTCGATAATTATTTCATACTTCTGGCAAATCTTGATGGACTCCATTCACCTCAATGCTACCTCTGCAGATCATTCAAAAGCTTCTATTAGGACATCTTAGAGAAACCTCCTTTTTGCTTTATAACTCAAATAAAGGAAGTAAAAAACTAAACTTCAAGAGGGTGTATGCTTTTCAGTGTAATCACAATACTTTCCAGTTCAAACAAGAGCTATCAGCTATGCTCTTTTGAAAGCATTTTGACCAGGTGGAAGATTTTAAACATATACATGGTACACAAATATACTTATCTCATTCAAAACCATAGAAAATATTTTCATACTTATATGCATATGGATTTTTTCATTTAGGAAAGGTGAGTTCTCTCTTTCAATGACAACACTTTTCAATGGGGAAAGAGAAATATCTGACCAATAATTGTAAAAAAAACCTATATACTATCCTTAGCTGCTAAGATTGAGCAGAAAGTGAGGTTACAGTCTGGGACAATGTATCATTCGTTTCCTTTAAAATACAGACGTCCCTCCTGATTGCATTTTGCTTAGTTACTTACAAATACCAACTTTAATTCCCTAAGCAGAAAACAGCTAGATGACAGCTGAAAGGCTTGTCAAGCTGGTTGAGGCTTAAGAATTTGCAGTGAACTTTACACAAAGCAGATGATAGTGACTTGAGGAATCAGGTGCTGAATGTATTAGATAATTCGGGCTGCCACTTGACTATGCCTTTGGAACTTTGGATCTACTTAGAACAGGATGGGTTCTCATAAACCCAGAAAGATCCATTCAATGCAGAGAGGGAGAGAGGGGCTCTTTTCTGGTGTCTGGTCGTGGTGGTGCTACCACCAGTCAATACTCATTCAGTGCCTTCCGCCGAATGCCTTTCACGAAGGATTTTAAAAACATGGCTCTGATCTACAATGTAATAGGAGAGATACAGTATTTAACAGAGTAAGGTAAGACAAAGGGATTGAACAACAGTTAGACCAAGGGTAAAATGCACACGCAGAAATACATATCCCATTTTACCCAAGTCACCAGGCGTTGTTAAATCAGGATTCACAGTATCTGTAAGTTTAAGGAGGAAGGCCAGAAATCCCTTTAACAAAGTGCCTACTCTGTAACAAATGCTTTCATATGGGCAGGTGTCAGGGTTTTCATTTCACAGAAAAGGAAACAGAGATTCTGTGTAGCTAAATGTCTTTAATTTAGGAGACATGGCTGGTAAGACTCAGAGACAGGATTCAAACTCAGTTCTGAAACCAAACTTACGCTCATTTCAAGAGGGCAGGGCACAAAGCATCCTCCTCAAAACTGTTTTACAGACCTGCGTACAATCTTACTGAAGAAAGGTAGAAAAGGCACCCTTTACAGTTCATAGAAAAATCAGTGGATATGTTTGTAAATAAATATAAAATATAGGATAGTTCAAATAAATAAGGTTTTTCCTAATTTGCTATATATCATATTTAAATTATGTTGGTTTGTTGCCTGCTTCTTATTACCATCATTTTCCTGTTAATTATATAATAAAATATATATATATATATATATATATATATATATATATATATATAATGAAATACATATGAGATACATTAAAATATACAAAACCAGTAAGTTATTTTTATAATGCCTACGTACCAATGAAATCAACATCTACATCCTGCAGTATAAATGTGAGATCTGAATACTGAGGACACACAAAAGGGAACATTCTGAGGCTATTTTTAAAAATATTAATATTCCATTTATTAAAGTCACACAATCATAAAACTAGTTTTATTTTAAGCTTTCCATTTTGATTTCAAACCTTAATTTTCTGTTGATACATCTTTATCACTTAAAAGTATTTAACAACATAAATGAATTTTCCTTAACCTTTATAGCATTTATAAATTTGCTCTATGTTATACATTGAAGATAAAATTAACATTTTAAATATTTCAACTGTTTAACAAATATTCCCTAATACTTAACATTTGTAAATCTATTATATTAAACCTTTAAATAGGCAAGTCTTAATTGTCTTAAACTTCTAATAGTTTTAACAAAATTTTTTCCCTAATACTTAAATTTGTAAATCTAATATAAAATGGACACGCAGAAATACATATCCCATTTTACCCAAGTCACCAGGCGTTGTTAAATCAGGATTCACAGTATCTGTAAGTTTAAGGAGGAAGGCCAGAAATCCCTTTAACAAAGTGCCTACTCTGTAACAAATGCTTTCATATGGGCAGGTGTCAGGGTTTTCATTTCACAGAAAAGGAAACAGAGATTCTGTGTAGCTAAATGTCTTTAATTTAGGAGACATGGCTGGTAAGACTCAGAGACAGGATTCAAACTCAGTTCTGAAACCAAACTTACGCTCATTTCAAGAGGGCAGGGCACAAAGCATCCTCCTCAAAACTGTTTTACAGACCTGCGTACAATCTTACTGAAGAAAGGTAGAAAAGGCACCCTTTACAGTTCATAGAAAAATCAGTGGATATGTTTGTAAATAAATATAAAATATAGGATAGTTCAAATAAATAAGGTTTTTCCTAATTTGCTATATATCATATTTAAATTATGTTGGTTTGTTGCCTGCTTCTTATTACCATCATTTTCCTGTTAATTATATAATAAAATATGTATATATATATATATATATATATATATATATATATAATGAAATACATATGAGATACATTAAAATATACAAAACCAGTAAGTTATTTTTATAATGCCTACGTACCAATGAAATCAACATCTACATCCTGCAGTATAAATGTGAGATCTGAATACTGAGGACACACAAAAGGGAACATTCTGAGGCTATTTTTAAAAATATTAATATTCCATTTATTAAAGTCACACAATCATAAAACTAGTTTTATTTTAAGCTTTCCATTTTGATTTCAAACCTTAATTTTCTGTTGATACATCTTTATCACTTAAAAGTATTTAACAACATAAATGAATTTTCCTTAACCTTTATAGCATTTATAAATTTGCTCTATGTTATACATTGAAGATAAAATTAACATTTTAAATATTTCAACTGTTTAACAAATATTCCCTAATACTTAACATTTGTAAATCTATTATATTAAACCTTTAAATAGGCAAGTCTTAATTGTCTTAAACTTCTAATAGTATTTATAATCTTAATAAAATTCTTTTACTTTCAACTCAAAACTAAAAGTTTAAATCATTTGACATGTTATATTTTAAATGGAAACAAAGGCTAATCCACTGGATACACTAAAGTGAATATTCCAAAGTAAATATTATATGAAGGTAAATTATCAAATATTTAGAGCTGATTTTTAAATTTATAGAAAAATACTAACACTGGGTTACATTTATGTCACATTAAAATGATCTCTGTATTTAATAAAATTTAAATCTAAATCCTGATCAACTTTAATCAAGTCTAAATTTAAATTAAAAGAAACTTTGATGGTAAAGAATCCGCCTACAATGCTGGAGCCCTGGGGTCAATCCTTCGGTGAGGAAGATCCCATTGAAGAGGGCGTGGCAACCCATTCCAGAATTCTTGCCTGGAGAATCCCATGGACAGAGGAGCCTGGTGAGCTACAGTCCATGAGATTGCAAAGACTCAGACATGACTGAAGCGACTAACATTTTTGCCCCTAGCACAGAATGATATCTCAGATGATTTTGGTATTTCCTCATTAACTTTTATATTGATCAGCAATTACATTAGGACTTGAAGTTTTAAGTTGTAGATATAATTTTTAAATTATATATGTATGTGGTTGTATTATATATATATATATATATATTTATAGATTTTTAAAATTTTGAAATGACTATGAACCATTGGAAGCTACCAAAATAGTACAAAAAGTTCAGTATATCCTTAACCCAGTTTTTCCCAGTGGTTACATCTTACATAAATGTAATACAGTACCTAAAGCAGGAAACTGACATTGTATGTGTGTGTGTGTGTGTGTGTGTGTGTACTCAGTCATATCCAATTCTTTGCAACCTCATGGACTATAACTTGCCAGGCTCCTCTGTCCATGAAATTCTCCTGGCAAGAATACTGGAGTGTGTTGTCATTTCTTACTCCAGGGAATCTTCCTGACGCAGGGACTGAGCCTATGCTTGCTTTTTGCTTGGCATGGAGTCTAATTTATATAAAAACAAATATTCCCTAATACTTAACATTTGTAAATCTATTATATTAAACCTTTAAATAGGCAAGTCTTAATTGTCTTAAACTTCTAATAGTATTTATAATCTTAATAAAATTCTTTTACTTTCAACTCAAAACTAAAAGTTTAAATCATTTGACATGTTATATTTTAAATGGAAACAAAGGCTAATCCACTGGATACACTAAAGTGAATATTCCAAAGTAAATATTATATGAAGGTAAATTATCAAATATTTAGAGCTGATTTTTAAATTTATAGAAAAATACTAACACTGGGTTACATTTATGTCACATTAAAATGATCTCTGTATTTAATAAAATTTAAATCTAAATCCTGATCAACTTTAATCAAGTCTAAATTTAAATTAAAAGAAACTTTGATGGTAAAGAATCCGCCTACAATGCTGGAGCCCTGGGGTCAATCCTTCGGTGAGGAAGATCCCATTGAAGAGGGCGTGGCAACCCATTCCAGAATTCTTGCCTGGAGAATCCCATGGACAGAGGAGCCTGGTGAGCTACAGTCCATGAGATTGCAAAGACTCAGACATGACTGAAGCGACTAACATTTTTGCCCCTAGCACAGAATGATATCTCAGATGATTTTGGTATTTCCTCATTAACTTTTATATTGATCAGCAATTACATTAGGACTTGAAGTTTTAAGTTGTAGATAAGTTTTAAATTATATAGGTATGGGGTTGTATTATATATATATATATATATATTTATAGATTTTTAAAATTTTGAAATGACTATGAACCATTGGAAGCTACCAAAATAGTACAAAAAGTTCAGTATATCCTTAACCCAGTTTTTCCCAGTGGTTACATCTTACATAAATGTAATACAGTACCTAAAGCAGGAAACTGACATTGTATGTGTGTGTGTGTGTGTGTGTGTGTGTGTACTCAGTCATATCCAATTCTTTGCAACCTCATGGACTATAACTTGCCAGGCTCCTCTGTCCATGAAATTCTCCTGGCAAGAATACTGGAGTGTGTTGTCATTTCTTACTCCAGGGAATCTTCCTGACGCAGGGACTGAGCCTATGTTTCTTGCTTCTCTTGCATTGGCAGTGGAGTCTTTACCACTGTGCTATCTGGGAAACCCATAACATTTGTATGATACTGCTAACTATATTCTACCTTGTTGAGAATCTGCTGAGTTCCACCTGTGTGCATCCACGCGCACACACACACACACACACACACACACACACATACCTTTCCTGCAGTTTGACCCCCTGAACAGATTTGTGTAATCACCACCATCGTCTACACACATCGTCTACATAAAACTCTCCTGTGGAAATCCTTTACAGTCTGCCCCTTCATCACCACCTTCCTTACCTTCATCCCTTGGCAACCACTAATTTGTTCTATCTGCTATTATGAGAAATATGTACAGTTGATTCATGTTATTCATGGTAGCTACATTCCATAAAGGCATTGCAAAGTCTAAATTAGCAGATATTGAATCATATGTCTTAGGTTGGATTTAGGGTTAAATTCCTGTGAGCCTCTGGTAACATTTTCATTAACCAACTGAAACACAGTCTCCTATAAATTAAGTCATATGGTATGTAATTGAGATTTTTTTCACTCAGTATAATGTCCTTGCGATCCATCCAAGTTATCACATGCAGCAAATTAATTTTTAAATATTTTTAATTTAAAAATAACTATAGATTCACAAGATGTTAGAAAAATAGTACACAGAGGTATCGTGTACCTTTCATCCAGTGTTCCCCAATGGAAAGAGAATTCCATGGACAGAGAAGCCTGGTGGGCTACAGTCCATGGAGTCCCAAAGAGTCAGACACAACTGAATGATAACGCTTTCACTTTTCACTTTCATAGCAGGAGAAAGACTATAGACAAGTCAGCTGAGGAAACTACTACTTAAGTCTAGGAAGAAGACATTGAGTTCTGAACTCTGACACAGGCAGTGGAGGAAGATTAAGGTTGGTGAATCTATACTCATAGATTCACTTCTAGATAATCTCAAGGAAGTTTAGGGGTAAAATATTTGCCTCAAGGTAAGAGGCAGATGCACCATTGCTTGGATCAATGGAATCAATGTGGTTGAGAGCAAAGACTACAGGGCCAAATGCCTGGGTTGTTATCCCAGAACCTGTAGTTACTATATAATCCCTAGCAAGTAACTTAACTTCTTTGTGTCTCAGTTTTCTCAACCGTAAAACAGGAATGATAAATAGAATCCATTTCTAGTGCTGTTGTAGGTATTAAATAAATTAATATATGTCAAGTGCATGCACATGTGGTTCACTATTGTTCTTGTTATTATCATTCTTTTTGAACTGCTTAAAGAAAAGAAATTTGTGATTGCATTTTCCTGACCAGGTCCTCTTGTCTGGGGTTAAAAAGGAAGGAATTATAGGAGTCAGTGAAGGACAGGGAAGCCTGGTGCTGTAGTTCATGGGGTCACAAAGAGATGAACATGACTGAATGGCTGAACAACAACAAATAGGAGCAGAGGAAGTATCTAACAACAATGCTTCTCTCATTCTAATACACAAATGCATCACTTGGAGATTCCGTTAAAATGCAGATTCTGATTCAGTAGATATGGGGCAGGGCCTGAGATTCCCCACTTCTAACAAGATCTCAGCTGCCATGCAAGGATCTGACAGCTCCTTTACAGCTTTACTCACCTCTCTTTCCTTCTTACCTGCAGGCTTATCTTGAACTTTGGATATTAGGGGTATTTCTAGCACTTAATGTCACAACACTAATTTCAGAGAAACTTTCCTTCATACAACAATAATTATAAAATGATTCCTACGATATATGTCAAGTGCTTTATATGCCTTATTTCAGATTCTCAGAACAAATCTTGTAAAGATAAGGTGTTATGAATCTCATCTTACTGATGAAGAAATATAAAGATGTAACATGTTTCAGGTCACACAGTTCAAAAGGGCAGAGGTAGGACTCAAATCCAGGGTGTGTGGCACTCAATCTCAGGGTCTTCTCAAACATTATGCTATTTTCCAGGGGACAGGTCTTCATGGAAACTCCAGAGGAAGACAAAGAAGGAGAAGTCAGAAAGGAAAGAACCAAAGGTTATTCAGATCTTCAGCCCATTTGTTCTATGGAGATCTCTTGTGATCCTGTAAGTGCTGAGTTCCTAAGATTTATAGTATCCCCTGCCCCATACACAGAGCCCAATTTTGCCAGACTTTGCTTGTTCTTAAACAGAATCTTTTATGGCAAGGTATATCCCAAGACCTTTAGTTTGCTTGTCAGGACACGTTATAATAAAATGAATGTGTTCTGATTATCAATTAAGAGACACTAAGATTGTAAATCTGGTGGTAACTAAAGTTATTGCGATGATCATTTTGTAATGTATAGAAATATGAAATCACTATGTTGTGTACTTGGAACTAACTCAGTGTTAGAGGTCAAGTACATTTTAAAAACAAAAGATTATAAATCTGGGTAGTATGATGACAAGTCTGAAATACACATATGTTTTTGTTTTACCCACTAGATCCATGAAAAATAAAACCTTTTCTTAGATATTACCAGGTCCTCTTGTCTGGGGTTAAAAAGGAAGGAATTATAGGAGTCAGTGAAGGACAGGGAAGCCTGGTGCTGTAGTTCATGGGGTCACAAAGAGATGAACATGACTGAATGGCTGAACAACAACAAATAGGAGCAGAGGAAGTATCTAACAACAATGCTTCTCTCATTCTAATACACAAATGCATCACTTGGAGATTCCGTTAAAATGCAGATTCTGATTCAGTAGATATGGGGCAGGGCCTGAGATTCCCCACTTCTAACAAGATCTCAGCTGCCATGCAAGGATCTGACAGCTCCTTTACAGCTTTACTCACCTCTCTTTCCTTCTTACCTGCAGGCTTATCTTGAACTTTGGATATTAGGGGTATTTCTAGCACTTAATGTCACAACACTAATTTCAGAGAAACTTTCCTTCATACAACAATAATTATAAAATGATTCCTACGATATATGTCAAGTGCTTTATATGCCTTATTTCAGATTCTCAGAACAAATCTTGTAAAGATAAGGTGTTATGAATCTCATCTTACTGATGAAGAAATATAAAGATGTAACATGTTTCAGGTCACACAGTTCAAAAGGGCAGAGGTAGGACTCAAATCCAGGGTGTGTGGCACTCAATCTCAGGGTCTTCTCAAACATTATGCTATTTTCCAGGGGACAGGTCTTCATGGAAACTCCAGAGGAAGACAAAGAAGGAGAAGTCAGAAAGGAAAGAACCAAAGGTTATTCAGATCTTCAGCCCATTTGTTCTATGGAGATCTCTTGTGATCCTGTAAGTGCTGAGTTCCTAAGATTTATAGTATCCCCTGCCCCATACACAGAGCCCAATTTTGCCAGACTTTGCTTGTTCTTAAACAGAATCTTTTATGGCAAGGTATATCCCAAGACCTTTAGTTTGCTTGTCAGGACACGTTATAATAAAATGAATGTGTTCTGATTATCAATTAAGAGACACTAAGATTGTAAATCTGGTGGTAACTAAAGTTATTGCGATGATCATTTTGTAATGTATAGAAATATGAAATCACTATGTTGTGTACTTGGAACTAACTCAGTGTTAGAGGTCAAGTACATTTTAAAAACAAAAGATTATAAATCTGGGTAGTATGATGACAAGTCTGAAATACACATATGTTTTTGTTTTACCCACTAGATCCATGAAAAATAAAACCTTTTCTTAGATATTAGCTTCAGGAACAACAATGAGTTCACACCATGCACTCCTGTGTGGAGGAATGATGGTGCAGAGCGAGTCCTCCTCTCTCAGAGGTATCTTAGCATGGGAGTGTTAGTCACTTAGGTGTGTTTGACCCTTCTGTAACTCCATTGACTGTAGACAACAAGGCTCCTCTGTCCATGGAATTTTCCAGGCAAGAATACTGGACTGGGTAGCCATTCCCTTTTCCAGGGGATCTTTCCAACCCAGGAATCAAACCTGGGTTTCCTGCATTGCAGGTAGATTCTTTACCTTTGGGTCACCAAGGACACCCATCAGGACCACCTTACATGGCTTCTAAGAAGAAGAGATACACACCCAAACATGACCAGTTATGGGGGATCACATGAGCAGTTAAACAAGTTGATTTGGCTCTGATGCTCTGTCCCTTGCAGCTGATACTTCTGGTAGGCTCCTACAGAGATATTAATATCTTTATAACACTACCACAGGCTTTATCAAGGTGCATTACCATTTGCCTGTTTCCAGGTCTGTTTTTCCTAAAGCAACTTTCTACATTTCCATTTTTCATATATTCCCTTAATGATTCTCCTCATGCCTATAATTGCTCAGTATACACTTCATGGCTTTTTGCTTTTGCTTTTTCCCCAACATCTATGTATTGCCAGTGTTATAATTTTTAAAGAGGCTTTCCATGATCTATCTGTTTCTTTTTTAGTTAAATACATTTATTTTAAAAACACTTTTATAAAAACCCCCATGACTGAAAAACAGGGATCATTTAGACAATAAATATAACTGGACAGTAAATATAAAAGTAAGTAATAATTTAAATAAAAAAATAATCCCTATCAATGCAATCCCTATCAAATTACCAATGACATTCTTCACAGAACTAGACCAAAGAATAACACAGTTCATATGGAAACACAAAAGACCTCGAATAGCCAAAGCAATCCTGAGGAAGAAGAATGGAGCTGGAGGGATCAGCCTCCCTAACTTCAGACTATACTACAAAGCAGCAGTCATCAAGACAGTATGGTACTGGCACAAAAACAGACATAGAGACCAATGGAACAAGATAGAGAATCCAGAGATAAACCCACACACCTATGGGTACCTTAATTTTGACAAAGGAGATGAAAATCTAAAATGAGACAAAGATAGCCTCTTCAACAAATGGTGCTGGGAAAACTGGACAGCCACATGTGAAGAATGAAGTTGCAACATTCCCTGACACCATACACAAAGATCAACTCAAAATGCATTAAAGACCTAAATGTAAGAAGAGAGACCATAAAACTCTTGGAAGAGAATATAGGCAAAACATTGAGTGACATAAATCAAAGCAAGATTTTCTATGACCTGCCCTCTAGAATATCAGAAATGAAAACAAAAATAAATGTGTCGAACCCAATGAAACTTAAAAGCTTCTGCACAGCCAAAAAAACTACAAAAAAAGGTGAACAGACAACCCACAAAATGAGAGAAAATCATAGCAAATGAAACAAAAGACAAAGAAGTCATCTCCAAAACATACAAGCAACTCAGACAACTCAACATTGGAAAAATGAACAACTCAATCAAAAAATGGGAAAAAGACCTAAACAGACATCTATCCAAGAAAGACATACAGATGGCCAAAAAACACATGAAAAGATACTCAACCTCGCTTATTATTAGAGAAATGGAAATCAAAACAACAATGAGATATCACCTCACACCCATCAGAATGGCCATCATCCACAAATCGACAGACAATAAATGCTGGAGAGGGTGCGGAGAAAAGAGAACCCTCTTGCATTGCTGGTGGGAATGTAAACTGATACAACTACTGTGGAAGACAATACAGAGATTCTTGAAAAAGCTAAGAATAGAAGGACCATATGACATGTACCCCAGTATTCATTGCAGCACTCTACACAATAGCTAGATCATGGAAACAACCTAGATGTCCATCAGCAAATGGATAAAGAAGCTCTGGTACATATATACAATGGAGTACTTCTCAGCTGCAAAAAGAAATGCAGAAGAATCAGTCCTAATGAGATGGATGAATCTAGAATTATACAAAGTGAAGTAAGTCAAATACAGTATACTAACACATATATATGGAATCTAGTAAGTTCGTACTGATAAATACACATGCAGAGAATCAGTGGAAAAACAGTCACAGAGAACAGACTTATGGACATTGGAAAGAGGGAAAAGTGGGTGAGAGATATGTAAAGAATAACATGGAGCCCTATACTATCTTACGTAAAAGAGATAACTATTGTCAATGTGCTGTGGGACTAAGGGGTCATACATGGGGGCTATGTGATGGCCTAGAGGGGTGGGATGGGATGGGGAGCAATGGGATATATATATGACTAAGCTGGAATTATACATATCTGCAAACAACAAAACTGTAAATTTAAAAAAAGCAAAATAAAAAAAACGTGATTGTGAAAAAAAAATGGAAAAAAAAAAAAAAAGAGAATATAGGTTAAACAAAAACATCTCTAGGCAGAGTAATTCACTACCACCAGGAAAGGAAAATTATTCTAAATGGAAGTCCTGAGATACAACCAGTAAAGAGTAAAAATCTTGGTTAAAAAACACACACACACACAAAAAAAACCCCATGCATCATCTAAAATCATTACATATATCCCTCTTAGAGCATTGATTACTTTGAGAAGAGCTGCCTTGGAGGTCATGACCCAAGGGTAAATACCCATGCTTATTTGTCTGTTTTCACCATTTTCCTAAACTCATAACTTGCATTTAATGGTTAATTAATGAAAGCATAAATATGCACCAAAGGCATTAATATACCTTATTAGTAGGGTATATTATGCTTAATAATGGGGCCATAATGCTTATGCCGCAGCCAAAGCAAATAATGCTTAGGAATCATTATCAGTTAGGAATGATTTTTATGGGAGATATAATATTTAAGCCAGGCCTTTGATTTTCAGAAGTAATTGGACAAGGGGCAAAGAGATGTAAGGACATTTCAAATATCTGCCTGGCTATGGAGGTGGAAAAACAGATGACAAGTCCAGAGAAGTCATAAATGTATCCATTTTAATGTGGCAGATCTAGTGGATCTTAATCGGACACATCTCCCAAGAACAAAGTTCTTCACTCCCAGAGAAGTGACTCATGATGGGAATTCTCAGGCCAGGGGAGAATTTGTCGGTAGCATATTCTTGGGTGGGATTTTAAGATGGGATTTCAGCACCCCAGAAATCACATTTCTAGAGAGCTGTTTCAGAAAAGAGCTTCTTGTAGCAGCTGTCAAAGGAAAAGGGCATAAACCGGCGAACTGGACACTTAGGAAGACATTAATATGCAGTCAGAAGGCCTAAGATACAATGTAATCCAGGATGTTCTCAGGAATGCAATTTCTGATTGAATCCAAATGCCTGCATTAGCCATAAGAACACACTCTTCCCACTAGGAGAAAAACAATTTAAAATCTATGAAATTGTCTCCAATTAGACTTTACATCATTTGTCCCCATGTGGCCAAGCTGCTGCTTAGGCTACGACTCCCTAGAAGGTTTATGGTAATGAAATGTGCAATAAATAGCTTTAATAAATGTTCTTTTGTCTTAGCTGTGGGCACATGTCCTTACAAGACGATCCCATAAAAGCAAAGCAGCAATCCTTCTGATAGCCATGGTTTATCCCTTGAATGAAGTGACTTTCTAACCCACTGCAACTCAACAGATGAGCTCAGGGTTTTTCCATACACAGCACAGGGTTTTTCCATACACAGCGCTTTATATAAACAATTAGACAAGGCCTTGTGTGGCTTCAGCACAATGCTAAATAGCCAATAAGATCTGCTATTATAATGCTGTTTAATCATGGTGCCAGGTGGAGGGGGAGGGATAGCGATTTAGTTTAGATAAGAATTCCCACCCCACTCCTGAAATTCACAGGGCAGAACTAAAAAATAAAATGTTGCTAGAAAAAAAACTGAAGCAGATAGAAATGTACTTGATTAAGATGTAGGAGCTGTTACTGGAAAGAGTACAAAAAAGCCTTCCTGTTCTACAAGGGGGCCTAAGTGTATGACACAGCGAGTGTGGGTTGCTTCTGATTCCTCCAATTCAGTGATAACGTCCCCTTCTGCACACACAACTGCAGAAGGAGCTTGGGTAGCCAACGAGTCAAGTGTTTGCAGATGCATCAGAATTAGCCACCATTTAAGAAACCCACCATCATTCAGAATGAATTCCCTACATGTCAAAATAAGTTCAGTTGGAAAGAAAAGAAAGAGATTTTCTTTTACTTTGCTATACACATCCTCCCACCTGTATGTTGGATGCTTCAAACTACCAAATGCTGCAAGAATTTCCCCAGGCATATTATTAATGCCAGCCCACCACTGCACGAACACAAATAGGCAAGATTTGGAGCACTTCGAAACTGACTGCCTAAATTAAAATTGCTTGAGTGTATTTAATCAATATTTATTTGCTTTTTCTGAGAGATGAAGAAAGTATATTATGGTGCTGATTTCATCATTTATATGTTAAGAAAGAGTACAAAAGCAGTGTAGTGGTTCCAACGATAGGCTTTGGAGGCAGAAATATCTGGATTAAAAACATTCATGAACTGTAGCCTTGGACAAGTTACCTAACATATAAACGGCAGTCTCCCCAACAACAAAATGGCAATAAGACCACTTCCTCATCCACAGAGTACATAATGAGGACATGTCCAATTGCATAGTCCACACACATGGCAAAAGCTCAGTAACTACTGTTACTACTATTAACTTAAATTTTTTCTCCCTTTTATCTTTCTCTCTTCTTTAGTGTGGGAAGAAGATGTGTTACTAAAGCCAGAACTGTAAACTCTTAACACCTAAAGTGGCCAAGCAAGTCCTGTAAGCAAGCAGTGTGAGTGAAGATTTTTAAGACTTTGAACATGATGGACAGATGGCAATTGACTATTGTCTACATCAGTGACTGTTACTTGGCACTCAGGACGGTGTCTGCTTTACCAAAGGGAATGGGAATGTGAGCTCACAGTTGCTGAGTCTTTCCAGAAATATCTGGATTCTTTTAAAATGTGATCAATACCAGTTGCTTGCTCTATATCAGTCACTATCCACACACCCTTCATGTCTCAAGACGATTCAGGCTCAAAGCTACAGTATCTACTGTTCCATGTGGAAGGTAGGAAAAATTTAAGAGCAAAAATAGTGCTTCTGATTCCTCACATGCCCCCAAAACTGCAGAAGGAGCTTGGGTAGCCAACGAGTCAAGTGTTTGCAGATGCATCAGAATTAGCCACCATTTAAGAAACCCACCATCATTCAGAATGAATTCCCTACATGTCAAAATAAGTTCAGTTGGAAAGAAAAGAAAGAGATTTTCTTTTACTTTGCTATACACATCCTCCCACCTGTATGTTGGATGCTTCAAACTACCAAATGCTGCAAGAATTTCCCCAGGCATATTATTAATGCCAGCCCACCACTGCACGAACACAAATAGGCAAGATTTGGAGCACTTCGAAACTGACTGCCTAAATTAAAATTGCTTGAGTGTATTTAATCAATATTTATTTGCTTTTTCTGAGAGATGAAGAAAGTATATTATGGTGCTGATTTCATCATTTATATGTTAAGAAAGAGTACAAAAGCAGTGTAGTGGTTCCAACGATAGGCTTTGGAGGCAGAAATATCTGGATTAAAAACATTCATGAACTGTAGCCTTGGACAAGTTACCTAACATATAAACGGCAGTCTCCCCAACAACAAAATGGCAATAAGACCACTTCCTCATCCACAGAGTACATAATGAGGACATGTCCAATTGCATAGTCCACACACATGGCAAAAGCTCAGTAACTACTGTTACTACTATTAACTTAAATTTTTTCTCCCTTTTATCTTTCTCTCTTCTTTAGTGTGGGAAGAAGATGTGTTACTAAAGCCAGAACTGTAAACTCTTAACACCTAAAGTGGCCAAGCAAGTCCTGTAAGCAAGCAGTGTGAGTGAAGATTTTTAAGACTTTGAACATGATGGACAGATGGCAATTGACTATTGTCTACATCAGTGACTGTTACTTGGCACTCAGGACGGTGTCTGCTTTACCAAAAGGGAATGGGAATGTGAGCTCACAGTTGCTGAGTCTTTCCAGAAATATCTGGATTCTTTTAAAATGTGATCAATACCAGTTGCTTGCTCTATATCAGTCACTATCCACACACCCTTCATGTCTCAAGACGATTCAGGCTCAAAGCTACAGTATCTACTGTTCCATGTGGAAGGTAGGAAAAATTTAAGAGCAAAAATAGTGCTAGATTCCAGTAGTCATTCCTTCTAATTCTTCTAATGTCTTTAAGAAAACTTTCCATGCATTTCCTTAACTGGGTTACCAAGGCTTTGGTTAAAATGAAAGTAATAACATTTAAATGTATACTTTCTTTCATTGATAAGAGCTTAATATGGGGAGTCAGCTAAGAATGATGGGAAGAAAAACCTGAAAAATTAGATACCGGTCTGAGTTCAGCTGCTTAATTTCTTTATGATTCTGGATATGACTTTAGGTAAGAGTGAGATAGGGCAATGAAGCCAACAATGTCTGAAATCTCTTCAAACTCTAAACATACATAACAACCATGCTCCACAGTCCTTTGGACTCATATACCAAATGTTGCTGAAATGTTTAGTAGGCTGTACAGCAGTAGATTGAATGCACTTATCCACACTGAGTGCAAGGCCCTGAGGGGATAAAAGATAAATAATAACCCTGCCAAGGCCTCCCATTGCCACCTTACATTTATACAGTCTGCCAAGCTTGCAAAGCATTTTCTCATTTGTTGTGTGACATGATCATTTTACTGGAAAGGAAAACAAGGTTCAGAAGGGTGAAGAGAGCTTCTTCAAGGCTTTACAGATGGCAGAGTCAGGCCTAAAACCCTGCTCCCCAGGCCCCACTTCCTTAAGCTAATAGAGTAAGTAAAACCAAAGACCATCATCTCCACAGTAGCTGCCACCTCCACCACCACAAGTAGCATATGCAGAGGTTTGTGATGACCTGTGCACCATGCTAAATCTGTCTCCTGACATTTATGACATCGTTTAATCCTCCCTATGCTGAGTGGGAATGGGTACCATTATCTCCATTTACAGACAGATGAGGTTTCGAGAAATAAAGGAGCTTCTCCAAGGTCATGGAGATAGTATTAAAACGGGGAATGATTAAAAATTACTCTGTCCACATTTAAATGGCTAAAAGAGAATAATCCGCAGCCAAGAATCCTCTACCCTGCAAGGATCTCATTCAACATGGATGGAGAAATCAAAAGCTTTACAGACAAGCAAAAATTAAAAGAATTTAGTCACACCAAACCAGCCTTACAACAAGTGTTAAAGGGACTCATATAGACAACAAGTATAAGAGAAGGAGAAGATCCACAAAACAAAGCCATCATAACATCTAAGAAGATGACAATAGGATCATTTGTATCAATAATTACTTTGAATGTCAATGGACTAAATGCCCCAACCAAAAGACACAGACTGGATGAATGGATCCAAAACCACGACCCATACATATGCTGCCTCCAGGAAACTCACTTCAGACCTAGAGACACTCATAGACTGAAAGTGAGAGGCTGGAAAAAAATATTCCATGCAAATGGAAATCAAAAGAAAGCTGGAGTAGCAATCCTCATATCAGACAAAATAGACCTCCAAATAAAGAAGATTAGAAGAGACAAGGCAGGACACTAGATCATGATCAAGGGATCGATCCAAGAAGAAGACATAACAATCATAAATATCTATGCACCCAATGCAGGAGCACCCCAATACATAAGACAAACACTTTCAGACATAAAAGAAGGCATCGACATTAACACAATCATAGTAGGAGACTTCTGCACTCCTCTCACACCAATGGACAGATCATCCAAACAGAAAATTAATAAAGAACACAAGCCTTAAATGCCACACTAGAAGAAACGGACCTAATTGATATCTTTAGGACTTTCCATCCAAAAGCAGAAGAATACACTTTCTTCTCAAGTGCTCACGGAACATTCTCCAGGATAGACCACATCTTGGGCCACAAATCAAACCTCAGTCAATTCAAGAAAACTGAAATTATATCAACCATCTTCTCGGACCACAATGCAGTGAGACTAGAGATCAACTACAGGAAAAAAACCGCTAAAAACACAAACACATGGAGATTAAACAACACATACCTCAAAGACCAAGTGATTACCGAGCAAATCAAAGGAGAAATAAAACAATTCCTAGAAGAAAACGACAATGAACACACGACAGTGCAAAACCTATGGGATACCGCAAAAGCAGTTCTAAGAGGGAAGTTTATAGCAATTCAATCCCACCTGAAGAAACTAGAAACATATCAAACCAACAACCTAACCTTCCGCTTAAAACAACTGGAGAAAGAAGAACAAAAACTCTCAAGGTCATGGAGATAGTATTAAAACGGAATGATTAAAAATTACTCTGTCCACATTTAAATGGCTAAAAGAGAATAATCCGCAGCCAAGAATCCTCTACCCTGCAAGGATCTCATTCAACATGGATGGAGAAATCAAAAGCTTTACAGACAAGCAAAAATTAAAAGAATTTAGTCACACCAAACCAGCCTTACAACAAGTGTTAAAGGGACTCATATAGACAACAAGTATAAGAGAAGGAGAAGATCCACAAAACAAAGCCATCATAACATCTAAGAAGATGACAATAGGATCATTTGTATCAATAATTACTTTGAATGTCAATGGACTAAATGCCCCAACCAAAAGACACAGACTGGATGAATGGATCCAAAACCACGACCCATACATATGCTGCCTCCAGGAAACTCACTTCAGACCTAGAGACACTCATAGACTGAAAGTGAGAGGCTGGAAAAAGATATTCCATGCAAATGGAAATCAAAAGAAAGCTGGAGTAGCAATCCTCATATCAGACAAAATAGACCTCCAAATAAAGAAGATTAGAAGAGACAAGGCAGGACACTAGATCATGATCAAGGGATCGATCCAAGAAGAAGACATAACAATCATAAATATCTATGCACCCAATGCAGGAGCACCCCAATACATAAGACAAACACTTTCAGACATAAAAGAAGGCATCGACATTAACACAATCATAGTAGGAGACTTCTGCACTCCTCTCACACCAATGGACAGATCATCCAAACAGAAAATTAATAAAGAACACAAGCCTTAAATGCCACACTAGAAGAAACGGACCTAATTGATATCTTTAGGACTTTCCATCCAAAAGCAGAAGAATACACTTTCTTCTCAAGTGCTCACGGAACATTCTCCAGGATAGACCACATCTTGGGCCACAAATCAAACCTCAGTCAATTCAAGAAAACTGAAATTATATCAACCATCTTCTCGGACCACAATGCAGTGAGACTAGAGATCAACTACAGGAAAAAAACCGCTAAAAACACAAACACATGGAGATTAAACAACACATACCTCAAAGACCAAGTGATTACCGAGCAAATCAAAGGAGAAATAAAACAATTCCTAGAAGAAAACGACAATGAACACACGACAGTGCAAAACCTATGGGATACCGCAAAAGCAGTTCTAAGAGGGAAGTTTATAGCAATTCAATCCCACCTGAAGAAACTAGAAACATATCAAACCAACAACCTAACCTTCCGCTTAAAACAACTGGAGAAAGAAGAACAAAAACACCCCAAATCCAGCAGAAGAAGGGAAATCATAAAGATCAGAGCAGAAATAAAACAAAAAGAAATGAAAGAAACAATAGTAAAGATAAATAAAACAAAAAGCTGGTTTTTCAAAAAGGTACATAAAATCGACACACCACTGGCCAGACTCATCAAGAAAAAGAAAGAGAAGAACCAGATTACCAAAATCAAAAATGAAAAAGGAGAGATTACAACAGCGAATGCAGAAATCCAAAGGATTCTATGAGACCATTATGAACAACTCTATGGCAACAAACTGGACAACCTGGAAGAAATGGACAGTTTCTTAGAGAAGATTAATCTCCCAAGATTGAGCCAGGAAGAAATAGAAACTATGAACAAGCCAGTCACAAGCTCAGAAATCGAATTTGTAATTAAAAATCTAGCCAAAAATAAAAGCCCAGGGCCAGATGGTTTCACAAGTGAATTCTACCAAACATTTAAAGAAGAGCTAATGCCTGTCCTTCTCAAACTCTTCCAACAAATTGCACAGGAAGGAACACTTCCAAACACATTCTATGATTCCACCATCACCCTGATACCAAAACCAGGCAAAGACAACACACAAAAAAAGAAAATTATAGTTCAATGTCATTGATGAATCTAGACGCCAAAATCCTCCACAAAATTCTAGCAAACAGAATTCAACACATCAAAAAACTCATATATCATGATCAAGTTGGGTTCATCCCAGGCATGCAAGGATTATTCAATATCCGCAAATCAATCAATGTGATACACCATATCAACAAATTGAGAGACAACAATCACATGATCATCTCAATAGATGCAGAAAAAGCCTTCGACAAAGTACAACACCCATTTATGATAAAACCTCTTCAGAAAATGGGCATAGAAGGAACCTATCTCAACATAGTGAAAGCCATTTATGAGAATCCCACAGCAAACATTATCCTCAATGGTGAAAAACTGAAAGCATTCCCTCTAAGATCAGGAACAAGACAAGGGTGTCCACTTTCACCACTACTATTCAACATAGTCCTGAAAGTTCTAGCAACAGCAATAAGTGAAGAGAAAGAAATCAAAGGAATCCAGATTGGAAAGGAAGAAGTCAAACTCTCTCTTTTTTGCAGACGACATGATATTATACATAGAAAACCCCAAAGACACAATTACAAAGCTACTAGAGCTAATCAACGAATTCAGCAAAGTCGCAGGATACAAAATCAATATACAGAAATCACTGGCATTCCTATACACAATGAAAAATCAGAAAATGAAATCAAAGAGGCTATCCCCTTCACCACTGCAACCAAAAGAATCAAATATCTAGGAATAAACCTACCCAAAGAAACAAAAGTACTGTACACTGAAAATTACAAGACACTCATGAAAGAAATTAAAGAAGACTTAAGCAGATGGAGAGATATTCCATCTTCCTGGATCGGAAGAATCAATATTGTGAAAATGACCATACTATCAAACATCATCTATAGATTCAGTGTGATCCCTATCAAACTACCAATGACATTCTTCACAGAACTAGACCAAAGAATAACACAGTTCATATGGAAACACAAAAGACCTCGAATAGCCAAAGCAATCCTGAGGAAGAAGAATGGAGCTGGAGGGATCAGCCTCCCCAACCTCAGACTCTACTACAAAGCAACAGTCATCAAGACAGTATGGTACTGGCACAAAAACAGAAATAGAGACCAATGGAACAACATAGAGAACCCATAGATAAACCCACACACCTATGGGTACCTTATTTGTGAGAAAGGAGGCGAAACTCTAAAATGGAACAAAGATAGCCTCTTCAACCAATGGTGCTGGGAAAATTGGACAGCTACATGCAAACAAATGACGTTGGAACATTCCCTGACACCATGCACAAAGATCAACTCAAGATGGATTAAAGACCTAAATGTAAGGCCAGAAACCATCAGACTCTTAGAGGAGAATATAGGCAAAACACTCAGTGACATAAATCAAAGCAAGATCTTCCCTAACCCACCTACTAGAATAGTGGAACTAAAACGAAAAATGAACACGTGGGACCTAATGAAACTTAAAAGCTTTTGTACTGCCAAAGAAATCACAAAAAAGCTGAACAGACAATCCACAGAATGGGAGAAAATCATAGCAAATGAAACAGCAGACAAAGAAGTCATCTCCAAAATCTACAAGCAACTCAGACAACTCAACACAGGAAAAATGAACAACCCAATCAAAAAATGAGAAAAGGACCTAAACAGACACCTCTCCAAAGACGACATACAGATGGCCCAAAAGAACATGAAACGATGCTCAACTTCACTTACAATTAGAGAAATGCAAATCAAAACTACAATGAGATATCACCTCACACCTGTCAGAATGGCCATCATTCACAAATCGACAGGCAATAATTGCTGGAGAGGGTGCAGACAAAAGGGAACCCTCTTGCATTGCTGCTGGGAATGTAAATTGATACAGCCTCTATGGAAGACAGTCTGGAATTTCTTTTAAAAACCACAAAAAGAAGCACTGTATGACCCAGCAATCCCACTCTTAGGCTTACAGCCTGATGAAATCAAATCTGAAAGAAGCACCTGTACCCCAATGTTCATTGCATCTCTCCATGCAATAGCTAGAACATGGAAGCAACCTAGATGCCTATCAATGAACGAATGGATCCAAAAGCTCTGGTACATATATACAATGGAATACTACATGGCTATAAAGAGAAATGCAGAAGAATCAGCCCTAATGAGGTGGCTGGATCTAGAACGTATCATAAAAAGTGCAGTCAGTCAGAAAGAGAGGGACAAATACAGTATATTAACACATATATATGGAATCTAGCAGGATGGTGATGATGGCACATGCAGTGAAGTGACGGAAAGACAGACATGGACACATATAAATATAAAGGAGCTTCAACCAATGGTGCTGGGAAAATTGGACAGCTACATGCAAACAAATGACGTTGGAACATTCCCTGACACCATGCACAAAGATCAACTCAAGATGGATTAAAGACCTAAATGTAAGGCCAGAAACCATCAGACTCTTAGAGGAGAATATAGGCAAAACACTCAGTGACATAAATCAAAGCAAGATCTTCCCTAACCCACCTACTAGAATAGTGGAACTAAAACGAAAAATGAACACGTGGGACCTAATGAAACTTAAAAGCTTTTGTACTGCCAAAGAAATCACAAAAAAGCTGAACAGACAATCCACAGAATGGGAGAAAATCATAGCAAATGAAACAGCAGACAAAGAAGTCATCTCCAAAATCTACAAGCAACTCAGACAACTCAACACAGGAAAAATGAACAACCCAATCAAAAAATGAGAAAAGGACCTAAACAGACACCTCTCCAAAGACGACATACAGATGGCCCAAAAGAACATGAAACGATGCTCAACTTCACTTACAATTAGAGAAATGCAAATCAAAACTACAATGAGATATCACCTCACACCTGTCAGAATGGCCATCATTCACAAATCGACAGGCAATAATTGCTGGAGAGGGTGCAGACAAAAGGGAACCCTCTTGCATTGCTGCTGGGAATGTAAATTGATACAGCCTCTATGGAAGACAGTCTGGAATTTCTTTTAAAAACCACAAAAAGAAGCACTGTATGACCCAGCAATCCCACTCTTAGGCTTACAGCCTGATGAAATCAAATCTGAAAGAAGCACCTGTACCCCAATGTTCATTGCATCTCTCCATGCAATAGCTAGAACATGGAAGCAACCTAGATGCCTATCAATGAACGAATGGATCCAAAAGCTCTGGTACATATATACAATGGAATACTACATGGCTATAAAGAGAAATGCAGAAGAATCAGCCCTAATGAGGTGGCTGGATCTAGAACGTATCATAAAAAGTGCAGTCAGTCAGAAAGAGAGGGACAAATACAGTATATTAACACATATATATGGAATCTAGCAGGATGGTGATGATGGCACATGCAGTGAAGTGACGGAAAGACAGACATGGACAGTAGACATATGGACATGGTGGGGAAGGAACAGAGGGTGGGAGGCATAAAGGAAGTAGCATGAAGACCTATACTATCATAACTGAAGAAAATAGCTCTAGTCATTGCTCTGTGAGAAAAGGGGATCCTTCAGGAGTGCTGTGTGATGGTTGTGAGGGGTGGGAAGGGGGGATATACATGTGACTGATCTGGGAACATGCATGTCTCTAAACAACAAAACTCTGTAAAAGTTAAAAGTAAAGTAAAGGTTTAATAAATAAATAAATAAATAAAAGAAAGAAATGCAGAAGACTCAGTCCTAATGAGGTGGCTAGCTCTAGAACTTATCATAAAAAGTGAAGTAAGTCAAAAAGAGAAAGACAAATACAGCATACTAACTCATATATATGGAATCTAGTAAGATGGTCATGATATCACATGCAGTGAACTTATGGAAAAACAGACAGAGAATAGACATAAGGACATTGTAGAGAACTAACAGTGGTAGGGAGGCATGGAAGAGTGACATTGAAACCTATACTGGCACGTGTGGAAAAGATAGCTATAGTCATTGTGCTAAGGGAATAGGAGTGCCTACAATCACTTGGGGCGATGGTCTGGAGTGGTGGTGGTGGGGGAACTGGGTGTGGGGGGTACCAGGGATGTGCATATGAATGATCTGGGAACATACATGTTGGTGAACAACAAAACTCTGTAAAATCTTTAAAATAAAGAATTAAAAAAAAAAAAAGAAAGAGAAGGACAAATACAATATATTAACACATATATATGGAATCTAGTAGGATGGTGATGATGGCACATGCAGTGAAGCGACAGAAAGACAGACATGGACAGTGGACATATGGACATGGTACGGAAGGAACAGAGGGTGGGAGGCGTAAAGGAAGTAGCATGAAGGCCTGTACTATCATAAGTGAAGAAAATAGCTATAGTCATTGCTCTGTGAGAGAAGGAGATCCTTCAGGGGTTCTGTGTGACGGTCGGGAGGGGTGGAATTACTCTGTCCAATTCTGATCTATCTCAGTATATGCACTTCACAAATGTAATTAGAGTGATACTAGGAGAGAGGAAAAGGGTTGGGGAAACCAGGAAAGATTTCCAGGAAAAGGGATATTAATGAGTGGCCAAAATTCACTAGGCAAGATGGTCTAAAGATACAGAGGCCAAAAGACCTATTTGAGAATGGGGTTTGAATGGCTGGTAAAGGAGAGAACATGGTTACGGAGCCATGAGCCACACACTACCAGGGAGCACCAATCCCATTGTGGCAAATGGCTACATCCTGCAGGGAGGTTAGTCTGCCTATGTACTCGGCAGTGTAAGTGGTGCCCACAGAGTTAGATAATGTGGCAGCTTTGAGGGAATGAAGCTAGGATGGTAGAGTGGCTCTAAATTACAGAGAGCTTTGAATACTGCACCTGATTTAGCCCAGTTGGCAATTAGAAATGTACTCAAACTTTTTTAGTGTCCTAGGGAATTATAAGACCACCTGAGACATACTCATATAATAATGGGATAGATAGTGAAGAAGAGCAGTAGAAGAGAGATTAATTGGGAGACTTTTGCTACAATGTAAAGCCTAAATAAGCATGGAGACAGGAAAAGCAAACATAAGGGTTGTGACCTGAGAAGCATTATGCTAAGGGAATAGGAGTGCCTACAATCACTTGGGGCGATGGTCTGGAGTGGTGGTGGTGGGGGAACTGGGTGTGGGGGGTACCAGGGATGTGCATATGAATGATCTGGGAACATACATGTTGGTGAACAACAAAACTCTGTAAAATCTTTAAAATAAAGAATTAAAAAAAAAAAAAGAAAGAGAAGGACAAATACAATATATTAACACATATATATGGAATCTAGTAGGATGGTGATGATGGCACATGCAGTGAAGCGACAGAAAGACAGACATGGACAGTGGACATATGGACATGGTACGGAAGGAACAGAGGGTGGGAGGCGTAAAGGAAGTAGCATGAAGGCCTGTACTATCATAAGTGAAGAAAATAGCTATAGTCATTGCTCTGTGAGAGAAGGAGATCCTTCAGGGGTTCTGTGTGACGGTCGGGAGGGGTGGAATTACTCTGTCCAATTCTGATCTATCTCAGTATATGCACTTCACAAATGTAATTAGAGTGATACTAGGAGAGAGGAAAAGGGTTGGGGAAACCAGGAAAGATTTCCAGGAAAAGGGATATTAATGAGTGGCCAAAATTCACTAGGCAAGATGGTCTAAAGATACAGAGGCCAAAAGACCTATTTGAGAATGGGGTTTGAATGGCTGGTAAAGGAGAGAACATGGTTACGGAGCCATGAGCCACACACTACCAGGGAGCACCAATCCCATTGTGGCAAATGGCTACATCCTGCAGGAGGTTAGTCTGCCTATGTACTCGGCAGTGTAAGTGGTGCCCACAGAGTTAGATAATGTGGCAGCTTTGAGGGAATGAAGCTAGGATGGTAGAGTGGCTCTAAATTACAGAGAGCTTTGAATACTGCACCTGATTTAGCCCAGTTGGCAATTAGAAATGTACTCAAACTTTTTTAGTGTCCTAGGGAATTATAAGACCACCTGAGACATACTCATATAATAATGGGATAGATAGTGAAGAAGAGCAGTAGAAGAGAGATTAATTGGGAGACTTTTGCTACAATGTAAAGCCTAAATAAGCATGGAGACAGGAAAAGCAAACATAAGGGTTGTGACCTGAGAAGCATTATTAAAACTGACTTGCCCTACTAACTTCAGGAGAGAGAGGAATTAATTTTCTAACTGGGGAGTTTAAGTGACTTAGAGGGTACTTATGTGAGAAACATCAAAGTTAGGAAAAGAATCAGTTGGGGCCCTTATCGTTGTACTGAGTTTCAATGAAAGCAGATCATCCCAGTAGAAATATATCTAGAGATCTGTGATTGGACCTCGTGAAGATAGTAACAGCTAAGACAGAAATTTTGGAGGTCTTCAAATCTGCAGGAAGAGTTGAAGTCATTGGGCACTTATCATGGATCTTGCTCCACTGATTTCTTTGGGGATTTGTCTGGGGCCTGGGTATCCCTTTCTAAAATGTAGCTCTTTCAATGGAATATATAAATCTGTCCTGGCAAAGAACATCCCCACTGTCTTGAGGAAACATTCCCAATATAAACTGACCCATGCAAAAGGCAGTAAAACATTAATAATTTTCACAAAATGCAGGAGTGCCAATATTATTCACAAAATAATTCAATTTAAAAATTCTATAAGGTACAACAATTCACAAAACCCCCGTGAAGTATTTTCATCAATATTGATTAAAGAAATGGCATAAACCAGATGGTGGAACACCATGATGCCTGCATTCTGTAAAATAACAGCAATTACTACAAGGGGTCAGTCTCAGGTAGAGAATTAAAAAAAAATCCCAGCATCAAAATTACTTCTATAATACTATATTTTTATGGAATTATAGATATCATTTATTTATTTTAAAATTTCTATTTAAATTATAAAAATAATGTTGCAAGATTATAGAAAACCTGGTGTAGGGGAGGAAGTCATCCATAGTTTCCTGCAATTATTGTCACATTTACATTTTGATATTGTTGTCATTTTTAGGTGCGTACAATTACTATGTATCCTTTTCTTTTCTCTTAATATTTGCTCCCGTGTATTTTAAATTGACCACCTGAGACATACTCATATAATAATGGGATAGATAGTGAAGAAGAGCAGTAGAAGAGAGATTAATTGGGAGACTTTTGCTACAATGTAAAGCCTAAATAAGCATGGAGACAGGAAAAGCAAACATAAGGGTTGTGACCTGAGAAGCATTATTAAAACTGACTTGCCCTACTAACTTCAGGAGAGAGAGGAATTAATTTTCTAACTGGGGAGTTTAAGTGACTTAGAGGGTACTTATGTGAGAAACATCAAAGTTAGGAAAAGAATCAGTTGGGGCCCTTATCGTTGTACTGAGTTTCAATGAAAGCAGATCATCCCAGTAGAAATATATCTAGAGATCTGTGATTGGACCTCGTGAAGATAGTAACAGCTAAGACAGAAATTTTGGAGGTCTTCAAATCTGCAGGAAGAGTTGAAGTCATTGGGCACTTATCATGGATCTTGCTCCACTGATTTCTTTGGGGATTTGTCTGGGGCCTGGGTATCCCTTTCTAAAATGTAGCTCTTTCAATGGAATATATAAATCTGTCCTGGCAAAGAACATCCCCACTGTCTTGAGGAAACATTCCCAATATAAACTGACCCATGCAAAAGGCAGTAAAACATTAATAATTTTCACAAAATGCAGGAGTGCCAATATTATTCACAAAATAATTCAATTTAAAAATTCTATAAGGTACAACAATTCACAAAACCCCTGTGAAGTATTTTCATCAATATTGATTAAAGAAATGGCATAAACCAGATGGTGGAACACCATGATGCCTGCATTCTGTAAAATAACAGCAATTACTACAAGGGGTCAGTCTCAGGTAGAGAATTAAAAAAAAATCCCAGCATCAAAATTACTTCTATAATACTATATTTTTATGGAATTATAGATATCATTTATTTATTTTAAAATTTCTATTTAAATTATAAAAATAATGTTGCAAGATTATAGAAAACCTGGTGTAGGGGAGGAAGTCATCCATAGTTTCCTGCAATTATTGTCACATTTACATTTTGATATTGTTGTCATTTTTAGGTGCGTACAATTACTATGTATCCTTATCTTTTCTCTTAATATTTGCTCCCGTGTATTTGCATGACAGACTTCATAGCTATTAAATGGCCATATGATATTTCACTGAATCTATACACCAAAAGGGACTGAGGCAAGCTCTTGGTAATAACAATCTTATTTAACAAATAGTGTGATGCTCAATGTACCTGTGCATATTTTTCTATATTTTGGATTATTCCTATGAGTTATGCTGCCAGAAATGGAATTACTGGATCAAAGGAAACCTATACTTTTTATGACTCTTAATATATGCACCAGAATTCATCTCTCAAATTTTACCCCGATTCTCTCTGGCACAAGTCATGTTCAATGGCTACTCTACCTCACCTTTGCCAGCTCTGGATATTATCATTTTAAAGTTGCTATCTAAGTTGTGAAAGAATTTGCCTCATTTTTATTAAAACTAAATCTTGTTTTTTAAAAAACAAATTTCTTTTTAAGCTAAGACATTTTGTGTGTAGTAGCAAATATGTAAGTGGATAGTTGCATATAAACCATTATTTTCTTTCACAAAAGCAGCAACATAGATGCACTTCTATCTAAAATTCCAAATAGAAAAATAGTTAATCAAGTGCATACCTTTGGAGGTTTTGTGGCATATTTTAACATTCAGACTTATTGAACACTTAGTATATCCCAGCCTCCACTGTGTTCACTGGTATACAGAGGGTAACAGACAAGGGAGAAGGGCATTACAAGCTCAAAAAGCAGCATTTGTAAAGGAAAGGATGTGTGACAAAAAAATAAGATTTCCACTGAATTGTAGTTACTCCTTAGTTTGGAGATAAAAGACACTGTATTGGTTATCTATTGCTTTAAAAAGAAAGGGTTTTTTTTCCCCAAGACACGCAATTACTACAAGGGGTCAGTCTCAGGTAGAGAATTAAAAAAAAATCCCAGCATCAAAATTACTTCTATAATACTATATTTTTATGGAATTATAGATATCATTTATTTATTTTAAAATTTCTATTTAAATTATAAAAATAATGTTGCAAGATTATAGAAAACCTGGTGTAGGGGAGGAAGTCATCCATAGTTTCCTGCAATTATTGTCACATTTACATTTTGATATTGTTGTCATTTTTAGGTGCGTACAATTACTATGTATCCTTATCTTTTCTCTTAATATTTGCTCCCGTGTATTTGCATGACAGACTTCATAGCTATTAAATGGCCATATGATATTTCACTGAATCTATACACCAAAAGGGACTGAGGCAAGCTCTTGGTAATAACAATCTTATTTAACAAATAGTGTGATGCTCAATGTACCTGTGCATATTTTTCTATATTTTGGATTATTCCTATGAGTTATGCTGCCAGAAATGGAATTACTGGATCAAAGGAAACCTATACTTTTTATGACTCTTAATATATGCACCAGAATTCATCTCTCAAATTTTACCCCGATTCTCTCTGGCACAAGTCATGTTCAATGGCTACTCTACCTCACCTTTGCCAGCTCTGGATATTATCATTTTAAAGTTGCTATCTAAGTTGTGAAAGAATTTGCCTCATTTTTATTAAAACTAAATCTTGTTTTTTAAAAAACAAATTTCTTTTTAAGCTAAGACATTTTGTGTGTAGTAGCAAATATGTAAGTGGATAGTTGCATATAAACCATTATTTTCTTTCACAAAAGCAGCAACATAGATGCACTTCTATCTAAAATTCCAAATAGAAAAATAGTTAATCAAGTGCATACCTTTGGAGGTTTTGTGGCATATTTTAACATTCAGACTTATTGAACACTTAGTATATCCCAGCCTCCACTGTGTTCACTGGTATACAGAGGGTAACAGACAAGGGAGAAGGGCATTACAAGCTCAAAAAGCAGCATTTGTAAAGGAAAGGATGTGTGACAAAAAAATAAGATTTCCACTGAATTGTAGTTACTCCTTAGTTTGGAGATAAAAGACACTGTATTGGTTATCTATTGCTTTGCAACAAACTACTCTGAAACATGGCTTTAAACAACAGTGTTTAAAATTCTTCATAATCGGACTTCCCTGGTGGTCCAGCGGGTAAAGAGTCTGCCTTGCAGTGCAAGGGGCACAGGTTCAATCCCTGGCCCAGGAAGATCCCACATGCTGAGGTACGGCTGGGCCAGTGTGTCCAATTATGAGCCAGTACTCTGGAGCACATGGGCCCAGAGCCAGTGCTCTGCAGCGAGAGGGGCCACAGCAGTGCGAGGCCCATACAGGCCAAAGAATTAAGATGGATAAGAATAAATAAATAAAAAACCAATAAAAATGCCAAAATTAAAAAAAAGTTTTTTATAATCATGTGGGTTGGCTGGCTGGATGTTCTGTGGCTGTGGCTGGATGTACAAATGCAGCTGATTTCTCTGGAGGGTTGGCTTGACCTGGACTCAGCTGGAACGTGTGGGATGGCTGAGCCCCACTCTCCAAGAAGTCATTCATTCTCAAGAGACTGGACTGGGCTGTATTTCTTCAAATGGTGTCAGGAAACTTTCAAAAGGAGAAGCCCCAGTGCACAAACACTTACCAAGCTTCTACTTGAATCACATGTGCTAATGTTCTAGTATCAAAGCACACAGTCAAGCCCAGTCTCACATGTGAGGGCACTGTTATGTGGACCCCTGGAGGTGTGATTTTTTGAAATTCTATAGAGAAACAGTTTCTTACATTTTCATCTAGAAGAACAATGGGCAATGAGATTGGATACAGATGCCAGATTGCTGCAGCCCTCCTGTGCTACATTGGGTTAAGATTTTTTCCCTTATAGATTGCCAGAAATGACTGAAAAGTTTTTAAAAATTTTTGTGACATGGAAGGGGCTTTGGTGAAGGTGCCATGCTCTGATCTCTAGTTCTAGGAAGATAACTTAGAAGACAGTGCATGATATTATACATGAGATCATTAGGGCACAACCAAGATCATCACAGTGGAAAGATCATGGAGAGGAGAAAAATAATTGAGAAGTATTTACTAGTAATAACAATAGTAAGATTTCCTGAGCACCAACTCTGTGACTCTACAATCATATCTCACCCATTCATGGAACACTTTACATAGATGACGTAACTCTATTTCACATGATGAGGAAACTGGATAAATGGTTAACATTCTCAGTTATTGAAGGCAATTTTTTCATTTTTCTAAAACTAGGATTAGATCCTCCATCTCTTTGAAACCACAGTTGCTTCCTCAATCTTGTCGAAGAATGAAAGGCTAGAAACTGCGTGTATGGCGTAGAAGTCAAACTGTCCGATCAACCAGGAAAAAAAAAAAGAACACATGCTCATCTCTCATATTTAGTACTCATGGGGTGAAATATTAAGGGAATAGTGGTGGCCTGGCTGGAGAACGCAGGGACTGAGTGAAGAAGGAGAAGTGGGAAGGGGAGAGAGGACTGAACAAAGTGGTTTGGTGTTTGGGGCACAAACACTGAAGGCTTCTGATCCCTGCTCCAGTATCAGCAATCTGAGCAGTCAGGACTCACCCTGGGGAGAGATAGCAGGTCTTGAGAGTTACTGCTATGATGCAGAGAAGATGGATAATGAAATGCTATTTAAATTCTACATTCATTCGGTAATTTTTTAAAAATACCGATTCCCTCCTCCCCTCCTCATTTCTCCCTTTCAACTGGCTCTTTGTGGGTGGGTTACTCTTCTGAAATGCTTCCTTCCTTCTTCTTTTGTCTTTCTGTCTTGGTCCCTGGGGAGAATGGAAATTAGCTAAGTGTGATGGGTGTTGAGGAGGCAGGGTTGGTCCTTGGCCAAGACAGAACTAATTCCCCCAAGAGTAGCCAGAAGTATCAGCTGAAAGGGTTTCTTTGTTACTTCAATATTTCAAATCAGGGCAGTTGCTATCTGTTTTAAGAAATCCATGATCCACCCAAACATCTCTCACATCAATTCAAATATAAATTAACATGTACTGAGTGATAGACAGGGGAGTCAGATTGGGGATACATAAGACAGAATAAAAAATCCTTGATGCACAATGAATGCACAGCCTTTATGCAGGGGGGCAGCGAATCTTACAGCAGAAAGTTATACCATGTAAACCATAATCATAATATAAGTTAGACAAATAAATGCTGAGTAGGTGGCTCAGACAGTAAAGAATCTGCCTGCAGTGCAGGAGACCGGGGTTTGATCCCTGGATTGGGAGCATCCCCTGGAGAAGGAAATGACAACTCGCTCCAGTATTTTTGATTGGGAAATCCCGTGGACAGAGGAGCCTGGTGGGTTACAGTCCATGGGTCTCAAAGAGTCAGATGCAACTCAGCAACTAACACGGTCACTTAAGAAATAGGTAGTGGTGCTATGGAGAGGCAGAGGAAGGAAAATTTCATGTGAAGGAAGACATATGAGCTGGACTTTGAAAGATGAGGAGGAGAGGTTAAGAAGAGCGCTCAAGGTAGAGAGTACAGCCTGAGCAAACCTAGGAAATGTCTGATGGGGTTAGAAATGGCTAGACTGACAGTGTTAAGAATTACAGATTTTTGGCCAATGTAAGAAATCTCAGGATTTTCTGAAATGAGTCCATTTTTTTCTCCAATAAAATTGTCCTCTGAAACAATGCCATTCAGTCAAAAACTGTCAAAACATCACTAGTCTTAGATTATTTTTCTCTTGATTAGTTATATTAAAGCAGCGAACACTTCGAGCTTTATTACTTGTCTACTCCTTGAGGATTTAGCAAAGAGGTGACAAAGGGTAATGCATCAAACCATACTCTGCAATTATTTGCTATCGCCATGTATTCTCCCTGGAACATAGTGTATACCTAATCTTTGTTGCCTGGACAAAAGAAGGTGTATGATCCATAATGATGCCCCACTCTACACCATTTTCCATTATTTGGAAACCCCATGGAGCTCTTCAGTTACTCAGCTCTTGTATATCTCTCTGGATAGGCTGGGTTATGGGGTGGTGACAAACAGCTCCAAAGATCTCAGAGGTTTAACATAAAATAGGTTTATTTCTTGCTTGTGCTACTTGTCTAGCACAGGTCAGCAGGAAGGTCTTATATTAACGACTCAAGGACTGAGGAGGCTCCATCTTGGCTCATGCTTCCAGTCTCATCAAGACAGGGAAACAAGGGTGGCAGCTCCTCTGTAGCTCTTAAAGCTCCTGTCCAAATGTGATACAGGTTATGCACAATGAATGCACAGCCTTTATGCAGGGGGGCAGCGAATCTTACAGCAGAAAGTTATACCATGTAAACCATAATCATAATATAAGTTAGACAAATAAATGCTGAGTAGGTGGCTCAGACAGTAAAGAATCTGCCTGCAGTGCAGGAGACCGGGGTTTGATCCCTGGATTGGGAGCATCCCCTGGAGAAGGAAATGACAACTCGCTCCAGTATTTTTGATTGGGAAATCCCGTGGACAGAGGAGCCTGGTGGGTTACAGTCCATGGGTCTCAAAGAGTCAGATGCAACTCAGCAACTAACACGGTCACTTAAGAAATAGGTAGTGGTGCTATGGAGAGGCAGAGGAAGGAAAATTTCATGTGAAGGAAGACATATGAGCTGGACTTTGAAAGATGAGGAGGAGAGGTTAAGAAGAGCGCTCAAGGTAGAGAGTACAGCCTGAGCAAACCTAGGAAATGTCTGATGGGGTTAGAAATGGCTAGACTGACAGTGTTAAGAATTACAGATTTTTGGCCAATGTAAGAAATCTCAGGATTTTCTGAAATGAGTCCATTTTTTTCTCCAATAAAATTGTCCTCTGAAACAATGCCATTCAGTCAAAAACTGTCAAAACATCACTAGTCTTAGATTATTTTTCTCTTGATTAGTTATATTAAAGCAGCGAACACTTCGAGCTTTATTACTTGTCTACTCCTTGAGGATTTAGCAAAGAGGTGACAAAGGGTAATGCATCAAACCATACTCTGCAATTATTTGCTATCGCCATGTATTCTCCCTGGAACATAGTGTATACCTAATCTTTGTTGCCTGGACAAAAGAAGGTGTATGATCCATAATGATGCCCCACTCTACACCATTTTCCATTATTTGGAAACCCCATGGAGCTCTTCAGTTACTCAGCTCTTGTATATCTCTCTGGATAGGCTGGGTTATGGGGTGGTGACAAACAGCTCCAAAGATCTCAGAGGTTTAACATAAAATAGGTTTATTTCTTGCTTGTGCTACTTGTCTAGCACAGGTCAGCAGGAAGGTCTTATATTAACGACTCAAGGACTGAGGAGGCTCCATCTTGGCTCATGCTTCCAGTCTCATCAAGACAGGGAAACAAGGGTGTGGCAGCTCCTCTGTAGCTCTTAAAGCTCCTGTCCAAATGTGATACAGGTTACTTTGTTTCACGTTTAATTGTCCAAAGAAAATCGTATAATCAGATCTGACCTCAGGGAAGAGGAAGAGAATCCCCTTCTTTGTGAACATCTCTAATGACCCCATGCTGGGTTACTCACATGGGCCGTCCCTTTAACTTAGCTTTCATTGAAGGAAACTTAATAAATGCAGTTTTGTGAATAAATATTGTGAAAATACTATTACTTTTATGTGCACAAGCAAGAAGGTAACCCTTTTTACCAGATTTTGTGCATAAATAAAATTATTCACAAATTTCCTTAACAGAATTCTCTGCTAGTCGAGCAAATCATAGTATTTTGCCTTGAAATCTCAGCCTAGTTTCCATGTCAATGGCAGTCCACTTGGTACTTCTTGCCTCTTATGAGATGACAGCATTGCTCTAAAAACCTTGTTCAGTCATTGAACATCTTGCAGAAATTTAGCTAGTGTAGATATATGCCTAGCGCTTGTACTAACATTTTCTGTCTTCTATTCTGACACTTATTAGATGATTGCTTTAAAGCTATTTTTGAAGAGAGGGCTTGAAAGAGGAGAATGGATCAATCACTGTTTTTAGCCCCTTTTTCTAAAAAACCCCTCCTTTTGATGTACAGTAACTCAAAGTCAGTTCCCCACACATGAGGATTTAGCAAAGAGGTGACAAAGGGTAATGCATCAAACCATACTCTGCAATTATTTGCTATCGCCATGTATTCTCCCTGGAACATAGTGTATACCTAATCTTTGTTGCCTGGACAAAAGAAGGTGTATGATCCATAATGATGCCCCACTCTACACCATTTTCCATTATTTGGAAACCCCATGGAGCTCTTCAGTTACTCAGCTCTTGTATATCTCTCTGGATAGGCTGGGTTATGGGTGGTGACAAACAGCTCCAAAGATCTCAGAGGTTTAACATAAAATAGGTTTATTTCTTGCTTGTGCTACTTGTCTAGCACAGGTCAGCAGGAAGGTCTTATATTAACGACTCAAGGACTGAGGAGGCTCCATCTTGGCTCATGCTTCCAGTCTCATCAAGACAGGGAAACAAGGGTGTGGCAGCTCCTCTGTAGCTCTTAAAGCTCCTGTCCAAATGTGATACAGGTTACTTTGTTTCACGTTTAATTGTCCAAAGAAAATCGTATAATCAGATCTGACCTCAGGGAAGAGGAAGAGAATCCCCTTCTTTGTGAACATCTCTAATGACCCCATGCTGGGTTACTCACATGGGCCGTCCCTTTAACTTAGCTTTCATTGAAGGAAACTTAATAAATGCAGTTTTGTGAATAAATATTGTGAAAATACTATTACTTTTATGTGCACAAGCAAGAAGGTAACCCTTTTTACCAGATTTTGTGCATAAATAAAATTATTCACAAATTTCCTTAACAGAATTCTCTGCTAGTCGAGCAAATCATAGTATTTTGCCTTGAAATCTCAGCCTAGTTTCCATGTCAATGGCAGTCCACTTGGTACTTCTTGCCTCTTATGAGATGACAGCATTGCTCTAAAACCTTGTTCAGTCATTGAACATCTTGCAGAAATTTAGCTAGTGTAGATATATGCCTAGCGCTTGTACTAACATTTTCTGTCTTCTATTCTGACACTTATTAGATGATTGCTTTAAAGCTATTTTTGAAGAGAGGGCTTGAAAGAGGAGAATGGATCAATCACTGTTTAGCCTGCTAGACCCTCTTTGATGTACAGTAACCAAAAGTCATTCTCATCACATCACAGAAGGTTTAGGTGAGGCAAGCTTGTGATCTCAGCTGAATTCTTAATACACGATAGGCTGTCTAGTGTCCCCACACAGGGGATGTAATTCAGTTTATAATAAAAGCTCAGTGCCCTTATTGCTGTTACTATACACAGCAGACTTACTATATACCATCTATTGTATTTTCTAGATGAAAGAAAAAGTATTAAATTATTTCCTGACTGTCTTTCAAAGTCTACTTAACCAATTCACTGCTGCTAATTAGCATCTGGGTGCCCTCATAGAGCAACACCCTGGGCAATTCCTAGTCTTCCTCGTGAATCAAACCTCCATAAGACTACTGTCCCCTTGTGGTGATGCACAGATTATGCCTATTCCATGGTAAACTTGAAGCTGTTTTCAAAGGACTTGGAACATGCTGGCCATCTCATGTTATCCGTCAACTGGAATCACAGAACAAGGTAAAATAAGGTCCAAAGATAGCTTTGTATATTGACCTTTGCTTGAAAAAATGCTCAATGGCTGACAGAGTTCATAGATAACCTAGTTTTTTCTCCTCTTGGCCTCTTGCAACAATAATGTAGTTGCCACCTCAGCAGACATATTATATAATCAATACTTAGATGGCCATTATTGCTGTCGGGCATTAAAAAGTGCATTCAAAAGGCATGAGAATCTTCTGGAGACACTCATTCTGTCAACCAGGGCAGTCCTTAGGGAGGGTTTCCCTCCAAAAGCAGACAGCCAGAGGAAATGTTGACAATGGCAAATGTCAGGAGAGTTTCTAGGGCAGTAGAGTACCATGGGTCTCTTCCCTCCCTCAGCAGGTGCCTGGACATAGGAGTGATTTGCACTGATCAATCTACGAAGCCATTTCAGGTGTCCAAATATTTCCTTTACCTTTTGATTCAGAATTTTCCTCCAACCTCAAGAGCTTTATTTTTGAAGCAAAAAGCTGGTTCTTGTACTAATTCTGATTCTGACACTTATTAGATGATTGCTTTAAAGCTATTTTTGAAGAGAGGGCTTGAAAGAGGAGAATGGATCAATCACTGTTTAGCCTGCTAGACCCTCTTTGATGTACAGTAACCAAAAGTCATTCTCATCACATCACAGAAGGTTTAGGTGAGGCAAGCTTGTGATCTCAGCTGAATTCTTAATACACGATAGGCTGTCTAGTGTCCCCACACAGGGGATGTAATTCAGTTTATAATAAAAGCTCAGTGCCCTTATTGCTGTTACTATACACAGCAGACTTACTATATACCATCTATTGTATTTTTCTAGATGAAAGAAAAAGTATTAAATTATTTCCTGACTGTCTTTCAAAGTCTACTTAACCAATTCACTGCTGCTAATTAGCATCTGGGTGCCCTCATAGAGCAACACCCTGGGCAATTCCTAGTCTTCCTCGTGAATCAAACCTCCATAAGACTACTGTCCCCTTGTGGTGATGCACAGATTATGCCTATTCCATGGTAAACTTGAAGCTGTTTTCAAAGGACTTGGAACATGCTGGCCATCTCATGTTATCCGTCAACTGGAATCACAGAACAAGGTAAAATAAGGTCCAAAGATAGCTTTGTATATTGACCTTTGCTTGAAAAAATGCTCAATGGCTGACAGAGTTCATAGATAACCTAGTTTTTTCTCCTCTTGGCCTCTTGCAACAATAATGTAGTTGCCACCTCAGCAGACATATTATATAATCAATACTTAGATGGCCATTATTGCTGTCGGGCATTAAAAAGTGCATTCAAAAGGCATGAGAATCTTCTGGAGACACTCATTCTGTCAACCAGGGCAGTCCTTAGGGAGGGTTTCCCTCCAAAAGCAGACAGCCAGAGGAAATGTTGACAATGGCAAATGTCAGGGAGAGTTTCTAGGGCAGTAGAGTACCATGGGTCTCTTCCCTCCCTCAGCAGGTGCCTGGACATAGGAGTGATTTGCACTGATCAATCTACGAAGCCATTTCAGGTGTCCAAATATTTCCTTTACCTTTTTGATTCAGAATTTTCCTCCAACCTCAAACATTATGAAAAGCAGAGATTGGGCCTATCTATCATTGTAACCATACTGATGAATACTACTTGGACATAAGGAAGTTCAAAATATGACATACACACAGAAAATCAACCCTGTGGCATTGAATGTGAAGGAATATGTTTTCATTGCAAATATGAGTGAAAAAATTTAATATTGCTCAGCTAATGTCTCTCAAGGGCTATAATGCCAAATGGGAGGGAGTGAGGAAAACATTTTATTAAAAAATGTTATGGCTTGAGTTTCAGTAAGACATTCTCTGAATTTGACTTTTTTATTTGAGAAAGTAAAGATATAGTTGATTTTTCCCAGAGTTTATGTTTATTTTCTAGACATCCCAAATAGTTTTATACAAAGCCAGAATAAGTCATGCTTTCCAAGATCACTGAAGATCTATACTAAAAAACTTTAGTAATACATATAATGCTAGAACGTATCTCATTTATTTTGTGAAAACCACCAACCCAAGAGGATATTGAATGAGAAAAGGCAGGTTAAAATGCTAACAAAGAAATCTCTCAATTCCCCCCATCCTGCAAAAAGTATTCAAGCAAGCATGTAGGCTTTGCAATCATGCTTCAGCAGGGGGGGTCAGAGATCAAAAATAAATGGTGGGCCACAACATGCAGAGCTTTTAAAAAATAATGTCACATTCTTTCATTCTCAGCATAAGAAATGGGCAACTTGTTCAGGGCAAATAATTGTTTGAACTGAGGATTTTATTATTAATCTCTGAAGACTGCTGAATTTAGGGTCAAACAAGATAAATGTGATAACCTAGTTTCTTCTCCTCTTAGCCTCTTGCAACAATAATGTAGTTGCCACCTCAGCAGACATATTATATAATCAATACTTAGATGGCCATTATTGCTGTCGGGCATTAAAAAGTGCATTCAAAAGGCATGAGAATCTTCTGGAGACACTCATTCTGTCAACCAGGGCAGTCCTTAGGGAGGGTTTCCCTCCAAAAGCAGACAGCCAGAGGAAATGTTGACAATGGCAAATGTCAGGGAGAGTTTCTAGGGCAGTAGAGTACCATGGGTCTCTTCCCTCCCTCAGCAGGTGCCTGGACATAGGAGTGATTTGCACTGATCAATCTACGAAGCCATTTCAGGTGTCCAAATATTTCCTTTACCTTTTTGATTCAGAATTTTCCTCCAACCTCAAACATTATGAAAAGCAGAGATTGGGCCTATCTATCATTGTAACCATACTGATGAATACTACTTGGACATAAGGAAGTTCAAAATATGACATACACACAGAAAATCAACCCTGTGGCATTGAATGTGAAGGAATATGTTTTCATTGCAAATATGAGTGAAAAAGTTTAATATTGCTCAGCTAATGTCTCTCAAGGGCTATAATGCCAAATGGGAGGGAGTGAGGAAAACATTTTATTAAAAAATGTTATGGCTTGAGTTTCAGTAAGACATTCTCTGAATTTGACTTTTTTATTTGAGAAAGTAAAGATATAGTTGATTTTTCCCAGAGTTTATGTTTATTTTCTAGACATCCCAAATAGTTTTATACAAAGCCAGAATAAGTCATGCTTTCCAAGATCACTGAAGATCTATACTAAAAAACTTTAGTAATACATATAATGCTAGAACGTATCTCATTTATTTTGTGAAAACCACCAACCCAAGAGGATATTGAATGAGAAAAGGCAGGTTAAAATGCTAACAAAGAAATCTCTCAATTCCCCCCATCCTGCAAAAAGTATTCAAGCAAGCATGTAGGCTTTGCAATCATGCTTCAGCAGGGGGGGTCAGAGATCAAAAATAAATGGTGGGCCACAACATGCAGAGCTTTTAAAAAATAATGTCACATTCTTTCATTCTCAGCATAAGAAATGGGCAACTTGTTCAGGGCAAATAATTGTTTGAACTGAGGATTTTATTATTAATCTCTGAAGACTGCTGAATTTAGGGTCACAGTAAGGGTTGATTAGGTACAAGGTGCATAAAGCTCTCCTCTGTCGATGCTATTGAAAGAAGCAAGTAATTTAGATTCAGAATTGGTCTTGGATTGAAGCTCACTCCATTACCGACCATTTTCAATTTCAGCTATACAATAAACATCAAGCTCGGCAAGGAAATTAGTACATTTGGTAATGTATTGGAAGAGATGGGTGGGTCTTTGACAAGATGACACTTATCACCAAAGCTTCAGTTAATGAAACCCTTGAGTGGTATCTGCGTTTGACATATTTTGACATTTTTTGAAATCACATCCAGCGTTTTTCCCCCCACAATGTTCTTCTTTATGAGAGAGAAAAAAAATCCATCTATCTTTAAAATGAGTACTGAAGTACTGCAATATTATTGGAAAAAAATTAAAGAGATGCTGCCTGCCACTGACAGGAAGAACGGGGCACTTTCTCAAAATCCGTAAGAAGCAACAGATTCATAGGATAAACTTTATTCAAATGAAGCCCACGATGTATTTCCAGAAGAGGCGTCAGACTTAAATGGAGCATGTTTTATCATACATTCCCTAAAAGTACCTTTCAGTATAAAATGTGACCTCATTAATGTGACTACAATTTACATTGCTGCAAAAAATTTGCCAATTTTAGGTAATTATTTCCTGAACAAAATAGCTTTCTTTCTTTCTTTCTTTTTTTTCCCTACTAGGAGACTGCTTGTACCTTGGTAAAGGTGGAACTTTAAAAAGAGAAAATAATGAAAGGGAACAGAAAATGAAAACCGTATATCAAAAAAAAAAAAAAAAAAAAAAGTCGAGAAAGAAAACTGCAGGGGAAAAAAAAAGTACAAAATAAATAGGGGAAAAGCAGATACACATAAAGGCATCAAGAATGAACAATTTCTGGCCCCAAACTAGGTCTGACTAGATCACAATCCATATTCTCTCACCAGAGTTCTCACGTTTATGTATAATTAAATGCTGTTTTATTGCCAACTGGCCTAGATAATGAAAAACCAGAAAAAGAAGAAAATGCTTCCAAAGTGACTGAAAATTCAGGCTCACACATTCTGAGGAGTGGTTTTTGTTATTTACTTTTTAGTCCTTTTTTTTTTTTCCCTAAAAGCTGGATAAAATTATTATGTATTCAGATATTTTAAATCTCACACAGCTCTATTGTTCATGTCATGTTTTTTATCCAGTGCTGAGAGAACAATGCAACAAAAAATACAAAGCGTGCTAAATGGGGGGGCCTTCCTGAACCCTACCGGACTGGGGTGGCACTTGCAGTGTGTGGTAGGCCCAGCCGGGTGGTCTCCTTCATACATCAGTTACCCACCATGAGCAGGAGGTCACCTTGAAGTTTGGAAAGGGGAATAGGAGAGAGAGAGAATGCAAGGGAGGCAAGAGCAGACTCAGGAGAGAAAAAAGGCTGCTTTGTACAAGATAGATGCTCTCGAAGAATTAAAAACACATCAAGAAGACTCTTGTTTAACCTCCACTCTGTAGGTGATTTCTTAAACCCTTTAGACTCCTACCCTTTTTGACTTCCGTAATCCAAATTTAAGATCCCAAATCCTATAGTTAAGAAAAGGGAAAAACACTCTGTATTAGCTCCAAGTCTTAACATGGTCATGTTGAAAAGCTGCATTCCACATTTCCCCGACTGCCAACTCTGTCTTACTCCCTAATATATTACCTTTAACATGCAAAAATACAATGAGCACTGTAGAGTTGTTTGGTCATTTAATAAACCAGGGTTTTATGATTATGCTTTACTATTCCTTATCTGTCCTGCAAGTATGGAAAATCAGTTCATTGTGTGTAAGTAGAAGGATATGTCACCTGACCTCAAGAGTGACACTCCAGTTTAACTGCTTTTAATATCACAAGTATGACCTTTTGACAAGTCTTAAGAGCCTTCCATTTTGCTGATTTTAGAAGTAAATATGGAATAACCAGACTTTGAGTGAGAGGCCCCGCGGAGGGTTCATCACTGTTGTCTAGTCTGATTAATTGATACCCATGCCACAGCAGTTAAATATTTTTATGTGCAAAGTACTTACTAGAATGGCTGTTGGTCATCAATGAAGTACTTATTATCACTGTAATTGGTTAATAATTTAAGTTTTTGTTTAATGTGTTGTCATCCCCTCTAACACCTCCTGAGAGAACTCAGGACGATTTCTTTTATCTCTTAAGGCAGTTCTTGCCACATAGTAGCAACTCAAACAGGTTTTTGAACAATTAAATTGAGGATTCGCCACATACACACATTTCAGGAGTTGTAACAGTCCTAAGAATGATCACTTTAATCTCTTTGCAGCATTAACTGCTTATTCCTTCCAAATCATTCTGGCACTGAATACTGTAAAAACTGGAGGAATGTTTTTCACTGCTGATTTTTATTTGATCTCCATTTTTTCAGAAAGATATTTTTGTGATCAACTTTGCCTGACATCCTGGAGTTCAACATCTTTAGAATTAAACCTCTTGTCTTCTGTAGGGTAGAGAATGAGCAGTAACTCAGCTGCTTATGATGGAGCTGATCTGAGTGTCCAACTGTGAACAATTGCATTTTAAGGTAACTCTTCAGTTTCCATCATTAACTGAACACCCTTCTTCAGCTGTACCTTGTGCCTACAGTTGCTGGACTTTCCTGGAGTTATTTGGTTTGAATCATCTCGAGTCTAGGCTTGTCAAGCTGCTAGTCTAGGTTTCAGCTTTTGTCCAGAATTTCATTCTAACTTTTTTTAAGCCCAGCTTTCAGGTCTCTGTATTAGCTCCAACAAATGAGTAAAACTGCATTCCACATTTCCCGACTGCCAACTCTGTCTTACTCCCTAATATATTACCTTTAACATGCAAAAATACAATGAGCACTGTAGAGTTGTTTGGTCATTTAATAAACCAGGGTTTTATGATTATGCTTTACTATTCCTTATCTGTCCTGCAAGTATGGAAAATCAGTTCATTGTGTGTAAGTAGAAGGATATGTCACCTGACCTCAAGAGTGACACTCCAGTTTAACTGCTTTTAATATCACAAGTATGACCTTTTGACAAGTCTTAAGAGCCTTCCATTTTGCTGATTTTAGAAGTAAATATGGAATAACCAGACTTTGAGTGAGAGGCCCCGCGGAGGGTTCATCACTGTTGTCTAGTCTGATTAATTGATACCCATGCCACAGCAGTTAAATATTTTTATGTGCAAAGTACTTACTAGAATGGCTGTTGGTCATCAATGAAGTACTTATTATCACTGTAATTGGTTAATAATTTAAGTTTTTGTTTAATGTGTTGTCATCCCCTCTAACACCTCCTGAGAGAACTCAGGACGATTTCTTTTATCTCTTAAGGCAGTTCTTGCCACATAGTAGCAACTCAAACAGGTTTTTGAACAATTAAATTGAGGATTCGCCACATACACACATTTCAGGAGTTGTAACAGTCCTAAGAATGATCACTTTAATCTCTTTGCAGCATTAACTGCTTATTCCTTCCAAATCATTCTGGCACTGAATACTGTAAAAACTGGAGGAATGTTTTTCACTGCTGATTTTTATTTGATCTCCATTTTTTCAGAAAGATATTTTTGTGATCAACTTTGCCTGACATCCTGGAGTTCAACATCTTTAGAATTAAACCTCTTGTCTTCTGTAGGGTAGAGAATGAGCAGTAACTCAGCTGCTTATGATGGAGCTGATCTGAGTGTCCAACTGTGAACAATTGCATTTTAAGGTAACTCTTCAGTTTCCATCATTAACTGAACACCCTTCTTCAGCTGTACCTTGTGCCTACAGTTGCTGGACTTTCCTGGAGTTATTTGGTTTGAATCATCTCGAGTCTAGGCTTGTCAAGCTGCTAGTCTAGGTTTCAGCTTTCTCTGGTCTATTAAATCAGAATTTGGTGGCTGATTCTCCTCTCCCATTCTCCTTGTTTTTGTGTGGTCTTGGGCCTTCTACTGTCATTTTAGTATGGTTTTGTGAAAAAGCACAGGTCATAGCATGAGCTCAGTTTATTATTTCCTAGGTTTAATATACTTTTCCCATTTTGCAATTATGAAATGTTTGACACAAGTGATAGAATATAAAAATATATTTGTAGAAAGACTATACATATGAATATATGTGTATGCATGTATTTACATACACACCTGTGTACATTATAAAATGCTCTGTTAATCAACTGGCTGCATTTGCAAGGTAAAGCATGATAAAGTGAACACTAATACGTACATCACCTAAACATCCATGTACACCCATGGGTACCTCTCTTGCTGCCCCACTAATGGTAACTATTATCTCAAATTTTGTGTTTACAATTCTCTTATTTTTCCTTCCAATTTTTTTCACTTATATATTTTCCTATATTAATCTGCTTTGCTATGTTATGCTTCAGCAGTGACTTACACAAAGAAATACTGATTTTTTTGCTCAAGTACACATTGGGTAAAGGCTGGCTGTGTGTCTGTCAGTCAGCTTTGACTTTGTTCTGGATCTTCTTTATTCCAGGACTCAGGTTAAAGGAGTTGCTCCATCTCAGTTTGATTGCAGAGGAAAAAGAGCATTGATAACACCATGGGTGGCTCTTAAAACTCTTGCTGGCAATGGCTCAGTTCTATTATGTTTCATTGGCCAAGTCTGATATAAGTGAGGAGGGTACATTACAGGGAGGGGTACTATGGGATACATGGCAAAGGACAGGAATGCATAATCCTTTCTTAGGAACTACAGTGAATACTGGGAAGAATAAAACTGACCAGAGTTTGTTCTCTGGTCACAAATATTCATCTGTCTTTCTGTAGGGTAGAGAATGAGCAGTAACTCAGCTGCTTATGATGGAGCTGATCTGAGTGTCCAACTGTGAACAATTGCATTTTAAGGTAACTCTTCAGTTTCCATCATTAACTGAACACCCTTCTTCAGCTGTACCTTGTGCCTACAGTTGCTGGACTTTCCTGGAGTTATTTGGTTTGAATCATCTCGAGTCTAGGCTTGTCAAGCTGCTAGTCTAGGTTTCAGCTTTCTCTGGTCTATTAAATCAGAATTTGGTGGCTGATTCTCCTCTCCCATTCTCCTTGTTTTTGTGTGGTCTTGGGCCTTCTACTGTCATTTTAGTATGGTTTTGTGAAAAAGCACAGGTCATAGCATGAGCTCAGTTTATTATTTCCTAGGTTTAATATACTTTTCCCATTTTGCAATTATGAAATGTTTGACACAAGTGATAGAATATAAAAATATATTTGTAGAAAGACTATACATATGAATATATGTGTATGCATGTATTTACATACACACCTGTGTACATTATAAAATGCTCTGTTAATCAACTGGCTGCATTTGCAAGGTAAAGCATGATAAAGTGAACACTAATACGTACATCACCTAAACATCCATGTACACCCATGGGTACCTCTCTTGCTGCCCCACTAATGGTAACTATTATCTCAAATTTTGTGTTTACAATTCTCTTATTTTTCCTTCCAATTTTTTCACTTATATATTTTCCTATATTAATCTGCTTTGCTATGTTATGCTTCAGCAGTGACTTACACAAAGAAATACTGATTTTTTTGCTCAAGTACACATTGGGTAAAGGCTGGCTGTGTGTCTGTCAGTCAGCTTTGACTTTGTTCTGGATCTTCTTTATTCCAGGACTCAGGTTAAAGGAGTTGCTCCATCTCAGTTTGATTGCAGAGGAAAAAGAGCATTGATAACACCATGGGTGGCTCTTAAAACTCTTGCTGGCAATGGCTCAGTTCTATTATGTTTCATTGGCCAAGTCTGATATAAGTGAGGAGGGTACATTACAGGGAGGGGTACTATGGGATACATGGCAAAGGACAGGAATGCATAATCCTTTCTTAGGAACTACAGTGAATACTGGGAAGCAATAAAACTGACCAGAGTTTGTTCTCTGGTCACAAATATTCATCTGTCTTTCTTCCAGGTAATGATATATTTCCCCCATCCCCAAGGGAAACAATTCAAATGATATATCCATTAAAGCACTAGATTCTAGGTCCAGGGTTCTGTGATCAGGTCCAGATATAGTTCATTTGTATACCCATGAGCTAAAACAGTCTGCCAAGCATAGCAATTCTGAAATTACACTGGGCAAATGTTGTGAGGGACCTCCAACAATGGGAGGGGGGATGTCTCTTGATTAAGTATATTCTCTTCTCTTTCTCTAGCTCCCCAGTTCATGGTTACAGACAACTCTTAACTCTAAACTCTGGGCAGTTCTTCCTTTTCCATTACTCTCATGGGCCATCTCTGGCATTGGAGAATAAGCACTCTTGGGAGCTAAGAATTCCTTGCTTCTTGCTCTTAGAACAGACACAGTCTCCTTTATCCTAGGCTCATGGCTAGTTTGGCAGTTTAATTCTCCCAACAACTTCATCAGCTTTTTGTACCAACAGCCACATAGGCAATTCCTTCCAAGATATACCTCTCTTTCTCTAGTCTTACATTGAGGCTTTGTTTAGCTTATCAGACTTCTGTGAGGGCACTAAACCCTTAGGTTCTTTTAAGCCATTTGTGCCCCTGAAAAAGATTCACCAGTTATCACCATAATCAATTCAACCTAAGGCACCTCTAACATCTTTAATTCATTCTGTGCTAAGTCACTTCAGTTGTGTCCGACTCTGTGCAACCCTATGGACTATAGCCCACCAGGCTCCTCTGTCCATAAGATTCTCCAGGCAAGAATACTGGAGTGGATTGCCATGATCTCCTCTAGGGGATCTTCCTAATTCAGGGATCGAACCTAAGGCTCCTGCATTGCAGGCAGATTCTTGACCATCTGAGCCACCAGGGAAGCCCAATAACTTAGTCTATGATTCTCTAAACTAAGTTTTAATCAGATTTTGTCACTCAGAGGTACTCTCAGTTTTACTTTGGGATATAAAAATAAGTTGCATCCTCCAAACCTCTAAATCCCCTGTTTCCAATTTCCTATTATTTCTTCTCATCTTTGCTTACAAACTGACCAGCCCTGTTGTGAGCTCAATTCTTTTTTTTGTACCACCATGTCAGATGCAGCCAACAGCAACCAGGACATGCTAGTAATGCTCTGTTTCCTAATCTCTGTGCCTAAAGTCACAAAGTCACTCGGTATATCATCTGCTTTTTATGTCACCGTAGCTTCACCACTGCATAGTGGTTTGTGATCCATCCAGCTTCTAAGAACATTTTCTTGTCACCCATCATTCTGCCACAAAGTCAGTGGGACACACATTCAGGGTTTTGTTACAGCAGCATCTGCTTTGAAGTAACAATCTCTAAATCGCTGTGACTGACAAAAAAAGTTATTCTTTGTTCATGTTACATCTACAATGGCTATGAGTTGACTGAAGTTTTATTCCCTGTGTCCTCTTGTGGGGCTCTGAATTGAAAGAGGACCATTGCAAGCATAAGGAAGCTTAAGCACATTGTTTCAGTTTGGAGCTAAGATGGCGCCTACAGGAAGGGATGTGGGCGTGAAAGGAAGCTTAAGCACATTGTTTAAGGAAGCTTAAGCACACGTTTGCGGTTTGGAGCTAAGATGGCACCTACAGGAAGAGATGAGGGCGTGATCTAAATTAAGTGATGGTCAAAATTTCTGATTGGTTCCCCTGGTTTCTGCGCTCGTGGATGATTGCTTGACCTTTAGCTTGATTGGTGTAATCTATAGGAAGTCCCGTGCAAAACCCCCTTCACTTGCTTATAAAAGCTGTGAGTCTGCACTAATAAAACGGAACTGCTTTGATGGAACCCCTGTCGTGTCTGATTGTCTCCTGCATTCGACGGGGTGCTGGGGGGCAGGCAGCAGACTCGCCTCTCTCCGAGATCTCCCGGTTAAGCCGGGGGCAATCCCACTGCCTTCCTTTCTGCGGAAGGTCCCCGCATCCTCTTGCAGGCTGAAGAAACCAGCCCTTATCTGGGACATGCCATGCTGAGGAAGATGGAGCAGGGCAATGCAGAACCATGTGACGGTTCTTCAGTTTTCTTTTCGAACGTGGCACACATCACTTTTGTTCACATTTGGTTGGCCAAAGTAAGTTGCATCCTCCAAACCTCTAAATCCCCTGTTTCCAATTTCCTATTATTTCTTCTCATCTTTGCTTACAAACTGACCAGCCCTGTTGTGAGCTCAATTCTTTTTTTTGTACCACCATGTCAGATGCAGCCAACAGCAACCAGGACATGCTAGTAATGCTCTGTTTCCTAATCTCTGTGCCTAAAGTCACAAAGTCACTCGGTATATCATCTGCTTTTTATGTCACCGTAGCTTCACCACTGCATAGTGGTTTGTGATCCATCCAGCTTCTAAGAACATTTTCTTGTCACCCATCATTCTGCCACAAAGTCAGTGGGACACACATTCAGGGTTTTGTTACAGCAGCATCTGCTTTGAAGTAACAATCTCTAAATCGCTGTGACTGACAAAAAAAGTTATTCTTTGTTCATGTTACATCTACAATGGCTATGAGTTGACTGAAGTTTTATTCCCTGTGTCCTCTTGTGGGGCTCTGAATTGAAAGAGGACCATTGCAAGCATAAGGAAGCTTAAGCACATTGTTTCAGTTTGGAGCTAAGATGGCGCCTACAGGAAGGGATGTGGGCGTGAAAGGAAGCTTAAGCACATTGTTTAAGGAAGCTTAAGCACACGTTTGCGGTTTGGAGCTAAGATGGCACCTACAGGAAGAGATGAGGGCGTGATCTAAATTAAGTGATGGTCAAAATTTCTGATTGGTTCCCCTGGTTTCTGCGCTCGTGGATGATTGCTTGACCTTTAGCTTGATTGGTGTAATCTATAGGAAGTCCCGTGCAAAACCCCCTTCACTTGCTTATAAAAGCTGTGAGTCTGCACTAATAAAACGGAACTGCTTTGATGGAACCCCTGTCGTGTCTGATTGTCTCCTGCATTCGACGGGGTGCTGGGGGGCAGGCAGCAGACGCGCCTCTCTCCGAGATCTCCCGGTTAAGCCGGGGGCAATCCCACTGCCTTCCTTTCTGCGGAAGGTCCCCGCATCCTCTTGCAGGCTGAAGAAACCAGCCCTTATCTGGGACATGCCATGCTGAGGAAGATGGAGCAGGGCAATGCAGAACCATGTGACGGTTCTTCAGTTTTCTTTTCGAACGTGGCACACATCACTTTTGTTCACATTTGGTTGGCCAAAGTAAGTCACATGGCTGAAACTGACAGGTGTTGTAGGAGGTGGAATACACAACAAAGATAGAAAGACTAGTGAGTAGTTTGAATATATAACACAACGTACACAACCCCTGAATACATATTGCTTTATTTTGCATGACTTTGAATTTTATATTAAAAAAAAATCACTGAATATGTATTCCAAATTTTTTAAGAGTTTAAGAGTTTGTTAGTAGGTTTTTCCATGTTAATGTAGATAGTGTTTTTCACGCATTAATGCTGTATATTTTTCCTCTGTATAAATCAAAAGTTATCTGTCCACTACTGCTGTTTCCAGGTGTTTTTTGTTTGGTTGGCTTTGTTTTTTCTGCTTTACATAATGGTGGTAGAAACTCGTGTATAATTTCCAGTGCACACATGAAAAGTTATTTTTGGAATATATGCAAAGAGCAAAATTTAGGGGTCATAGGGTTTATACATCTTCAAATATATTAATGCTGAATTTCTTTTTAAATTATATTAACTTATTTCAACCAGGAATATTTTAAGAGTCTTATTGTTCCAAAATCTTGAAACATTTGGTATTGTCAGACTTATTTTAACACAATTGCCAATCAGGTGGGTATCAGAGTGAGGTCTGCATTTGTATTTTTCTATTTACATCCTGTTTGTGTCTGTGGACCATTCATAGCTTCTCCTCTGAAATATCTAAGTATCTCTTTGAGACATTTTTCTATTGGATTATTCTAATGTTTATATTGATTTTTATGAGGCATTTAAAATGTTCATATATTTTCATTATTTTACTATTAGTTATATGTGTTTCAAATATATTCTCCTCTGGTCTGTCATTTTACTTTCAAAATATTGTTTTTGACAAACAAATTTTGAATTTTAATGTAGACAAGTCTTCAATATTTTCCTTTGTAGGTAGTGCTTTTCTATCTTGTATAAATAATCTTTGTCTATACCAAAATGTTAAGCATATTATTAACTTTTTCATGAGAATTTTAAAGTTTTACTTTGGTAATAAAGTCTTTAATCCACCTGGAATTTATTTCTGTGTATGGTGTAACTAGCCTATAATTTACCTTTCTTGTACTGTTCTCACATTTTGTATATCAAATCTATATGAGATTCATAAAATTAGTTAGGGAATGCTTCCTCTTTTTCTCTGGAAAACTTTCTGTAAAATTGGAATTGTATGTTCCTTGCAAGTTTATCAGAAGCTCTGTTTCTTTCCTTTTGAAAAAACCTTTATTGTTTATTTATTTCATATAATCATAGAATTATTTAGTTCTAGTCCTTTTGAGTCACTTTGATAAAAAGTTCTATTTTTTCTAATTTTAAGTTTTCAAATTTAGTGGAATAAAATCATTCATGATATTCTCTTATTTATTTTTGAATTTCTTTTTCACCTATAATTAGGTGGAATTTAAATCCTAATGTTTTCTTTATTATCTTCACATTTTCTTTTCTTGTAATCTTCCTAGACATACATCTATTTACTAATCTTTTCAAATAGTCAACTTTTGACTTTGCTGTTCATCTCTCTGTTTTCTGATTATTATTTCCTATGATACAACTGCTATACTTTTTTTTATTATTATTATTTCTTTATTTTCATCTATCTTTATTGTTCGGCATGTGTGGGCCTTCCAGTGCAGTGGCCTCTCTCATTGCAGAGCACTGGCTCTGAGCACATGCAATCCAGAGTGCTGGCTTATAATTGGACACACCGGTCCAACCACTCCACGGCACGTGGTATCTTCCCAAGCCAGGGATCAAACCAGTGCCCCTTGCATTGCAAGGTGAACTCTGTAACCACTGGACCATGAGGGAAGCCTGCTATACATGTTTTTAAATATTTAAATTATTCATAGGCCATTGGGATTGGCAAGGCTTTGATGCAACAATTTCCAAAGGTGGCAGTGAACAAGGTATCAAGAATGTACATTTAGAAAAACAACTCAATTGCATCAAACCAAAGAATATCATTTAGGAGTAGAGAATTTTTACCCTCATTTTTCAAATGGCTTAAATACCTTTAGCTGTACTTTGGTCACTAACTCCTCTTTTAATTCTGAGTTAAACACAGAAGTTGATTATGAACCCTATGTAGGTCTCTTTACCTAAATTTTCTAATATAAAGATTTCCAGGGAGAATGGCCAAGATGGCAGAATAGAAAGACCCTGAGCTCACCTCCTCTCATGAGTACACTAAGATCACATCTACAGAGCAACCATCAATGAAAAAGACTAGAACCAGAAAGGAAGAAAACATTTGGAAAGCAGGTGACCAATAAGAGATTAATCTCCAAAATATACAAACAGTTCATATAGCTCAACATAAAAAAAAGCCAATCAAAAATGAGCAGGTCTAAAGAGACATTTCTCCAAAGCAGATATACGGATGCCCTAAAAGCACATGAAAAGATGTTCAAAATCATAAATTATTAGAGAAATGCAAATCAAAACTACAATGAGGTATGATCACACATTGGTGAAAAAATCTTCCAATAACAAATGCTGGAGAGGGTGTAGAGAGAAGGAACACTTCAACACTACTGGTGGGAATGCAAATTGGTACAGTAAGGAGAACAGTAGAGAAGTCCCTTGAAAAACCAAAAATAGATCTCCCATATGATCCAGATATTCCATTACTGGACATATGTCCAGAGAAAAACCCTAATTTGAGAAGATACTACATGCACCCCAATGTCCATTACAGAGATATTTACAACAGTCAGGATATGAAAGCAACCTAAATGTCAATCAATGAATAAATAAAGAAGATGTGTACATCTATACAATGAATATTATTCAGTCATAAAAAAGAACAAAATAATGCCACTTGCAGTGACATGGATGGTTCTAGAGATTGTTATCCTGAGTGAAGTAAGTCAGACAGAGAAAGATAAATATGATATGATATCACTCATATGTGTAATCTTAGAACAAATGGTATGAATGAACTTATTTACAAAATAAAAATAGAGTGATAGATGCTGAAAACAAACTTGTGGTTACCAGCAGAAATAAGGACACTTATAGGGATAAACTGGGAGACTGGGATTTACACCTACACAGTATACAACTAGCACTGTATCAAGAATTCATAAAAAAGTCAAACCAAAGAATATCATTTAGGAGGAGAGAATTTGTGCGCTCATTTTTCAAATGGCTTAAATACATTGACCTGTACTTTGCTCACTAACTCCTCTTTTATTTCTGATTTAAACACAGAAGTTGATTATGAACCCTATGTAGGTCTCTTTACCTAAATTTTCTAATATAAAGATTTCCAGGGAGAATGGCCAAGATGGCAGAATAGAAAGACCCTGAGCTCACCTCCTCTCATGAGTACACTAAGATCACATCTACAGAGCAACCATCAATGAAAAGACTAGAACCAGAAAGGAAGAAAACATTTGGAAAGCAGGTGACCAATAAGAGATTAATCTCCAAAATATACAAACAGTTCATATAGCTCAACATAAAAAAAAGCCAATCAAAAATGAGCAGGTCTAAAGAGACATTTCTCCAAAGCAGATATACGGATGCCCTAAAAGCACATGAAAAGATGTTCAAAATCATAAATTATTAGAGAAATGCAAATCAAAACTACAATGAGGTATGATCACACATTGGTGAAAAAATCTTCCAATAACAAATGCTGGAGAGGGTGTAGAGAGAAGGAACACTTCAACACTACTGGTGGGAATGCAAATTGGTACAGTAAGGAGAACAGTAGAGAAGTCCCTTGAAAAACCAAAAATAGATCTCCCATATGATCCAGATATTCCATTACTGGACATATGTCCAGAGAAAACCATAATTTGAGAAGATACTACATGCACCCCAATGTCCATTACAGAGATATTTACAACAGTCAGGATATGAAAGCAACCTAAATGTCAATCAATGAATAAATAAAGAAGATGTGTACATCTATACAATGAATATTATTCAGTCATAAAAAAGAACAAAATAATGCCACTTGCAGTGACATGGATGGTTCTAGAGATTGTTATCCTGAGTGAAGTAAGTCAGACAGAGAAAGATAAATATGATATGATATCACTCATATGTGTAATCTTAGAACAAATGGTATGAATGAACTTATTTACAAAATAAAAATAGAGTGATAGATGCTGAAAACAAACTTGTGGTTACCAGCAGAAATAAGGACACTTATAGGGATAAACTGGGAGACTGGGATTTACACCTACACAGTACTACCATACATAAAATAGATAATAACCTACTGTATAGCACAGGAAACTCTACTCAATACTCTGTAGTGACCTATGTGAGAAAAGAATCTAAAAAAGAGTCAATATCTTTTGCATTTCTATGACAGATTCACTGTTTTGTACAAAGAAACTAACACAACAGTGTAAATCAACTATATTCCAATAAAATTAGTTTAAAAAAAGATTAGGGAGAAATAAGAAAAAAAATAAAAACAACAAATGTTTATAAGAGATAAAACAGATTAACATAAGTAATCTGTTGACATTTTAAGTCAGAATAAAATTAAAGAACAAACATATTTAAGACATATGAGAAATTAAAATGTAAACTAAAGACTGTCTCTAAATAGACTTTCAAATATGAAGAGAATAGACTTATCAACAAACAGAATGGAAAAAATATTCTTGATAGAAGTTTTTCCTAAAGATACATCTATTAGAAAGTAAACTTCAGGCATTCAAAATTGCTAGAGACATAAAACTGAATATTAATTCTGATATATATATAATTACTTGCACAATTAAGACTAAATCAAGGCAAATTTGCAGGATGCAAAGTTAATACACAGAAATTTGTTGCATTTCTATATACTAACAATGAAATATGAGCAAGAGAAATTACAGAATCCCATTTACCATTGCATCATAAAGGAGAAAATACCTAGGGACAAACTTAAGGAGGCAAGGCCTGTACTCCAAAATCTATAAGATGCTGATAAAATTGAACACAACACAACAGATAGTGATACAATTTAAAACTATCACTGAAAGTGAAGTTACATCTATACAATGAATATTATTCAGTCATAAAAAGAAGAAAATAATGCCACTTGCAGTGACATGGATGGTTCTAGAGATTGTTATCCTGAGTGAAGTAAGTCAGACAGAGAAAGATAAATATGATATGATATCACTCATATGTGTAATCTTAGAACAAATGGTATGAATGAACTTATTTACAAAATAAAAATAGAGTGATAGATGCTGAAAACAAACTTGTGGTTACCAGCAGAAATAAGGACACTTATAGGGATAAACTGGGAGACTGGGATTTACACCTACACAGTACTACCATACATAAAATAGATAATAACCTACTGTATAGCACAGGAAACTCTACTCAATACTCTGTAGTGACCTATGTGAGAAAAGAATCTAAAAAAGAGTCAATATCTTTTGCATTTCTATGACAGATTCACTGTTTTGTACAAAGAAACTAACACAACAGTGTAAATCAACTATATTCCAATAAAATTAGTTTAAAAAAAGATTAGGGAGAAATAAGAAAAAAAATAAAAACAACAAATGTTTATAAGAGATAAAACAGATTAACATAAGTAATCTGTTGACATTTTAAGTCAGAATAAAATTAAAGAACAAACATATTTAAGACATATGAGAAATTAAAATGTAAACTAAAGACTGTCTCTAAATAGACTTTCAAATATGAAGAGAATAGACTTATCAACAAACAGAAGGGAAAAAAATATTCTTGATAGAAGTTTTTCCTAAAGATACATCTATTAGAAAGTAAACTTCAGGCATTCAAAATTGCTAGAGACATAAAACTGAATATTAATTCTGATATATATATAATTACTTGCACAATTAAGACTAAATCAAGGCAAATTTGCAGGATGCAAAGTTAATACACAGAAATTTGTTGCATTTCTATATACTAACAATGAAATATGAGCAAGAGAAATTACAGAATCCCATTTACCATTGCATCATAAAGGAGAAAATACCTAGGGACAAACTTAAGGAGGCAAGGCCTGTACTCCAAAATCTATAAGATGCTGATAAAATTGAACACAACACAACAGATGGAAAGATATACCATGTTCTTTGATTGGAAGAATCAGTATTGTTAAAATGTCCATATCACTCAAGGCAATATACAGATTCAACGCAATCCCCTATTAAGCTACCAATGGCATTTTTCACAGAAATAGAGCAATTTTTTTTAGTTTCTATGGCAATGCAAAAGACCCTGAATAACTAAAACAATCTTGAGAAGGAACAGAGCTGGAAGAATTATGCTCCTTGATGTCATACTCTATTGCAAAGCTACAATAATCAGAACAGTATGGTACTGGCACTGAAACAAAGACATAGATCAATGGAACAGGACAGAAAGTCTTGAAATAAGCCCATACACTTGTGATCAATTAATCATAGATCAATTAATCTATGACAACAGAGGCACGGATGGAGAAAAGAAAATCTCCTCAACAAGCGGTGTTGGTAAGATTGAACAGCTACACTGAAAAGAATTAAATTAGGATATTCTCTAACACCACACACGAAAATAAACTGAAAATGGATTAAAGAACCTCAATGTAATAAAAGATACTATAAAACTCTTAGAAGAAAACATAAACAACACTTTTTGATAGAAATTGCAGCAATATTTTTGGGGGGAGGGATCCATCTCCTAGAGTAATGAGAATAAAAGCACAAATAAACAAATGGGACCTAATTAAACTTACAAGCTTTTGCACAGCAAACAAAATATCAGCAAAACAAAAAGTCACCCTACCAAACGGGAAAAAGTATTTGCTAATGAAGTGACCGACAAGGAATTACTTTCTAAAATATTCAAACAGGGCTTCCCCTGGTGGTTCAGTGGGTAAGGACACCGCCTTGCAGTGCAAGGGGCGCCGGTTTGATCCCTGGCCTGGGAAGATCCCACATGCCGTGGAGCAGCTGGACTGATGTGTCCAATTACCAAGCCAGAGCTCTGGAGTGCATGAGCCCAGAGACTGCACTCTGCAACGACAGACACCACTGCGATGGGAGGCCCACAGGAGCCAAAGAACAAAGACGGATGAAAATAGAGAAATGAAAGACCAATAGAAGTGGTCTGCCTGCTCTCCTCCCTCCCCAACCCGAACCCCGCCCAAAATAAATAAATAAATAAATCTTTTAAAAAAATAAAATAAAATATTCAAACAGCTTATACGACTATATAACAACAACAACAAAATCCATCTCAATCAAAAAATGAGCAGAAAATCTAAATAGACATTTCTGTAAAATGACATAGATGGACAACAGAACAGGAAAAATGTTCAACAGCATAAATTATTAGAGAAATGTTAGTCAAAACTACAATGAGGTTTCACTTCACACTAGTCAGAATGGCCATCATCAAAATGTCTACAAATGATAACTGCTTGAGAGGAGGTGGATGAAAGGGAACCCTACTATGCTGTTGTAATAAATTGATGTAGCCACTATGGAGAAGAGTAACATTTTTAAGAGGTTCCTTAAAAAACTAAAAATACAGTTACCATATGATCCCAAAATCCGACACCTGGGCATATATCCAGAAAGGATGAAAACTCTAACTCAAAAAGATACATGCACACGAATTTTCATAGCAGCACTATTCATGACAAGCAAGATATGGAAGCAACTTATATGCAAATCAACAGATAAATGGACCAAAAAATGAGGTATATACATACAATGGAATATCATTCAGCCATAAAAAGAATGAAATAATACCATTTGCAGCAACATGGATGGACCTAGAGATTATCATACTAAGTGAAGTAACTCAGAGAAAGATAAATATCACTCTTGTGGAATCTAATTTTTAAAAAAGATACAAATAAATTTGTTTACAAAATAGAAGCGGACTTATAGATATTGAAAGTAACCATGGTTATCAAAGTGGGGGAGGGATAAATTAGCAGTCTGAGATACATACTACTATACATAAAATAGGGTAAACAGGAAGGACCTACAGAATAGCACTATATTCAATATTTTATAAAACCTATAATGAAAAAGAATATATGCACATATAACTGAATACTTTCTGTTCATGTGAAACTATCACAACAACAATGTATAAATCAACTATACTTCAGTGAAAAAGAATTCTAGTGAATACAGCAAAACAAACAGATAATTTATGGTTTGAAAAATTACACATTGTTATCATGGGTTTAAGGAAAAATGTGTAGTCAAAAGTAAAATACAAAATATTTTAGAACTGTATGTATAATAATGCACTAGAAAGCACTGGAATAAATTAGAACAGTTAAAGGTTGGTGACAGATTTACAACTTTCTTATACACACACAAAAAACAGGAGTCCTTCAGGGCTTCAGTGACATTTTGTGCTCCATCACAACATCAAAGTCTAAGATAAAGAGCCAGTGATGTAAACAATGTTCAACTTTTTACTATACATTATCAGGCATGATGTATGGGTATTATCCAAGTCCACTTGTAGTTAGTAATCTGCCCCTAACCACTCCCTAGAAAACACTCGTTAGTCTTTGTTGTCACTCTTTAGAAAGTTATCACTGCCTATGCATTACTGTCTTCAGACAACTCTAGATTCTGTCTTAAGATTTTACTCCAGTAGCTTCACATAATTAATTTTATTACAATCTCATAATCTTTGCCATCATAATCTATTGTTTCCTGAATATTCTTCAAATTGTCTGGTTAATTTTTTAATTCATCCTAAGAAATATCTATGATATAATAGCTTGGATATGCTAACAATTTTTCTGGTATAAATTTACATAAACTATTAACTACTGAAATTGTAAAAAATACCCATTCTATCAGTTTTCACTTCCAGTCATGTCAGACTGTGTAGCTTTGTCTTTTGTCAGAGCACTCTCCCAGGTGTTAGAGAGGAAGATGGCCAGAGGTGAGGCTGAAATTTAGAGCTCCATCTCCCTTGGTATAATTTTCTAATTTTGAAATAAGAAATTGAGAAGCTAAGTGAAGCTTTGACATTTTCATGAGGCTCTAAGAAGATTTTAGTCCAGAACCCCCCAAAGTGATGATATTCCCGTTCTGGGATGAGACCACAAAGGGATATATCCTAAGGAATAGGGTAAGCCAGAAATAGATTGTTGCAGCCCAGCCTTGAATTATCTTAATCCTTGAAATACAATTAAAGTAACACAAATCAAAGTCATCAGTATCCAAGAATGCTTGTGCTCTCAGATATCTTGCAGAGGATATCTCAGATGCCTTTCAAGATGAATTAATATATCTCAGTCACTGTATTATTTATATAAACAATTCAGTGCTATAATTTCTAGCACACAATTAAAGACAACTCTATGAGGAGCAAGAGAATATGAGAAAAATCCAGCATAAACTGCTAAAAAAGAGGAGCGTATATAACATGTTTAAACAGATTTACAACTTTCTTATACACACACAAAAACAGGAGTCCTTCAGGGCTTCAGTGACATTGTGCTCCATCACAACATCAAAGTCTAAGATAAAGAGCCAGTGATGTAAACAATGTTCAACTTTTTACTATACATTATCAGGCATGATGTATGGGTATTATCCAAGTCCACTTGTAGTTAGTAATCTGCCCCTAACCACTCCCTAGAAAACACTCGTTAGTCTTTGTTGTCACTCTTTAGAAAGTTATCACTGCCTATGCATTACTGTCTTCAGACAACTCTAGATTCTGTCTTAAGATTTTACTCCAGTAGCTTCACATAATTAATTTTATTACAATCTCATAATCTTTGCCATCATAATCTATTGTTTCCTGAATATTCTTCAAATTGTCTGGTTAATTTTTTAATTCATCCTAAGAAATATCTATGATATAATAGCTTGGATATGCTAACAATTTTTCTGGTATAAATTTACATAAACTATTAACTACTGAAATTGTAAAAAATACCCATTCTATCAGTTTTCACTTCCAGTCATGTCAGACTGTGTAGCTTTGTCTTTTGTCAGAGCACTCTCCCAGGTGTTAGAGAGGAAGATGGCCAGAGGTGAGGCTGAAATTTAGAGCTCCATCTCCCTTGGTATAATTTTCTAATTTTGAAATAAGAAATTGAGAAGCTAAGTGAAGCTTTGACATTTTCATGAGGCTCTAAGAAGATTTTAGTCCAGAACCCCCCAAAGTGATGATATTCCCGTTCTGGGATGAGACCACAAAGGGATATATCCTAAGGAATAGGGTAAGCCAGAAATAGATTGTTGCAGCCCAGCCTTGAATTATCTTAATCCTTGAAATACAATTAAAGTAACACAAATCAAAGTCATCAGTATCCAAGAATGCTTGTGCTCTCAGATATCTTGCAGAGGATATCTCAGATGCCTTTCAAGATGAATTAATATATCTCAGTCACTGTATTATTTATATAAACAATTCAGTGCTATAATTTCTAGCACACAATTAAAAGACAACTCTATGAGGAGCAAGAGAATATGAGAAAAATCCAGCATAAACTGCAGTGGTAGAAATTAACACGCAAGAGCTTCAGAAATAGGCATAACTAGATAAAGACTTTAAAATAAATCTGGTTCTCATGTTCAAGAAGATAAAAGATAGATTAAGAGGTTTGTCAGAGGAAGAAAACACTCAATGTACTCTCTAAATCTGAAAATAAGAACTGAACTTAAGAACTCAATGGATGGGTCTAATAGTAGAATATATACAATCTAAGAGAGATGTATATAACTTGGAGTATCCTCAATAAACTCTGTAAAAATGAAATGGTAAAAATATAGAAAAGATGATAACAGATGTAGAAGATACACTGAAAAGGTGTAACATTTAAATAGAGTCCTAAAGACAGAGGAGAGAAATAATAAGTCTGAAGTACAAATAAAAGAAAGATATAATCACCCTGAAGTGAATTTTGAAATGATAATAGCTGAGAATTCTCTGAAACGAGACAACTATTTCCAGCTATCCACTCTAGAATCACTACAATCTCAGAAAGAACAATTGAAAAATAAATCCACACTGAAGCACTAAATGATAAAACTGCTCAAACCCCAAAATGGGCAAAAATTAAAAGTTAGTTATAAAGACTATTACCTTTAAAAGAATAATAATCAGACCTACAGCTGACTGCTCAGCAGAAACTGTGAACTTCACCTAAGAATAGAATGGTATCTTTAAAGTGTTTTAAACAACTTTTAACCTCATATCTTCTGAAATTGATCGTGGAAAAAGAATCTTTTCAGATTGACAAGATAATTTCTCAGAAGCAGATACACTAAAGCAAATATTAAAGGATGTTCTTCAGGCAGAATGAAACAGATCTCAAATGGAACTTAGAAATGTAGGAATTCGTTAAGAGCAATGGAAAGGCTAAGGTATTAGGGAGCCTGACTCCATGTTCTGATGTTTGACTGTCAAAGGCTTTGTGTGTGTGTGTGTGTGTGCAAAACACCTCAAATTTTACTCACGGCACATAAGTATTTACTAAGTGCCACGCTGGTACAGAAAAACACACAGCCTGTAGCTCATCTTTTAAAACCAGAACAGCCAAGTGAAAAGTCAGTAGAGATTCTTATTTTTCACTTGAAAAAGAAAAACAAAAAACTCAGGTACACGTTGTGAACTGAACTACTACGGGTTTTCTTCCATGTTTTCTGGTCAGTCATGTTCCATCAAACCCTGTACTAAACCACACTGTACTGAGTCCAAGCAGACAGACCCAGGGAAGCTGCTCTCCCACTCGCTAGGCTGGCCCCTGGAACACTATCTGGGTAGGGTCATTTTGACAGCAAGAAGGAAGCACGGAGCTGCCATCCCCAAACAAAGGAACCGACTTACACAGAACGGGTTTTCAGCAAACCTGCACAAACAGGAACATGCTCTAGGAAAAGGGGATCATTTAGGCTACTTCCCGCATACATTCATTGGTGGCCAGTAAAACGGAACGCCAACGTAGAAAGCACTTGAGCTTTCTCAGCACTAACAGCTAAAAAGCACACAGCATATAATACTTTTGATCTTGAAGTGGGTAATCCTTGGAAGTTCCAAGATTATATCCACTAGGTTAGCCTGAGCATTCACCTAGAAAAATATTTTTTCAAAAACACGTAAATGAGGGTTACGGAAAGGATGGGACGGCATCAGGACCTGTAGGAGACAGTGACAGAAATACTGCACATGTTTAAGACTAGGAATTGATTTTTATATGGAGCTTCTAGGCAAAGGAAATCTACGTTGATTCCTACTAGCTGTGACAGTATGATTTTCAGAAATCTAGAGATGGGCAGTTAGCTTGAATTAACCCCTTGATAAATACTCCTAGTCAAAAACCCCACAAAAGGGCTGCTGGGCCAGAGAGTTGTGATGATGGATTTTCCCAACATGGACGCCTGACAGGTATGTTGGGGAAGGGCATTCCAGATGGAATGCTGGACTTGGGTTTGCAATAGGATGTTCTTCAGGCAGAATGAAACAGATCCAAATGGAACTTAGAAATGTAGGAATTCGTTAAGAGCAATGGAAAGGCTAAGGTATTAGGAGCCTGACTCCATGTTCTGATGTTTGACTGTCAAAGGCTTTGTGTGTGTGTGTGTGTGTGCAAAACACCTCAAATTTTACTCACGGCACATAAGTATTTACTAAGTGCCACGCTGGTACAGAAAAACACACAGCCTGTAGCTCATCTTTTAAAACCAGAACAGCCAAGTGAAAAGTCAGTAGAGATTCTTATTTTTCACTTGAAAAAGAAAAACAAAAAACTCAGGTACACGTTGTGAACTGAACTACTACGGGTTTTCTTCCATGTTTTCTGGTCAGTCATGTTCCATCAAACCCTGTACTAAACCACACTGTACTGAGTCCAAGCAGACAGACCCAGGGAAGCTGCTCTCCCACTCGCGCTAGGCTGGCCCCTGGAACACTATCTGGGTAGGGTCATTTTGACAGCAAGAAGGAAGCACGGAGCTGCCATCCCCAAACAAAGGAACCGACTTACACAGAACGGGTTTTCAGCAAACCTGCACAAACAGGAACATGCTCTAGGAAAAGGGGATCATTTAGGCTACTTCCCGCATACATTCATTGGTGGCCAGTAAAACGGAACGCCAACGTAGAAAGCACTTGAGCTTTCTCAGCACTAACAGCTAAAAAGCACACAGCATATAATACTTTTGATCTTGAAGTGGGTAATCCTTGGAAGTTCCAAGATTATATCCACTAGGTTAGCCTGAGCATTCACCTAGAAAAATATTTTTTCAAAAACACGTAAATGAGGGTTACGGAAAGGATGGGACGGCATCAGGACCTGTAGGAGACAGTGACAGAAATACTGCACATGTTTAAGACTAGGAATTGATTTTTATATGGAGCTTCTAGGCAAAGGAAATCTACGTTGATTCCTACTAGCTGTGACAGTATGATTTTCAGAAATCTAGAGATGGGCAGTTAGCTTGAATTAACCCCTTGATAAATACTCCTAGTCAAAAACCCCACAAAAGGGCTGCTGGGCCAGAGAGTTGTGATGATGGATTTTCCCAACATGGACGCCTGACAGGTATGCTGGGGAAGGGCATTCCAGATGGAATGCTGGACTTGGGTTTGCAATAGGAGCCAGACTCAGAAGCCAGACAGAGGGGTCTACCTGGGGAAGGAGTTCTAGGGTTGCCGAAGACAAGACTGCCATGGCCCCAGAAGGTCAGGTAATTTTCTTCTGACCCATCAATACTTAACATTAGTAAAGGGTTGCAGAACAGAGTCAGTCTTTCCAAGATGTATTCTTCTGCCATCATTAGCCAAAGTCTCTCCCAGTCTACTGAGCCGGTGAGGTCCAGGAAGAGCCCACTGCCTGGAGGTGAGACCTAGGGCCATGGATTGTTCTGGGAGGTGGGCACAGAAGATGACTTGCACAGAGAAGTCACCACTAAGTCACTGCTCAAGTCCAGTCCCCGGCCTTCTTTTCTGTAAGGTTGTAGTGAAAGCCACCATATTAAATCCAGGAATCACGCCAACAGCTGTTCTTCTATATACTTCACCAAAGAAATATATTCATTAAAAATAGGCGTGTAGGTGAGCTTATTCTCTTCCGTGTCTTTAAACTCCTGGTAGTACTTGTCCATGAAATTACTCTGTAATAACTGGAACTCATCATCCATGATAATGTCCTCTGAACATCCAACCACAGCATCAAATTCTGCATCAGAGGTGGAAGAGAGCATCGTCACTGTCCTCCCACACCAATCTACCTGGGGGTGGGCGTACACCTGGTACGCCCTCCCATTGCAGTGGCCCTCCTCACTGCAGAGCACTGACTCTGGGCACATGCACTCCAGAGCACTGGCTCGCAACTGAACACACCGGTCCAGCTGCTCTGATGCACGCAGGATCCTCCTGGGCCAGGGATTGAGCCCATGCCCCTTGCACTGCAAGGCAGACTCTTCACCCACTGGACCACCAGGGAAGCCCCCTTAATTGAGTCTAATTAAGTAAATTATACTTAAGCATGTTATTTCTTAATCTCTAAACCAACAGGAATATTCCAGTAAAATATATGATACCTACTTCTAATTTAACTGCACTGTGACCCTAGAATATACTTTGGATGATTTTAGCTGCTGGGCCAGAGAGTTGTGATGATGGATTTTCCCAACATGGACGCCTGACAGGTATGCTGGGGAAGGGCATTCCAGATGGAATGCTGGACTTGGGTTTGCAATAGGAGCCAGACTCAGAAGCCAGACAGAGGGGTCTACCTGGGGAAGGAGTTCTAGGGTTGCCGAAGACAAGACTGCCATGGCCCCAGAAGGTCAGGTAATTTTCTTCTGACCCATCAATACTTAACATTAGTAAAGGGTTGCAGAACAGAGTCAGTCTTTCCAAGATGTATTCTTCTGCCATCATTAGCCAAAGTCTCTCCCAGTCTACTGAGCCGGTGAGGTCCAGGAAGAGCCCACTGCCTGGAGGTGAGACCTAGGGCCATGGATTGTTCTGGGAGGTGGGCACAGAAGATGACTTGCACAGAGAAGTCACCACTAAGTCACTGCTCAAGTCCAGTCCCCGGCCTTCTTTTCTGTAAGGTTGTAGTGAAAGCCACCATATTAAATCCAGGAATCACGCCAACAGCTGTTCTTCTATATACTTCACCAAAGAAATATATTCATTAAAAATAGGCGTGTAGGTGAGCTTATTCTCTTCCGTGTCTTTAAACTCCTGGTAGTACTTGTCCATGAAATTACTCTGTAATAACTGGAACTCATCATCCATGATAATGTCCTCTGAACATCCAACCACAGCATCAAATTCTGCATCAGAGGTGGAAGAGAGCATCGTCACTGTCCTCCCACACCAATCTACCTGGGGGTGGGCGTACACCTGGTACGCCCTCCCATTGCAGTGGCCCTCCTCACTGCAGAGCACTGACTCTGGGCACATGCACTCCAGAGCACTGGCTCGCAACTGAACACACCGGTCCAGCTGCTCTGATGCACGCAGGATCCTCCTGGGCCAGGGATTGAGCCCATGCCCCTTGCACTGCAAGGCAGACTCTTCACCCACTGGACCACCAGGGAAGCCCCCTTAATTGAGTCTAATTAAGTAAATTATACTTAAGCATGTTATTTCTTAATCTCTAAACCAACAGGAATATTCCAGTAAAATATATGATACCTACTTCTAATTTAACTGCACTGTGACCCTAGAATATACTTTGGATGATTTTAGCTGCTTAAAACTTGTAGAACCTTGCTTTGTGGTCCATAATGTGATAAATCTTTGAAATAGTCCATGTGCATATGTAAAGAGAATGTGTATTATTCAGGTTTTGTTTCTTTTGTTCTATACATATTAGGTCAAGTATACTCTTCATGTCATTCCACGTTATCCTAATTTTTCCTGTTTGCTTTTATTATAAAGTGACATGTGTTATATAACCTAATGCAATCTGTGAGTTTATCTATGCCTTTTTTCTGTCAATCAGAATTTTCATAAAATATTCTTCTACTTTTTTGCCATAAGCTCTGTTTCATCTGGTATGGTTACACCAACTTTTATTTAATAGAACTTTTTCTTAACTTCCAATCTTTTTATCAGTAGATTTTAGATATGTCTCTCAAAAAGAATATATATTTTACTGCTGATAGTTTATAGTCTGTGTTATTTTTTAATTGGTATATTTAGGCTCTGTATATTTAATATACTTACTGATCTCTTTCCATTTAAATCTACCATTCTATTATGAGCTTTCTATTCTGTCTGCTTTGGTCTCATTCTCTTCTTTCTCGCCTTCATTTATATTTTTACTATTATATTTTCTTTCTACTTCCCCAAATGTTATACACTCTTACTATTCTTAAGTGCTTAGCTTACTTACTATAGCATGTGTTCTTGGCTTATCCAAATCTAGTATTAATTGGTTCTTTCAGACTACCCAGAAAATGCAAGTAGACCAAAGACATTAAAATCATTTAATTTAATTTACCCTCATTTCACTTAGTTTGGTTTAATTTTATTTATCTTCTCTTTACATATAAATACTGTTATTTGGTATGTATCTTACTTATGCATACATTGTCAGCCCAACAAAACCCTATTATTATGATACTCTTGAATAACCAATAATCTTATTTACTCATTTACTTAGCTATTACAGCCAGATATAAAAAACAGAGTAACACCTCATGCAAAGTTTTGTTTAGTTGCCAATACTGATGGTGCCACACACATTTAAAGAGGATATGTAAATGTTTACTACTTACCTAATGAAGCTGAGGAGAACAGAGCAGATCTCCCAAACTAGTCTCAAAAACTTGGGAGAACAGGAAAAGAGGTCTAGATTGGGGATTTGATGGTGGTGAGAGGCTGGGCTAACATGAAAGTTTTTGTGTGTGAATAGGGCCCTAAATGGTTTAAATCTCCCACTAGTACCAAAGGAGGAAAAATACCCAGGCTTCCTTCTTACCCTGTTCAGACATGCAAAGAGAAGAGGGAGAGGCTGTCGCTTAAAAGCCTTTGATAGGTTAACGGACGGCGGACCCAGAAACGGTAGTGGCATGTTCAGTGAGGCCTGGCAGGGCTGGGAGGCCCCCGGGAGCATGGCAGCTGCAGGGGAGTGCAAGGCCAGGGCATTGCACGCAGGTGCTACCTGGCTAGGCTGTGAGCCGGCCACGGCCTCAGCGGCGAGGCCTCCGTGATGCCGGTTGGGGCTCTGCGGAGCACAGCGGAGGCTGCACCCGGGTCGCTGGCAGGGTAGAGGGCCCGCGGATCCGTTCCCTCCACCTGTGGTGAATGCAGCGGCGATGGACGCCCTAGAGGAAGAGAGCTTCCGCTGTTCTTTCGTCAGCAAAACCTGGTGGGTTTGAGCGGCCGAGGCCGGAGTGCAGGTCAGAAGACCCTCCAACACCACCACCCCCTGGAGTCTCATTGCCCCCCTCCTACAGAGGCCAGTGTCTGGATCACACCAGGTGTACGCCCACCCCCAGGTAGATTGGTGTGGGAGGACAGTGACGATGCTCTCTTCCACCTCTGATGCAGAATTTGATGCTGTGGTTGGATGTTCAGAGGACATTATCATGGATGATGAGTTCCAGTTATTACAGAGTAATTTCATGGACAAGTACTACCAGGAGTTTAAAGACACGGAAGAGAATAAGCTCACCTACACGCCTATTTTTAATGAATATATTTCTTTGGTGAAGTATATAGAAGAACAGCTGTTGGCGTGATTCCTGGATTTAATATGGTGGCTTTCACTACAACCTTACAGAAAAAGAAGGCCGGGGACTGGACTTGAGCAGTGACTTAGTGGTGACTTCTCTGTGCAAGTCATCTTCTGTGCCCACCTCCCAGAACAATCCATGGCCCTAGGTCTCACCTCCAGGCAGTGGGCTCTTCCTGGACCTCACCGGCTCAGTAGACTGGGAGAGACTTTGGCTAATGATGGCAGAAGAATACATCTTGGAAAGACTGACTCTGTTCTGCAACCCTTTACTAATGTTAAGTATTGATGGGTCAGAAGAAAATTACCTGACCTTCTGGGGCCATGGCAGTCTTGTCTTCGGCAACCCTAGAACTCCTTCCCCAGGTAGACCCCTCTGTCTGGCTTCTGAGTCTGGCTCCTATTGCAAACCCAAGTCCAGCATTCCATGAAGATGAAGATGGATGAAATAAATTAAAAAACAACAAGAACAACAACAAAAGGGGCCAGAATTAAAAAAAAAAAGACTCAATGAAGAGAATATATTGGAGATTATAAAATATTTTAACTGCGGATAATAAAATTACTAAGTATCAAAATACATAGGATATGGTATCATGTTTAGAGAAAATTTAGAGTTTTAAAAAGTATATATTCAAAAGGAAAAAAGGCTAAAAGTGAATGAATCTATCTCAAAAAGTTTTAAAAAACTCAACAAAATAAAATCCAGAGAAAATAAAGGAAGAAATAAAGTTATAGAGAAGATCAACAAAATTTAGATAGTGTTTCTTTTAGGGCATTAGTAAAATTTATAAAATCTTATATTGATATTAAAAAAATCAAAGATGCATTAAAAACTCAGTATCAGTAACAAAAACAGTGTCCCATTATACCATTTGTACCACAAAAGGGTGTCCCATTTGTACCTTATAGATCAGTGTGAATCTTTTAGAGGTGGAATAGTTTACAATAAGTTAATATGGACAACTTTTTGCCAATTTTGAAAGTGGAAATTTCTGACAATATAACTTTCTAAAACTTATACAAGAAGAAATAAAAAACTTGAATAGCCCTATTTTCTTTTATATAATTTCTTATTTTTAATAGTGAATTCAACCAATCAATGAAAAAATCCAAAGAAATCTAAGAAATAAATCCAAATTCTTCCAGAGGATAGAAAAAAGGAATATGCGCTATTTTATTTTACAAACACACAGAATAACTTTGATAATAAAACCTGACAAAGATATTAAGATAAAGGGAAATTATAGATAATTATATTCATATCCATAGATGCAAAATGTTAACTTAGCAAACTGAAACCAGTAACGCATATTTACTATTTTATATAGAATTTGAGATTGATATAATATTGGAAAGACTGACTCTGTTCTGCAACCCTTTACTAATGTTAAGTATTGATGGGTCAGAAGAAAATTACCTGACCTTCTGGGGCCATGGCAGTCTTGTCTTCGGCAACCCTAGAACTCCTTCCCCAGGTAGACCCCTCTGTCTGGCTTCTGAGTCTGGCTCCTATTGCAAACCCAAGTCCAGCATTCCATGAAGATGAAGATGGATGAAATAAATTAAAAAACAACAAGAACAACAACAAAAGGGGCCAGAATTAAAAAAAAAAAGACTCAATGAAGAGAATATATTGGAGATTATAAAATATTTTAACTGCGGATAATAAAATTACTAAGTATCAAAATACATAGGATATGGTATCATGTTTAGAGAAAATTTAGAGTTTTAAAAAGTATATATTCAAAAGGAAAAAAGGCTAAAAGTGAATGAATCTATCTCAAAAAGTTTTAAAAAACTCAACAAAATAAAATCCAGAGAAAATAAAGGAAGAAATAAAGTTATAGAGAAGATCAACAAAATTTAGATAGTGTTTCTTTTAGGGCATTAGTAAAATTTATAAAATCTTATATTGATATTAAAAAAATCAAAGATGCATTAAAAACTCAGTATCAGTAACAAAAACAGTGTCCCATTATACCATTTGTACCACAAAAGGGTGTCCCATTTGTACCTTATAGATCAGTGTGAATCTTTTAGAGGTGGAATAGTTTACAATAAGTTAATATGGACAACTTTTTGCCAATTTTGAAAGTGGAAATTTCTGACAATATAACTTTCTAAAACTTATACAAGAAGAAATAAAAAACTTGAATAGCCCTATTTTCTTTTATATAATTTCTTATTTTTAATAGTGAATTCAACCAATCAATGAAAAAATCCAAAGAAATCTAAGAAATAAATCCAAATTCTTCCAGAGGATAGAAAAAAGGAATATGCGCTATTTTATTTTACAAACACACAGAATAACTTTGATAATAAAACCTGACAAAGATATTAAGATAAAGGGAAATTATAGATAATTATATTCATATCCATAGATGCAAAAATGTTAACTTAGCAAACTGAAACCAGTAACGCATATTTACTATTTTATATAGAATTTGAGATTGATATAATATTAAAACAGTGATTAGTGAAATATTAATTACATTTACATAATAAAGAAAAAATATAGTCTAAATTAAAAAAAAGCATTTGATAAAATTTAGCAACATTCATATATAATTAAAAACTGTTAGCAAACCAAGACAAGAAGGAAACTTCCATAATTCAATACAGGGTATGTATAAAAACAAATGAAGAGACAAATAGAAAAATAACAACAAGAATACCCCTATAGCAAAAAGTCATATGTAACAGTAAAATGCTGGAGGCTTTTACTCTGAAATTTGGAATAGAAAAAGGATAAAAACAGTCACTGATTAATTCAACATTATACTGGAAATACAATGCAGCAAGTCAAGAAGAAGAAATATAAGGCACAGGAATAAAAAAGAAATGAAAGTCATTCACACAAAAATATGCATACATAGCAAATGAAAGAATGCACAGGTAAATTTTAAAATGTATGTATAAGTCAGGGAACTTTTGCTGAGTACAGGGTGAATATAACCCTTTTTAAAAAAAAAAAAACACATTTCTTTATATTTGCAACAAACATTTATAAAACAAAACTAAGTTGATTTACATATAAATTACATATTTAGATGTAAACATATTTAGATATAATCAAAAACATCAAATTCCTAATAATAATGTTAACTAAAAAGTATAAGCAAGATCTCTATGAAACAGAACAGAAAAAAGAAAGACATTATAAAGTATAATGGAGAGAAATTAAAGACTTAAATAAATGGAGAATATATCATATTCACAGCTGGACAGCTCGACATTATGTCTATTTTCCCAGAATGATGTATAGGTTCAATGCAACCCAAACCAAGACAGTTATGGCAGTGTGTGTGTGTGTGTGTGTGTGTGTGTGTGTGTGTCTGTGTTGATGGCTTAAACCCATCTGTCTGCGGAGTATTTAACCCATGGAAACTGGCAAATAGTACAAATCAGAGATTCTTTTTCTCTCCTAGAGAGTTGGTTAGCCAGCACAATACTGAGCTTCTAAAACTGATACAGAAAGGCGGGGGGCAAGGGGGCAGGGTGAGCCAACCAAATAGTTGAGACAGATTTGAAGAATAAAAAGAAAGTGGGAAGACATGCTTTACCAGGTGTCATGATTTAGATTTATTATAAAGCAACAAGAATTAAGGTAATATATTAATAGTGCTGGCACAGAATGGACTAATAGAACAATGAAACAGAATACAGATCTCAGGCACAGACCTCTGCATATTAGGGCATGATTTATGAAAAGATGGCACTAAAGAGCTGTGGAGAAAGAATAACATTTTCCATAAATGGTGATGGAAATAGTAGAAAATTGCATACCATTTAACACTCTCCTTTCTCCAGGAGATGTTTTCAACCTAGGGATCAAACCAGGGTCTTCTGCATTATAGGTAAATTCTTTACCAGGTAAGCTACAAGGGAATCCCTTTATCAGCTGAGCTACAAGGGACTGGTATGCTTCAGTCCATGGGTCACAAAGAGTCAACACCCCTGAGTGACTGAACTGAACTGAACTGATCTAACAGTTTATCCAAAAATTAAGTTACAGGTGGGTTACTGATTTAAATATGTCAGGTTAAACAACAAAGTTGCTGGAAAATAACAGAGGAGTGCATTTTCATGACCTGAAGATGGGAAATACTTCTTAGGAAACAAAAGCACTTATTTTGAACAATTGAAAAATGATTAAATCAAAATTAAGAACTCCTTATTAAATGATACCAAACTAGTATCTTATCAACAAAAGAGTAGTAGCCAGAATATATAGAGAAAATCAGTATGAAAAAGAAAAATGACCTTATAGAAAAGGGCAAGAGACTTGAATAGATACTTTATAAATGAGGATATTCAAATGTCCAAAAACACATGGAAAGGTGTTGATTTTCATTAAGAATCAGGACCATGCAAATTAAAACTATAATAAGATATCACCACACATATACATCAGAATGAAATTTAAAATAATTGACAAGCATTAATTAGGATGTGAGGCAATCAGTCACATAACAGAAATTGGTAAAACTGCTATGAACGTAGTTTTCTTCATCATCATCATCATCATGTAAAACTGAATTAATCAATAATTCTATTCTTTTACTACATATGCTACAAAATATATGCATATATATTCCAAGAGACATGTACAAGAATGTTAAGTCAGTATTACTGTTCATAGTTGAAAACTGGAAGTTGTATAAATATCTATTAATAATAGAATAAATAGATATTGGCATATTCAGCAATACTATGGAGCAATGAAAAGGAATAAACTAGAGCTATATGAAACATCATGGATAAATCTCATAATCAAAAATAAAGTCACAAATAGCCCCCGATTTATGAAAAGATGGCACTAAAGAGCTGTGGAGAAAGAATAACATTTTCCATAAATGGTGATGGAAATAGTAGAAAATTGCATACCATTTAACACTCTCCTTTCTCCAGGAGATGTTTTCAACCTAGGGATCAAACCAGGGTCTTCTGCATTATAGGTAAATTCTTTACCAGGTAAGCTACAAGGGAATCCCTTTATCAGCTGAGCTACAAGGGACTGGTATGCTTCAGTCCATGGGTCACAAAGAGTCAACACCCCTGAGTGACTGAACTGAACTGAACTGATCTAACAGTTTATCCAAAAATTAAGTTACAGGTGGGTTACTGATTTAAATATGTCAGGTTAAACAACAAAGTTGCTGGAAAATAACAGAGGAGTGCATTTTCATGACCTGAAGATGGGAAATACTTCTTAGGAAACAAAAGCACTTATTTTGAACAATTGAAAAATGATTAAATCAAAATTAAGAACTCCTTATTAAATGATACCAAACTAGTATCTTATCAACAAAAGAGTAGTAGCCAGAATATATAGAGAAAATCAGTATGAAAAAGAAAAATGACCTTATAGAAAAGGGCAAGAGACTTGAATAGATACTTTATAAATGAGGATATTCAAATGTCCAAAAACACATGGAAAGGTGTTGATTTTCATTAAGAATCAGGACCATGCAAATTAAAACTATAATAAGATATCACCACACATATACATCAGAATGAAATTTAAAATAATTGACAAGCATTAATTAGGATGTGAGGCAATCAGTCACATAACAGAAATTGGTAAAACTGCTATGAACGTAGTTTTCTTCATCATCATCATCATCATGTAAAACTGAATTAATCAATAATTCTATTCTTTTACTACATATGCTACAAAATATATGCATATATATTCCAAGAGACATGTACAAGAATGTTAAGTCAGTATTACTGTTCATAGTTGAAAACTGGAAGTTGTATAAATATCTATTAATAATAGAATAAATAGATATTGGCATATTCAGCAATACTATGGAGCAATGAAAAGGAATAAACTAGAGCTATATGAAACATCATGGATAAATCTCATAATCAAAAAATAAAGTAGACAGACACAATACATAACGCACAGTTTCATTTATAAAGAATTAAAATCATCATCAAAACTAACTTGATGGTATTGAGGAATACCTCCTAATATAGGAAAACTAAGAAGCATGGAACCTAGTTCAATGGCAGTCAAGAGAGTGGTTCTTTGTGGGCAGCAGAGGGCTGTGGTTGGTAGGAAAACAGTTTCCATAGTAATGACATTGTCCTTTTTCTTGATTTAGTGGTAGTTATATGGCTGTTTGTTTTCTGATAAATCATGAAACTCTATATTTTGTTTTATGTATATGTCTGCATACAGATTTTATTTCCCAGTTTTAAAAAGGTTAAGCAATATTCATCTCTGTAGCACCTAAAACCATGTCATGTGTCATATGAATTCTATTCTTTGAAAGCAGCCAATATATTTTATTTATTTATTTATTTATTTATTTATTTTTAAACCTTTATTTTACTTTTAACTTTTACAGAGTTTTGTTGTTCACAGACATGCATGTTCTCAGATTAGTCACATGTATATCCCCCCCTTCCCTCCCCTCCCGACCATCACACAGCACCCCTGAAGGATCCCCTTTTTTCACAGAGCAATGACTATAGCTATTTTCTTCACTTATGATAGTACAGGCCTTCATGCTACTTCCTTTACGCCTCTCACCCACTGTTCCTTCCCCACAATGTCCATATGTCCACTGTCCATGTCTGTCTTTCTGTCGCTTCACTGCATGTGCCATCATCACCATCCTACTAGATTCCATATATATGTGTTAATATACTGTATTTGTCCTTCTCTTTTTGACTGACTTCACTTTTTATGATACGTTCTAGATCCAGCCACCTCATTAGGGTTGATTCTTCTGCATTTCGCTTTACAGCTGTGTAGTATTCCATTGTATATATGTACCAGAGATTTTGGATCCATTCGTTCGTCGATGGGCATCTAGGTTCCTTCCAAGTTCTAGCTATTGTATAGAGAGCTGCAATGAACATTGGGGTACAGGTGCTTCTTTCAGTTTTGATTTCGTCAGGGTATAAGCCTAAGAGTGGGATTGCTGGGTCATATGGTGCTTCTATTTTTAGTTTTTTAAGAAATCTCCAGACTGTCTTCCATAGAGGCTGTATCAATTTACACTCCCACCAGCAATGCAGGAGTGTTCCCTTTTCTCCGCACCCTCTCCAGCATTTATTGTCTGTTGATTTGTGGATGATGGCCATTCTGATGGGTGTGAGATGATATCTCATTGTAGTTTTGATTTGCATTTCTCTAATTATTAGTGAAGTTGAGCATCGTTTCATGTGTTTTTGGGCCATCTGTATGTCATCGTTGGAGAGGTGTCTGTTTAGGTCCTTTTCCCATTTTTTGATTGGGTTGTTCGTTTTTCCAGTGCTGAGTTGTCTGAGTTGCTTGTAGATTTTGGAGATTAATTCTTTGTCTGTTGTTTCATTTGCTATGATTTTCTCCCACTCTGTGGGCTGTCTGTTCAGCTTTTTTGTAATTTCTTTAGCTGTACAAAAGCTTTTAAGTTTCATGAGGTCCCACATGTTCATTTGTCTTTTTAGTTCCACTATTCTAGTAGGTGGGTCAGAGAAGATCTTGCTTTGATTGATGTCCTTGAGGGTTTTGCCTATATTCTCCTCTAAGAGTTTGATGGTTTCTGGCCTTACATTTAAGTCTTTAATCCATTTTGAGTTGATCTTTGTGTATGGTGTCAGGGTATGTTCCAACTTCATTTTCCTGCATGTAGCTGTCCAATTTTCCCAGCACCATTTGTTAAAGAGGCTGTCTTTGTCCCATTTTATATGTTCGCCTCCTTTGTCAAAAATAAGGTACCCATAGGTGCGTGGGTTTATCTCTGGGTTCTCAATCTTGTTCCATTGGTCGATATTTCTGTTCTTGTGCCAGTACCATACTGTCTTGATGACTGTTGAAAAGCAGCCAATATATTTTAATTGACTCCTTTTAAAATTTATTTCCCATAACTGGAATTACCTGTCATATATAAAACATATTACTTTTAAAATTAAAAACTACTCATTTATAAATCACTTAAAATTATCTCACATACCACCACTGGTAATTTGGGAGCCCTAGAGCAGGACTGGGCTTTCTGCTGGCTGAGCCGAGTAGAATCTGCCTGCCAATGCAGGAAATGCAGGTTTGATTACTGGGTTGGGAAGACCCCCTGGAGAAAGAAACAGCAACCCACTCCAGTATTCTTGCCTGGGAAATCCCACAGACAGAGGAGTCTTACAGGCTACATACAGGCTCTGGGGTTGCAAGAGACAGACACAACTGAAGGGACTAAAAAAATAAAAAAATAGCAGGATTAGATTACCTATGTTTTAATTTATCTGTTCTCCCACTTCATTCTTATTAAGGATCAGACTCATGAAATACTGCAGCAAAGAAGGAGCCTGTTCCTCATTTGTCCAGGGCTCTAGACCTGAATGCTGGTCCAGGGCTCTGGCCCACTTGACTTACAAAGACCATTCCCACTACCTCTAAAGTTTGGCTCTACCTCAGATCCAAAGACCTCAGTCAAATCTTTAACCTATTCTCAAAATGAGAGAGGGAAGATCACAAAGATAATCCCATCAGGCAGGAGGAAATGATTTAAATCATTGTCTTTGAAAGCTGATTAGCATTACTGTCAGTTTGTTTTCCATAACAAAAGAACCACACTTCTAAGTTTGGAGGTAGTTCCAGACAGCACTGCCTGAAGGATCCTTTGGGAATTCCAAATTATTTGGAGAAAATCTTGAAAAATCAACTGAGGTCAAGTATTTGTAATAGTACAAATGCTTATATTCACTCTCTATCTCAATGAGCTTTCTTACTTTGTAGCTTAGAACAGTCATCTAAACCAATTTGCTCAGATTTCAGAGTTGAACCTTTATGTATCAATAGTTGCTTTACATGATTTCTTGAAATGTATTAACATTTACTTGTAGATTTATTCTGCATGATACTATTCATCTCCTACCTCAGAAGGATCTCTTGGTCACCAAAGATATGCCTTTTGGCATAATCATTCTTGAACTGATTTTCCCTTTTTGTTTCTGTCTCTATACTTCTGTCTCTCTCTCATACACACAAATGGATTATCATTTACAACTACAAAACTAACAAGATACTATTTTCTTTAGCATACAAATCGGGTACCTAGAAAACATATATACAAGTAACTTGAAAAGTACCACAATTGTGTGACTTATCTAGACAATTCTATATTTTTATGCCAACCTGTAATTTACTCATTAACAAATATGCACCCAGTACTGTTAAGCAATTTTTAAGATGAGAAAAACATAAAGTATATTCCATGGCTTCAAAGCATTTATAATCTTTACAAGAAGGAGACATCCACACCAAGATAATGTTCTATAATTATGTAATATATTTTATAGTGAAGAATACATGTGCATACTATTATGCTTAATTAAAATACTAGAAACATTTTCCCCGTTCCTCAGAAAGAGGCATTATTATTTTCCTTATTCTATAGCAAAGTTTAGGGAATTTAAGTGATTATCCAGATAGTAGATAGTGGACGGCAAAGCCAGGACTGAAACCAGATCTTCTGGTTTCAACATCATGCTTTTTTTCCAGTGTAGTTTCTTACAAGATTTCACACAATGCTGAACACATAATAGGTATACAGTAATTGGTTGAAAATTTAAAAATACTTAAAATGTTCACTTTAAAATAGAAACAAAACAAGTCTATTTAAGGCAGGCTGATTTGTGTAATTGACTAGCTATAGAGTGTATGTATGACTGTCATAATTTGGATTCCCCTCTAAGCAGAGCCAGAGATAAGGCGTTGGGTAAAGGAGATGAGTCCAGGAAGCAAGAGTGGGGGAACAAGGAGAATGAGAAGGGCTAAGGAAGAAAGACCAGTATCAAATAAACAGCTGTGAAAATTAGGGACCTGGTTTGCCAGACCACCTGAAAACTGTTCAGAGTGCCTCAAAGATGGGAGGCTGATGCATTCACAGACTTCTCCTCCACTGACTGGGAGTCCCCTCAGGGACAGTAAAGACCTTCACCTTCTAGTTTACAGCTTAGCTAGAGGGCTCCCAGATAGAGGGCCTGCTTGCAGGAGACAGAGGCAAGCATTTGAACTGAAGGTCTATTTCAATTGCACCAGAAATCAGTTGTGGGCCAGTGAGATGGGATATGACATATGAGGGGATGTACTGCAGTTGTTAATACACAATATTGAGTTACTAAATATTTTAGGACTATCTTTCAAGAATATGGAAAGAATACTTTGATAAATGGTCCCAAAACAATATACAAGTAACTTGAAAAGTACCACAATTGTGTGACTTATCTAGACAATTCTATATTTTTATGCCAACCTGTAATTTACTCATTAACAAATATGCACCCAGTACTGTTAAGCAATTTTTAAGATGAGAAAAACATAAAGTATATTCCATGGCTTCAAAGCATTTATAATCTTTACAAGAAGGAGACATCCACACCAAGATAATGTTCTATAATTATGTAATATATTTTATAGTGAAGAATACATGTGCATACTATTATGCTTAATTAAAATACTAGAAACATTTTCCCCGTTCCTCAGAAAGAGGCATTATTATTTTCCTTATTCTATAGCAAAGTTTAGGGAATTTAAGTGATTATCCAGATAGTAGATAGTGGACGGCAAAGCCAGGACTGAAACCAGATCTTCTGGTTTCAACATCATGCTTTTTTTCCAGTGTAGTTTCTTACAAGATTTCACACAATGCTGAACACATAATAGGTATACAGTAATTGGTTGAAAATTTAAAAATACTTAAAATGTTCACTTTAAAATAGAAACAAAACAAGTCTATTTAAGGCAGGCTGATTTGTGTAATTGACTAGCTATAGAGTGTATGTATGACTGTCATAATTTGGATTCCCCTCTAAGCAGAGCCAGAGATAAGGCGTTGGGTAAAGGAGATGAGTCCAGGAAGCAAGAGTGGGGGAACAAGGAGAATGAGAAGGGCTAAGGAAGAAAGACCAGTATCAAATAAACAGCTGTGAAAATTAGGGACCTGGTTTGCCAGACCACCTGAAAACTGTTCAGAGTGCCTCAAAGATGGGAGGCTGATGCATTCACAGACTTCTCCTCCACTGACTGGGAGTCCCCTCAGGGACAGTAAAGACCTTCACCTTCTAGTTTACAGCTTAGCTAGAGGGCTCCCAGATAGAGGGCCTGCTTGCAGGAGACAGAGGCAAGCATTTGAACTGAAGGTCTATTTCAATTGCACCAGAAATCAGTTGTGGGCCAGTGAGATGGGATATGACATATGAGGGGATGTACTGCAGTTGTTAATACACAATATTGAGTTACTAAATATTTTAGGACTATCTTTCAAGAATATGGAAAAATGATGGTTTTACCTCTTATTTTCCAACATAGCAAGGACATATTTTGTCCTGTCAGAACATCTGATTGATTTCGATGAAATTTACTAAAAGACACTGTGCCTTAAGTTTAATTTGTGGCTTAAATTTTTTAAAAAAGTGGAAGACATTCCACTTAATAGGTGGGAGTCCTTCTCAAATGTGAATAAACGTGAATACATTGTAATGAAACCTGCTACAAATGTACACTTACTTAATGTTTATAGAACACTTGTTATAAGACAGAGGATATCTACATTGCTACATTCATCACATCATGAGAGATGGCAGGGCATTACTGATTCCACAGAAACTGGTATAGGTAAGGATTGGGCCAGATGCTTAGAGGTCAGATCCAGCTGTAGGGTTTGGGGAGGATACCAGAGAAGAGAGTCTTTGGAGGGAATAGTAATGAGAAATACATGCTGATTGAATTAGATAAGCACAACACAAAATATCAGGGATGACATAGGAGCTGGAAGCCTTGCATCTAATTATGCAGAACAACATGCTACAAATGGCAGGCAGGCAGCTGTTAGGTATTCGCAGGTAGTACATCTGGACCCTGGGCAGGTTACCAAGAAGATGACTCAGACACAAGGATCAAGAACACTTCTAAACCCACATGAAGATTTTGAGTTGTTGGAAGCTATATCACAGAGACAAAATCTCAGTGTATTTCTCTCTCAAGCTACATGTCCACAAAGTGTTGGCTGGGATCTCCACTCCATGTGGTCCTCACTCCAAGATCAAGAGGAAAGAACAGCCACCATGTGGGGAATTTCAGGAGGCCATGACAGGAAGGAAGAGAAGTGGGATAAATCATACACCAGGCACTAAACCTTAAGTCTGGGAGTGACTTACACTACTTCTGCACGCATTCAGTTGGCCAAAGTGAGTCATACCGAGTAACTAGGGAAACAGCGTATCTTTAAGAGATGTTTCTGAAAAGGTGGAAAACTACCATGCAAGTTTTACTGCTGGAAAAGTAATGGGTGAAAGGATACACATACAGACTCAATAAATATGAAGTTTAATCAACAGAAACACTATGTGGAGATAGGTTCTGGATATGCTTGAAACCAAAATGTCTTTTAAAATATTAACACAATTGAATATATTCCTCAATAATCTTTTATCACAGTCTCCTTGCCACTCTATAAAGACCATATACTTTATACATTCACTCTACATTCAGAAAGTACCAGACCCAATCTAAAACATCATCCTAGAATTTGTCAACTGTAAATTAGCATATCTGCAAGGGACAGAAGGATTTTTCTTTTCGTTAAAATAGTGACATGAACTGGTTTTATGCCTATCAATGCCTATGTCTCTCTGTGTTCCTTATTCTCATCATGCATTCTGCACCTGCAAACTGTCAAACTCTACAAGTTTTCTGTGTGTATTTCTTTTCATTATCCCCTCCCAAGATTTCAGTACGGTTAAATATATCTTTGCTTCTTAAAACTGTCATTTATTTGGCTCCAATGGCAGTGTAATCAGATTTTTCTTTTTTTCTGTCATCATCAATGGTTTCTCTTATCTTGATTATCTAAAAGGGTAAACATTCTTTAAGGTTTTGTTATATGTGACCTCTTCTTTCCTTCCATTTTCTCTCTGGACCAGATCATCTTTCTCAAGACTTCAAATATGGCCTCTATGTAAAAGGCATTGAAACTGATATCACTAATCTTGACCTCTCTGCAAAGGATAAGACATATCTGTAGACCTTTGAGTATATCATAATACTCTAAAAAATAGTAGCAAGTTCCCAGTGGTGTTAGTTGTAAAGAACCTCCTGACAATGCAGGAGACATAAGAGATGCTTGTTCAGTATCTGGGTGGGGAAGATCCCCTGGAGAAGGAAATAGCAACCCACACCAATATTCTTGCCTGGAAAATCCTATGGACAGAGGAGGCTGGTGGGCTACAGTCTATGGGGTCGCAGAGTCAGAAATGACTGAAGTGGCTAAGCACCCCAGGATAAAACTCTGTATTTTGGTTTTTTAGTCGCTAAATCATCTCAGACTCCTTGCGACCCCATGAGCTGTACCCTGGCAGGCTCCATCTATTTATCCATGGAATTCTCTAGGCAAGAATACGGGAGTGGGTTACCATTTCCTTCTCCAAAAACTCTGTATGTTGAACAAACTCCAAACTCCACTCCTCACTCAAAATTTAAGACCTCTATGATCCTACCCCAAACCAACATGTCTTTTAAAATATTAACACAATTGAATATATTCCTCAATAATCTTTTATCACAGTCTCCTTGCCACTCTATAAAGACCATATACTTTATACATTCACTCTACATTCAGAAAGTACCAGACCCAATCTAAAACATCATCCTAGAATTTGTCAACTGTAAATTAGCATATCTGCAAGGGACAGAAGGATTTTTCTTTTCGTTAAAATAGTGACATGAACTGGTTTTATGCCTATCAATGCCTATGTCTCTCTGTGTTCCTTATTCTCATCATGCATTCTGCACCTGCAAACTGTCAAACTCTACAAGTTTTCTGTGTGTATTTCTTTTCATTATCCCCTCCCAAGATTTCAGTACGGTTAAATATATCTTTGCTTCTTAAAACTGTCATTTATTTGGCTCCAATGGCAGTGTAATCAGATTTTTCTTTTTTTCTGTCATCATCAATGGTTTCTCTTATCTTGATTATCTAAAAGGGTAAACATTCTTTAAGGTTTTGTTATATGTGACCTCTTCTTTCCTTCCATTTTCTCTCTGGACCAGATCATCTTTCTCAAGACTTCAAATATGGCCTCTATGTAAAAGGCATTGAAACTGATATCACTAATCTTGACCTCTCTGCAAAGGATAAGACATATCTGTAGACCTTTGAGTATATCATAATACTCTAAAAATAGTAGCAAGTTCCCAGTGGTGTTAGTTGTAAAGAACCTCCTGACAATGCAGGAGACATAAGAGATGCTTGTTCAGTATCTGGGTGGGGAAGATCCCCTGGAGAAGGAAATAGCAACCCACACCAATATTCTTGCCTGGAAAATCCTATGGACAGAGGAGGCTGGTGGGCTACAGTCTATGGGGTCGCAGAGTCAGAAATGACTGAAGTGGCTAAGCACCCCAGGATAAAACTCTGTATTTTGGTTTTTTAGTCGCTAAATCATCTCAGACTCCTTGCGACCCCATGAGCTGTACCCTGGCAGGCTCCATCTATTTATCCATGGAATTCTCTAGGCAAGAATACGGGAGTGGGTTACCATTTCCTTCTCCAAAAACTCTGTATGTTGAACAAACTCCAAACTCCACTCCTCACTCAAAAATTTAAGACCTCTATGATCCTACCCCAAACCAACTTTTAACCAATTACTGTCTTATTTCGTATCAAGAATCCTAGACTCCAATGAAACAAAACTCGTCACTGTTCTTCTTAAAATTCCAGTTTCCTTTTCTTACCCTCTTCAGCCATGTTCCTGATAGTTCCTCTACTGAGCAGACTCACCCCAATTCCACACCCTTCAGTGCTTTAATGAGGTTTTAGGAAACCATTCACAAACTTCACAATTAAAATGCAAATAATATGTTTGCATATCTTGATAAGGAAATTTCTACAATAACTTAAAAGAATTTACTTGCAGTGGTCAGAAATACATTTTATTCTGTACACTTAAGTTCAGAACATTGGCTAGGAGGTGCAGCTAAGATGGTGGTGTAGAAGGACATGCACTTATCTCTCCTGCAAAATCGCCTGAATTGCAACGAGTTCCTGAAAAACCATCGACAGGAGGAGGTTGGATCTGATCATGGAGAGGATACCCCACATCGAAGAACAAAGGAGAAGCCGCATCAAGATGGTAGGAAGGGCGCAATCGCACTTTTAAAAGTCAAACCTCATACCCGCCAGAGAGGCTGGGCGGGCCAAAGGCGCAACGCCTGTTGCAGATCAAGACCCGGGAAAGGAGCAGTGACGCCCTCAAGGAACTGAGCCAGACCTGCTTTGGAGGGTCCAAGTGCCGCATCTGTAGACCTTTGAGTATATCATAATACTCTAAAAATAGTAGCAAGTTCCCAGTGGTGTTAGTTGTAAAGAACCTCCTGACAATGCAGGAGACATAAGAGATGCTTGTTCAGTATCTGGGTGGGGAAGATCCCCTGGAGAAGGAAATAGCAACCCACACCAATATTCTTGCCTGGAAAATCCTATGGACAGAGGAGGCTGGTGGGCTACAGTCTATGGGGTCGCAGAGTCAGAAATGACTGAAGTGGCTAAGCACCCCAGGATAAAACTCTGTATTTTGGTTTTTTAGTCGCTAAATCATCTCAGACTCCTTGCGACCCCATGAGCTGTACCCTGGCAGGCTCCATCTATTTATCCATGGAATTCTCTAGGCAAGAATACGGGAGTGGGTTACCATTTCCTTCTCCAAAAACTCTGTATGTTGAACAAACTCCAAACTCCACTCCTCACTCAAAAATTTAAGACCTCTATGATCCTACCCCAAACCAACTTTTAACCAATTACTGTCTTATTTCGTATCAAGAATCCTAGACTCCAATGAAACAAAACTCGTCACTGTTCTTCTTAAAATTCCAGTTTCCTTTTCTTACCCTCTTCAGCCATGTTCCTGATAGTTCCTCTACTGAGCAGACTCACCCCAATTCCACACCCTTCAGTGCTTTAATGAGGTTTTAGGAAACCATTCACAAACTTCACAATTAAAATGCAAATAATATGTTTGCATATCTTGATAAGGAAATTTCTACAATAACTTAAAAGAATTTACTTGCAGTGGTCAGAAATACATTTTATTCTGTACACTTAAGTTCAGAACATTGGCTAGGAGGTGCAGCTAAGATGGTGGTGTAGAAGGACATGCACTTATCTCTCCTGCAAAATCGCCTGAATTGCAACGAGTTCCTGAAAAACCATCGACAGGAGGAGGTTGGATCTGATCATGGAGAGGATACCCCACATCGAAGAACAAAGGAGAAGCCGCATCAAGATGGTAGGAAGGGCGCAATCGCACTTTTAAAAGTCAAACCTCATACCCGCCAGAGAGGCTGGGCGGGCCAAAGGCGCAACGCCTGTTGCAGATCAAGACCCGGGAAAGGAGCAGTGACGCCCTCAAGGAACTGAGCCAGACCTGCTTTGGAGGGTCCAAGTGCCGCATTGAGCTAGAAGTGCCCCTGAGCAGTCCTCGGAAGGACGGCGCTCAGTTTCCTTTGGAGGACGTTACCATTAACCCGATCACAGAGCCGCCGAGGAGGACTGGAAACTCTGTGCGCACTGTGATCCAGGAGAGGGGAATAGCGATCCTGCAGGAGACTGAGCCAAACTCACCTCTGAGTAATTTGACGTCTCCCGCAGTGGCGGGTAGACGGTGCAGCAGGGTCGGGGTCACTGTGGAAGTGCTTCCCATAGAGCGTGTGGGAATAAATCCGTTGTGAGAGAGACGCCATTTTCCCTACTGTAGTTTGGCTGCTGGTCAAGCTACAGGGAGGGAATTTAGCTCCACCCAGCAAGAAAAGGGATTTGGATTAAGAAACTCCCAGGGCCAGCCTGGGCGGGCCTTTTAGTTCTGGAATAGGCCGAAATAAACAAGCAGTCAAAGAGGTCTTCAGATCCAACCACTGCCAGAGGCAAGAAAAAGACTGATAATTCCTGACTAGTCAGCAAGAGACAGAAGAACATAAACACTATTTTCACGTTTTGTCTGAAGCTTGAGTTACTGCTGGATTTTTAAAATTTCATTTTATTCCTTATTCTTTTTTTTATTGCTTTTTTGTTTTATTTTGTTTTCAGTTGTTTTTTTTCCCTTTTTTCCAAACCCACTCAGTGCACCCCCCATTGTTTTTTTTTTTTTTTTTCTGGGTGTGTGAGAGTGGATGTGTTTATTTCCTCCACTGAATTCTCTTGAAGCTACTAATCTTATCAGTAAGACTGAATATATTTAAGTTTACATAATTTTTTTTTCCTTCTTTTTCCTTTTAAACCACACATTTTATTTTGGTATAAACTTCTGGTTTCCCATTGGCATTTTAAGGTTCTGTGGGGGGTTTGTTTGTTTTTATTGTTTTTGCTTTGTTTGCCTATGTTTTTCTATATACTTATCTCTGTTTTAATTTAAAAATTTTTTCATTTGTACTACTACTTCCTCTATAATTATTTGCTTTCTATGAATTTCCTTTCCTATAGCACTAAACTCTAATACATACAAATCTTTATCTCCCTATGCAGTATTATTTTGTATTTCTCTTCTAGCCTCCCTTTCTCTTTTTCCGTTTTCCAATCATATTTCCTAGTCTGTTCTGTCCTCATTGCCTTATCCCCAATGGGGACCCTGCTCTAGCATTATTCTCCAATTGGTGCTCTACTTAGTTTGGTTATTAACTGGTGGATATCATTCTTGGTTTTCTCTATTCACTGTGCTAACGTATTGTACTGTATTTTTGGTTGGAATGCTTGGATTATGTTAGAGCTGTATATGTTTATGTATATAATTCAATACACTAGATAGTATTTGCATAATATTTTAACTGCCATTTGTCAAAGGTATACCTTCTGTTTCTCAGTCGCGTATATATGTTTTAATATCATTTAATGCCATAACAAACCAGTCGTCAAATCTTCATTTTCTGCTCAGGAAAAAAGCCCCGGGGCTTTAGGGAGGGAGCACTGGCTCCACAAATCTACAATACTAGAGAACACCTAACACTAGAGAGTAGTATACAACTGAGAACGCCAACAACGGTAATCACTTGTATGCAAGTCCTGACATCACCCAACCACCAGCATCACCCAGAATAAGAAGCCCCATCCAAACAACAAACACCAACAGACATAACTCAAAGTCTGGGAAAAGGAAATCCCAAACAGAGTCAGTTTAAAAATTAATAACAACAATGAAATGGCAGAGAAATACCACGCAAGTGAAGGAACAATCTACAAACACACAAGATCAAATCAATGAAGAGAATTTGGACAAACTTCCTGAAAGTGATTTCAGAAGAATGACAGTAAAGATGATCAAAGACTCTGAAAACAGAGTGTTAGAGAAACTGCAAGACACAACGAACACAATGAATAAAGAAATACAAGAACTTACAGAAAAAGTAACAGAGACAAACAACTCAATTGCTGAACTGAAAAACACTGTAGAAGGAATCAAGAGCAGAGTATCTGAGACAGAAGACCGGATAAGTGAGCTGGAAGATAGAATGGTGGAAGTACTGGCTGAAAAACAGAATCTAGCTCAAAGAATGAAAAGAGCAGAGGATAGCCTCAGAGACCTCTGGGATAATATCAAACGCACCAACATTCGAATTATAGGGGTTCCAGAAGAAGAAAAAAAGAAAGGCCATGAGAAAATTTTTGAAGAGATTCTAGTTGAAAATTTCCCCAACATGGGAAAAGAAATAGTCCATCAAGTCCAAGAAGTGCAAAGAGTACCATACAGAATCAATCCGAGAAGAAACACACCAAGACACATATTAATGAAGCTAACACAAATTAAACACAAGGACAGAATTCTCAAAGCAGCAAGGGAAAAGCAACTAGTGACATACAAGGGAAAGCCCATATGTTTAACAGCTGACCTTTCAACAGAAACTCTGCAGGCCAGAAGGGAATGACAGGACACATTTAAATGGCTGAAAGAGAATAATCTGCAACCAAGAATCCTCTACCCTACAAGATCATTTAATGCCATAACAAACCAGTCGTCAAATCTTCATTTTCTGCTCAGGAAAAAGCCCCGGGGCTTTAGGGAGGAGCACTGGCTCCACAAATCTACAATACTAGAGAACACCTAACACTAGAGAGTAGTATACAACTGAGAACGCCAACAACGGTAATCACTTGTATGCAAGTCCTGACATCACCCAACCACCAGCATCACCCAGAATAAGAAGCCCCATCCAAACAACAAACACCAACAGACATAACTCAAAGTCTGGGAAAAGGAAATCCCAAACAGAGTCAGTTTAAAAATTAATAACAACAATGAAATGGCAGAGAAATACCACGCAAGTGAAGGAACAATCTACAAACACACAAGATCAAATCAATGAAGAGAATTTGGACAAACTTCCTGAAAGTGATTTCAGAAGAATGACAGTAAAGATGATCAAAGACTCTGAAAACAGAGTGTTAGAGAAACTGCAAGACACAACGAACACAATGAATAAAGAAATACAAGAACTTACAGAAAAAGTAACAGAGACAAACAACTCAATTGCTGAACTGAAAAACACTGTAGAAGGAATCAAGAGCAGAGTATCTGAGACAGAAGACCGGATAAGTGAGCTGGAAGATAGAATGGTGGAAGTACTGGCTGAAAAACAGAATCTAGCTCAAAGAATGAAAAGAGCAGAGGATAGCCTCAGAGACCTCTGGGATAATATCAAACGCACCAACATTCGAATTATAGGGGTTCCAGAAGAAGAAAAAAAGAAAGGCCATGAGAAAATTTTTGAAGAGATTCTAGTTGAAAATTTCCCCAACATGGGAAAAGAAATAGTCCATCAAGTCCAAGAAGTGCAAAGAGTACCATACAGAATCAATCCGAGAAGAAACACACCAAGACACATATTAATGAAGCTAACACAAATTAAACACAAGGACAGAATTCTCAAAGCAGCAAGGGAAAAGCAACTAGTGACATACAAGGGAAAGCCCATATGTTTAACAGCTGACCTTTCAACAGAAACTCTGCAGGCCAGAAGGGAATGACAGGACACATTTAAATGGCTGAAAGAGAATAATCTGCAACCAAGAATCCTCTACCCTACAAGAATCTCATTCAAAATGGTTGGAGAAATCAAAAGCTTTACAGACAAGCAAAAATTAAAAGAATTTAGTCACACCAAACCAGCCTTACAACAAGTGTTAAAGGGACTCATATAGACAACAAGTATAAGAGAAGGAGAAGATCCACAACACAAAGCCATCATAACATCTAAGAAGATGACAATAGGATCATTTGTATCAATAATTGCTTTGAATGTCAATGGACTAAATGCCCCAACCAAAAGACACAGACTGGCTGAATAGATTCAAAAACACGACCCATACATATGCTGCCTCCAGGAAACTCACTTCAGACCTAGAGACACTCATAGACTGAAAGTGAGAGGCTGGAAAAAGATATTCCATCCAAATGGAAATCAAAAGAAAGCTGGAGTAGCAATCCCCATATCAGACAAAATAGACCTCCAAATAAAGAAGATTAGAAGAGACAAGGCAGGACACTAGATCATGATCAAGGGATCGATCCAAGAAGAAGACATAACAATCATAAATATCTATGCACCCAATGCAGGAGCACCCCAATACATAAGACAAACACTTTCAGACATAAAAGAAGGCATCGACATTAACACAATCATAGTAAGAGACTTTAACACTCCTCTCACACCAGTGGACAGATCATCCAAACAGATAATTAATAAAGAAACACAAGCCTTAAATGCCACACTAGAAGAAATGGACCTCATTGATATCTTTAGGACTTTCCATCCAAAAGCAGAAGAATACACTTTCTTCTCAAGTGCTCATGGAACATTCTCCAGGATAGACCACATCTTGGGCCACAAATCGAACCTCAGTCAATTCAAGAAAACTGAAATTATATCAACCATCTTCTCGGACCACAATGCAGTGAGACTAGAGTATCAACCTACTAAAAAAAAAAGGACAGAATTCTCAAAGCAGCAAGGGAAAAGCAACTAGTGACATACAAGGGAAAGCCCATATGTTTAACAGCTGACCTTTCAACAGAAACTCTGCAGGCCAGAAGGGAATGACAGGACACATTTAAATGGCTGAAAGAGAATAATCTGCAACCAAGAATCCTCTACCCTACAAGAATCTCATTCAAAATGGTTGGAGAAATCAAAAGCTTTACAGACAAGCAAAAATTAAAAGAATTTAGTCACACCAAACCAGCCTTACAACAAGTGTTAAAGGGACTCATATAGACAACAAGTATAAGAGAAGGAGAAGATCCACAACACAAAGCCATCATAACATCTAAGAAGATGACAATAGGATCATTTGTATCAATAATTGCTTTGAATGTCAATGGACTAAATGCCCCAACCAAAAGACACAGACTGGCTGAATAGATTCAAAAACACGACCCATACATATGCTGCCTCCAGGAAACTCACTTCAGACCTAGAGACACTCATAGACTGAAAGTGAGAGGCTGGAAAAAGATATTCCATCCAAATGGAAATCAAAAGAAAGCTGGAGTAGCAATCCCCATATCAGACAAAATAGACCTCCAAATAAAGAAGATTAGAAGAGACAAGGCAGGACACTAGATCATGATCAAGGGATCGATCCAAGAAGAAGACATAACAATCATAAATATCTATGCACCCAATGCAGGAGCACCCCAATACATAAGACAAACACTTTCAGACATAAAAGAAGGCATCGACATTAACACAATCATAGTAAGAGACTTTAACACTCCTCTCACACCAGTGGACAGATCATCCAAACAGATAATTAATAAAGAAACACAAGCCTTAAATGCCACACTAGAAGAAATGGACCTCATTGATATCTTTAGGACTTTCCATCCAAAAGCAGAAGAATACACTTTCTTCTCAAGTGCTCATGGAACATTCTCCAGGATAGACCACATCTTGGGCCACAAATCGAACCTCAGTCAATTCAAGAAAACTGAAATTATATCAACCATCTTCTCGGACCACAATGCAGTGAGACTAGAGATCAACTACAGGAAAAAAACCGCTAAAAACACAAACACATGGAGATTAAACAACACATACCTCAAAGACCAAGTGATTACCGAGCAAATCAAAGGAGAAATAAAACAATTCCTAGAAGAAAACGACAATGAACACACGACAGTGCAAAACCTATGGGATACCGCAAAAGCAGTTCTAAGAGGGAAGTTTATAGCAATTCAATCCCACCTGAAGAAACCAGAAACATATCAAACCAACAACCTAACCTTCCGCTTAAAACAACTGGAGAAAGAAGAACAAAAACACCTCAGCCAGCAGAAGAAGGGAAATCATAAAGATCAAAGCAGAAATAAATGAAAAACAAAAGAAACAATAGTAAAGATAAATAAAACAAAAAGCTGGTTTTTCAAAAAGGTACATAAAATCGACACACCACTGGCCAGACTCATCAAGAAAAAGAAAGAGAAGAACCAGATTACCAAAATCAAAAATGAAAAAGGAGAGATTACAACAGCGAATGCAGAAATCCAAAGGATTCTATGAGACCATTATGAACAACTCTATGGCAACAAACTGGACAACTTGGAAGAAATGGACAGTTTCTTAGAGAAGATTAATCTCCCAAGATTGAGCCAGGAAGAAATAGAAACTATGAACAAGCCAGTCACAAGCTCAGAAATCGAATTTGTAATTAAAAATCTAGCCAAAAATAAAAGCCCAGGAGCACCCCAATACATAAGACAAACACTTTCAGACATAAAAGAAGGCATCGACATTAACACAATCATAGTAAGAGACTTTAACACTCCTCTCACACCAGTGGACAGATCATCCAAACAGATAATTAATAAAGAAACACAAGCCTTAAATGCCACACTAGAAGAAATGGACCTCATTGATATCTTTAGGACTTTCCATCCAAAAGCAGAAGAATACACTTTCTTCTCAAGTGCTCATGGAACATTCTCCAGGATAGACCACATCTTGGGCCACAAATCGAACCTCAGTCAATTCAAGAAAACTGAAATTATATCAACCATCTTCTCGGACCACAATGCAGTGAGACTAGAGATCAACTACAGGAAAAAAACCGCTAAAAACACAAACACATGGAGATTAAACAACACATACCTCAAAGACCAAGTGATTACCGAGCAAATCAAAGGAGAAATAAAACAATTCCTAGAAGAAAACGACAATGAACACACGACAGTGCAAAACCTATGGGATACCGCAAAAGCAGTTCTAAGAGGGAAGTTTATAGCAATTCAATCCCACCTGAAGAAACCAGAAACATATCAAACCAACAACCTAACCTTCCGCTTAAAACAACTGGAGAAAGAAGAACAAAAACACCTCAGCCAGCAGAAGAAGGGAAATCATAAAGATCAAAGCAGAAATAAATGAAAAACAAAAGAAACAATAGTAAAGATAAATAAAACAAAAAGCTGGTTTTTCAAAAAGGTACATAAAATCGACACACCACTGGCCAGACTCATCAAGAAAAAGAAAGAGAAGAACCAGATTACCAAAATCAAAAATGAAAAAGGAGAGATTACAACAGCGAATGCAGAAATCCAAAGGATTCTATGAGACCATTATGAACAACTCTATGGCAACAAACTGGACAACTTGGAAGAAATGGACAGTTTCTTAGAGAAGATTAATCTCCCAAGATTGAGCCAGGAAGAAATAGAAACTATGAACAAGCCAGTCACAAGCTCAGAAATCGAATTTGTAATTAAAAATCTAGCCAAAAATAAAAGCCCAGGACCAGATGGCTTCACAAGTGAATTCTACCAAACATTTAAAGAAGAGCTAATGCCTGTCCTTCTCAAACTCTTCCAACAAATTGCACGGGAAGGAACACTTCCAAACACATTCTATGATTCCGCCATCACCCTGATACCAAAGCCAGGCAAAGACAACACACAAAAAAGAAAATTATAGGCCAATATCACCGATGAATCTAGACGCCAAAATCCTCCACAAAAACCTAGCAAACAGAATTCAACAACACATCCAGAAGTCCATACATCATGATCAAGTTGGGTTCATCCCAGGCATGCAAGGATTCTTCAATATCCACAAATCAATCAATGTGATACACCATATCAACAAATTGAGAGATAAAAATCACATGATCATCTCAATAGATGCAGAAAAAGCCTTTGACAAAGTACAACAACCATTTATGACAAAAACTCTTCAAAAAATGGGCATAGAAGGAACCTATCTTAACATAGTGAAAGCCATTTATGAGAAGCCCACAGCGAACATATTCTCAATGGTAAAAAACTCAAAGCATTTCCTCTAAGATCAGGAACAAGACAAGGGTGTCCACTTTCACCACTCTTATTCAACATAGTCCTGGAAGTTCTAGCAACAGCAATAAGAGAAAGAAATAAAAGGAATCCAGATTGGAAAGGAAGAAGTCAAAATCTCTCTATGTGCAGATGACATGATATCATACATAGAACACCCCAAGGAAATTTAAAAAATCAAAAAAAGCTAAAAAAAAAAACGAAAGAAAACCCCAAAGACAGTATTAGAAAACTGCAAGAGCTAATCAATGAATTCCGCCAAGTCGCAGGATACAAAATCAATATACAGAAACCACTGGCATTCCTATACACAAACAATGAAAAATCAGAAAACAAAATCAAAGAGGCTATCCCCTTCAGTATCGCAACCAAGAGAATCAAATATCTTGGAATAAACCTACCCAAAGAAGCAAAATAACTGTACACAGAAAACTACAAGACACTCAGGAGAGACACTAAAGAAGACTTAAACAGATGGAGAGATATTCCATGTTCCTGGGTCGGAAGAATCAATATTGTGAAAATGACCATATTATCAAATATCAGCTATAAATTCAGTGTGATCCTTATCAAACTACCAATGACATTCTTCACAGAACTAGATCAAAGAATAACACAGTTCATATGGAAACACAAAGACCTCAAATAGCCAAAGCAATCATGAGGAAGAAGAATGGAGCTGGAGGGATCAGCCTCCCCAACCTCAGACTCTACTACAAAGCAACAGTTATCAAGACAGTATGGTACTGGCACAAAAACAGAAATAGAGACCAATGGAAGAAGATAGAGAACCCAGAGATAAACCCACACACCTATGGGTACCTTATTTTTGAGAAAGGAGGTGAAACTCTAAAATGGGACAAAGACAGCCTCTTCAACCAATGGTGCTGGAAAAATTGGACAGCTACATGCAAACAAATGATATTGGAACATTCCCTGACACCATGCACAAAGATCAACTCTAAATGGATTAAAGACCTAAATATAAGACCAGAAACCATCAGACTCTTAGAGGAGAATATAGGCAAAACATTCAAGGACATCAATCAAAGCAAGATCTTCTCTGACCCACCTACTAGAATTGTGGAACATTCAAGGACATCACAATGGTAAAAAACTCAAAGCATTTCCTCTAAGATCAGGAACAAGACAAGGGTGTCCACTTTCACCACTCTTATTCAACATAGTCCTGGAAGTTCTAGCAACAGCAATAAGAGAAAGAAATAAAAGGAATCCAGATTGGAAAGGAAGAAGTCAAAATCTCTCTATGTGCAGATGACATGATATCATACATAGAACACCCCAAGGAAATTTAAAAAATCAAAAAAAGCTAAAAAAAAAAACGAAAGAAAACCCCAAAGACAGTATTAGAAAACTGCAAGAGCTAATCAATGAATTCCGCCAAGTCGCAGGATACAAAATCAATATACAGAAACCACTGGCATTCCTATACACAAACAATGAAAAATCAGAAAACAAAATCAAAGAGGCTATCCCCTTCAGTATCGCAACCAAGAGAATCAAATATCTTGGAATAAACCTACCCAAAGAAGCAAAATAACTGTACACAGAAAACTACAAGACACTCAGGAGAGACACTAAAGAAGACTTAAACAGATGGAGAGATATTCCATGTTCCTGGGTCGGAAGAATCAATATTGTGAAAATGACCATATTATCAAATATCAGCTATAAATTCAGTGTGATCCTTATCAAACTACCAATGACATTCTTCACAGAACTAGATCAAAGAATAACACAGTTCATATGGAAACACAAAGACCTCAAATAGCCAAAGCAATCATGAGGAAGAAGAATGGAGCTGGAGGGATCAGCCTCCCCAACCTCAGACTCTACTACAAAGCAACAGTTATCAAGACAGTATGGTACTGGCACAAAAACAGAAATAGAGACCAATGGAAGAAGATAGAGAACCCAGAGATAAACCCACACACCTATGGGTACCTTATTTTTGAGAAAGGAGGTGAAACTCTAAAATGGGACAAAGACAGCCTCTTCAACCAATGGTGCTGGAAAAATTGGACAGCTACATGCAAACAAATGATATTGGAACATTCCCTGACACCATGCACAAAGATCAACTCTAAATGGATTAAAGACCTAAATATAAGACCAGAAACCATCAGACTCTTAGAGGAGAATATAGGCAAAACATTCAAGGACATCAATCAAAGCAAGATCTTCTCTGACCCACCTACTAGAATTGTGGAACTAAATAGACAAGTGAACATATAGGACCTAATGAAACTTAAAAGCTTTTGTATAGCAAAAGAAATCACAAAAAAGCTGAACAGACAGCCCACAGAATGGGAGAAAATCATAGCAAATGAAAGAACAGATAAAGAATTCATCTCCAAAATCTACAAGCAACACAGACAACTCAGCACAGGAAAAATGAACAACCCAATCAAAAAACGGGAAAAGGACCTAAACAGACACTTCTCCAAAGACGACATACAGATGGCCCAAAAGCACATGAAACGATGCTCAACTTCACTTATAATTAGAGAAATGCAAATCAAAACTACAATGAGATATCGCCTCATACCTGTCAGAATGACCATCATTCACAAATCGACAGGCAATAATTGCTGGAGAGGGTGCGGAGAAAAGGGAACCCTCTTGCATTGCTGGTGGGAATGTAAATTGATACAGCCTCTATGGAAGACAGTCTGGAGATTTCTTTTAAAAACTACAAAAAGAAGCACCATACCACCCAGAAATCCCACTCTTAGGGGAAATCAAATCTGAAAGAAGCACCTGTACCCCAATGTTCATTGTAGCTCTCTATACAATAGCTAAAACATGGAAGCAACCTAGATGTCCATCGACAAACGAATGGATCCAAAATCTCTGGTACATATATACAATGGAATACTACACGGCTGTAAAGAGAAATGCAGAAGAATCAGTCCTAATGAGGTGGCTGAATCTAGAACGTATCATAAAATGTCCAGTCAGTCAGAAAGAGAAGGACAAATACACTATATTAACACACATATATGGAATCTAGTAGGATGGTGATGATGGCACACACAGTGAAGCGACGGAAAGACAGACATGGACAGTGGACATATGGACATGGTGGGGAAGGAACAGAGGGTGGGAGGCGTAAAGGAAGTAGCATGAAGACCTGTACTATCATAAGTGAAGAAAATAGCTATAGTCATTGCTCTGTGAGAAAAGGGGATCCTTCAGGGGTGCTGTGTGATGGTCGGGAGGGGTGGGAAGGGGGATATACATACGACTACTCTGGGAACATGCATATCTGTAAACAACAAAACTCTGTAAAAGTTAAAAGTAAAATAAAGGTGTAAAAAAAAAAAACATTGGATAAACAACCTTCTATTCATAAAAAAAAAATTTCCCTTCCTTGAGACTCATTTCCTTTGCACACTACTTGCTTTTCTGGGGAAATAATTTTCAGAAGGAATTTTCAAATTCCCTCACTCACCTCCTGCTCAGCGTTTCTATATTATTTCCCAGAAAACAATCAACCTTTCTGTTTATCCAAGGGGCTAATAGCAGGTTGTTTCTGTCTCCCTTCTTGTGTGAGAGTTTCTTTTCCCACTTTCCTCTCTGCCTCCCTCCTCTCCAGTTTTATTCATCATTTGATTCTATGCAGAAAACACTGTCACACATCAGTAGTCATCTGTAGCAAACAATTTCAAGTTTATTTCCCTACTTTATTTTTCTCTAGCCTACTTTTAACAAATACAATGACATAACAATCTGACTAGATGTCAGAGGCATCCTCTAATATAATATACATATGTACACACACACACAACTTTCTCTTCAGAACTTCTATGTTACTAGCTACTTGTGGACTCACATTTTTACTTTTGATCTGTTCTCCCCAGATTAGCCAATTTGTGACCTGTGAAACCACTCTGGGCAGGGCTGCCAGAGGAAATCATCTTGATCTTATTGCTGTGCCTTTGGATAAAAACCAGGCTGTTTGTGAAAGGGCCAAAGGTTCATGATGTGGAAAAGGATTCATTGCAGCAATGTCTCCAAAGAGGGCAGAGGGTGATAATGCCACCTCAATTTTTATTCTTTTGTTGATTTCCTTTAAGACCTGTCAAATGAGGTGCTGAGATGAGCCTTGTCCTCCCTAGAGCTCAACAATCCAAGTGAAGATGCCACAAACACCCGAGGATAAAGGAGAGAAAGTCTAATGGAGACAATGGATGGAGGAAGGCATTGCAGTGCTTATGGAATCCATTACTGGATATGACCCAACTGGGACAATGAACACAGCTTTATCACTACAATAGCAGCCTCGTTTTCCTAACCTCTGGGTGATGAAAGGCTTCAAGCCCAGATTTGTGCAAAATGAGTAAACAAGGCTGACTGCACTCATGTTGACTCATTTTACACCTGTGTTTATGAGTTACAATAGGTGTGCAACAAACCATGAATTGTGGGCTCTAATTATAATAAAATGTTGTCATCCATGTCTCCACAAAGTGAGGAAGGGGTTAATAATACATTACTGGGGAGTCAGGCAATTCTATATTTTATTTCCCATGCTTTTCTGGAAATAATTTTCAGAAGGAATTTTCAAATTCCTCACTCACCTCTGCTCAGCGTTTCTATATTATTTCCCAGAAAACAATCAACCTTTCTGTTTATCCAAGGGGCTAATAGCAGGTTGTTTCTGTCTCCCTTCTTGTGTGAGAGTTTCTTTTCCCACTTTCCTCTCTGCCTCCCTCCTCTCCAGTTTTATTCATCATTTGATTCTATGCAGAAAACACTGTCACACATCAGTAGTCATCTGTAGCAAACAATTTCAAGTTTATTTCCCTACTTTATTTTTCTCTAGCCTACTTTTAACAAATACAATGACATAACAATCTGACTAGATGTCAGAGGCATCCTCTAATATAATATACATATGTACACACACACACAACTTTCTCTTCAGAACTTCTATGTTACTAGCTACTTGTGGACTCACATTTTTACTTTTGATCTGTTCTCCCCAGATTAGCCAATTTGTGACCTGTGAAACCACTCTGGGCAGGGCTGCCAGAGGAAATCATCTTGATCTTATTGCTGTGCCTTTGGATAAAAACCAGGCTGTTTGTGAAAGGGCCAAAGGTTCATGATGTGGAAAAGGATTCATTGCAGCAATGTCTCCAAAGAGGGCAGAGGGTGATAATGCCACCTCAATTTTTATTCTTTTGTTGATTTCCTTTAAGACCTGTCAAATGAGGTGCTGAGATGAGCCTTGTCCTCCCTAGAGCTCAACAATCCAAGTGAAGATGCCACAAACACCCCGAGGATAAAGGAGAGAAAGTCTAATGGAGACAATGGATGGAGGAAGGCATTGCAGTGCTTATGGAATCCATTACTGGATATGACCCAACTGGGACAATGAACACAGCTTTATCACTACAATAGCAGCCTCGTTTTCCTAACCTCTGGGTGATGAAAGGCTTCAAGCCCAGATTTGTGCAAAATGAGTAAACAAGGCTGACTGCACTCATGTTGACTCATTTTACACCTGTGTTTATGAGTTACAATAGGTGTGCAACAAACCATGAATTGTGGGCTCTAATTATAATAAAATGTTGTCATCCATGTCTCCACAAAGTGAGGAAGGGGTTAATAATACATTAGGGTGTGGCAGAAAACAGGAACTGGGGAGTCAGGCAATTCTAGGTTTTAACCTTACACTTGCCACCTAAGAGTTTAATAACTTTAGACTACTTAATTTAACATCTCTGAGCTTCAGTTTTCTCATATAGAAAAACCCAGAAGAAGGAATGCATATTTCATATGACAGATGTGAGGTTGAAGTGAAGTGACATAAAAGCAGGTGCCTGGGCTTCCCTGGTGGTCCAGTGGGTAGAGTCCACTTTGCAGTGCAAGGGGCACCAGTTCGATCCCTAGCCTGGGAGGATCCCATGTGCCATGGAGCAGCTGGACCGGTTATGAGCCAGCACTCTGGAGTGCATCCACCCAGAGCTGATGCTCTGTAGTGAGAGAGGCCACTACAATGGGAGGTCCACACAGGCCAAAGAATAAAAAAAGATGGATGAAAATGAATAGATAAAAGATCAATAAAAGAGGTCAAAAATTGAAAAAAAAAAAAAAAGGGCAGGTGCCTGCTGCAGTACCAGGTCTTGTTGCTGCTAACACGCTGTCTTCCCTCCTCTCTCCTCTTGTCCTCCATATCATACCATTTCTATCACAGGTAGGGAAGCAGGGTCGGGACCATCCTCACAAATATCTGGTAAGGATTAAAGAGGTAACAGAAGTATACAGCATAGTGGTTGGCCCTCATCACTCAGTAAATATTTGTTCTTGTTCTCCTTCAACTTGTGAGCTAACTGTGGCCAAATTAGCAAATATGTAATAAAGGCCTTTAGAACTTGTCTATATATCAATTTCCTCTGTCAGAGATCTTGGCAGCCCCTTTTTTCTCTATATCGAGCTCAACAATCCAAGTGAAGACCACAAACCCTGGAAAAACAATGAAAAAGGGGGGCTTGCAGTGCTTATGGAATCCATTACTAGCCAACTAAGCAGCCTCGTTTTCCTAACCTCTGGGTGATGAAAGGCTTCAAGCCCAGATTTGTGCAAAATGAGTAAACAAGGCTGACTGCACTCATGTTGACTCATTTTACACCTGTGTTTATGAGTTACAATAGGTGTGCAACAAACCATGAATTGTGGGCTCTAATTATAATAAAATGTTGTCATCCATGTCTCCACAAAGTGAGGAAGGGGTTAATAATACATTAGGGTGTGGCAGAAAACAGGAACTGGGGAGTCAGGCAATTCTAGGTTTTAACCTTACACTTGCCACCTAAGAGTTTAATAACTTTAGACTACTTAATTTAACATCTCTGAGCTTCAGTTTTCTCATATAGAAAAACCCAGAAGAAGGAATGCATATTTCATATGACAGATGTGAGGTTGAAGTGAAGTGACATAAAAGCAGGTGCCTGGGCTTCCCTGGTGGTCCAGTGGGTAGAGTCCACTTTGCAGTGCAAGGGGCACCAGTTCGATCCCTAGCCTGGGAGGATCCCATGTGCCATGGAGCAGCTGGACCGGTTATGAGCCAGCACTCTGGAGTGCATCCACCCAGAGCTGATGCTCTGTAGTGAGAGAGGCCACTACAATGGGAGGTCCACACAGGCCAAAGAATAAAAAAAGATGGATGAAAATGAATAGATAAAAGATCAATAAAAGAGGTCAAAAATTGAAAAAAAAAAAAAGGGCAGGTGCCTGCTGCAGTACCAGGTCTTGTTGCTGCTAACACGCTGTCTTCCCTCCTCTCTCCTCTTGTCCTCCATATCATACCATTTCTATCACAGGTAGGGAAGCAGGGTCGGGACCATCCTCACAAATATCTGGTAAGGATTAAAGAGGTAACAGAAGTATACAGCATAGTGGTTGGCCCTCATCACTCAGTAAATATTTGTTCTTGTTCTCCTTCAACTTGTGAGCTAACTGTGGCCAAATTAGCAAATATGTAATAAAGGCCTTTAGAACTTGTCTATATATCAATTTCCTCTGTCAGGAAGGAGTATGTCATCTTGGCAGCTACTCTTATTCATCCTCCTCAACTCATACCTAATAGTTGTCCTTAATTTGGAAAACTAAAAGTTGATGATGTTCCTTTAGTTACTTAATATGCAAAGTATGCTCTGTGGAGCCAGAGCATCAGCATAATTTGGAGATTTGTTAGAAATGCAGACTCTTGGCTCCACCTCATGCCTGCAGAAATAGAATCCACATTTTAACATCCTTGAGTAGATGCACAGTTCAAGTCTGAGTTGCATCGCTCTGGTCAAAACTTTGTAACATCTATGAGGCTTCCCCTGGTGGTCCAGTGGGTAAGGACACCGCCTTGCAGTGCAGGGGGCGCGTGGTCCAGTGGGTAAGGACACCGCCTTGCAGTGCAGGGGGCGCCGGTTCGATCCCTGGCCTGGGAGGGTCATGTGTCCAATCACCGAGCCGGAGCTCTGGAACGCATGCGCCCAGAGCTGGCGCTCTGTGACAACGGACGCCACCGCGATGGAGGCCCACAGGAGCCAAAGAACAAAGATGGATGAAGGGCTTCCCCTGGTGGCGCAGTAGGTAAGGACACCGCCTTGCAGTGCAAGGGGCGCCGGTTCGATCCCTGGCCTGGGAAGATCCCACGTGCCGCGGAGCGGCTGGACTGATGTGTCCAATTACCGAGCCGGAGCGCTGGAGCTCTGGAGCGCATGCGCCCAGAGACTGCGCTCTGCAACGACAGACACCACCGCGATGGGAGGCCCACAGGAGCCAAAGAACAAAGATGGATGAAAATAGAGAAATGAAAGACCAATAGAAGTGGCCCGCCCACTCCCCTCCCTCCCCAACACGACCCCCACCCAAAATAAATAAATAAATAAATCTTTCAAAAAGAAAAAGAAAAACTTTTGTAACACCTAAAACAAACTGTAAAACAAGCCAAATGTTTCTTACTCAACTGTAAAATGAAAAAATTCATAACTTAGAACTCAGTAGACAAAACCTACTATCTTGTTTTAAAGTCTTCTTTGCATCAAGGGTAAATACTGCTGACACAAATGCATTATAAAAGTATTGGTCCATTTAAATCATAGTTCTATTATTGATTAACTGAATGAACTGGGGCAGTTCCTCAACTACAATATGGAATTGACAATAATACCTACAGGTCTTAGTGAGAATTAAACAGAGTTATAATTATAAAGTACCTAGCATACAGTAAGCACTCGGAGAGGATGGAGGCAGAATCTATGAAATGATATGAAGGGAAGGATTTCTTTATATTCAGACTTCAAAACATGAGTCTAATTTAAGTTCTGTGTCACTTCACTGCTGATGTACAGAGCACCTCCACCTAGCGAGAATATGATCAGGAACTTCAGCATTCACAGGAGAATGAAATTACCTCAAAAATTTATGTCTTATCCTTTATTAATACTTGTTCTTTTTATGCTTTGGTTGCTTTTAAAATTCTTTGTTTTTATGCTTAGTTCATTCATTAATCCTTCTTTAATAAAAACACTTAAATTTATGAATTTTCCTCTGTATGAATTTGTAGCTGCATCTCATAAATGATGAAACATATTACTTTCATGAATACTGTAAGTTTTTAGTTCTTCTTTGAGAACTACTTTAAAAAAATAGATTGCTTACTTTTCTTGTAATTTGATTTTTTTTTACGTTTGTATAGATTTATTGCATCATTGTGAAAGAATAAGTATTCATAATTTTTTAGCATTTATTTAAGCCTTCTTTGAACACTAGGATTTAAGCAACTTTCGTAACTATCTCTTGATGTTTAAAAAATAGGTACTGTTAGTAGACTTTAAAGTTCCATATGTATTTAAACAAGGCTTACCAATAATAGTGTTATCTCCTCTGTATTTGTCTTATTAGAGTCTCAAAAAGTATACTAAAGCCTTCTACTGTGATTGTGATTTTTTTAAATGTAGAATTTCTAAGCTTACTGATTTATGTATTTTAATATGATATTAGTGAGTGCACAAAGGTATCACTATATCACTGCTCTAATTTCTCTGTGGATCGTACATTTTATCCGTGTAAAATATATTTCTCTTTCGTTATTATTTTGTCTGATATTAGGACTCCTGTTTTTCAATTTTCCAAACTTTTCTTGGTCCTTCCTCTCAGTTATAGCCTTCCTATATATTTCTACTTTAAGTATGTTCCTTAAACATTGAGTAGTTTTATTATATTTTGAGACCCAATCCGAAAACATTTATTGTTTAATGGTGGAGTTTAACTCAGACTTGTAATAACTGGCAGCATTTGGTTTAGCTTCTATCATCTTATGTTGTATATTTTTAAAATTATTTATTTGGCTGTATTGGGTCTTAGCTACAGCATGAGGGATAATTTTGTTGCAGTGCACAGACTCTCTCGTTCTGAGCTCAGCTCGAGTTATAATTATAAAGTACCTAGCATACAGTAAGCACTCGGAGAGGATGGAGGCAGAATCTATGAAATGATATGAAGGGAAGGATTTCTTTATATTCAGACTTCAAAACATGAGTCTAATTTAAGTTCTGTGTCACTTCACTGCTGATGTACAGAGCACCTCCACCTAGCGAGAATATGATCAGGAACTTCAGCATTCACAGGAGAATGAAATTACCTCAAAAATTTATGTCTTATCCTTTATTAATACTTGTTCTTTTTATGCTTTGGTTGCTTTTAAAATTCTTTGTTTTTATGCTTAGTTCATTCATTAATCCTTCTTTAATAAAAACACTTAAATTTATGAATTTTCCTCTGTATGAATTTGTAGCTGCATCTCATAAATGATGAAACATATTACTTTCATGAATACTGTAAGTTTTTAGTTCTTCTTTGAGAACTACTTTAAAAAAATAGATTGCTTACTTTTCTTGTAATTTGATTTTTTTTTACGTTTGTATAGATTTATTGCATCATTGTGAAAGAATAAGTATTCATAATTTTTTAGCATTTATTTAAGCCTTCTTTGAACACTAGGATTTAAGCAACTTTCGTAACTATCTCTTGATGTTTAAAAATAGGTACTGTTAGTAGACTTTAAAGTTCCATATGTATTTAAACAAGGCTTACCAATAATAGTGTTATCTCCTCTGTATTTGTCTTATTAGAGTCTCAAAAAGTATACTAAAGCCTTCTACTGTGATTGTGATTTTTTTAAATGTAGAATTTCTAAGCTTACTGATTTATGTATTTTAATATGATATTAGTGAGTGCACAAAGGTATCACTATATCACTGCTCTAATTTCTCTGTGGATCGTACATTTTATCCGTGTAAAATATATTTCTCTTTCGTTATTATTTTGTCTGATATTAGGACTCCTGTTTTTCAATTTTCCAAACTTTTCTTGGTCCTTCCTCTCAGTTATAGCCTTCCTATATATTTCTACTTTAAGTATGTTCCTTAAACATTGAGTAGTTTTATTATATTTTGAGACCCAATCCGAAAACATTTATTGTTTAATGGTGGAGTTTAACTCAGACTTGTAATAACTGGCAGCATTTGGTTTAGCTTCTATCATCTTATGTTGTATATTTTTAAAATTATTTATTTGGCTGTATTGGGTCTTAGCTACAGCATGAGGGATAATTTTGTTGCAGTGCACAGACTCTCTCGTTCTAGAGCTCAGGCTCCAGAGCACAGAGGCTTCAGTAGTGACTTAGTGGCTCCAAGGCACCTGGGATCTTAGTTCCCAGACTTGGGATCGAACCAGTGTCCCCTGCATTGCAAGGTGGATTCTTCACCACTGGACTCCCAGGGAAGCCGCTGTTTTTTTTTTTTATAACACTTTTATATAGATTTATCATATTGCTCAGGTTTGGGTGAAATAATCTTTAGATTTTAATAATTATTCATTTTTTATATTTGTGTTACATTACAAAACCATGTTAAAAATATTAAAAATCATTATTTACTGACTAAAATATTAACTGAGGAGCTACTACGTATCACATTGGTAAGACAAATTCTGCACCAAACAAAACAGACATGGTCCTTGTTTCTGGGGCATTGTTTTCAGAAGGTGAAAAGAAACAATAGACAAACAATATGCACAAAAAGGTTCACCCAGCAATAATGACTACGTAGAGAATTAAAGAATACTTCAAATCAGAAGGTTAGGCAGGTCTATCTAAAGGGCTAAGATCAATTTGATGAGAAATAGCCAGTAGGGTAAAGATAAGTATCGATTCTTCTGAGGTCAAAAGGAGCTGGTGAGTTTTTTAACTGGAATATAATTGCTTTACAGTGTTGTGAGTCTCTGCTGAACAACAATGTGAAATCAGCTATAAGTATATGCATGATTTTTAAATGTAGAATTTCTAAGCTTACTGATTTATGTATTTTAATATGATATTAGTGAGTGCACAAAGGTATCACTATATCACTGCTCTAATTTCTCTGTGGATCGTACATTTTATCCGTGTAAAATATATTTCTCTTTCGTTATTATTTTGTCTGATATTAGGACTCCTGTTTTTCAATTTTCCAAACTTTTCTTGGTCCTTCCTCTCAGTTATAGCCTTCCTATATATTTCTACTTTAAGTATGTTCCTTAAACATTGAGTAGTTTTATTATATTTTGAGACCCAATCCGAAAACATTTATTGTTTAATGGTGGAGTTTAACTCAGACTTGTAATAACTGGCAGCATTTGGTTTAGCTTCTATCATCTTATGTTGTATATTTTTAAAATTATTTATTTGGCTGTATTGGGTCTTAGCTACAGCATGAGGGATAATTTTGTTGCAGTGCACAGACTCTCTCGTTCTAGAGCTCAGGCTCCAGAGCACAGAGGCTTCAGTAGTGACTTAGTGGCTCCAAGGCACCTGGGATCTTAGTTCCCAGACTTGGGATCGAACCAGTGTCCCCTGCATTGCAAGGTGGATTCTTCACCACTGGACTCCCAGGGAAGCCGCTGTTTTTTTTTTTTATAACACTTTTATATAGATTTATCATATTGCTCAGGTTTGGGTGAAATAATCTTTAGATTTTAATAATTATTCATTTTTTATATTTGTGTTACATTACAAAACCATGTTAAAAATATTAAAAATCATTATTTACTGACTAAAATATTAACTGAGGAGCTACTACGTATCACATTGGTAAGACAAATTCTGCACCAAACAAAACAGACATGGTCCTTGTTTCTGGGGCATTGTTTTCAGAAGGTGAAAAGAAACAATAGACAAACAATATGCACAAAAAGGTTCACCCAGCAATAATGACTACGTAGAGAATTAAAGAATACTTCAAATCAGAAGGTTAGGCAGGTCTATCTAAAGGGCTAAGATCAATTTGATGAGAAATAGCCAGTAGGGTAAAGATAAGTATCGATTCTTCTGAGGTCAAAAGGAGCTGGTGAGTTTTTTTTTAACTGGAATATAATTGCTTTACAGTGTTGTGTTAGTCTCTGCTGAACAACAATGTGAAATCAGCTATAAGTATATGCATGTCCCCTCCCTCTGAAAACCTCCCTCCTACCCAGCCCCATCCCAGAGCACAGAGCTGAGTTCCCAGTGTTATACAACAGGCTTCCACGAGTTATCTGTTTTACACATGATGGTGTACATATGTTAACACTATTCTCTCAATTTGCCCCACCCTTTGAGGTGGTGAGCTTTAAAAATTGAAACAGGCTGGTGCATATTAAGAGAGTAAGTGATAGAAAGTGGCAGTTACCAGATAAAGTAGGACTTCATAAATCACAAGGAGTATTTTAAGTGTAATGCAAAGCTATTGGTGGTTTGAAACTGTGGTGTCTGTTTCTGTGTCTGCTTTTGCTGTGGAGGAGTAACATAATACAATTTTCTATTGTAAAAGGTCCTACTTTTGCAATGTGGGAAACAATTCTAGGAGAATTAAGAGCTTTAGTGGGACAGGTGATGGAGACAAAGAAGAGCCGTCAGATTCAGAGCATGTTTTGGATACTGAGATCAGAAGATCTTCTGATGATTTGAGTTTGCAGTGGGATGAGTGGTAAGAATAAGAGGAATATCCAATATAACACTTTGATTTTTATTTTTAGCAATTGGGTGGATAGTGGTGTGTGTTTACTGGAATGGAAATGCCTGGGGGAGGGACAGGTTGGACAGACCATGGAAATATTATGAGTTCTGTTTTGATTACTTTAAATTTGACATTCCCATTGAGCACTGATGGATGATGTCCAATAGTCAGTTGGGTATACAAATTGAGAGTTCTGGAGAAAATTCAAAACAGCAATAGAGATAGGGTTCATTGTGTATAACTGAAGAGAGAGGGTACCTAGGCCAAAGCCCTGGGGCACTCCAACAGCAGGAGGTTATACAATTCTATTTACAGGATATAACATAAACGCTAGGAGGTTATACAATCCTCTATTTACAGGAATATTGATGAGAAATAGCCAGTAGGGTAAAGATAAGTATCGATTCTTCTGAGGTCAAAAGGAGCTGGTGAGTTTTTTAACTGGAATATAATTGCTTTACAGTGTTGTGTTAGTCTCTGCTGAACAACAATGTGAAATCAGCTATAAGTATATGCATGTCCCCTCCCTCTGAAAACCTCCCTCCTACCCAGCCCCATCCCAGAGCACAGAGCTGAGTTCCCAGTGTTATACAACAGGCTTCCACGAGTTATCTGTTTTACACATGATGGTGTACATATGTTAACACTATTCTCTCAATTTGCCCCACCCTTTGAGGTGGTGAGCTTTAAAAATTGAAACAGGCTGGTGCATATTAAGAGAGTAAGTGATAGAAAGTGGCAGTTACCAGATAAAGTAGGACTTCATAAATCACAAGGAGTATTTTAAGTGTAATGCAAAGCTATTGGTGGTTTGAAACTGTGGTGTCTGTTTCTGTGTCTGCTTTTGCTGTGGAGGAGTAACATAATACAATTTTCTATTGTAAAAGGTCCTACTTTTGCAATGTGGGAAACAATTCTAGGAGAATTAAGAGCTTTAGTGGGACAGGTGATGGAGACAAAGAAGAGCCGTCAGATTCAGAGCATGTTTTGGATACTGAGATCAGAAGATCTTCTGATGATTTGAGTTTGCAGTGGGATGAGTGGTAAGAATAAGAGGAATATCCAATATAACACTTTGATTTTTATTTTTAGCAATTGGGTGGATAGTGGTGTGTGTTTACTGGAATGGAAATGCCTGGGGGAGGGACAGGTTGGACAGACCATGGAAATATTATGAGTTCTGTTTTGATTACTTTAAATTTGACATTCCCATTGAGCACTGATGGATGATGTCCAATAGTCAGTTGGGTATACAAATTGAGAGTTCTGGAGAAAATTCAAAACAGCAATAGAGATAGGGTTCATTGTGTATAACTGAAGAGAGAGGGTACCTAGGCCAAAGCCCTGGGGCACTCCAACAGCAGGAGGTTATACAATTCTATTTACAGGATATAACATAAACGCTAGGTTTCTGCTCTATTGGTCAATCTTTTCCACCTTTCTAAGCCTGAAACAGTTTTGTTTTTCCTCCTAATTTACACTTCTTTGTTGATTTCAAAAGAAATTTGGAAAGGAGGAGCATTCAATACTTTCAAATGATCATCTTGAGCTGCAAGCCAGTTCAAGATGTCAGTTCATGAAGTCAGTTGTAGAACAATTAATTCTTCAGACTCAGAAAGTAATTGTAATGATTGTTATCCATACAATAAATGCACTAAATTGAAAATTTCTTGAAGAAAAGCAGGGTTTTTTGCCCATCATCTACACAATTCAACTCTGATGAATCTTTCAACAGCATAGCCAATGACAAGGAAGTCTTTATGGTATAGGTGCCTGCTTCAACCAACTACTAGTTGAATGACTATGAACTACATATCTAACTTTTTGTCTTCTTTAACAGTAACTATAGGATGGTAATAATGGTCTAATGCTGCTACTAATACTAGTGATATTTTATTAGTAATGTTAACATACAGCTGGGCTTCCTTGGTGGCTCAGACGTAAAGAATCTGCCTGCAATGTAGGAGACCTAGGTTTGACCCCTGGGTTTGGAATTCCAGTATTCTTGCCTGAAAAATCCATGAGAGAAGAAGCTATTACAAATATTTGAGAAGTGAAATAATCTGGTTTAGAGTCAGAAGAAACAGTTTTGTTCACATTTACAGCCATAGCTTACAGATCAATGCACTACACAGAAACTTTACTAAACATATATAAATATAGGTAGGAATATGCAATGCTAACTGATGTCAGTTTCACCTCTGCTTATGTTCTTGACCATTTTTCATGGAAGTTCCTATGCTGTGTGCTTCAATGTGGTATAAATGAGGTATTCTCCCACCCTAAACCACTCCTGAGAGTGTCTCTACTCTTCTCACTACCACTGAACAAAATATATTACCTCATTGGAGCTTAAAATTTTCACCAAAGGTAATACTTCCCAACAGAAATGTCCACCTTTTAGATAATTATCAGTATTTTGGTATCACCTAATTTGTTACTTGGCCAAACTTATCCTCAATAATTTTCCCTAATAAAAGATCTGAAAATTTCTTAGTGAAGATCATCCTTTGAGATAAAAAGGGAAAAGAGAATACGTAGGTATCTATATGGGTGTCAATGAAGTTCACATGGGAAGTAATTACCCCATTATTCACCATATTCCTAAAGCTCTGTCTGGAAAACAGCATGCAATTTCGAGTTCTTTCTATGCTAAAAAAAAAAAGCTAATTTGGAAAGAATCCAAAGGGTAGTAATAATGACAAAAGGCTTGGAAAATATGCCATTAAAAAGAATCTAAGAGAATAGAACAAGAAATGCCAAGAGATCAGATAATCAATGGAGGCAGAAAAGACTTTAGAATACCATATGGAAAGAAATCTCCTAAAAGAAAAAGATTATTTTTAGTCCAGACACTTATATTAGTAGTTTAAAAAAGGGGAAATAAATTATGAGCTGTGCAAAAACTAATATGTTCAATCAGAAATTGTAGTGGAAGTGGGGAAGCTGGTAAGATAACATTAGAGGACTCAGGATGTTGCCATGATCCTTCTAAATATCTAAGGCAATAACTTCTGCCAAAGAAATCTTTTAAATCGAAATGCTGAGTAGATGCTGTTGTGCATGAATTGACACAAATGAGTAGGATGACAGTCAATTTTAAAAACTTTATTGCTATTCTTCTATATCCAAATAGGAAAAAAGAGACCAAACATAGGAAGACACTATTCTTATCCACTGAAGAGCTATAGTATTGGAGAGGAAACAGTATATATACAAAACCAAATAAAGAAGTCTGGGGAGGGAGGATTTGCTGAATATTGAAACAGCCAGTTTCTAAGTCTCTGAATTTGAATCCTAATTATAAACTTGTTTCAAGATTCATCCCACGGCAGTAAATTCAAGAAAACTGAAATTATTTTCAACCATCTTCTCTGACCACAATGCAATGAGACTAGATATCAACTACAGGGAGAAAGCACTAAAACAGAAGCACATGGAGATTAAACAACACATGCATAAGAAACAAACTGATTACTGAGCAAATCAAAGATGAAATAAAAAATTCCTAGAAAAAATGACAATGAACACAGAACAGTGCAAAATCTATGATATACTGCAAAAGCAGTTTTAAGAGGAAATGTCCACCTTTTAGATAATTATCAGTATTTTGGTATCACCTAATTTGTTACTTGGCCAAACTTATCCTCAATAATTTTCCCTAATAAAAGATCTGAAAATTTCTTAGTGAAGATCATCCTTTGAGATAAAAAGGGAAAAGAGAATACGTAGGTATCTATATGGGTGTCAATGAAGTTCACATGGGAAGTAATTACCCCATTATTCACCATATTCCTAAAGCTCTGTCTGGAAAACAGCATGCAATTTCGAGTTCTTTCTATGCTAAAAAAAAAAAGCTAATTTGGAAAGAATCCAAAGGGTAGTAATAATGACAAAAGGCTTGGAAAATATGCCATTAAAAAGAATCTAAGAGAATAGAACAAGAAATGCCAAGAGATCAGATAATCAATGGAGGCAGAAAAGACTTTAGAATACCATATGGAAAGAAATCTCCTAAAAGAAAAAGATTATTTTTAGTCCAGACACTTATATTAGTAGTTTAAAAAGGAGAAATAAATTATGAGCTGTGCAAAAACTAATATGTTCAATCAGAAATTGTAGTGGAAGTGGGGAAGCTGGTAAGATAACATTAGAGGACTCAGGATGTTGCCATGATCCTTCTAAATATCTAAGGCAATAACTTCTGCCAAAGAAATCTTTTAAATCGAAATGCTGAGTAGATGCTGTTGTGCATGAATTGACACAAATGAGTAGGATGACAGTCAATTTTAAAAACTTTATTGCTATTCTTCTATATCCAAATAGGAAAAAAGAGACCAAACATAGGAAGACACTATTCTTATCCACTGAAGAGCTATAGTATTGGAGAGGAAACAGTATATATACAAAACCAAATAAAGAAGTCTGGGGAGGGAGGATTTGCTGAATATTGAAACAGCCAGTTTCTAAGTCTCTGAATTTGAATCCTAATTATAAACTTGTTTCAAGATTCATCCCACGGCAGTAAATTCAAGAAAACTGAAATTATTTTCAACCATCTTCTCTGACCACAATGCAATGAGACTAGATATCAACTACAGGGGAAAAAAGCACTAAAAACAGAAGCACATGGAGATTAAACAACACATGCATAAGAAACAAACTGATTACTGAGCAAATCAAAGATGAAATAAAAAAAAATTCCTAGAAAAAAAATGACAATGAACACACAACAGTGCAAAATCTATGATATACTGCAAAAGCAGTTTTAAGAGGAAAATTTATAGCAATACAATCCTACCTCAAGAAACTAGGAAAATATCAGAGACGACCTAACTCTACGCTTAAAACAATTAGAGAAAGAAAAACAAAAAACCCCAAAGTTAGCAGAAGGAGAGAAATAAAGATCAGAGCAGAAATAAATGAAAAAGAAATGAAAGAAACAATAGTAAAGATAAACCAAATGAGAAGCTGATTCTTTGAAAAGATAAATGAAATTGACAAACCACTGGTCAGATTCAAGAAAAAAAAAGAGAAGAACCAGATCAACAAAATCAAAAATGAAAAAGGAGAGATTACAACAGAGAATGCAGAAATACAAAGGATTATAAGAAACTATTATAAACAACTATATGGTAACAAACTGGACAACCTGGAAGACATGGACAGTTTCTTGGAGAAGATTAATCTCCCAAGAATGAACCAGGTAGAAATAGAAACTATGACGAACCTAATCACAAGCTCAGAAATCAATTTTGTGACTCAAAATCTAGCCAAAAATAAAAGCCCAGGGCCAGATGGCTTTACAGGTGAATTCTACCAAACATTTAAAGAAGACCTAATGCCTGTCCTTCTAAAACACTTGAAAAAATTTGCACAGGAAGGATCACTTCCAAACACATTCTATGAGGCTGCCATCACCCTGATACCAGAATCAGGCAAAGACAACACAAAAAAAGAAAATTATAGACCAATTTCACTAATGAATCTAGACACCAAAATCCTCAACAAAATCCTAGCAAACAGAATTCAACATCACATCAAAAAACTCATACAGGGCTTCCCCTGGTGGTCCAGTGGATAAGGACACCGCCTTGCAGTGCAAGGGGCGCCGGTTCGATCCCTGGCCTAGGAAGATCTGACGTGCCGCGGAGCGGCTGGACTGATGTGTCCAATCACCGAGCCGGAGCTCTGGAGCGCATACGCCCACAGCCGGAGCTCTGCGACAACAGACGCCACCGTGATGGGAGAACCGTAGGAGCCAAAGAACAAAGACGGATGAAAACAGAGAAATGAAAGACCAATAGAAGTGGCCCGCCCGCTCCCCTCCCTCCCCAACCAGACCCCCGCCCAAAATAAATAAATAAATAAATCTTTAAAAAAAAAAAACTCATACATCATGATCAAGTCGGGTGCATCCCAGGCATGCAAGGATTCTTCAATATCCACAAATCAATCAGGTGATACACCATATCAACAGATAGAAAACCAAAAATCACATGAAAATTTCGATAGATGTAGAAAAAACCTTTGACAAAATTCAACACTCATTTATAATCAAAACTCTTACTAATCTGGGAACATACATATCTGTAAACAGCAAAACTCTGTAAAAGCTAAAAGTAAAATAAAATCTTTAAAAAAATGAATAAAAACTCTTCAAAAAATGGGCATAGAAGGAACCTATCTTAACACAGTGAAACCCATATATGAGAAGCCCACAGCGAACATGATTCTCAATGGTGAAAAAGTCAAAGCATTCCCTCTAAGATCAGGAACAAGACAGGGGTGTCCACTTTCACCACTACTATTCAACATAGTCCTGAAAGTTCTAGCAACAGCAATAAGAGAAGAGAAAGAAATCAAAGGAATCCAGATTGGAAAAGAAGAAGTAAAGGTCTCTCTATTTGCAGACGACATGATATCATACATAGAAAACCCCAAAGAAATTTAAAAAATCAAAAAAAGCTAAAAAAAAAAGAAAACCCCAAAGACACTATTAGAAAACTGCAAGAGCTAATCAACGAATTCAGCAAAGTCACGGGATACAAAATCAATATACAGAAATCACTGGCATTCCTATACACAAACAATGAAAAATCAGAAAACAAAATCAAAGAGGAAATCCCCTTCACCACTGCAACCAAAAGAATCAAATATCTAGGAATAAACCTACCCAAAGAAACAAAAGAACTGTATGCTGAAAATTACAAGACACTCATGAGAGACATTAAAGAAGACTTAAACAGATGAAGAGATATTCCATGTTCCTGGGTTGGAAGAATCAATATTGTGAAAATGACCATACTACCAAATGTCATCTATAGATTCAATGAGATCCCTAAACTACCAATGACATTCTTCACAGAACTAAACCAAAAAGTAACACAGTTCATATGGAAACACAAAAGACCTCGGATAGCCAAAGCAATCCTTAAAAGAAGAATGGAGCTGGAGGGATCAGCCTCCCCAACTTCAGACTCTACTACAACGCAACAGTCATCAAGACAGTATGCTACTGGCACAAAAACAGAACTATAGACCAACGGAACAAGATAGAGAACCCATAGATAAACCCACACACCTATGGGTACCTTATTTTTGAGAAAGGAGGCGAAACTGTAAAATGGGACAAAGACAGCCTCTTCAACCAATGGTGCTGGGAAAATTGGACGGCTACATGCAAACTAATGAAGTTGGAACATTCCCTGACACCATGCACAAAGATCAACTCAAAATGGATTAAAGACCTAAATATAAGGTCAGAAACCTGGTAAATATAAGACCAGAAACCATCAGACTCTTAGAGGAGAATATAGGCAAAACACTCAGTGACATAAATCAAAGCAAGATTTTCTATGACCTGCCCTCTAGAATAACAGAAATGAAAATAAAAATAAATATGTGGGACCCAATGAAATTTAAAAGCTTCTGCAAAGCCAAAGAAACTACAAAAAAAGGTGAACAGACAATCCACAGAATGGGAGAAAATAATAGCAAATGAAAGAACAGACAAAGAATTCACCTCCAAAATCTACAAGCAGCTCAGACAACTCAAAATTGGAAAAATGAACGACCCAATCAAAAAATGGGAAAAAGACCTTAAGAGACATTTGTCCCAAGAGGACATGCAGATGGCCAAAAAACACATGAAACGATGCTCAACTTCACTTATAATTAGAGAAGTGCAAATCAAAACTACAATGAGATATCACCTCACACTCGTCAGAATGGCCATCATCCACAAATCAACAGATAATAATTGCTGGAGAGGGTGCGGAGAAAAGGGAACCCTCTTGCACTGCTGGTGGGAATGTAAATTGATATAGCCGCTATGGAGGACAGTATGGAGATTCCCGAAAAAACTAAAACTAGAAGCACCATAGGACCCAGCAATCCCACTCTTAGGCTTATACCCTGATGAAATCAAATCTGAAAGAAGCACCTGTAGCTCAATGTTCATGGCAGCTCTCTATCCATAGCTAGAACATGGAAGCAACCTAGACGTCCATCGACGAATGAATGGATACAAAAGCTCTGGTATATATATACAATGGAGTACTACTCAGCTGTAAAAAGAAATGCAGAAGAATCAGCCCTAATGAGGTGGATGGAGATAGAACCTATCATAAAAAGTGAAGTAAGTCCAAAAGAGAAAGACAAGTACAGTATACTAACACATATATATGGAATCTAGTAAACGGTAATGATAACACACGCAAAACTGGAAAAACAAACATAGAAATTGGACGGCTACATGCAAACTAATGAAGTTGGAACATTCCCTGACACCATGCACAAAGATCAACTCAAAATGGATTAAAGACCTAAATATAAGGTCAGAAACCTGGTAAATATAAGACCAGAAACCATCAGACTCTTAGAGGAGAATATAGGCAAAACACTCAGTGACATAAATCAAAGCAAGATTTTCTATGACCTGCCCTCTAGAATAACAGAAATGAAAATAAAAATAAATATGTGGGACCCAATGAAATTTAAAAGCTTCTGCAAAGCCAAAGAAACTACAAAAAAAGGTGAACAGACAATCCACAGAATGGGAGAAAATAATAGCAAATGAAAGAACAGACAAAGAATTCACCTCCAAAATCTACAAGCAGCTCAGACAACTCAAAATTGGAAAAATGAACGACCCAATCAAAAAATGGGAAAAAGACCTTAAGAGACATTTGTCCCAAGAGGACATGCAGATGGCCAAAAAACACATGAAACGATGCTCAACTTCACTTATAATTAGAGAAGTGCAAATCAAAACTACAATGAGATATCACCTCACACTCGTCAGAATGGCCATCATCCACAAATCAACAGATAATAATTGCTGGAGAGGGTGCGGAGAAAAGGGAACCCTCTTGCACTGCTGGTGGGAATGTAAATTGATATAGCCGCTATGGAGGACAGTATGGAGATTCCCGAAAAAACTAAAACTAGAAGCACCATAGGACCCAGCAATCCCACTCTTAGGCTTATACCCTGATGAAATCAAATCTGAAAGAAGCACCTGTAGCTCAATGTTCATGGCAGCTCTCTATCCATAGCTAGAACATGGAAGCAACCTAGACGTCCATCGACGAATGAATGGATACAAAAGCTCTGGTATATATATACAATGGAGTACTACTCAGCTGTAAAAAGAAATGCAGAAGAATCAGCCCTAATGAGGTGGATGGAGATAGAACCTATCATAAAAAGTGAAGTAAGTCCAAAAGAGAAAGACAAGTACAGTATACTAACACATATATATGGAATCTAGTAAAACGGTAATGATAACACACGCAGTGAAGCGTTGGAAAAACAAACATAGAGAACAGACTTATGGACATGTTGGGGAATGAACACGGGGTAGGAGGCATAGAGGGGGCAACATGGAAACCTATACTATCATATGTGAAAAAGATACCTATTGCCATTGCGCTGTGGAAACAGGAGATCCTGCAGGGGAGCTGTGAGATGGCCTGGAGGGATGTGATGGGCGGGGACTGGGATGGGGGTGGAGGAGGGATGGGAGCCAGGGATATACATGACTTATTTGGGATTATAGACATTTGTAAATGACAAAACACTATAAAAATAAAAAGTAAAATAAAAATTAAAAAAAGAGTCATCCCAGGCATCTGATGGGACAAGAAACAGGCCAGAAGAAGTTGGAATCACGTCTTTAAAACTCTGCCACATATCCCATGCAAGAATATTGGAGTGGGTTGCCATTTCCTCTCCAGGCAATCTTCCTGACCCAGGGATCAAATCCACTCTCCTGTTTGGGAGCTAGATTATTTACCATTGAGTCAACAGGGAAGCCCAAATCAACCATATTTCAATTAAAATTTTAAAAAGTAAAATAATATTCAGCCTTAGTAGATACAATTAATAGAATCCACTTTTCCTGTGGGTGTGGCTTCAACACTGTAAAACATTTGAATGAAGAGCAAACATGTAGTCAGTCACCTTGCTGTCAACCATTCAGGTGTCTAAGTGCCCTTTCTTTCTTAGCTCGTCTGTCTTGATAGCTAAGTGTCAAGAAGTTAATGTGCACAAAGCTGATATCCAAATTTATCAGCTGAGATCTCAGGGCCCTTCACAACCAGGTCTTCAGCTTCTTTTCTAACTCGTTATTCTCCCTCCACTCCTTCCTCTTATGATTTTCCCAAAGTCCAACTGGGAAATTACACTACTCTTTAAACATACCCTTGTTCTCTCCTCATTCTAAGAGAGCACCAGTGGCATGTCTACTCATACAAGCTCCCATCCTTCCCAATCTCTTTATTCCTGTCATTCCTGTCCCATTTTCAGTCACTTCACATCACTTCCCTATTTGCTCAAGTACAGTATACTAACACATATATATGGAATCTAGTAAACGGTAATGATAACACACGCAGTGAAGCGTTGGAAAAACAAACATAGAGAACAGACTTATGGACATGTTGGGGAATGAACACGGGGTAGGAGGCATAGAGGGGGCAACATGGAAACCTATACTATCATATGTGAAAAAGATACCTATTGCCATTGCGCTGTGGAAACAGGAGATCCTGCAGGGGAGCTGTGAGATGGCCTGGAGGGATGTGATGGGCGGGGACTGGGATGGGGGTGGAGGAGGGATGGGAGCCAGGGATATACATGACTTATTTGGGATTATAGACATTTGTAAATGACAAAACACTATAAAAATAAAAAGTAAAATAAAAATTAAAAAAAAAAGAGTCATCCCAGGCATCTGATGGGACAAGAAACAGGCCAGAAGAAGTTGGAATCACGTCTTTAAAACTCTGCCACATATCCCATGCAAGAATATTGGAGTGGGTTGCCATTTCCTCTCCAGGCAATCTTCCTGACCCAGGGATCAAATCCACTCTCCTGTTTGGGAGCTAGATTATTTACCATTGAGTCAACAGGGAAGCCCAAATCAACCATATTTCAATTAAAATTTTAAAAAGTAAAATAATATTCAGCCTTAGTAGATACAATTAATAGAATCCACTTTTCCTGTGGGTGTGGCTTCAACACTGTAAAACATTTGAATGAAGAGCAAACATGTAGTCAGTCACCTTGCTGTCAACCATTCAGGTGTCTAAGTGCCCTTTCTTTCTTAGCTCGTCTGTCTTGATAGCTAAGTGTCAAGAAGTTAATGTGCACAAAGCTGATATCCAAATTTATCAGCTGAGATCTCAGGGCCCTTCACAACCAGGTCTTCAGCTTCTTTTCTAACTCGTTATTCTCCCTCCACTCCTTCCTCTTATGATTTTCCCAAAGTCCAACTGGGAAATTACACTACTCTTTAAACATACCCTTGTTCTCTCCTCATTCTAAGAGAGCACCAGTGGCATGTCTACTCATACAAGCTCCCATCCTTCCCAATCTCTTTATTCCTGTCATCTAGAAAATCCCTGCTAAGACCCTACCCCTTCTACAAGTCACTTCACATCACTTCCCCTATTCTTTCCTAGTCTTGTCTTTACACCTAATATCTGGATGTAATGTTTATTTTATTTCCTGTCCACTAGCCTATAAATTCCAAGAGGCCAATATTATACTAAACCAACTACTACACTAATAACACTGTATTTTATTCACTGCAATACTTTTCATACTACCTAGCAAAGTGATCAGAATAAAAAAACTGTCCAATAAATGTCATTGGACTAAAGTGAAAGTGAGAGGAGATAGTCATTAATTGATAAATAGCAACAGTGAATTAATTTGCCCAGTTTGAAGATCTGCTTAAGACTATAGTATACTTTTCTAAAGTTTCTGTTGTCTCGGGAGACTATAGAAAGTAATACATGTGTATTTTATAAAATTGAAAAAGGGAAAACATCACCACTATTTCATCATTCAGAGATAGCCATTGATACCATTTTACTTTGTACATTTCCTCCTAATTTTTCAAAGAGAATTTTTACATAGTTGTTATTATACTCCATATATTTATCTATTTTCCCCAAAGGTTATTAAAAGCTTTTCATAAGTATTTTTAATTATAACATCTAATCCTATTGTTAAACCATATTTTACTTAATGATTCTCTAATTATTTGGCATTTAAGATGGTTTTCAATTTTTTTCTAATTAAAATAATTCAATGCTGAATACCTCTGAGCAAAAACAGAGTTGTCTACTCATCTTTTCAGAAAATAGTGTTTAAGGGTCATTTAAGCTATTTTTTGCTGTAAATAATCTAGCTTGGTCTTTTAATGAGTTCCCATATTTTTTGTTTTCTTCAGCCCTGCTGAGATAATTTCCTGTCCGTTGAATCTCTGCTGCCCTGTTGACATCAGTTATGTTTTTGGCTTTTCATACAGTCCAGGTCACTTACTCAATCCCTTTCTCTGGCTGCCTGGATACGTTCTGATAGATGCTTTCTAATGAAGCTGGACATATTCCATGTTCTCTAGTCACTAGTTCTTAATTGACAGGGATTTGGGGAAGATTTTTAAATGATTAAGTCTTACATTGACAGAGTCTCTTAGTTACTATAAAATTTAGATATAGTTTTACTTATTTTATAAATGATCTTATCTTTTAATATTTTAAATATTTAAAAGCAATTTCACATATATTTATTCTTGTAAAAATTGTAATCAAATGTTATTAGTGCTTTACAGACAAGGAATCTAAGGCTCTCAGAAACCAAAAAAATCTGCCTAAAACTAACAATAATAGTTTCCTGTTGCTGAGGTAACAAATTACCACAAACCTAGCAGCATTAAACAAAACATATTTATTATATTACAATTCTAGAGGTTTCAGTGGGCTAAAATCAAAGTATGGCAAGGCTATATTTTTTCTGGGGGTTCAAGAAAGACTTTGTGTTCTTCCCTTTTCCAGTTTCTAGATGCCGCCAACATACCTTGGCTAATGGCCTCTTCTTTACCTTCACAACCCACAGGCTGATTTATTCTCATGTCATATCATATCTGACACCAACTCCCCCACCCTTCCTCTTTTACATAGAAGGACCCTTCAGGTTAGTTTCATTTACCAAATACTCCAGAATAAGCTCCTTATCTTAAAATTCTTGTCTAAGTCACATCTACAAGGCTATTTGTTTGGTTTTGTTTGTCATGTAAACTTACATATTAATAGGTTTTGTTTTTTTTTTTTTTTTAATAGAGTTTTGTTTTCTGCCACACATCAACCTGAATCAGCCATAGGTATATATATGTCCCTTCCCTCTTGAACTTTCCTCCCATCTCCCTCCACATCCCACCCTTCTAGGCTTCTAGGCTGTTAGGCTGTAACTTCTAGGCTGTTACAGAGCCCTTATTTGAGTTCCCTGAGTCTTACAGCAGATTCTCATTAGATATATATCTTACATATGGTAATATAAGTGTCCATGTTACTCTTTCTATACACCTGACCCATTCCTCCCTCCTCCCAATGTCCATAAGTCTGTTCTCTATGTCTGGTTCTTCATTGTTGTTCTGTATATACATTTATCAGTACCATCTTTCTAGATTCTATATATGTGTTAACATATAATATTTATCTTTCTCTTCCTGACTTACTTCACTCTGTATAATAGGTTATAGGTTCATTCACCTCATTAGACCTGACTCAAATGCATTTCTTTTTATGGCTGAGTAACATTCCATTGTATATATGTACCACAGGTTCTGTGTCCATTCATTTGTCGATGGACATCTAGGTTGCTTCCATGTACGAACTACTGTAAATAGTGCTGCAGTGAACATTGGGGTGCATGTATCTTTATCAATTTTCATTTCCTCAGGGTATATGCCTAGTAGTGGGATTTCTGGGTCATATGGTGGTTCTATTTCTAGTTTTTGAGGAATCTCCATTACTGTCTTCCATAGTGGCTGCATCAATTTACATTCCCACCAACAGTGCAAGAGGGTTCCTTTTTTTCCTCTCCAGCGTTTGTTTGTAGACTTTTTGATGATTTGAATTTCTCTAATAATGAGCAATGTTGAGCATCTTTTCATGTGTTTGTTGGCCATGTGTATATCATCTTTGCAGAGATGTCTGTTTAGGTCTTTTTCTCATGTTTTGATTGGGTTGTTTGTTTTCTTGGTGTTGAGTTGTATGAGCTGCTTGTATATTTTGGAAATTAATTCTTTTTCAGTTGTTTCATTTGATATTATTTTCTCCCATTCTGAGGGTTGTCTTTTCACCTTGTTTATAGTTTCTTTTGCTGTGCGAAAGCTTTTAAGTTTAATTAGGTCCCACTTGTTTATTTTTGTTTTTATTTCCATTACTCTAGGAGGCAGGGTCATAGAAGATGCTGCTTTGGTTTATGTCATACGAGGAAACAGAAGAACTGTACACAGAAAATTATAAGACATTGATGAAAGAAATCAAAGACAACATAAACGGAGAAATATTCCATGTTCCTGGGTTGGAAGAATTAATATCATAAAAATGACTATACTACCAAATGTAATCTACAGATTCAATGCAATCCCTATCAAATTACCAATGGTATTTTTAACAGAACTAGGGTAAAAAATATCACAATTCATATGGAAATACAAAGGACCCCAGATAGCTAAAGCAGTCTTGAGCAAGAAGAATGGAGCTGGAGGAACCAACTTTCCTAACTTCAGACTATACTACAAAGCGACAATTATCAAGAAACAGTATGGTACTGGCACAAAACCAGAAATATAGATCAATGAAACAAGATAGAGAGCCTAGAGATAAACCCATGCACTTACGGGTACCTTATGTTTGACAAAGGAGGCAAGAAGATACAATGGGGCAAAGCCTCTTCAATAATGGTGCTGGGAAAACTGGATAACTATATGCAAAAGAATGAAGTTGGAATACTTCCTTATACCATACACAAATATAAACTCAAAATACATTAAAAAGCTAACAGTAAGACCAAAAGCCATAGAACTCTTAGAGGAGAACATAGGCAGAACATTTAATGACATAATTCATCTGTTTTGGAGATTAGAATACAGGCATCTCTGAGGGACTGATATTCCATCTAACACAAATCCTCAGATCAGAAGCAAAAGCTAGAAAAGTAACATGATATTGCTACATTGTATTAATAAGCAAAGTGAATAGAAATCCCCCTAATTCAGAGACTACAAAAGGTACAATCCATACACCAAACAGAAAATCATTCTTAAGCAAGGGCATATTTGTGACACAGGGGTAGGTTTCATGTGCCATATATTAATTTATTTGCCCACCTTGAAATTTATATTTATCCAGTTTGGTTAACTCCTTTTTATATTGTATGGTAAATGTGAAACTGCTGTGTCTCTAAATGTACAGAATAAAGGATCTAAAAAAAAAAATTACATCCTAACCATAAAAACACAGTTACTGCTCACACATTGGTGTGGATTAATTAGCATAATTAGTCCTCTGTATATAACCACTGCCCAAAATGTCCCTGACAGCTAAAAAGCAACCAGTCACATAAATGCCTAGTGGACAACTTTGCATGTAACAGTCAGGCAACTGGTGATTTACGTTTTTGCAAAGCTGTCAAGAAAACACCACAAAATCTGGCACTTTGGATTTCACTTTCTGAAATAATGACTAATTGTAATACAATTCTACATTAACTTGGCTTTCACCTGAAAATTTTGCTTTATTGGGTGTTTGGATAAATACAAGTTTACTTCTTATCTTAGTGAACGCCGCTATGACTAATATTAAATGAAAGTCATTATGTAGGTTTCTGTATATAATGTCTTTCATTCTGGATTTAAAAAAATGTGTAGGCTTCTCTTTTCGCAATATGAATTCTTGGAAATGGGGATCTTTTCTCTCACATTATTAGGAAAGAGGGTCATTCTTGGTGAGGGCCACAGACAGGGGATTGCATTGCTACATAATTTCACTTTGAAGGCATAAACCACCCAAATGGAAAAGCCAGAAAGAAGCATGATGGATAAAATCTTAAGTATAAAGTGACATCCATACACAATCCAAAAAACAAATTAAAGCTAACAGTAAGACCAAAAGCCATAGAACTCTTAGAGGAGAACATAGGCAGAACATTTAATGACATAATTCATCTGTTTTGGAGATTAGAATACAGGCATCTCTGAGGGACTGATATTCCATCTAACACAAATCCTCAGATCAGAAGCAAAAGCTAGAAAAGTAACATGATATTGCTACATTGTATTAATAAGCAAAGTGAATAGAAATCCCCCTAATTCAGAGACTACAAAAGGTACAATCCATACACCAAACAGAAAATCATTCTTAAGCAAGGGCATATTTGTGACACAGGGGTAGGTTTCATGTGCCATATATTAATTTATTTGCCCACCTTGAAATTTATATTTATCCAGTTTGGTTAACTCCTTTTTATATTGTATGGTAAATGTGAAACTGCTGTGTCTCTAAATGTACAGAATAAAGGATCTAAAAAAAAAAATTACATCCTAACCATAAAAACACAGTTACTGCTCACACATTGGTGTGGATTAATTAGCATAATTAGTCCTCTGTATATAACCACTGCCCAAAATGTCCCTGACAGCTAAAAAGCAACCAGTCACATAAATGCCTAGTGGACAACTTTGCATGTAACAGTCAGGCAACTGGTGATTTACGTTTTTGCAAAGCTGTCAAGAAAACACCACAAAATCTGGCACTTTGGATTTCACTTTCTGAAATAATGACTAATTGTAATACAATTCTACATTAACTTGGCTTTCACCTGAAAATTTTGCTTTATTGGGTGTTTGGATAAATACAAGTTTACTTCTTATCTTAGTGAACGCCGCTATGACTAATATTAAATGAAAGTCATTATGTAGGTTTCTGTATATAATGTCTTTCATTCTGGATTTAAAAAAATGTGTAGGCTTCTCTTTTCGCAATATGAATTCTTGGAAATGGGGATCTTTTCTCTCACATTATTAGGAAAGAGGGTCATTCTTGGTGAGGGCCACAGACAGGGGATTGCATTGCTACATAATTTCACTTTGAAGGCATAAACCACCCAAATGGAAAAGCCAGAAAGAAGCATGATGGATAAAATCTTAAGTATAAAGTGACATGAATGATAATGAAAAAGTAATTCTTCATATAAAGTCTGTTACTTTAAGTGTTTTAATGTACCAAACATTAGCAAAATTTTTTTTCAAGAGCCCTTACAGCTTTTCCTTCTAAAAACTAGTATCTATTGAAACTAACTTAAGATTCACATAATATTTTTTGTATTTATAAAGTCAAATCCTTACCAAAAGGTACAGTCATAAATAACCAAGCATTTACAGAGCCTCTGTCTCTTAAAAACTTTTGGAGTAATTTTCCTTGAAAAGTTTTGGAGATAAATTTCTGAAGAGAATTTATCTCTCTCAAGGAACATAGAGAACTCTGGTTGTTTTTAAAAACTGTTTACAACTGAATACCTAAAGATGAAAACATTTATTTTTTACTCAATGGAATATCACAAAAGAATTATTATCAAATACATACATAGCTAATATAAAGAATAATAGTGATAAAGGGATGTACATGCACCTAAATATATTTTCACATTTGGAACAGGTGGACCTTTCAAAAAAAAGGTTCCTAACTATTCCTATACTGTTGAAATTATTTTAATTTTGCATCTCAGCAGATATATTTGTATGCTGGAAACAGGTGTTCATCAAAAGACTGTGATAAAGAGACACTGCATTCGGGGCTTGGAGCTTAGCCTGCATAGTGTGATGACAGATAAATTAGAAAAATCCTGCTAAACATCTCTACACTTCAGAAGGAGATTACACCTTTTTAAAAAGGCAAAATTGTCTTGGCATGTGGTTATGATGAAAGACAGAGTCTTAAACATCAATAGAGCTAAATACAAGTTTACTTCTTATCTAAGTGAACGCCGCTATGACTAATATTAAATGAAAGTCATTATGTAGGTTTCTGTATATAATGTCTTTCATTCTGGATTTAAAAAAATGTGTAGGCTTCTCTTTTCGCAATATGAATTCTTGGAAATGGGGATCTTTTCTCTCACATTATTAGGAAAGAGGGTCATTCTTGGTGAGGGCCACAGACAGGGGATTGCATTGCTACATAATTTCACTTTGAAGGCATAAACCACCCAAATGGAAAAGCCAGAAAGAAGCATGATGGATAAAATCTTAAGTATAAAGTGACATGAATGATAATGAAAAAGTAATTCTTCATATAAAGTCTGTTACTTTAAGTGTTTTAATGTACCAAACATTAGCAAAATTTTTTTTTCAAGAGCCCTTACAGCTTTTCCTTCTAAAAACTAGTATCTATTGAAACTAACTTAAGATTCACATAATATTTTTTGTATTTATAAAGTCAAATCCTTACCAAAAGGTACAGTCATAAATAACCAAGCATTTACAGAGCCTCTGTCTCTTAAAAACTTTTGGAGTAATTTTCCTTGAAAAGTTTTGGAGATAAATTTCTGAAGAGAATTTATCTCTCTCAAGGAACATAGAGAACTCTGGTTGTTTTTAAAAACTGTTTACAACTGAATACCTAAAGATGAAAACATTTATTTTTTACTCAATGGAATATCACAAAAGAATTATTATCAAATACATACATAGCTAATATAAAGAATAATAGTGATAAAGGGATGTACATGCACCTAAATATATTTTCACATTTGGAACAGGTGGACCTTTCAAAAAAAAGGTTCCTAACTATTCCTATACTGTTGAAATTATTTTAATTTTGCATCTCAGCAGATATATTTGTATGCTGGAAACAGGTGTTCATCAAAAGACTGTGATAAAGAGACACTGCATTCGGGGCTTGGAGCTTAGCCTGCATAGTGTGATGACAGATAAATTAGAAAAATCCTGCTAAACATCTCTACACTTCAGAAGGAGATTACACCTTTTTAAAAAGGCAAAACATGTGGTTCAATTACTTATTGTCTTGGCATGTGGTTATGATGAAAGACAGAGTCTTAAACATCAATAGAGCTAAACTAACATCCCAGATGGGCTTTGGAAGAGGGGCCTCCTGCAGCAATCCACCTGCACGAAAAGGAACTGGGAAAAAAATTAAAGAAATGTGTTTCTTCCCTTCCCTTGTTTGTTTCTTTATATTAAATAGCCATTTAATGAATGACATGAGTTTTATTAGAAGAAAAAAAAAATAAGAGCAAAGAACTTTTATATACATGTATTTTCTGGGAGATCCAGCAGAAGGCAAGGCAGGTTTATAGCAGCTCTCTGAAGAATGCTGTACAGGTTTCACGTGGGTCCTAAAGTTGTAATCACAAAGCTCAGGAAAGGAAAGGCAATGCAGATCTGCACAATGCATAGGACTACAGAGACAACATACTGTGTGACCTCAGGTAAACAAGAGAACCTCTCTGGGCCTCGCTTTTTATTTTACATAGGCAGATTATTGAATTTGTGGTTTTGTTTGGTCTCATGCTGCTACACTTTGAATATCATCTTCCCTTCACTTGGAAAGCATATAAAATAAATACTACTAGTGAAAAAACAACAGAGAGAGAAACTTAGTGGAGACCAGCTTCTCCAGAAGGTATTTCTATATTCAGACATGACTAGAGTACCCCAAGTCTTTCAGGTGCTCAGCACTCTGACATAACGGGGTCCAAAATTAGTAGTATAAGGAGGTATAAGGATTAAAGGAAGAGAAGTAAGGGAAGATAATGAGGAAAATTATAATCTATTAATCATGTTCATTATACAAATCTCACGTTGAATGCAACCCAAAACTCTTCAAAGTAGGTATTACCAATCTATTGTACATAAAGCTAAAATAATAATTACCAGTACCTATTGAGCCAGAATCCTGCTAAGTATCTTTCATTCAACATTTATAGGAATTCTATTAAGTTGATTCAGAAATAACAGCATTTCTTTGCCACTACTGTCCTCTCATATACCAAAAAAACTAATCTTCTGAGCAAGCCTTAAAAACATGCTCTGAACTATGTGAAGGACTTTTCCAAGCTTTATTTAATCTTCCTGACAATGCTATGACTTGGTCAGTAGTGTTGTTTCTATTTAACAAATGAAATGAGGACAGTGAGACTTAGAAAGGCAGCAAAATTTACCCAAGAACAAATAGTAAATGATAGAGCCAAGAAGACAGAGTAAAATCTTATCCCTGTAGTAAACTGCTCTTAAAGGCTCTGAGACGTTTAATAATATAAGATCACAAAGTTAAATCGTAATCAACAGAGGTGGGAATCACAGTTTATCATACTTCCAAGCTTTCCTTTTTCAATTATTCTGAACAGTGTCAGAAATGAACAGCATCTAGCCATTTTCAATAAATATATGTTCAAAGTCTGCGAGATTTCAGCTCATTGTGCCAGGCTTGATAAGATAAAAAGAAGTTAGCATCATGCTCCCTGAACCTGTGAGGTTTACTGACACCTTGGGGAAATCAGGATAAATAATTATGAAACATTTCAGAAAAACAGTAAGAACACACAGGTGAGAGTCAAAAGAATCCATAGACACTATACGTGCTGAAGGACATCAGAGAGAGAGAACTCACTTGGAGTAAGACAGTCAGACAAGGCATGAGCAAGTATGAGGATCAGCAGGATTTTTCAAGACTGGGATGGAAGCAAAGCAAGATGACCATTTGGTTGGAATAGCCTTGAAAGTTCCCTGGAAGCAAAAACTAAGGCCAAAGGATAAACACGGTAAGGGCATTTGTTAACATGAAAAAGTTGGAGATTCAGTTAGAGAGATATGTTGGGACCAGATTGTAGACTCTGAATGCAAAATTAGGCTTGCAAACATTTAAAACCTCCTCAGCATCTTGGTGATATGATTTACCTTAGATGGGATGAAGACTTATACCACCCCTGTCCTGTCTTAGGGAAAAAAATCTTGATAGAAGAGAAGAATGGATTCTCCTTAGTATAAAGGCTGGTTATAAGAGGAATTTCCGCTCCAGTTTTTGAAAGTTATTTTTTTGTTGTTCTAAACATAATAAATGTACGTAGTAAAAAAGTTAGAAAATTTGGTATAAAGAGAGCAAAAAACACCCATGATTCTGCCACTTGGAGATAATCATTATTAATACTTGGGTGCATTTCCATTTAATAATTCGAGAAACACTGATTGAGCACCTACTCCCTGCCAGACACTGCTCTCGGTGCCATGTCTGTAGCAATGAAGAAAAAACTCCTAAGTTCCCACTTTGTTAAGCTTCAATATAGGTATGAAATAGACGTGAGATAAGAGACACCTTTAAAATCTGGTTTTTCCTTATTTTTAAGTTGAGCTTAAGAAATTCAAAATTCTATTTATAAGTTTGGATATCTAAGCAATCATTTCTAATGGAATTTTGGTAATGCTCAATCACATTTACAAATAATTAAACACCTTCAAACATTTAACACTGTTTTTTATAAATGTAATAAGTAGATAGGTTTTTAGGTACTTCAGTTATCTGACTCAACACACCTAAGCTTTCTAGGTGCAGAAATTAAAAAATCCACTGTTTACACTTTAAAATATAATCATTATTTTAATTGCAAATATAGTACTTAGATTTCAACTTAAAATGCAAATCTAATTCACTTAATTTAACATGTCAGATTAACCATTTGAGTTACAAAGTTGCAATAGACCAAAATTGATTGATTTTGAATGTACTAATAGAGCAAATTTATTTCAACACTTTCAAATATATGAGATACTAAATATACACACATGTACCTTCTAAACACAAAAATATTTATATACATATTGTTTTGATTCTTTGTCCCTTCATACTTAATTATAATCTTCCTGAGGTTGAAACATGTATAATTATTAAAGGATAACAATTTCCATGGAAATTAACTGGGGCTACTTAGTTCTAAATCTTTCTAGGCTGAAAGGTATGGTCTACGGCCATACCACCCTGAATGTACCCGATCTCATCTGATAGCTATGAACCCTCTTATTCTGGTAACTGGAATCACTTTTATAACCAGAATTCTTGGCCTCATATGAAAGCCAATTAATGCTGGTTGACATCCAGAATGAGTCCTCTCGCTACTCTGGTTACTAGACTGTGCCCCCTTTTATAGCTATTATTTAAAATTTAAAAAATGGCTTGTTCACATAGCCCACGTCACTGAATTCAACTTTGAAAAGTTATCTGTTTCATTATTTTCTCTATTATTATTTTCTTCATTCTTTATTCTTTTTCTTTTTTATTCTTTTTCATTTTTAAGTTCTTTCTTTTTTTTTTTGCATCTTGGACTATGCTTGTTGTGTCTAATACTTGTTTCTGTGGTAATTGGGAAAATATTTATGCTGTTCTTATTTTTATAGTGATTACCATTAAGTTTAACACATAAACACACATATGCTCATATTTTTTCCCATAATGAAACAGCATTTAATGAATTAGATGAGAAATAGCACATTTCCTAGCTTCCTTGTCCTTCACTCACCCATTTCCCAACTTTTGTTGTTATCTGGAATTCTGGGTTCAGATACTATTAGTAGTAGTAGTAGTTGCTGTGATAGCAGTATTTATAGTAGTAGCATAGTCTAGGTACTAATCTAGTTCTACATTTTATTGGTTATATAATGGGACTTGCAGAGAGGGGAGGCCAGATGCCTATGCTCCATTAAACATTTCACCAGTCAGGCCATTTAAAGGCTCTTAATATGTTTGTTAAATTACCTTCCAGGAAAGTTACTCTATACGCAACCTCACCAACCATTCAGTTAGGTTTCTCATCTCATTACATTTTGAAAAACTCACTGCTGTTTTAGGAATCTTTACCTATTTGAAAATAGGTAAAGACTGAAATGATAGTTAGTCATTATTGCCATCTGTTTAGTCATCTGTTAGGAACTACAATTCCAGTGATCTTCCACTGATGAAGTTGCAATTCCTCATGAAGAAACCCTTAGACATTGAATAGGTTTAATTCAGGATCTTGCCTGAAATGTTACTAATTAATTTCCTAAGTGGCTATTTTATAATCTTTTTCACTGGGCATTATCTGGGCATGTAGAGCTGGAATGAAAAAAAAAAAGCATAATGGGTGACAGTTGTTTTTAATACCAAGAATCCATGTACTCACTCTTAGCCATGGAACACTCACGTTCTGCTATATGAATTCTCATAAAGTAAAGAAATCAGTTAATCAGCAAATTCATGTTAACAGAAAACCACAGTCATAATAACTAATTTGTAAAACCTGTGGTACTGGCAAATATTAGGATAAGATATATGGACCCAATAGTGTTCTGCAGACAAGTTCTGATTTGCAGAACTAACCAACACAATAGCAATCATTTCACATGAAATATTCACATTAGAAATGTTGACTCAAGTGATTGAAAGTCATTCACTTAAAACTAATAAATAAGCACACTCATCTTCCTTATAATCCTGGATAGGCACATCCAATTTAGCAGGGTTCCTTTACATTATCCTTGTTCATCAACAGAGTAAAAAACTAGCTACCAATTTCACTGACAAACAGAAAAATGTATATATGTCTACAAGAGTGATAAAAGCAGGAAGAGCACTTCAAACAAGAGGAACAGCATGAGCAAACACATGAAGGCAATGGGGACCGAGGTGAACTCCAGCTAGCCTTAGTCACGACATGACTGATGAAGCGTGCAAGAGACCTCTTGCCAGTGCTAACTTCAATCCAGTAAGTTCTACTACAATATCGCACTTTTACCTTTAAACTTGGTTTGGATAAAAACTCCAAAGAGAGAAAAGCTATCATCAAGTAAGTGATGAAGAAACTATTCAGATGTGGCTAAATGAAGGCTGCAAAATATTTTAGTACATGTAAGAAACTTCCACAGCCGTTCCTTCACCTACTTTAAATCAGGTTGAGTACAGCATAATTTAGATGATACTTTACCAATAGTCTCTGGTAATTAATAAGACTAATAATAAGAACTGAAATTGATGGCATTTTTGACAGGCACATACATTATTTCATTTTATGTTTTATCCTTTTTTTTTTAGTGTCATTCTGCTATTTCTCACATGAATTTTGTCGTACGTTTTTTTTTTTTTTTTTAAATTTTGGCCTCTTTTATTGGTCTTCGATTTCCTTATTTTCATCCATCTTAATTCTTTGGCCTGTGTGGGACTCCCATCGCAGTGGCCTCTCTCCTTGCAGAGCACCACCTTTGGGCACATGCGCTCCAGAGCGCTGGCTCATAATTGGACGCACGAGTCCAGCCTCTCCGCTGCACACGGGCTCTTCTTGTGTCAGGGATGGAACCAGTGCTCCTTGCACTGCAAGGCAGACTGTTTACCCACTTGACTATCAGGGAAGCCCAACTGCTTATTTTTTAATAAATATTATTTTTTTAAGGTCTTGTCCATATAAAAGCCCCTCTTTTGAGTCATTGAAGTCACTTCCCTCTCTTTTTAATGTCGCCCTTTCAGGCCTTCTCCTGCTGCTTCATCAAAAGTCAAAGTTAGAGAACGACCTAAATTAACCCCTTTCCCATGATATTATCATTTCTGGTTTCCAGGAGTTATTAAGCATCCCTAAATGATAAAAGAAGAGGAATAGAAGGCATGGTAAATGAGAGACGACAGATATGGAGGGAAATACCACTGAAGTGACAAATGCTGCACGTTGGCAGACAGACGCTGATTTCCTTTTTCGGTAAAGAGCTCTTCAACCCCGCGGGAATAACACTGATGGCCCAGCAGAGAGACTGGCAAAGGACAAACAGGCTGTTCACATCAAAAGAAAAAAAGTGGTTTTTAATCATTTGAAAAGATAGGCAACCTCAGTCATAATTAAAGTAATGCAAATTAGTATAAGATACAGTAGAAACTTTCAGGTTGGGCTGAAGGTGGCAGGGCAAAAAGAAAAGCCAGTTATGTGCAAGAAGGCACATTCACACATCATATTTGGTACACCACTTAATATTTATCCAAATTCAAAATGCCTGCAATCTATGACCTAGTAATTACACTTCTAGAAATTTATACTATAGTTGCATCTGGCCCAAGAGGTACCTGCTCAGTAGCAATTCCAGAAGCCAATCCCTGCAAACAACTCAAATGTCCTCTAGTTTAGACCAAATGCCATTGAAATGCCTCTGGAGGGCCACATAGAGAACTGGTCAATAAGAGGAGCTGAAGAGAGGGACCAGGGTCAGGAGTGGACCATTGAGTTATTTTCACTAAATATATTGTTGTACTTATTTTCTAAAAAAGAATGTGTGTTAAAAATAAATCCATTAAGACAAACATTTAAAAGATGCCTTTGGAATTTTGGAAGAGAAAACCAAAGCAAAGCAGCCATGAAACGTTCAATTTGTTGTACAAAACAGAAAGTTCCAAGGATTATGAAGACACAATCAGAGTGGACTATCTGGCAATAAGATACTGAGATACTATGCTAAATTTATATACTTGCTCTATTTTCATATTTCCATGGGATATCTTCCTAAAACAGGGCCCACCTTTACTTGTCGTCACTTCACCATCACAGTGTCAGAATTTAACACATAACAGTAATAATAATCATTTAGCTAACCAAATCATGAGCATTCTTTAAGCTGTCTTCCATATGGCCAAGAATGACTTTTCTATTTTAAAACCTAAACTTTCAAAACCTTGGTGAAAGCTGCCCACTCTCAGACCATGACATCTAAGACATCCTATTTGTATCTCCATTGTTATGCGACGTCAGACTAGAGGTCTTATAAATTCCTAGTGTTTGCCAAACACATTACATGGAAGATCAAGGAAAACCTTTCAGTAAATAAATTTTTAAAGTTCAACCGCGGAATAACACTGATGGCCCAGCAGAGAGACTGGCAAAGGACAAACAGGCTGTTCACATCAAAAGAAAAAAAGTGGTTTTTAATCATTTGAAAAGATAGGCAACCTCAGTCATAATTAAAGTAATGCAAATTAGTATAAGATACAGTAGAAACTTTCAGGTTGGGCTGAAGGTGGCAGGGCAAAAAGAAAAGCCAGTTATGTGCAAGAAGGCACATTCACACATCATATTTGGTACACCACTTAATATTTATCCAAATTCAAAATGCCTGCAATCTATGACCTAGTAATTACACTTCTAGAAATTTATACTATAGTTGCATCTGGCCCAAGAGGTACCTGCTCAGTAGCAATTCCAGAAGCCAATCCCTGCAAACAACTCAAATGTCCTCTAGTTTAGACCAAATGCCATTGAAATGCCTCTGGAGGGCCACATAGAGAACTGGTCAATAAGAGGAGCTGAAGAGAGGACCAGGGTCAGGAGTGGACCATTGAGTTATTTTCACTAAATATATTGTTGTACTTATTTTCTAAAAAAGAATGTGTGTTAAAAATAAATCCATTAAGACAAACATTTAAAAGATGCCTTTGGAATTTTGGAAGAGAAAACCAAAGCAAAGCAGCCATGAAACGTTCAATTTGTTGTACAAAACAGAAAGTTCCAAGGATTATGAAGACACAATCAGAGTGGACTATCTGGCAATAAGATACTGAGATACTATGCTAAATTTATATACTTGCTCTATTTTCATATTTCCATGGGATATCTTCCTAAAACAGGGCCCACCTTTACTTGTCGTCACTTCACCATCACAGTGTCAGAATTTAACACATAACAGTAATAATAATCATTTAGCTAACCAAATCATGAGCATTCTTTAAGCTGTCTTCCATATGGCCAAGAATGACTTTTCTATTTTTAAAAACCTAAACTTTCAAAACCTTGGTGAAAGCTGCCCACTCTCAGACCATGACATCTAAGACATCCTATTTGTATCTCCATTGTTATGCGACGTCAGACTAGAGGTCTTATAAATTCCTAGTGTTTGCCAAACACATTACATGGAAGATCACAGTGTTAATTTGGAAAGGGAAACAGTTTTATGGCATCTAAAGGACTGAAAAAATTACCTCTAATCCTTTTGGGAATCAAAGAGGCAATAAAGTGAAATTGAGTGCAGAAAGACTCACATTGTAAATCCATTTACTACCAAGCCTTGTTTACTCAAGGATTTATTCATGCCAGTAACTAGTCACCAAAGCTTAATAGCAGGACTTTACCAGAATTTTCTTTAAAGAAGTGTCTGATATTTTTTCACAAATAGTGTTCAGCTGATTAAAGCCTAATTACACACATTGAATTAAAGGTGTGAGTACATAATAAAATGTTCTAGCTAAAAGGAATCTGTGCTGGTGTTTGATTTCCAGCTAGTAATTTGGCTGGAAAAAATGGAAACAAGAAAGCAGAATTGTTTAAAAGGTGCAGCTTTATGACAACACGCATTTCTAAAACTGGAAAAAGAAACAGGCAAATATACTGTGCACTTTCCAAATGGAATGTGTTGAAATCTAAAACACCCTTTTCTACTACCCAACATTTATAATAATAATAGTATAAACCATACTCACGGAGGCCAACAGCTGGGGAAAAAAACCATATTTCCATTTTAACGCCTTTAGATGATCAAAGCATCAGCTTAATATAATCAGCTGAAATCCATTTACCCGTGAGCTTGCCACTGTGCCCAGGGACTGCTTTCCCTTCCAGCCCTATCTATTCTGGAACAGGTGCTATACTAGTAAATTAATTAGTCTGTGGAGAAGCACCTTGTTCTCCATCTCTGCAGGCCTCTTGTGGGTCAGGGCCTTGAGGACTTCGCCATCTGGGCAGAGTTTCCCCCAGAGAAACAATCAAAGCCTACAGATTGCAGCCTACAGAGGAAGGTTCAGATGACAATTAACCTTATTAGGCCTCATTTTTTACAGTTTATAGTGTGTCAACATGTTGGCTCCATAAATAATCTGCATCAAATAGGTGGAAAGAAATGGTTTCTCCTCTTACTAAAAGTTATATAGTCTTCCAAAAAGAAGGATAGTATTTAAAAGAAATGGTATCATTTACAAATGTCTAAAGGTTAGGAATGCTGAGGAGGAAGCTAGATTTCAAAGTTCATGAAAAAATAACCCTATCATTTATTTCTTCTAGATATAAATTCTGAGGGAAATAAACTTCCTTTTTTTCCCTTTTCTATGTCATTCAAATTTTTCATCTCAGGAAAAATATATATGGTTTCTATACATATGGTTTTGTAACATCTGGCTAACTTAAGAAATACATGTTTTCAAAAATTGTATTTTTGCTTTTCTTCCCTAACCACAGTTATGCATATATGATGCTGTTGTCCTGAGAACACAAAATAAGACCAATCAAGACAATTAAAATCTATAGTTTGTCACAATATCTACAGATATTTAAGCCCACATTTTTTTTTTTTAAAGATTTATTTATTTATTTTGGGCGGGGGTCGGGTTGGGGAGGGAGGGGAGCGGGCGGGCCACTTCTATTGGTCTTTCTCTATTTTCATCCGTCTTTGTTCTTTGGCTCCTGCGGGCCTCCCATCGCGGTGGCGTGTGTCGTCGCAGAGCACCGGCTCTGGGCGCATGCGCGCCAGAGCTCCGGCTCGGTAATTGGACACATTGGTCCAGTGGGATCTTCCCAGGCCAGGGATCGAACCAGAGCCCCTTGCACTGCAAGGCGGTGTCCTTACCCACTGGACCACCAGGGGAAGCCCTAAGCCTACATTTTTAATCAGGGTAAGTTTAAACACTTCACAAATGACTTTGCAGCCTTGCACACACACACATGTACACTGCCCACTTTTTAAAGTCTTTAGGGCTTCCTTGGAGCCTAAGATGGTAAGGATTTACCTCTAACTCAGGAGACCTGGGTTTGATCCTTGGGTCAGGAAAACCTCCTGGAGAAGGGAATGGGTACCCACTGCAGTATTCCCACCTGGAGAATTTCACGGACAGAGGAGCTTGGAGGGGTACAGCCCATGGACCTTCAAAGAGTCAGACATGACTGAGTGACTAACACTAAAGTTTTATGTATAATTTAAATAGAGTTTACTAACAGATCATCACAAATTCTTATGAGAAGACTCTAAGAGTTCTTATTTATAGGTCTAGCCGTTTGTATTTGATAGGGTATTGGATCCCACCACCTCCTTCAATTCTATGAGTTCCTGTTAAGGTTTTAAACTTAGGAAAGATGCCTTCCCTGTTGCCCTTTCCCTCGTTTGCAGCTTCCTTAGATAGCTCCAGTGGGGCCTCGCGAGTCAGCACTGGGTTAATGATGTGTTTGGAAGCTTGCTGACAGCGTGAGCAGCTTTGTCTTCTCACGTATCCCGTGTTGACTCACACAACACAGGAGATAACTTGAAAATATTTGCAAACTTGAACTGTTTGACATCAAAGCCCAGGAAACTCATTTGATTCTGCCTAAAGATAGTTCCATGGGATTAGAACTGATAGAGGGGAAAAGACCTTCATAAAACATAGATTTTATAGCTTTAAAAAATAGCAGCAGACTTGATATCACCATTTCATTAAAGCAAATTTCCATGGGGGTTACTTTTAGAATAGAGATGTAACATGTTTAGCCTGGAAGTCATGGCATAATGCTTATGTTATATAAGCGCAAAAATGAAATTAGAGATTTGATGAAAACTTCACTTGCCCTTCTTGTCTTGGTCAGAAGAAAATCTGGAAAAAAAAGAGTAAGAACAGAGGAATGTCCTTAATGTATTGAGCATTCTTATTTAGTATATGTCGTTCTGTTGTTAAATGCATATTTGTCATATCGATTAGAAATATTAGCTTACATATAGCCTATTACAACTGTTTTTGGTCATGATTTACTATAATAATCATATTTTTTCAAGCATAGTTGTGATAGAAAGTTCAGAGGCATTTATGAACAAATATAAAAAGAACCTGAAGCTGGGATGGACCAGGAAGTTAAGGTATTTATTTATCAAGGTATCTATCTAGGTATCCAAGAACGCCTCTGACAAAACAGTGCCCTCTAGTGGATACACCGACACCTGAAGTCGAAGCAATTCTCTCACATGAAATTAGGTCAAAGTTGGAAATGTGAGCACACAATGATGTCTTATTATTATTAGACACTAAGGAAAAAGAAGAGCAACATCAAGGGCAATCTCAAAGATAAGGAAAGCATGCTTAATTCATATGGTGAGCACCACTGAGAGCCGACCATGAGCCGGCTCCAGTGCTACGTGCGTGGGGTACAAAGACAATTGAACAGAAATTCTGCCCTCAAGCAGGTCCTGGATCAGCATAATCACATTTGAGAAAAGTAAGTAGTATGACAAGGGGAGAAATAGAAAGCTGGGAAGTGAGGCTTGGTCGCCAAAGGAGAAAAAAGTGGACATTTTCATATGGGCTCTTTTTAAAAAATGCTAAACCCAACCAGGTGACCAAGCACTGAAGCAGTTCTTGAGTAGTTATGATAAGTTCACTCTAAAAATCTGTTAAAGACAAACTAGATAAACTCTGGTCCCTCGAATCCAGGACCCTTTTGCACCACTGTCATTCAGAAAGAGCTGAAGATCTTTATACCAGAAAGGTCAAGGTTTCTGCAGTTGTTTGAATCCTCGGGATAGGAAGTTTGGAAGGAAACATCTCAGAGGCCACGATGTTTCCTAAGACACCCTCCTGTGGACTTACCGGTAGGAGTATATTAGAGTCCCATGGTGTGTAGCATGAGAGGATCAACCCCAAACTGCATTAGTGTGCATGATCACTAATCGGGCCTTTGAATAAATAAACAATGCAGGGGTAAATATGTCCCTTTCAGCATCAAACACATTCTGTTTTCACCTCAAACCATAAAACATACATCATATTAATATTAACTGATACTCTGTTGCATACTGAATCATAAAGCTGTGGCATTTCCTGGTAAATGGAAGCAAAGGCATTCTTTGTAAAGAATCAAAAGCATGGGTCCAAAAGAATCAGAAGGAAAACAAATCATAGATGAAGTTTTCTTCTCTGATCCTTGATGATAACAACTTTCTTTATTCCTTGGTTTGATTAATCATTCCATTTTCTAGGTATCCAAGAACGCCTCTGACAAAACAGTGCCCTCTAGTGGATACACCGACACCTGAAGTCGAAGCAATTCTCTCACATGAAATTAGGTCAAAGTTGGAAATGTGAGCACACAATGATGTCTTATTATTATTAGACACTAAGGAAAAAGAAGAGCAACATCAAGGGCAATCTCAAAGATAAGGAAAGCATGCTTAATTCATATGGTGAGCACCACTGAGAGCCGACCATGAGCCGGCTCCAGTGCTACGTGCGTGGGGTACAAAGACAATTGAACAGAAATTCTGCCCTCAAGCAGGTCCTGGATCAGCATAATCACATTTGAGAAAAGTAAGTAGTATGACAAGGGGAGAAATAGAAAGCTGGGAAGTGAGGCTTGGTCGCCAAAGGAGAAAAAAGTGGACATTTTCATATGGGCTCTTTTTAAAAAATGCTAAACCAACCAGGTGACCAAGCACTGAAGCAGTTCTTGAGTAGTTATGATAAGTTCACTCTAAAAATCTGTTAAAGACAAACTAGATAAACTCTGGTCCCTCGAATCCAGGACCCTTTTGCACCACTGTCATTCAGAAAGAGCTGAAGATCTTTATACCAGAAAGGTCAAGGTTTCTGCAGTTGTTTGAATCCTCGGGATAGGAAGTTTGGAAGGAAACATCTCAGAGGCCACGATGTTTCCTAAGACACCCTCCTGTGGACTTACCGGTAGGAGTATATTAGAGTCCCATGGTGTGTAGCATGAGAGGATCAACCCCAAACTGCATTAGTGTGCATGATCACTAATCGGGCCTTTGAATAAATAAACAATGCAGGGGTAAATATGTCCCTTTCAGCATCAAACACATTCTGTTTTCACCTCAAACCATAAAACATACATCATATTAATATTAACTGATACTCTGTTGCATACTGAATCATAAAGCTGTGGCATTTCCTGGTAAATGGAAGCAAAGGCATTCTTTGTAAAGAATCAAAAGCATGGGTCCAAAAGAATCAGAAGGAAAACAAATCATAGATGAAGTTTTCTTCTCTGATCCTTGATGATAACAACTTTCTTTATTCCTTGGTTTGATTAATCATTCCATTTTCTAGGTGACGCCACTGAATCCTACATATATTTTCATGACAAAATACCTGTTACATTATGAGGCCCTTTGCTTATATACTTGTCACCTTTCACTAGATAGATTTCCCAAACCTCTTGGCATCCAGAGACTGTCTTTAGCATTGTATCCCTGTTCCCTATTGCTCCTGGAACAATGCTTAGCACAAAACAGTTACTCAATTACTATTGGGTCATTGCTCAAAATAAGTAATACTTTGAAAGGAATGTATATTATTACCCAGATTTCACAGAATAAGAAATATAAGAAGATTGTTCACAGATAAGAAAATTTAAATATGCAAATATCAAAAGGAAAGATTATAACTCTGCTAATGGAACAAATCTTTTGGGAAGCCCATTAGAAGCATCAAATGTGCAACAATAAATGAAAAATAAGAAAACCCAATGCTGGCAGGACTGTGATGAATCTGGCATATTTAAGAGTATACATTTCTGTGAGAATGTGGCTTAACTTTGGAGAAAACAAATCTAGACAAGCATTGTTCAGATCCTTGATCTAAGAATTTTATTTGGGGATATTACATAACAATGAAGGCTCCCATAAAATCAAGATACACAGAGGGTGTTCTTCTCAATATCTCTTGGAATAATAAAACAAAGTAAAAAATAAAAAGGCTTGGAGAAGAAAAACAGCAGAAGGAAATTTTTAAATGAAAAGAGAATGGAAGGGCTTTCCCTGGTGGTCCAGTGGGTAAGGACACCGCCTTGCAATGCAAGGGGCATCTGTTCGATCCCTGGCCTGGGAAGATCCCACGTGCCGCGGAGCGACTGGACCGATGTGTCCAATTACCGAACCGGAGCCCTGGAGTGCATGCGCCCAGAGCCGGTGCTCTGCAACGACAGAGGCCACTGCAATGGGAGGCCCACAGGAACCAAAGAACAAAGACAGATGAAAATAGAGAAATGAAAGACCAATAGAAGTGGCCCGCCCACTCCCCTCCCTCCCCAACCCGACCCCCGCCCCAAAATAAATAAATAAATCTTTAAAAAAAAATAAAAGAGAATGGAAGAAGTAAAGAAAGCAAAGAAAGGAAAGGTAGGGAGACAAAGAAAACTGGAAATAAAATCAATTCTTAAGAATAAGGGAATAGAAAAGGAAACTGACATTACAACATAAGAAGACCCTATATTATCAGTTAAAAAATAAAGACGTTTAGGACTTCCATGGTGGTCTGGTGGTTAAGAATCCACCTGCCAACGCAGGTTCAATCTATGGTCTGAAAAGATCCCACATGTCACGAGGCAACTAAACTACGACTACGGAGCTTGCATTCTAAAAATTTCCAGGCACAACTACTGAAGCCTGCACACCCTAGTGCCTGCACTTCACAACAAGAGAAGGCATCACAACGAGAAGCCCACATGCAACAACTAGAGAATAGCCCCCACTCATCACAACTAGAGAAAGCAGCAACAAAGACCTAGAGCAGTCAAAAAATTAATAAATATAAACATATATTGGACCAATGTACACAGGATACATATTATACACCTATGTATATATATATATCTATATTTATAATTTAGTATTTATTGGGCATTATTGATCAGGCACTGTGCTAGGCTATTGGTATGTTAACACTTAGGACAAACCTGCCAGACAGGTTACTTTGTATAATGTTTCACAGCTCAAATTCACAACAATGAACTTATCTGAAACAACAAAACAAAAAATCTAAGTACCACTATAAAATACACTTTATATAGCAAAAGATAATTTTTACTGAGATAAACATTTAGAATTCAAAATTCATTTTTTAATTCCATCCACCAGAATCAATAAATATTAATAACAGTCTCTGATTTGACTGACCTCTTACCCAGAGTTAGGGTAAAAATGGAATACGGATCTACTATGTAAAAAGAAGGACTATGACTAGGAAAAGTGCTTCTACCCTTTAAATGAATATATGCGTTTGGGGGGCAGGTTGGAGGAAGGTGCTTACAAGATCTTAGCCTTCGTTTCTAAAAGTCTTCTGGTCTATACATTCTGAAAGAAGCCCTAAATGTCTTCATTAACCTCTGATCATAGCATGAGGTGAAGGGAATCATGCAAACTGAGAATATTTAAATATTCTCTCTGCATAAAAGTTGTTTAGCTGCTGGAATCATTTCTTCTCTCTCCCTGAGCTAAAGAAGTGGATCGATCAGCAGGGGAGGTGCACAGATGCAGCTGGAGAGGAAGAGAGGCTCAGGGAAATCACATTTGAGCAGCCATGGGGGAAGAGATGCCACAGAGGACAGTTTACAGAAGCAGCTGGGAGAATGGAGCCACAGAGGGAAGGGGCTCCAGGAGGCAAAAGCAAGAGACAAGATGCATTCAGAGATACTCACAGCTTGTTCAGTTCAGTTCAGTTGAACACCAGGCTTCCCTGTCCTTTACCATTTCCTGGAGCTTGTGATACTCCCTAAATATCCACAGAGTTAGGAAGACACTTGTTCTCAAAGGGCACCTAGGTAATGTCCCCCTTTCCATTCCAGTCTGCAGAAGAAATGTAATACACACTTCAATCTTCCCTTTGTCCCTTTTGAGCTTTCATGGTCTCTGTGATTAAGGCTCACTCAAGGCACATGTCCACACAGCCAATTCTTCTATTGCATCCTCATCCCCAGAGGGTAAAGCCATTCATCTACACTAGGCCTTGACTATGAAAAATGGGGACACGCACTACTACTATTTTCTCTAAGTGGCAGCTGGGACTTACTCTCCTCTTCTCACCCTCCACAGGTGAATGCTGCCTCCTGCTTCCTGCCATTCAGGAAAAGTCAAATGACCAAGAGTCAAGATTCTTGAAAGGACCTAATTCTTGGGCAGTAGAGAGACTAGAATACACTTTGTAAATGAGAGTAAAGAACAAATTAACATTCCTCAGAAAATCTTTCAAAAAAGAAAGAAAAAACCAGCTATCTGTGAAAAACTGAATGCTCTGCACTTTCGGAAGCCACCACTGTTTATGAAACATACTAAACTTCTTTACTAATAATGTAAATAAACAAAAACATTCACACGTTACAAAGATCCTCATTTTATTCATTGGGATTATCCTAGAAAATGAGATAAGAAGAGTCCTTTGCATTCACATAGGGCTTTATTTATTGTCGATTAACAGGTGCTTTATACTGACTACCTAATGTTTGTTTGGTTGGTTTTTTTGTTTTGTTTGGCCACTTCTATTGGTCTTTCATCCGTCCTTTTTTTTTTTTTTGGTGTGTGGTTTTTTTTTGAGGAGGGGAGATGTGCGGGTTGGGAAGGGAGGGGGGCGGGCAGGCCACTTCTATTGGTCTTTCATTTATCTATTTTCAGCCATCTTTTTTCCTTGGTCCATGTGGGCCTCCCATCACAGTGGCCTCTGTTGTCGCAGAGCACTGGCTCTGGGCACATGCGCTCCAGAGCTCCGGCTCGGTAGTTGGACACATCGGTCCAACTGCTCCGTGGCACGTGGGATCTACCCAGGCCAGGTATCGAACTGGCGCCCCTTGCACTGCAAGGCGGTGTCCTTACTCACTGGACCACCAGGGAAGCCCTCTAATTTTTAAAGTTGGAATTTTAGAGCATGTTTTTATATGTCATCCCCAAATTCCATTGTCAGAGAAATAGGACACCCTTAAGAACAATTGCTATCTGCACACACATAGACATATAAAAATTATTGCTCATAATTACCTAGTTTTGAATCGATAGCCCTTCTAATTCCTGACAGCCTCTTCAGTGCCTGGGACAGTGCTGCCTTCCACCCCATGGAGGTGTTTGAAAGAATAAAGGGTAGGGCTTCCCCTGGTGGTCCAGTGGATAAGGACACCGCCTTGCAGTGCAAGGGGCGCCGGTTTGATCCCTGGCCTGGGAAGATCCCACGTGCCGCGGAGCGGCTGGACTGATGTGTCCAATTACCGAGCTGGAGCTCTGGAGCGCATACGCCCAGTCAGTGCTCTGTGACAACAGAAGCCACCGTGATGGGAGGCCCACAGGAGCCAAAGAACAAAGATAGATGAAAATAGAGAAATGAAAGACCAATAGAAGTGGCCCGCCTGCTCCCCTCCCTCCCCACCCCACCTCCAAAAATAAATAAATAAATTAAAAAAAAAAAAAAAAGAATAAAGGGTAGCACACTGAGGGAAGAATGCCTCATGGTTCAGAAGAACTCGAAGAAGCTAGCCATCAAGATACAAGCCGAAGGTAAAATCAACCCTCTAAAAATATTTAAGGAGCAACTATTGTTCCCATCTATCATTTTAATTATAGGATTTTTCTTTAGCCTAATCTCAGGTAATCACAAAGGGCCCAACAATTAAACATCAATACAAGGTAATTTTCAAGGAGCCTTTCTCCAAAGAGCTTTATAGGAATATGCCACTATATTCCCTTTCCTTCCTTGTGAACCAAGGTTATGAATATTATTTTCTTTTACAATAGCAAATGAAAAGCCCAAGATTAGAAGAAGGGAACAGAGAAGGGAATTAATATTCAAACATGTAAAATGTGTCAAAGTGCTGATTCTTTTTTTATATTATCCTAATATTTACAATAACCCTGAAAAATAAATACCCTTGTTTAGATGAGGAAACTGAAGCTTGGAACCTTAAGCAGCTGATCCAAGAGGCCCAGATGATCCAAGAGCTTCTATTAAGCAGGACTAATTATGAGTAAATGTATATATTTATATGTTCACCAAGTCTCTGTCTATAAAGACAAGGGCTCATGGTCAGTTAAAATGAGAAGTACAGCAAAACACTGAATGTAGAGAGCAACCCACACAATGTTCTCTGGATGGCAGAAAGATACAAAATAATAGAAACAAGGCATCATCTTGTCATCCCCAGAAACTGTCAAATGAGAAATCTTGAAGGCCATCTTTAGATGGAACAACTAAAATTTTTAAGAACTCTTAGTGGATAAGGACACGTGAGTGCAAGGCGCCGGTTCGATCCCTGGCCTGGGAAGATCCCACGTGCCGCGGAGCGGCTGGACTGATGTGTCCAATTACCGAGCTGGAGCTCTGGAGCGCATACGCCCAGTCAGTGCTCTGTGACAACAGAAGCCACCGTGATGGGAGGCCCACAGGAGCCAAAGAACAAAGATAGATGAAAATAGAGAAATGAAAGACCAATAGAAGTGGCCCGCCTGCTCCCCTCCCTCCCCACCCCACCTCCAAAAATAAATAAATAAATTAAAAAAAAAAAAAAAGAATAAAGGGTAGCACACTGAGGGAAGAATGCCTCATGGTTCAGAAGAACTCGAAGAAGCTAGCCATCAAGATACAAGCCGAAGGTAAAATCAACCCTCTAAAAATATTTAAGGAGCAACTATTGTTCCCATCTATCATTTTAATTATAGGATTTTTCTTTAGCCTAATCTCAGGTAATCACAAAGGGCCCAACAATTAAACATCAATACAAGGTAATTTTCAAGGAGCCTTTCTCCAAAGAGCTTTATAGGAATATGCCACTATATTCCCTTTCCTTCCTTGTGAACCAAGGTTATGAATATTATTTTCTTTTACAATAGCAAATGAAAAGCCCAAGATTAGAAGAAGGGAACAGAGAAGGGAATTAATATTCAAACATGTAAAATGTGTCAAAGTGCTGATTCTTTTTTTATATTATCCTAATATTTACAATAACCCTGAAAAATAAATACCCTTGTTTAGATGAGGAAACTGAAGCTTGGAACCTTAAGCAGCTGATCCAAGAGGCCCAGATGATCCAAGAGCTTCTATTAAGCAGGACTAATTATGAGTAAATGTATATATTTATATGTTCACCAAGTCTCTGTCTATAAAGACAAGGGCTCATGGTCAGTTAAAATGAGAAGTACAGCAAAACACTGAATGTAGAGAGCAACCCACACAATGTTCTCTGGATGGCAGAAAGATACAAAATAATAGAAACAAGGCATCATCTTGTCATCCCCAGAAACTGTCAAATGAGAAATCTTGAAGGCCATCTTTAGATGGAACAACTAAAATAAAGAACTCTTAGGTGTTAGACGAGATCCTACAGATAGGTTCAGTCTGTTTAGTGCATAGAACACTAAGATTCATTTTTCGCAACTTCTCCAAGCAGTTATAAAACCTTGCCTTTGTACTACTGTAGAATTTTCTTGTAATGTCTACTATAGGTTTTGCTCTGTTTAATCACATGGCAGCCTCTCCTAGAAGTTTACAGCCAAAAACCACCTCATATCCCACACATCCCTCCAAAAATAAAACAGTGGCAAATACATGTGAAATTATGCATTTGTATATTTTTATGGAATGATATTTCATAACTTTGTTCAGACTTTCAATAGCATACATATCAATCAAAGTTAAGAATTTCTGCTCTAGGCTCTAAGGCCAGTCTCCACATATCCTCTGCCCCTCAATAAGTGTAAGATCAATAATGAGTGGATGGCATTCAACAGGAGTCTAGAGAAAAATACGAAGTCCTATCTATGCTCTGTGGCTTCCCAGAATTTCATAGACATTAAACAACTCTCTTTTAGAGACAGTTCAGCATCACATTGAGATGAGCTTTGGAACTCTCTAACCAGGTTCTAATTTAGACTCTACTACTCAATAGCTGTGTGATCTTGGCCAATCCACTAAGCTCTCTAAGTCACAGAAAGGGGGGCTAATAATAACAATAATATTAGGACCTACTTAATATAGTTGATCTAGTTAGATAAAGACATAATGTGCTTAGAGTGCTTGGCATTGTAATAACACACACCACATGTTAGCTACAGGGGTGGCACTGGAGGTGGTGATAGTGACCATAACCACAGAATTCCCCTATTCTCCTTTTTATGGTTCAGATAATTAGTACTATAGGACAGCAAAATCTAACACACAAAACAATTTAGCAAGTCTCTGTCTATAAAGACAAGGGCTCATGGTCAGTTAAAATGAGAAGTACAGCAAAACACTGAATGTAGAGAGCAACCCACACAATGTTCTCTGGATGGCAGAAAGATACAAAATAATAGAAACAAGGCATCATCTTGTCATCCCCAGAAACTGTCAAATGAGAAATCTTGAAGGCCATCTTTAGATGGAACAACTAAAATAAAGAACTCTTAGGTGTTAGACGAGATCCTACAGATAGGTTCAGTCTGTTTAGTGCATAGAACACTAAGATTCATTTTTCGCAACTTCTCCAAGCAGTTATAAAACCTTGCCTTTGTACTACTGTAGAATTTTCTTGTAATGTCTACTATAGGTTTTGCTCTGTTTAATCACATGGCAGCCTCTCCTAGAAGTTTACAGCCAAAAACCACCTCATATCCCACACATCCCTCCAAAAATAAAACAGTGGCAAATACATGTGAAATTATGCATTTGTATATTTTTATGGAATGATATTTCATAACTTTGTTCAGACTTTCAATAGCATACATATCAATCAAAGTTAAGAATTTCTGCTCTAGGCTCTAAGGCCAGTCTCCACATATCCTCTGCCCCTCAATAAGTGTAAGATCAATAATGAGTGGATGGCATTCAACAGGAGTCTAGAGAAAAATACGAAGTCCTATCTATGCTCTGTGGCTTCCCAGAATTTCATAGACATTAAACAACTCTCTTTTAGAGACAGTTCAGCATCACATTGAGATGAGCTTTGGAACTCTCTAACCAGGTTCTAATTTAGACTCTACTACTCAATAGCTGTGTGATCTTGGCCAATCCACTAAGCTCTCTAAGTCACAGAAAGGGGGGCTAATAATAACAATAATATTAGGACCTACTTAATATAGTTGATCTAGTTAGATAAAGACATAATGTGCTTAGAGTGCTTGGCATTGTAATAACACACACCACATGTTAGCTACAGGGGTGGCACTGGAGGTGGTGATAGTGACCATAACCACAGAATTCCCCCTATTCTCCTTTTTATCTGGAATATAAATCCAGATAATATTAGTACTATAGGACAGCAAAATCTATATTTCTTCAACACATATTATTTATTGAGTACCTACAATGGCCTGGCCTGGTAAATGGCATAGGAGGAAATTCTCAAATACATAAAATTTAAAAAATAAAAATGTCATATTTGAGCTTTTGGAGGTTTGTGGCTGAGAACTTCCTCTTAGTGTTGAGTTGATTCTCAACATTTCCATTAGTTCCTGTAAACTATTGTGGCAAATAATATCAGCTTTACTGAAATGTCTCTGACAAGGACAGAGAAGCAGGGAGACATTCCCACACGTGGCTCAGGCCAATACATTTGCTTTCTAGTGGGGTCCTTACGAGGGAAAATGACTGCATATGTCCTTGAGAATTTGAGCTGGCTTCCTTTAGAGAAGGTGATGTTTTCAACTCATTGGACTTTGTGATGCTTTTAGTGGTACATACTTTTTTTATATATAAATTTTTCTATATACTTTTAATTTTGAAACACTGAGGAGTAGTTGTCCTGGAAAACTATATATACACTAAATAAATATTCTGACCAGTTTAAACAGCTTGATGGCTGCTAATAAGGGTTGTGAGGGTGATATACCAAAATCTACCAGCTGAATTTAATATTTTATTAAGTAATTTTGATGGGCTAGGAAAATATATTTGTACAGAGTCTAGAGAAAATACGAAGTCCTATCTATGCTCTGTGGCTTCCCAGAATTTCATAGACATTAAACAACTCTCTTTTAGAGACAGTTCAGCATCACATTGAGATGAGCTTTGGAACTCTCTAACCAGGTTCTAATTTAGACTCTACTACTCAATAGCTGTGTGATCTTGGCCAATCCACTAAGCTCTCTAAGTCACAGAAAGGGGGGCTAATAATAACAATAATATTAGGACCTACTTAATATAGTTGATCTAGTTAGATAAAGACATAATGTGCTTAGAGTGCTTGGCATTGTAATAACACACACCACATGTTAGCTACAGGGGTGGCACTGGAGGTGGTGATAGTGACCATAACCACAGAATTCCCCCTATTCTCCTTTTTATCTGGAATATAAATCCAGATAATATTAGTACTATAGGACAGCAAAATCTATATTTCTTCAACACATATTATTTATTGAGTACCTACAATGGCCTGGCCTGGTAAATGGCATAGGAGGAAATTCTCAAATACATAAAATTTAAAAAATAAAAATGTCATATTTGAGCTTTTGGAGGTTTGTGGCTGAGAACTTCCTCTTAGTGTTGAGTTGATTCTCAACATTTCCATTAGTTCCTGTAAACTATTGTGGCAAATAATATCAGCTTTACTGAAATGTCTCTGACAAGGACAGAGAAGCAGGGAGACATTCCCACACGTGGCTCAGGCCAATACATTTGCTTTCTAGTGGGGTCCTTACGAGGGAAAATGACTGCATATGTCCTTGAGAATTTGAGCTGGCTTCCTTTAGAGAAGGTGATGTTTTCAACTCATTGGACTTTGTGATGCTTTTAGTGGTACATACTTTTTTTATATATAAATTTTTCTATATACTTTTAATTTTGAAACACTGAGGAGTAGTTGTCCTGGAAAACTATATATACACTAAATAAATATTCTGACCAGTTTAAACAGCTTGATGGCTGCTAATAAGGGTTGTGAGGGTGATATACCAAAATCTACCAGCTGAATTTAATATTTTATTAAGTAATTTTGATGGAGGATTTTATACCAGTCTGTATGCTTATTTGTAGACAATTATATTTGTACAGAGTCTATGTGAATTTATAAAACCTATACTGATGGTATGCATTGGGCCTAAAAAAAAAAAAAAAAACTCAAAAGCCCATTTACAAACAAATTAAGGGCTAAACTATGCATATTTTACAAAGAAGCTCTTGTATAAAAGACTCAGAAAGCCTCAGATTCCTAAGAACAAGACAAACGAAGGGGACTCTTGCTGTCTTCCCTCGCAGAGTCTGTCTGGTGTATCAGGCCTTGTTGCAATGTGGTAATGACTGACAGCAGGCTGACACACAGCCCAGGGAGAGCTCTGGCAGGAGGTCCCCTGGGCCTGGGGATCAGTGTGCTTAAAATATTAGGATTTGATAGAGTTAACACTTGCCCTTGAGCAGATGGTTCTGAACACACTGTCAACACTGCCAGTGATTACTGCAAACAGATTCTCCATCCCAGAGGGACAGGAGTGAAGGGCTTTCTAGCTCCCAAGTCTCATCTAAGAGGTGTAAAACGGATCATTTCCGTTTTACAGGGTCTTCCATCAGCTGTGAGAAGTGCAAACGTTTCCCACACTTGCAGCCAGAGTCATGACTCAATCAAGAGCCTTTGCTGGGCCTGGGAGGAAAACAGAGTGGCAGAACTCGAACTTAACCTAAACCTTCTATTTTGTGTCGCTGAAATACTTTTGGTTTATGAAATGTCTTTCGATAAGCTACCAGAATGAAGGACTGACTATAGTTAGGCCAACACGAAAGTGTGGATGAAGGAGATGAGAGAATGGGAAAGATCCTGCGGGTACTTTGAAAACGTGAGAAATTCAAACCTTTCAAAATAAAAATGAGCACACCTACCAGTAACTTATTTTAAGTCTGGGTGTGGAGAAAGTGACAGATGACATGGTGTCAATCAGGCTCTCCTGTCTCCCCTTCTCAGGACCCCACTCTGCTATGTTTTGTAAATACTGATATTGCTGAGCTTCATTATGTAACAGCTGTACTAGCGCATGCGCATTGCATTGCACCTGCTGGCCACAGGCCACTTTTGTTCTCTATCAGTATATAAGTTCCCCTAAGGACTCCCAGTGAGGGGCTGACCAGGGAGAATAAGCATGTCTGCAGTTCCTATCATCGAGTGTTTTTCTAGCTTCCCGGATCATACCTTGTCTAGCCTGGGTTCCCAGCATGGTACAAGAAGGAAGACACTGGTTGAATTCATCTGGGGGAGGAAATGACTCTTCAAAGGAAAAGCATTACCCATTCCTGTTGAGTGAACCAGTTTACAGAACTTGGAAAGGAAATCATCAATGAAGGGAGATCATGGAAAGTGACTTGCGAGGTTCTTGCTCCACAGTGAAGGAACCAGTAAGATCAGAAGACAGTCTAGTCACTGCAACATCGTTCAGGAAGGTCCTGCTCTCTGCCTAGCACTGCGCTGTAAGGAATGCTGTTGCTAAATGAAATGGCCTCTGTTCTAAATAAGAGGGACCAGAGAGTCCAGAAGACAAAACCTATACTCAAAGAACCTCTGCTTTTGGAAGTAGCTGATATGGGATCCCTTATCTATAGTTACTACATTCATTAATAGAAAATCAAGGGCAAAAAGAACACCTCAATTTCCACAGTCTAGAAAAGACTATTTAAGATGCCTGGCCATGTATGTCAGCTGATCTGCCCTGACTGCTTCTCACCTTGCCTTTTCTTCCAGAGTCATGACTCAATCAAGAGCCTTTGCTGGGCCTGGGAGGAAAACAGAGTGGCAGAACTCGAACTTAACCTAAACCTTCTATTTTGTGTCGCTGAAATACTTTTGGTTTATGAAATGTCTTTCGATAAGCTACCAGAATGAAGGACTGACTATAGTTAGGCCAACACGAAAGTGTGGATGAAGGAGATGAGAGAATGGGAAAGATCCTGCGGGTACTTTGAAAACGTGAGAAATTCAAACCTTTCAAAATAAAAATGAGCACACCTACCAGTAACTTATTTTAAGTCTGGGTGTGGAGAAAGTGACAGATGACATGGTGTCAATCAGGCTCTCCTGTCTCCCCTTCTCAGGACCCCACTCTGCTATGTTTTGTAAATACTGATATTGCTGAGCTTCATTATGTAACAGCTGTACTAGCGCATGCGCATTGCATTGCACCTGCTGGCCACAGGCCACTTTTGTTCTCTATCAGTATATAAGTTCCCCTAAGGACTCCCAGTGAGGGGCTGACCAGGGAGAATAAGCATGTCTGCAGTTCCTATCATCGAGTGTTTTTCTAGCTTCCCGGATCATACCTTGTCTAGCCTGGGTTCCCAGCATGGTACAAGAAGGAAGACACTGGTTGAATTCATCTGGGGGAGGAAATGACTCTTCAAAGGAAAAGCATTACCCATTCCTGTTGAGTGAACCAGTTTACAGAACTTGGAAAGGAAATCATCAATGAAGGGAGATCATGGAAAGTGACTTGCGAGGTTCTTGCTCCACAGTGAAGGAACCAGTAAGATCAGAAGACAGTCTAGTCACTGCAACATCGTTCAGGAAGGTCCTGCTCTCTGCCTAGCACTGCGCTGTAAGGAATGCTGTTGCTAAATGAAATGGCCTCTGTTCTAAATAAGAGGGACCAGAGAGTCCAGAAGACAAAACCTATACTCAAAGAACCTCTGCTTTTGGAAGTAGCTGATATGGGATCCCTTATCTATAGTTACTACATTCATTAATAGAAAATCAAGGGCAAAAAGAACACCTCAATTTCCACAGTCTAGAAAAGACTATTTAAGATGCCTGGCCATGTATGTCAGCTGATCTGCCCTGACTGCTTCTCACCTTGCCTTTAAGGAGAGATGCCTTCCAGGATGGCCGAGAGTGCCAAGACCAGAAAGTGGAGAGGATTTTTTTAAGGGAAAAGAAGGAAGCGTGTGAGAAGCAATGCTTAAAGGTCTACAAATCCAGACCCTGACTTTCATGGTAAAGGCTTATAACCTCCCCCTTCATTATATCATTCTGCATGATGTTCTGAACACCTGCACTATTAAATTCTTTTCTTGGATTTTCTTTTTAATAAGAAAAATTAACAAAGTAAAATTTGTTGACAGTGTTCACAGTCAACGCAGTGGGTGTTCCACCTATGCGCTGTCACATTTTTCATGTTCATTTCTGCAGGTGCTAAATACATGCTGACAACAACATATGTTACCAATCTTAAATTTTTTTTTTTTAAACTCGTAATTAAGGAGTGCTCACAGCTTGAAGAAAAAAATACAGGTGAAATCTGCCTTTGCCCAAAGACTTCTTTATTTTTCTTTTACCTATTTACATAGTTCTTACATGTAGCATATATGGAAAAACGTAAGTTACCAAAATTATTGTCTATATAAACAGTAGCCATAAAACAAATATGTAACAATGCTAAAAATATATGAGCTCATTCCCTTTGCCAAATCCCACTGTTTCTTCCTTATTTTCATTTCCTTTTCTTGATTCTTTTCATCTCTCTTGATCCTTTAGTGCAATGTTTCTGGGAAATCATACAAACTCTCCAAAAGTATTTAATGCATATGACCTCAAAGTTGATAAAAGATCATTACTTGCTCCACAGTGAAGGAACCAGTAAGATCAGAAGACAGTCTAGTCACTGCAACATCGTTCAGGAAGGTCCTGCTCTCTGCCTAGCACTGCGCTGTAAGGAATGCTGTTGCTAAATGAAATGGCCTCTGTTCTAAATAAGAGGGACCAGAGAGTCCAGAAGACAAAACCTATACTCAAAGAACCTCTGCTTTTGGAAGTAGCTGATATGGGATCCCTTATCTATAGTTACTACATTCATTAATAGAAAATCAAGGGCAAAAAGAACACCTCAATTTCCACAGTCTAGAAAAGACTATTTAAGATGCCTGGCCATGTATGTCAGCTGATCTGCCCTGACTGCTTCTCACCTTGCCTTTAAGGAGAGATGCCTTCCAGGATGGCCGAGAGTGCCAAGACCAGAAAGTGGAGAGGATTTTTTTAAGGGAAAAGAAGGAAGCGTGTGAGAAGCAATGCTTAAAGGTCTACAAATCCAGACCCTGACTTTCATGGTAAAGGCTTATAACCTCCCCCTTCATTATATCATTCTGCATGATGTTCTGAACACCTGCACTATTAAATTCTTTTCTTGGATTTTCTTTTTTAATAAGAAAAAATTAACAAAGTAAAATTTGTTGACAGTGTTCACAGTCAACGCAGTGGGTGTTCCACCTATGCGCTGTCACATTTTTCATGTTCATTTCTGCAGGTGCTAAATACATGCTGACAACAACATATGTTACCAATCTTAAATTTTTTTTTTTTAAACTCGTAATTAAGGAGTGCTCACAGCTTGAAGAAAAAAGTACAGGTGAAATTTGGCTTTGCCCAAAGACTTCTTTATTTTTCTTTTACCTATTTACATAGTTCTTACATGTAGCATATATGGAAAAACGTAAGTTACCAAAATTATTGTCTATATAAACAGTAGCCATAAAACAAATATGTAACAATGCTAAAAATATATGAGCTCATTCCCTTTGCCAAATCCCACTGTTTCTTCCTTATTTTCATTTCCTTTTCTTGATTCTTTTCATCTCTCTTGATCCTTTAGTGCAATGTTTCTGGGAAATCATACAAACTCTCCAAAAAGTATTTATCATGCTATATGACCCTCAAAGTTGTAGAGACATTCTCTAAGTGAAATACAATTCTTTGATCCTTTCATTACTTTCTGGGAACATGATCACATCTGCAATAGTTAAACAATTAGTAGGAAATAATTGTAAGTTATTCCTATGCATTTTAGAGATAATTTCTTTGTATTGGCCATCAGGGAACCAGCAGCTTCTACATTCCTCCTCTAGGGACCAATGGTGGGGTGACTGATGAAGGTCATCTCATCAACAAACATGACACTATTCTCTGACAGCTGTTAAGAAAATTTAGACATGTTTTCCAAATGTGAGGAAGTATCAAAATCACCCAGGGGGCACTCAACTGCTTTACTCCTGGTCCCACCCTCTCGAAACTCCTGGCAATCAGCCAAGCCCAGTGCCCCCTCAGAGCCTCTGCTCCTCCTTTCCCATGGTCTTCACAAGAGCTGAGACAAGGAAGGCGCCTCCTTAGGAGGTCTTTCTTTCTTTTTCCTTTAAAAAAAAAAGGAGGATTTTTTTTTTAATATTTATTTGACTATGCTGGGTCTTAGCTGCAGCATGTGGGATCTTTATTTGTGGCATGTGGGATCCAGTTCCCCAACCAGGGATCAAACCTGGGTCCCCCGCATTGAGAACACAGAATCTTAGCCACTGAAGTAGCAAGGAAGTCCTAGGAGGTCTTTCTGGAAGAGCCTATTCAGTGCTGCTTCACCATGAACTTGGCCATATGATCCTGCTTTGTGTGCTCTGAGGCAGCTGTCACTATCAAAAGTTACTTTTTTTTTTTTTTTTAAGTGTTTATTGTTTGTTTCTTTGGCTAAAATGTAAACCTCATGAGATTAGAAACTGTGCATCTGCCTTATTTGCATCTAGCACAGATCCTAGCATAGGAGTATATGCTAGGTAAGGATTTTTAAAATGAGTTTTCTTCTGGTGGTTCAGACTGTAAAGAAACTGCCTGCAATGTGGAAGACAAGGGTTCAGTCCCTGACTTGGGAAGATCCCTGGAGAAAGGATGACTACCAGCTCCAGTGTCCTTACCGTGGAGAATTCCATAGCTTGTCCATGGGGTCACAAAGAGTCAGACATAACTGAGTGACTTTCATTTTAAGTATTTTTTAAATAAGTTAAGAAATTGCTTAACAAAGATACAGACGTGCTACTGAGGCCATTTCTCCTGGATATTCTGATTCAACAGAACAGAGGTGAAGCTAAAAACCAATAATAAAAGCACCTTGGGTGATTTGGATGATCAAGCAAGTCTGAGAATCAGTTTTAGGACCGTTCTACTCACCATGGTCCATGGAACCAGCAGCCTCAGCATCACCAGAGAACTGATCAGAAGCATAGATCCTCAGGCCTGTCCCAGACCCATTGAACCAGAACCTATATTAACAAGATCCCTGGGTGATCTGTACACCAATGTTTGAGAAGCCCTTCCCAGGTGTGTGTATTTCTGAACCAAGTCACCCCTGTTCATAAGACACAAACATGGAAGAATCACTAGGCTGCTTTGGCAGGTACTCTCACCCAGGCATGGGGGCAGGAATGGGAGCTCTCTGACCAAAATTACCAGCTCAATTCATCCTATCTCCCAAAGTGAGCATGTGATCTCTAGACTAGCAATTCTTATGGTGTGGTTCCAAGACAAGCAGAAATCACCTAGAAATGTGCTGGAAATACAAATGTTCTGACCTCATCTTGAATCTACTGAATTAGAAACTCTGAGGTGTGTGTGGCAGGGCGGGGGGGTAGGGGGATGTCCAATAATCTGCCTTTTAACCAGATCTCTAGGTGAAATTCTGATTCATACTAAAGTTCGAGAACCATGGTTCTCAGAGGCATTTAGTTAATTTGAAGTTTCTGCTTAGCTATTCACACTCTTTCCATAAACCACATAAGGGACTTCTAAGAGGCCCTTAATATAATGCCACTCTTCATCAGCAATGTGACCAATGGAAATAGGGGGAAAGACCCTACATTTTCCCTCTTTTTATCAGAATTACATGAAAAAATAAGCCATAATCTTTCTTTAACTTAGACCTTTGGATAACTAATGATCTATGCTCTATTTGTTGCTGTTAAGAGGAACCATACAGGAGACTATCTTCTCACATGTGCTTGTCTTTCCAGAAAAAGTCACTTTCAGCCACTCATAGAGTCACCAAGTGTACGTGGTTGAGTTAGGGTAAGTGACTGAGTGTCAGAGACAGTAGTTGTCAATAGCAACTATGAGATTTAAATTCATAATCCAGTTGTACCACAATGGAATAATATAGCATGTACATTCTCCCATGATCTTAAAAATAACTCCAAATTGTTTGAAATTTTGGAAAAAATTCACTCAGTGATGAATGAAATGCATTATCTTTAAGGTCCAAGAGCATCAAGATTACCTTTAAATGTGATAATTTAAACTGTTTTAATGATATAAGCTAACTAAATAAGTTATTTCTAAACTCAGTTAGCTCAAAGTTAAGACCCAGGATCTAACTTCCCTTCCCCTGTGAAGTGAAAGTGCTAATCACTCAGTTATGTCTGATTCAGTGCAACCCCATGGACTATAGCCCGCCAGTCTCCCCCTCTCCATGGAATTCTCCAGGCAAGAATACTGGAGTGGGTTGCCATTCCCTTCACCTGGGGATCTTCCTGACTCAGGGATCAACCCTGGTCTTCTACATTGCAGGCAGGCTCTTTACCATCTGAGTGACCAGGGAAGCCCTCCCTTCCCTTAACTGATACTTAAAGTCATACAGCTCTCTAGAGAAGCTTACTACTATGAGTGAGCTTTTCCTAATATTTAGCAATAATCATAATACACTGTCAGAGACTGCCCTGAAGTCTTGAGAGAGATTGATTTCTAAAAAAACAGTTCTATGCTCAGATTGACACCTTCTGAAATTTGTGGTCAAAAAGCAGTTTTTAGGGCTTCCCTGGTGGTCCAGTGGGTAGGGACACCGCCTTGCAGTGCAAGGGGCACCGGTTTGATCCCTGGCCTGGGAAGATCCCACGTGCCGCAGAGCAGCTGGACAGATGTGTCCAATTACCGAGCCAGAGCTCTGGAGCGCATGTGCCCAGAGCCAGTGCTCTGCGACAACAGAGGCCACCGTGATGGGAGGCCCACATGGGCCAAAGAACAAAGATGGCTGAAAATTGACAAATGAAAGACCAATAGAAGTGGCCCGCCTGCTTCCCTCCCTCCCCATCCCACCCCCCCAAAATAAATAAATAAATCTTTAAAAAAAGAAAATAAAAGCAGTTTTTAATCACTCACTTGTTCTGGGGCTGGTCCCAGATTCGAGGAGGCCAGCTGACAATTAAACTGACTTTGTTGGCCTGCAATATAGCATTCTAGTGGGAAGTAAGGATACAGAGTATATGCATGAAGTATAATTCACCAGTAGTATATAACTGGTTTTTAGGAGCCCAAGTAAATCACTTGGAATTTTGCCAAACTCAAAAAGGGGAAAAAAAGCCATAGCAATCTTCTTTCTGCTAAGAATAATTATATGAAATGTTCCCAGTGGGGTTGCCACCTTATTAAGTACCCAATTGTGATCCACGGCTGCTAGGGACTGGCTAAAAACATGATGAATGCTTTGTACAAGATATATAGAAAGGACAAGCAAAGTTAAAAGGATATATTATTTGGAAACATAAATGTAGCTGAAGTTCAGGGGTTCCATATGAAAGCACATCTTTAATGTAATTATTTGGCATTACCATGCTTCCATAATGTTGAAGAATGGCCATCACTATCTAATTTTATTCCTTTTATTATATGTATTTATGTCTAGATCTACGCCAAAGGGCAACATAGAGACATGATGCTACAAATTTATTTTACTATTATTTAAAGAATCAAACGTCAATCACATCTTTTACAAGACACAATGTTTTTTAAAAAATTTAATTCATGCCAATCTACAGGAATAAGCTAGTATTTAGTCACTACAAAGGGTTAAAATACAGATGCTGTGAATGAAATGCATAATCCTTAAGGCCTTAGAGCATTAAGACATATCTGCTCCTTAGGGTCCATCTTTGTCCATAATCAATTTCTTCCCTTGGAGAACATTAATTGTCTCTAATGATAGCTTTCCATCAATACATCCTTGATCTTAAAAGGCCTGTACAGCTTTTTCCTTTATTCAATCAAATCATCTCTACAATTGCCCCCCTTTAGTAAGATAATACCTTTTAAGCCTTGTATTTTAATATAAAAAATAAGAGGTAGCTGCAAATTCTAATGGAAGTGCTAACATTTGAGAACCAGGATGATGGCTTCCATTATCCTAAATAATGTTTGAAGATTATGAAAATGAAAGGGAAAAAACCTGAAATCGTTTTTAATCACTCACTTGTTCTGGGGCTGGTCCCAGATTCGAGGAGGCCAGCTGACAATTAAACTGACTTTGTTGGCCTGCAATATAGCATTCTAGTGGGAAGTAAGGATACAGAGTATATGCATGAAGTATAATTCACCAGTAGTATATAACTGGTTTTTAGGAGCCCAAGTAAATCACTTGGAATTTTGCCAAACTCAAAAAGGGGAAAAAAAGCCATAGCAATCTTCTTTCTGCTAAGAATAATTATATGAAATGTTCCCAGTGGGGTTGCCACCTTATTAAGTACCCAATTGTGATCCACGGCTGCTAGGGACTGGCTAAAAACATGATGAATGCTTTGTACAAGATATATAGAAAGGACAAGCAAAGTTAAAAGGATATATTATTTGGAAACATAAATGTAGCTGAAGTTCAGGGGTTCCATATGAAAGCACATCTTTAATGTAATTATTTGGCATTACCATGCTTCCATAATGTTGAAGAATGGCCATCACTATCTAATTTTATTCCTTTTATTATATGTATTTATGTCTAGATCTACGCCAAAGGGCAACATAGAGACATGATGCTACAAATTTATTTTACTATTATTTAAAGAATCAAACGTCAATCACATCTTTTACAAGACACAATGTTTTTTAAAAAATTTAATTCATGCCAATCTACAGGAATAAGCTAGTATTTAGTCACTACAAAGGGTTAAAATACAGATGCTGTGAATGAAATGCATAATCCTTAAGGCCTTAGAGCATTAAGACATATCTGCTCCTTAGGGTCCATCTTTGTCCATAATCAATTTCTTCCCTTGGAGAACATTAATTGTCTCTAATGATAGCTTTCCATCAATACATCCTTGATCTTAAAAGGCCTGTACAGCTTTTTCCTTTATTCAATCAAATCATCTCTACAATTGCCCCCCTTTAGTAAGATAATACCTTTTAAGCCTTGTATTTTAATATAAAAAATAAGAGGTAGCTGCAAATTCTAATGGAAGTGCTAACATTTGAGAACCAGGATAATGGCTTCCATTATCCTAAATAATGTTTGAAGATTATAGAAAGCACTGTGTTTCAAAAGGTGGAAACTAATCCACCACTTTTAAATTATTTCTTTCTTAAAAAATCTGTTCTGACATTAGGAAATTTTTTGGCCCAATTATCGCTCTGTGTATTTTAAATATTTTAATATGAAAGATAATTCTTCAGTGCTAAAAGAGCAAATAATTGCTATTTATAAGGACAAAATGCTGAATAATTCAAGGAATTGACAACTTTAAACACCAAAGCCTTTTATTTTGTTATTCCCAATAAGTCATTCCCACACTTTTCACTCAAACCACCACAGCCCTAATCAGTAGTTACTAAAATTATTTAATTTCATAATGTCGAAAAAAAAAATCTTGCTTTTCCCCTCCTAGCTGACTTCTTCAAACATGCTTTCCTAAAAGTGTGGATATTTCATATGTATATATATATATGTTATTCTACTGATTTGTTTCCATTCACATAGAAGATGAATCTTGATCAGCTTTACCTAGGCTACCCAGGACAAGTCTGTGTTTCTGTCCATGGCCTCACAACAGCTTCTGAAGAGACTGACCGACTACTTATAACAGGTAAGGAACCTTGAGAAGATACACTGATGGGATCAAAGTCATCTACTCTATAGAATTCTTCTTTGGTGATTTCTATATTCAGTAGGAACACAGCAAAATTTCTGTGCTGCATATCAAGTATCGTTCTTATCATTGCAAGGTTAGGAAGCCCTTCTTGCCAGTCCTGGCTTACATGTGCGCTTTCGCTCTTACTTACAAAAAAAAAAAAAAATATGCCAGCATTCTAGGAAATAGATGAAGAGCCTCTGTGGAATGTAATTAACTGCAAAGCCCAGGTGATTAAAAAAAACGATTAAAAGAAAATCACAGACGTAACACAGAAAAGAACTTATTCACTGAAAAAAGAAATCAGGTGAGGGAGAGGTAAACAGAAAAATCACTATATTGTTTAGGATTTCTCAGGCAATATGTGCAATTCTAGGTGCTAAATCTATGTTATGAATTAAAAAACAAGCCATATTTCATAAATGCATTGGCTCCAAAAAGAACAATAGAAGAAATATTAGAATTCTGTATGGAAGGAAAATGTATATATGTAGGTAGATGATATCACCCTAACAAATATCAAATCTAAACAAAACACACATAAAAAGTGAGACCAGTTAACAACCAAGATAAGAGCTGAAAATTGCCACTGAAGCAGATCAACTTTATTCAATGCCCTGATAAGCACTTATTTGCTCTTCCCCACTATGCTTTCTTAGTATTTATAAATTATCATTTAATTATGCTGGCAAGTGGTAATTGTCAAATAAAGCTCAGATAGGCATAAGCCCTCAGGCTGCACATGACAGAAAAATATCTGTTAAAGCTGGGCTGATTCACACGCTTAGGAAATAATTTCCTTTCTTCTTTTATCCTTGCCAACAAATTATATGAACTGGCACTTTGTGCTTTGTAGGCATTTTGAAGTCTATGCAGATTACAGAAAAGAAAAATTAGTTGTTTCAATATCTACCATTCCTAAATTATTCTACTGATTTAAGACATCATGTACGGAGAGAACAAAAGGGTGCAAAGATCAAGAAATTCAAACCTTCCTCTACTTATAGTTTATGCTCAGGGTCATTTTCAATTGAGGAAATCAAGATTGGGAGAACTATTTTACATATTGTATAATGGATTTACATAAAGTAGAAATTGGAACATGACATTCATCCCATTAGGAGAGATACAGAAATCTCTTTTTCCTTAAGTTTTCTACTCTATAGAATTCTTCTTTGGTGATTTCTATATTCAGTAGGAACACAGCAAAATTTCTGTGCTGCATATCAAGTATCGTTCTTATCATTGCAAGGTTAGGAAGCCCTTCTTGCCAGTCCTGGCTTACATGTGCGCTTTCGCTCTTACTTACAAAAAAAAAAAAAAATATGCCAGCATTCTAGGAAATAGATGAAGAGCCTCTGTGGAATGTAATTAACTGCAAAGCCCAGGTGATTAAAAAAAACGATTAAAAGAAAATCACAGACGTAACACAGAAAAGAACTTATTCACTGAAAAAAGAAATCAGGTGAGGGAGAGGTAAACAGAAAAATCACTATATTGTTTAGGATTTCTCAGGCAATATGTGCAATTCTAGGTGCTAAATCTATGTTATGAATTAAAAAACAAGCCATATTTCATAAATGCATAGGCGCCAAAAAGAACAATAGAAGAAATATTAGAATTCTGTATGGAAGGAAAATGTATATATGTAGGTAGATGATATCACCCTAACAAATATCAAATCTAAACAAAACACACATAAAAAGTGAGACCAGTTAACAACCAAGATAAGAGCTGAAAATTGCCACTGAAGCAGATCAACTTTATTCAATGCCCTGATAAGCACTTATTTGCTCTTCCCCACTATGCTTTCTTAGTATTTATAAATTATCATTTAATTATGCTGGCAAGTGGTAATTGTCAAATAAAGCTCAGATAGGCATAAGCCCTCAGGCTGCACATGACAGAAAAATATCTGTTAAAGCTGGGCTGATTCACACGCTTAGGAAATAATTTCCTTTCTTCTTTTTATCCTTGCCAACAAATTATATGAACTGGCACTTTGTGCTTTGTAGGCATTTTGAAGTCTATGCAGATTACAGAAAAGAAAAATTAGTTGTTTCAATATCTACCATTCCTAAATTATTCTACTGATTTAAGACATCATGTACGGAGAGAACAAAAGGGTGCAAAGATCAAGAAATTCAAACCTTCCTCTACTTATAGTTTATGCTCAGGGTCATTTTCAATTGAGGAAATCAAGATTGGGAGAACTATTTTACATATTGTATAATGGATTTACATAAAGTAGAAATTGGAACATGACATTCATCCCATTAGGAGAGATACAGAAATCTCTTTTTCCTTAAGTCTCTTACTACTTAGGTTTAATTAGTACCCATCCACCCCACCTCTTTTGTATGGAGTATTATCTTTTTTTTTTTCCCAGCTAGTTGCAGCACTCCAGCTGGGGAACACAAACACAAATAGAGGATTATAATGCATACAAAAAGATAAGTTGAACACCAAGAGGCAATTTAATTTACATCTAATATTTAGACAGAACGTTGCATTTTGGTTATACACGTAGAGCCACTTGTGAATTATTTGTATTTGCAAGGCTGAGCAGAGAAAACACAGAGAACTATTTGTTCCCCTATCTTTGTCTTGGAAAGGAAGAGAAGGGGTTGTGGGGGAGAAAGCAAAACTATATATTAAAAAAAAAAGTCTAAGTAGATTCAAGTTCATGCAGTGAGCCAAGTCAATGCCACCTCTTGTCTCATCACTCCTCTTCTTCCCTCCACCCCACCCACCCAGGGCTACTTTGGGGCTTTGAGGCGGCGCAATCCCTCCTGCCTCAGGGTGTGTGCACATGTTCTTCCCTCTGCTTGGGAGGTTCTTTTATGGCTTCAATCTCACTTTCTTGGACTCTGACCCCTTCAGTCTACTTAAGTCCTACCCATTCTGCAGGTTCCCCTTCAAATTTTTCCCCACTCTTGCACTCTGACTAGTCATAAGCCCTCAGGCTGCACATGACAGAAAAATATCTGTTAAAGCTGGGCTGATTCACACGCTTAGGAAATAATTTCCTTTCTTCTTTTATCCTTGCCAACAAATTATATGAACTGGCACTTTGTGCTTTGTAGGCATTTTGAAGTCTATGCAGATTACAGAAAAGAAAAATTAGTTGTTTCAATATCTACCATTCCTAAATTATTCTACTGATTTAAGACATCATGTACGGAGAGAACAAAAGGGTGCAAAGATCAAGAAATTCAAACCTTCCTCTACTTATAGTTTATGCTCAGGGTCATTTTCAATTGAGGAAATCAAGATTGGGAGAACTATTTTACATATTGTATAATGGATTTACATAAAGTAGAAATTGGAACATGACATTCATCCCATTAGGAGAGATACAGAAATCTCTTTTTCCTTAAGTCTCTTACTACTTAGGTTTAATTAGTACCCATCCACCCCACCTCTTTTGTATGGAGTATTATCTTTTTTTTTTTCCCAGCTAGTTGCAGCACTCCAGCTGGGGAACACAAACACAAATAGAGGATTATAATGCATACAAAAAGATAAGTTGAACACCAAGAGGCAATTTAATTTACATCTAATATTTAGACAGAACGTTGCATTTTGGTTATACACGTAGAGCCACTTGTGAATTATTTGTATTTGCAAGGCTGAGCAGAGAAAACACAGAGAACTATTTGTTCCCCTATCTTTGTCTTGGAAAGGAAGAGAAGGGGTTGTGGGGGAGAAAGCAAAACTATATATTAAAAAAAAAAGTCTAAGTAGATTCAAGTTCATGCAGTGAGCCAAGTCAATGCCACCTCTTGTCTCATCACTCCTCTTCTTCCCTCCACCCCACCCACCCAGGGCTACTTTGGGGCTTTGAGGGCGGCGCAATCCCTCCTGCCTCAGGGTGTGTGCACATGTTCTTCCCTCTGCTTGGGAGGTTCTTTTATGGCTTCAATCTCACTTTCTTGGACTCTGACCCCTTCAGTCTACTTAAGTCCTACCCATTCTGCAGGTCCCAATTCAAACATCCTTGCTTTAGGAAAGCTTTCTCTGAACCCCAACTCTACTGCCAGCTCCTGACTAGATCACATATCCTCATAGTCCTTATTACAGTTAAATAAAAGAAGAATACAAATATAACGCTTTTATGATATACCAGGCTAAGAGATATCCTATACAAAACCTCACAGCAACCTTGTGGAGGAAGATGACAAGGCATGAAAGCATTCAATCCCTTGCCCAAGATCCCACAGTTACACGGGGGTGGAGTCAGGACTCAACTTGTGTCTGGGTGCCGAGTGTATGCTCTTAGCCATTGTTTCTTACTGCCATATTTATTTGCACAATTACCTAGCCACTATTTGTCAACTTCCCTCATCCCTCAGAGCCCAGTCAGAAAGTGCCATGAAGCCAGCAATCATGTTTAGTTTGCTCAAGCTTGATCTATAATAGGAACTTGATAATTATTGAATCAATGACTGAACACTTAACTCAATATAAAGACAGTTTGGAAGCTGAATCTCTTGGTTATTTTAGCTGCCAGTGCAGTTCCTCCATACTTGCTGACCTGTCTCCTTTGTTAACCCTGTGAGGGCTTAGCCTAGTAGACACAACTTGATGTATCTTTGGTTGAGTAAGTTGCTTTTATTTACATTATTTATTAATTTTTTTTTGGGGGGGGGCACTTCTGTTGGCCTTCCATTTATCTATTTTCATCAATCTTTGTTCTTTGGCCCGTGTGGGCCTCCCATCGCAGTGGCCCCTGTTGCCTCAGAGCACTGGCTCTGGGCGCATGCACTCCAGAGCTCTGGCTTAGTAGTTGGACACATCGGTCCAGCCGCTCCGCAGCACATGGGATCTTCCCAGGCCAGGGATCGAACCGGTGCCCCTTGCACTGCAAGGTAGTGTCCTTACCCACTGGACCACCAGGGAAGCCCTCATTTTTATTTTTTAATGGTTTAATTCCTTCTACTGTAAGGCTGTAAGTAAAACCCAAAATGTTTACATGTCATTGATACTTTAAAGAATATAAATTCTATATATGTATAAAAAACAATCCCATTGCCATAGATGTTTTACAACTGAGTAGATATTGAAATTAGTAGCATATATTTTAATACTGACTCAAAAATACTCTTAATGTATAGAAATACTGGTCCATTTGGCATATTATGCAGTCAGAATGCACAGGTACAATCTGCATATTATTAATATTTATTCAGAATCAACAAAATGTTAACAATGCTTCACAAAAACATGTAACTCATATTTGAATATGCAGTCTAGCCTTGAATAATTCAATTCTTTACACTAGAAAATGAGCACTACTCATTTGAAAACTTAGCCATTTTCCTGGTTTTGCATTGCTTGTACATACTTTTACAGCATTTTAGTCCATGATGTGGGCTATTCAGTAAGTGATGCAAATTTTCTTTTTAAAAAGGAAATAAAATCCTTTCTAGTAATCAAAAAAAAAAAAAAAATCAGATCCAGACTGGCACTTGGGAAACTGAACATAACCTCAATTCAGGCAGCCCTTTTTAAATAAGAGATGTTCCCACGTAGGCTCTTAATTGAGAATTGCAAAGCTAAACTGCATCTGTATCTTAGTATTTATAAATGGTTTTCAGCTACTTATTTATTTCCATCAGCATTACTCTAACCCAGTCAAAATCTCATCTAAGACGAAGTCGCCATTTTCAAAGAATATTTTGCATCTACTGTATTACATCGTTTCTGCCACTTCAGTCTATTCAGTACATTGTGTAGCATTGAAGTACTTTCCATTATAATTAGAAACACAGCTTTTTTTATATAAAAAATAAAGCATTTACTTCTCATTTCCATAAAAACAAAACACAATAGAATAAAAATCTTTTCCAGTTTTAAAGGTGAAGGAACCAAGGCATGGAAAATTAAGTGCCTTGCTCAAAAAATAAAAAGCAAGATATTGGACAATAATAAGTCATTTTGCTTAAGAAACAGTTTTTGTTATTATACAAACTGTTGTTTTTATACAATCACGTACATTCATATGTTTTATCTGGAAGGGTAGTGCAAATACACTAAGGCCCTCAATACAAATTCTTTTTTATCTAAAATCCCAATATTTATAAATTGAATGTAATCTTTTTCTCTCTCCACTTCTTCCTCCTCTTTCTTCTCCTTTTTCTGTACAATGACTAGCAGATAATATTCCGGATGACCCCAAAGCCCATGACACTTCTGATACATTATAGTTTATAATATAATGTGATAAATGCTATAACTAACATACGCACAATGTGTTTTTGAAAGGTCAGAGGAAATAAAAGTTCTTTAGGAAAAGAATAAGATATGTTGAGTATAGTTTGAGAATTAAGCATAGTGATTATATTCTAGGGCTCCGCATCTTGGCCACCATATGTGGTTATGAGCTAATTCTTTTCCACTAGCCTGAGGGTTCTGAGACCTTGCAAATGAAATTCCTGACTGTATTGCAACAAACAGAAAATTAGTGGATCCTTACAAATCACCAAATAGGATACTGGGGAGAAAGTGTAAGAGAATACAATGAATGTTTAAAAGAGCGAATCTACAAACATTTTAATCTACTTTTCTAGCTAATATCCTGTATATTGACTGAAATGTTATCAAGTTCTAAATATACATAATTTATGCAATTCCAACTCCTCAACTAACTTCAAAGCTTTTAGGACATAACATAACCATCTGTACACTAGAAACTAAATATCTGTTGGCCAGTTTTTCAAGTAAGAAAAACATTCCAGCACCATCCAATAGAAATACAGAGATATAATGTGATCACTGTATGTAATTCTTAATGTTCTAGTAGCCGCATTAAAAAAGTAAAGAGAAACAGGTGGAATTGATTTTGACAGTACACTTCATATAACCAATGTATCCAAAGCAGTATCATTTCAACATGTATTGACTATAATTTTGTCAAATTATTGACAGACTTGATGTTATTTCATTCTTGTACTAAATCTTCAAAAATCTAATTTGCATTTTACATCTCAGTTTAAACTAACCACAGTTCAAGAGTTCTATACACAGCTAACACAGTTCAAGTGTTCTATAGCTGTGTATAGAACACTTGAAACGTTTGGAAAATCCCCTGGAGAAGGGAACGGCAATCCACTGCAGCATTCTTGTCTAGAATCATAGAGAACTCTGGTGGGACAGTGCAAATACACTAAGGCCCTCAATACAAATTCTTTTTTATCTAAAATCCCAATATTTATAAATTGAATGTAGTCTTTTTCTCTCTCCACTTCTTCCTCCTCTTTCTTCTCCTTTTTCTGTACAATGACTAGCAGATAATATTCCGGATGACCCCAAAGCCCATGACACTTCTGATACATTATAGTTTATAATATAATGTGATAAATGCTATAACTAACATACGCACAATGTGTTTTTGAAAGGTCAGAGGAAATAAAAGTTCTTTAGGAAAAGAATAAGATATGTTGAGTATAGTTTGAGAATTAAGCATAGTGATTATATTCTAGGGCTCCGCATCTTGGCCACCATATGTGGTTATGAGCTAATTCTTTTCCACTAGCCTGAGGGTTCTGAGACCTTGCAAATGAAATTCCTGACTGTATTGCAACAAACAGAAAATTAGTGGATCCTTACAAATCACCAAATAGGATACTGGGGAGAAAGTGTAAGAGAATACAATGAATGTTTAAAAGAGCGAATCTACAAACATTTTAATCTACTTTTCTAGCTAATATCCTGTATATTGACTGAAATGTTATCAAGTTCTAAATATACATAATTTATGCAATTCCAACTCCTCAACTAACTTCAAAGCTTTTAGGACATAACATAACCATCTGTACACTAGAAACTAAATATCTGTTGGCCAGTTTTTCAAGTAAGAAAAACATTCCAGCACCATCCAATAGAAATACAGAGATATAATGTGATCACTGTATGTAATTCTTAATGTTCTAGTAGCCGCATTAAAAAAGTAAAGAGAAACAGGTGGAATTGATTTTGACAGTACACTTCATATAACCAATGTATCCAAAGCAGTATCATTTCAACATGTATTGACTATAATTTTGTCAAATTATTGACAGACTTGATGTTATTTCATTCTTGTACTAAATCTTCAAAAATCTAATTTGCATTTTACATCTCAGTTTAAACTAACCACAGTTCAAGAGTTCTATACACAGCTAACACAGTTCAAGTGTTCTATAGCTGTGTATAGAACACTTGAAACGTTTGGAAAATCCCCTGGAGAAGGGAACGGCAATCCACTGCAGCATTCTTGTCTGGAGAATTCCATGGACAGAGAACTCTGGTGGGCTACAGTCCATGGGATCCCAAAGATTCAGGAACAACTGAGCAACGAAACAGCAACAACACACACGCATTCATGTGTGTTAGCAGCCCAGACACTGCACTCTGTCAATTGAATGAGCTTTTGTCTTTTTTCTTGTGCTCTAAGTTAATAGTGTATTGGGATAGTAAATGATATGAAAATAATGTATTTTATAATACATAAAACAAAGTCTTTAGCACTAAGTATGTTTGAGACAGAGTTTGTGCTTCCCTAACCACATAAAAAAATTCCTAACTGGATATGTGAGTTGAATTATCTCCACCAAATCTACACAGTAGTGATCAGAAGTGCTTATATCAGTGCTGCTCCTGAATTTTTCAGTGTGTTTTGTACTGGAAATTAAGATAAACATAGAAACTATAAGCAAGGCTTATAATTGGGGCTCTTGGGGTGAAAATACATGAATCTATACCTGGTAGCATCTATGCTTTTCTGCCTTATTTAATTCATCAAACATAAACTCCACACAGCCTCCCATGATGGAGCACGTCTGGTCTCTTAATCACTCAATTTTGAAATACTGCAATTATTGTTAATCTCTCTCTCCCTTTAACCTTATACTTTATCGGTTACAAAATCTTGCCAATTCTGCCTCCAAAATGAATCTCGTCTTTATTTCCAACTCTGCACTCCATCAACTTAGATAGAGTCTTATTCATCTGACCCTTCTTGGACTGTGGCCACCCACAGGCTCCCAGTCTTCCATTCTCATAGTACAGTGCTAATAAGAGAGACCCTGCTGAAACAGTATGAAAAATATCACTCCTTCATCTCCAACGTCATCTTGAAATAAAGCTTGAATCCCATTTTGTTAAACTCTGCTAGATTCATCAATCAATTCAATAAATGTTTCATGAGTTTTTGCTGTGCTTCAAATATGTACCAGAGACACTTTTTAAAAGCTATTCTTGACTATTTCTTAAGCGGGTAAGTGATACAATATAAAGTGATAAATGCTAGACCTAACATATGCACAATATGATTTCATCCCCAAACAAATATTCAATTAAGATGTTTGAGAACTTTTTTGTCTGAGTTAACAGGAATCTGGTGGCTATGGGATCCCAAAGATTCAGGAACAACTGAGCAACGAACAGCAACAACACACACGCATTCATGTGTGTTAGCAGCCCAGACACTGCACTCTGTCAATTGAATGAGCTTTTGTCTTTTTTCTTGTGCTCTAAGTTAATAGTGTATTGGGATAGTAAATGATATGAAAATAATGTATTTTATAATACATAAAACAAAGTCTTTAGCACTAAGTATGTTTGAGACAGAGTTTGTGCTTCCCTAACCACATAAAAAAATTCCTAACTGGATATGTGAGTTGAATTATCTCCACCAAATCTACACAGTAGTGATCAGAAGTGCTTATATCAGTGCTGCTCCTGAATTTTTCAGTGTGTTTTGTACTGGAAATTAAGATAAACATAGAAACTATAAGCAAGGCTTATAATTGGGGCTCTTGGGGTGAAAATACATGAATCTATACCTGGTAGCATCTATGCTTTTCTGCCTTATTTAATTCATCAAACATAAACTCCACACAGCCTCCCATGATGGAGCACGTCTGGTCTCTTAATCACTCAATTTTGAAATACTGCAATTATTGTTAATCTCTCTCCCTTTAACCTTATACTTTATCGGTTACAAAATCTTGCCAATTCTGCCTCCAAAATGAATCTCGTCTTTATTTCCAACTCTGCACTCCATCAACTTAGATAGAGTCTTATTCATCTGACCCTTCTTGGACTGTGGCCACCCACAGGCTCCCAGTCTTCCATTCTCATAGTACAGTGCTAATAAGAGAGACCCTGCTGAAACAGTATGAAAAATATCACTCCTTCATCTCCAACGTCATCTTCGAAATAAAGCTTGAATCCCATTTTGTTAAACTCTGCTAGATTCATCAATCAATTCAATAAATGTTTCATGAGTTTTTGCTGTGCTTCAAATATGTACCAGAGACACTTTTTAAAAGCTATTCTTGACTATTTCTTAAGCGGGTAAGTGATACAATATAAAGTGATAAATGCTAGACCTAACATATGCACAATATGTTTTTATTTTATTTTTTAAAATTTTTACAGAGTTTTGTTGTTCACAGACAAGGCCAGATGCAATGAAAGTTCTGCCTGTATATGCCAAAAATAGGAAAGGTATTACAGAGGTGATATTTAAGCAGGTATCTTGAAGAATTAATATTAATTTTACAGGTAGATAAGAAGGGAATGATGTTCCTGACAGACAAAACTGATTCTTCAAAGGGCTCAAAAGTACACAATAGGGGAATGGAAAACAGACAGGTATTACTAAAGACAGGATGGTATTCAAAATATTTAAAACTAGTGGGCATGTGTACTGACCAATCAGAAATAACAATGGTCTTACCTAAGCACGTCAGCATAGTTAATGAAATATAATGCCAGCATAGTTAATAAATGTTCTTGGCACAAAACAGTGGCAGGAAGGTCTCGATTGGTAAAAGATTAGTAGGGTTGTGATAATAACATGAACTTCTTTCAGTAGATAGGAGGGAACTATTGAAAGGTTTCAAACAAGTTAAAGTCGTGTTAGCAACTATATTTTAGAAAGATCAACATGGCAACTTATAGAGAGCTGAATTTGAAGGAAAAGAAATAAAAGAAAGGGATGAGTTAGATGGCTGTAGTAGTCCAGATAAGAGATGAAATGCAGCTGAACAGAAACCATAGCTGTGAAGATAAACTATCAAATTCAAGGCATATTCAGGAGATAAAAATTCACAGGATTTGATGAACAACTGAACATGAAGAATGGGAGATTGATGGAGAGATAAATTATGCATTTGAGGTTTTTAGTGGGGAAAACTGGTGTACAGTGATGCCATCAAATCCAACAGAGGATACACAAAGGAGATAAGGTTTCATTTTGTATTAAACATCTGAGAAACACAGTTGGGTATATCCAGAAGACAGTTATAAACAGAAGGCTAGAATCCAAGAGAGATAAACATCTGGAAGCTACAGCTCATTATGTGATGGCCAAAATAAAGAACTTAAATGACTTTCCTAGAGCAAGAAAAGAAGTAAGAAAAGGAAATGACTGAGGAGAGAATCGGAAGTCATTGCTGTGCTTCAAATATGTACCAGAGACACTTTTTAAAAGCTATTCTTGACTATTTCTTAAGCGGGTAAGTGATACAATATAAAGTGATAAATGCTAGACCTAACATATGCACAATATGTTTTTATTTTATTTTTAAAATTTTACAGAGTTTTGTTGTTCACAGACAAGGCCAGATGCAATGAAAGTTCTGCCTGTATATGCCAAAAATAGGAAAGGTATTACAGAGGTGATATTTAAGCAGGTATCTTGAAGAATTAATATTAATTTTACAGGTAGATAAGAAGGGAATGATGTTCCTGACAGACAAAACTGATTCTTCAAAGGGCTCAAAAGTACACAATAGGGGAATGGAAAACAGACAGGTATTACTAAAGACAGGATGGTATTCAAAATATTTAAAACTAGTGGGCATGTGTACTGACCAATCAGAAATAACAATGGTCTTACCTAAGCACGTCAGCATAGTTAATGAAATATAATGCCAGCATAGTTAATAAATGTTCTTGGCACAAAACAGTGGCAGGAAGGTCTCGATTGGTAAAAGATTAGTAGGGTTGTGATAATAACATGAACTTCTTTCAGTAGATAGGAGGGAACTATTGAAAGGTTTCAAACAAGTTAAAGTCGTGTTAGCAACTATATTTTAGAAAGATCAACATGGCAACTTATAGAGAGCTGAATTTGAAGGAAAAGAAATAAAAGAAAGGGATGAGTTAGATGGCTGTAGTAGTCCAGATAAGAGATGAAATGCAGCTGAACAGAAACCATAGCTGTGAAGATAAACTATCAAATTCAAGGCATATTCAGGAGATAAAAATTCACAGGATTTGATGAACAACTGAACATGAAGAATGGGAGATTGATGGAGAGATAAATTATGCATTTGAGGTTTTTAGTGGGGAAAACTGGTGTACAGTGATGCCATCAAATCCAACAGAGGATACACAAAGGAGATAAGGTTTCATTTTGTATTAAACATCTGAGAAACACAGTTGGGTATATCCAGAAGACAGTTATAAACAGAAGGCTAGAATCCAAGAGAGATAAACATCTGGAAGCTACAGCTCATTATGTGATGGCCAAAATAAAGAACTTAAATGACTTTCCTAGAGCAAGAAAAGAAGTAAGAAAAGGAAATGACTGAGGAGAGAATCCTGGTGAAGGTCATTGCTTAAGGAATGGGAAGGAAAAAACAAATCAGTCTGCTACCTTGTATTTATAGACCTCAGTTGTCTTTACTAGATCTTGAGATCCTGAAGGGCAGAAATCACATCTTATTTATCTTTGAGTACCGTTAATGTTCACTGAGAGTATCTGACACCTAGTAAGTTTGCACGGACACACACAAAATGTTTGCTGAGTTGAAATAAGTTGTGTCCTGGAACTCTTGAGGATAATAAATATTTTGTAGGACTTGCATTAGACTGCTTTGCCTAACTGTATCCCTGCATATGCAAACAGGGTCCCTGGCATTCCTTCCAAATTCACCCACAACCTTTGAATGCTTTTTCTCTGAACTAATGATCCAATTCATTTTCCAATGGGTCACAAAGACAGACTCCTCATGAAGGCAGTAGTTGGGTCATTCAACAATATATCCATTGAGATGTTTCTGTGGGGTTGATAAATGCAATGATAACTCCACCACTAAGTTTCATCTCTGTAGAGAATGTGATGTTATGAAAAGGTTCAGATTCACCTTCTCTGCAACATATTGGTGTATGGAAGGCACGTGGCCAGTTATTTCACCTACTTGAGTTTGTTTGCTCATCTGTAAAACTGGGATAATACGACCTATCCCTTCGGGTCAGTGATGAGAACTAAATGCAACCATGCAGGTAAAAGCACCAAACTCATTGTTCACTTAGTAGGGTTTTCATCTTTGGTAAAAATAAACATAATTTTTCTTTTGGATAAATTACTAGGAAGAAGAAGTGATACTTCCCAGGAAAGTAAGTGAAAGATATTAATTAATTAATTACTTCATAAGTAAAATTCACATTAATAATGGATATTTGCAATGAAACTCTTAAAACTATGGCATAAACTTTTAGAAGAAGACGTAAGTCCCTGTGTAAATAATTTCACCAGTTTCAGAAAATCATTGAAATAGGGTAAAACTAAAGCCAAACAATTGAGTTCCAAATTCATGCAAGTCAATGTGTTAAATGTCAAGACAAAAATTCAGAGAAACCTCTGCCTTCACCAGAACTACTGACAAAATCCTGGGCCCCAGGAGAGGAACCGTGGTTATTGTTTACTTTTATTGGCAGGATTTGTGGTGGACTACTTGTCTTAATATCTTTATTTCTGGAAAAGTCAAGTTTACTTTCCTGTTCCTAGAAGCAAAATTGTTAGGAGTAGTAGCAAAGTATATGAACAATTAGAATCATTAGAGTCTGTGGACATTTGGTAACTTGTCTTGGTTACATTTAATCATTTCAGTAGGAAAGAGGTCAAAACCTCTAAAATTAAAGAAAGGTGAAAGTTAAAACCAAGGTAATGGCAATCTGGTATAAGTGCCAGCTCCCAAACTAATAAGCACGAGTTGGAGGACTGAAGATACAAAGATTTTACAGTACCAGGACAATCTTGGCCTTGTGCAAGGTTCCAGTCCCTGCTGTAGCCTTCACCAGCTGACTGATCCTAGGCTTTGACCCTTGGTTTCTTCACTATTAGCATTTTCTATTAGCACACTCTTTTTATTAGCATACTACTCTGTATGAAAGTGTTCTGTAAAGAGCTGCACCAGTGTGAGTTTAGGTCACTGGCAGTAGTGCCATAAGGATTCTGACTCACTGGGGATTGTGATGTCCATTTGCATCTTGGTTTGATTAGTAGGAAACTGTTCCTCCAAATAGACTGCTCATAAACAAGGCAACTTATTCAGAAGTTCCGATTTTATTAGCTTTTCAGTGGATGAGGAAAACTAAATGCAACCATGCAGGTAAAAGCACCAAACTCATTGTTCACTTAGTAGGGTTTTCATCTTTGGTAAAAATAAACATAATTTTTCTTTTGGATAAATTACTAGGAAGAAGAAGTGATACTTCCCAGGAAAGTAAGTGAAAGATATTAATTAATTAATTACTTCATAAGTAAAATTCACATTAATAATGGATATTTGCAATGAAACTCTTAAAACTATGGCATAAACTTTTAGAAGAAGACGTAAGTCCCTGTGTAAATAATTTCACCAGTTTCAGAAAATCATTGAAATAGGGTAAAACTAAAGCCAAACAATTGAGTTCCAAATTCATGCAAGTCAATGTGTTAAATGTCAAGACAAAAATTCAGAGAAAACCTCTGCCTTCACCAGAACTACTGACAAAATCCTGGGCCCCAGGAGAGGAACCGTGGTTATTGTTTACTTTTATTGGCAGGATTTGTGGTGGACTACTTGTCTTAATATCTTTATTTCTGGAAAAGTCAAGTTTACTTTCCTGTTCCTAGAAGCAAAATTGTTAGGAGTAGTAGCAAAGTATATGAACAATTAGAATCATTAGAGTCTGTGGACATTTGGTAACTTGTCTTGGTTACATTTAATCATTTCAGTAGGAAAGAGGTCAAAACCTCTAAAATTAAAGAAAGGTGAAAGTTAAAACCAAGGTAATGGCAATCTGGTATAAGTGCCAGCTCCCAAACTAATAAGCACGAGTTGGAGGACTGAAGATACAAAGATTTTACAGTACCAGGACAATCTTGGCCTTGTGCAAGGTTCCAGTCCCTGCTGTAGCCTTCACCAGCTGACTGATCCTAGGCTTTGACCCTTGGTTTCTTCACTATTAGCATTTTCTATTAGCACACTCTTTTTATTAGCATACTACTCTGTATGAAAGTGTTCTGTAAAGAGCTGCACCAGTGTGAGTTTAGGTCACTGGCAGTAGTGCCATAAGGATTCTGACTCACTGGGGATTGTGATGTCCATTTGCATCTTGGTTTGATTAGTAGGAAACTGTTCCTCCAAATAGACTGCTCATAAACAAGGCAACTTATTCAGAAGTTCCGATTTTATTAGCTTTTCTTCATAGTCCTGCAACCAAACCCAGTCCCAGTCAAGAGAAATGTAAACAGATTTATGTTCCCAAATTTAAAGTCAAGACTGACTATGGGAAGTGATAGGATTATAAGGGAATATAAGTTTTCCCCATGATGTGACTATCCAGTGTAAAACATCTCTGACCTGAGGTTATGTGGATTCCTTCAGGAGACTCAGTTAGGAGTGGACAAAGAGTGGTTCCATCCAGTGGTTGCCACAACATATGCTGAGCAAGACCTAGCCCAGGCGCAGCCAGTCCCTCCCCTGATCCCAGCACCCGTGTTTCTAATAGGTCGCAAAAAGGGACAGTGTACCCTCCACATGAGACAGAACACTTAAAATACTATAATGCAATCCTCTACCCTTGTCCTGAGTCCTGATGTCTTCTATTAAAAGCCCAACAAGCAATGGTCTTGATCCAATGTCTCCTCCTCCACAAAGCCCTCCCTGATCATCATTAAAAATGCAGCCCCAGACAGCCACTATCACCACATCCTCCTGTGTACTTGCTTCTTAACCCTTAAAACCTCAACTTCATCATCTTTTTCTTTGTTTCCTTGTTTTCTCATCATGCCCCTTTCTTAGAATGTCAACCACTCAAGCTCATTCTGTGCTTACCCCCAGCACCTAGAAGTAGGCTTATTCACAGAAGTTTATTAAGCATTTGTCAAATGAATAAATTAACTCAGGTGACCCATTCAAAGGAAAAAAAGAAAATATTAAAATACTCTTTCATGCACCAATATATTTGTTATATGTATAGGTTTCCTTCAAGTCTTTTCTGGAAAAGGTTATAAGGAAATATTTCTGATATCAATTAGTAAAAAAAAAAAAATCCAGTATAACAGCTGCCATATATTTACCACCAGCTTAGAAAATAAAATGTTATCAGTAAAAGTTAAGGTCCCTATTAATTCCTCCCCCATTTCACTATCTGCCCCAAGCTCCCAAACAAAGGTCAAAATTATCTTTAATTTGTTATTTTACATATTTAATAATAGCATATATTTCTTAAGGTAAACTTATTTTTCAAAATGTCTTCTTCAGAATTTGCATGTTACCTGTCCCTAAATTGTCTGAAATCACAGAAGCATTTTCAAGTTTTTCTAATCATTTTATTAATTAAACTGGACAAGTTAAGCCATGGACTGAAGACCATAGATCATAAACAGAACTAGGGTCACAAAGAACAAATGAGATTAGGAGACAGAAGACTGGCTTGAGCCCCAACTCTGCTATATACTAGATGGGTGATCTCAGCTACATCGTTTAAATAATTGGATTCAGTTTTCTCATTCATAAATAGGGTAACACCTGCCTTGCTTCCAGTATTACTATGGTGGGAAAATGTGTGCCAGCCTATAACCTATTCTATAGATGTTAATTGTTTTTATCATTAAGAGTCACAACTCTTGCCAATAAGACTGAGAAGATGGCCCTAACAAAGTTGGAGCCCAATACCAGATGACTCTGAGACTCATAATGGCCACCTTGCAATAACTGTTATCACTTACTCTATCCTTAACATGTAATGATACAAGTAATCTTTCTTAAAATGTTTTAGATAGGCATTATTGTCCTTTTCCAAATGGGAAGACTGAATTTCCACAGAGGTTCAACAAGTTGTCTACTGCCACAATGGTAATAAGGAGCAAACCTAATATTTGAAGCCCATGTTCCTAAGCACTAGGTCATACTGCCTCCCTAGATTTGGCCAAGGCTGATTAGCACGGCTTCAGTACCTCTCTATTCAGTCTCCTGTGGGGCACCATAATGTCAGCCTTCTCTTGGCAATGTTTCATATGAATAGGAGGATGTTATAAAATGTCTAGATTCCCTCCAATTGTTTTCTTGCATGGAGCAGCTGGATATGTCTTCCAGTTTCTTAGTTTTGATTGTTGTGGTTGCTGCTATTAAGTCATCAGCCTAGCTTCCAAATATCACAATTCTGCAAAAGTGGAGACAGCATCAAAGAAGCCAAATGATTTTCCCAAAGTCCCACAGCTGGTGGCAAATCTGAGACTGGAATGTTAGTCTTCTACTGCCCTAGGTTAGTACCCTTCCAAGAATATCATGCTGTGTCTTGGGAGAATATAATAATCATTTTTCAGATCTCAAGTACAATGCAGATCTTTAATTTGGTATTCATTGATACCATGGCACCATAGCAGTGAGTCAATCTGGAATCAAAACCTATGAACTTCTGACTCTTAAATATTAGAAGTATTTACCAAAATGATTCATTCCCTGTGGGGGCATAAAGGTTCAATTTTTAAAATTTCCAAAGAACAGAAAATAGCAGTTCTAAAGATAAGCTAGACTTTGAGGTTTACAGACCAACCTTTTAGAAAGAAGTCTCTAAGAGCTGAGGGAAAGCAATTGAGTTCTTTTCTTATTAACTATAAAACAAATTCTTTTTTAAAAAAAAGCAAAACAGTAAATACTTGAACTACACTTAAGACTAGGAAAGAGGAAAATGAGACATAGGTAAAGAGGATATTCCTTGCTCTGGCTCCATCTTGTTTTCATCATCCTTTGTATTTACCTTCTACTTGCAGACTGGAGTCCTGAGAAGCACTACCCCACCATAAGGATAAGTGATCCCCAGCAAATAGTTCTGCTGTCTACATGCAATATGAGGAATCTTAGTTTCATTTCAACAAGAATAAAGGAAGACATACAAAAAAAAAAAAAAAAAAAAAACCCACATCATTTCTACAAAAAAGGCTACCTGTGAAGTTATACTCAAGATGTTCAGGAACCACAGATGAAAGAGACTTGATCCTGCCTCTGGGGTTTTTAACTTCTGGTGAAACTGAGTCTTTAAGGATGCATGTCAGCCAGATAGGGATAACAACATGGTATTCCAGACCAAAAGTATCCACTGTGTGCAGGGAATAAATAGCAATGTGATGTTACTGAAATACCAAGAATGAGATGCATGATCCCCAAGATGAGGCTTACAAGAGCAGGTGAGTGGCTTGACAGGTCCCTGAGAACAACCAGAACCTGAAGTAAGATACGAATATGGGGAGTTCTGGGGGAACAAACAGACTTCTATTTCAAAAGGAGACAGCATCAAAGAAGCCAAATGATTTTCCCAAAGTCCCACAGCTGGTGGCAAATCTGAGACTGGAATGTTAGTCTTCTACTGCCCTAGGTTAGTACCCTTCCAAGAATATCATGCTGTGTCTTGGGAGAATATAATAATCATTTTTCAGATCTCAAGTACAATGCAGATCTTTAATTTGGTATTCATTGATACCATGGCACCATAGCAGTGAGTCAATCTGGAATCAAAACCTATGAACTTCTGACTCTTAAATATTAGAAGTATTTACCAAAATGATTCATTCCCTGTGGGGGCATAAAGGTTCAATTTTTAAAATTTCCAAAGAACAGAAAATAGCAGTTCTAAAGATAAGCTAGACTTTGAGGTTTACAGACCAACCTTTTAGAAAGAAGTCTCTACGAGCTGCGGGAGAGCAATCGAGTTCTTTTCTTATTAACTATAAAACAAATTCTTTTTTAAAAAAAAGCAAAACAGTAAATACTTGAACTACACTTAAGACTAGGAAAGAGGAAAATGAGACATAGGTAAAGAGGATATTCCTTGCTCTGGCTCCATCTTGTTTTCATCATCCTTTGTATTTACCTTCTACTTGCAGACTGGAGTCCTGAGAAGCACTACCCCACCATAAGGATAAGTGATCCCCAGCAAATAGTTCTGCTGTCTACATGCAATATGAGGAATCTTAGTTTCATTTCAACAAGAATAAAGGAAGACATACAAAAAAAAAAAAAAAAAAAAACCCACATCATTTCTACAAAAAAGGCTACCTGTGAAGTTATACTCAAGATGTTCAGGAACCACAGATGAAAGAGACTTGATCCTGCCTCTGGGGTTTTTAACTTCTGGTGAAACTGAGTCTTTAAGGATGCATGTCAGCCAGATAGGGATAACAACATGGTATTCCAGACCAAAAGTATCCACTGTGTGCAGGGAATAAATAGCAATGTGATGTTACTGAAATACCAAGAATGAGATGCATGATCCCCAAGATGAGGCTTACAAGAGCAGGTGAGTGGCTTGACAGGTCCCTGAGAACAACCAGAACCTGAAGTAAGATACGAATATGGGGAGTTCTATGGAGGGATGTGAACCAAGAATTTCACTTCTTATGAATTACTTCTATTTCAAAAGGTAAAACCAATTTAAGTTTAACCCTATAGTAAATTCATTCTAAGGCATTTGCATTTTAATATGCTTCCTTCCATGGGAGAAGAAAAAAACTGTGCTTGGGTCAGAGAATGGGGCAGCCATAGCTGGACCCTCCATTCTTTTTGGTATAGAAGATCAAAGTTTACAACTCTCTGTTCTGAATTGCCCTTTCTGAACAAACTGAATCTTCCAGTGACGAGCAAACTGTGATTGAGGTCCCAATAATAATCTTATAATAATCCTGGCTTGGGACCCTTAAGCTTTCTAAAAGTAAATTGGTGTGGGAGGGTGCAAGGGAGGAAAGCAGCTGTCTCTACGGGAAACCTGCCACAATACAGTGATGCCAGTGTCCAGGAACTGAAATAGTGCAATTGAAACAATCCCATTAGGATGCATAATCGATTGCCTGCTGGTGTCCAAAACATAGGCTCAGTCTTTAATAGTAAATAATGTTAACCCAAAAGGAATGTCATTCATCCATCATTTACTGAATATCTACAACATGCAACTCTGTGAAAGTTCTCATCAAGGCCAAAAAATACAGAGGCCCCTACGGTCTAGAAATTTAACATTCATCCTGGGCCTAAAACAAGCCTGCAAGCGGCTCTACCTCAAGGCAGCCTGTAAGAACAATAACAGAAGTCTTAGTAAATTACTATGACGGTTAAGAGACAGGAGAGATTAAACAGACTTAGAAAATCACTCCAATTTCCAGAGGAATGATACACACGATCAAAAACAGAAAACAAAACAAAATAAAATAAAATAAAAAAACAAGGTTCACGGTTTTCTCCCTGATGAGACTGCCCACTCTGGTTCAAGAATATTCAGATTAGAAAGCCAGGCTTCACTACAGGCCCCAGAATGTGAACAAAATTTTAAGTTTGTCAAAATGGGTGGAGTATAGATTTCCAAAGACTGGAGTCCTTTCAACTCCTATTATTTGAAACTAGGGACGGCAAACAGGAATATCTCTGCTGAGCTCAACCACCGTGAGGACCCACAGAGCAAATGCAAGGATCGCTAAGGTAACCAGACAGCAGAATGTAATTACCCAGACTGGAATCTAGCCAGGCTGTGCAGGCAATACCCACACTCCTTAGAAAATGTCATAGACTCTTTTAATAACCATGGCAATTTTATTCCATAAACATGTATTAGGAGGACATATTAGAACAAGAATAAAATATTCTTGTTTTCTACACCCACAAATGGATACACAGCCAGAGCAAGGACGGCAGACTGCAAATTTCAGAAGCATGAGTATGAACTCGCTCATTACAATAGTCACTTTTGTTCTTAAATGTGATTTTTTTTTAATGTAGGAAGGGAGGCATAGGGCTATGTCTGTAACAGAACTCATATGAAGTGTCCTATATAACTGTTGAAGAGCAATGCTTACCTTGTTCATGTTGATAATTTAGTGTAAACATGGAAGTACACTATTTATATTAAAAGTCTAATAGTAAATTATGTATTCTCACAGTCTCTGGACAAAAAAATTCTCCTACATTTCCAAAGTTTTACTTCAAAATTTTTAATTGTAGTATATTAAAATATGGGTATCTGCCCATGGAACTAAATGTTTTATTGTCCCCTACTACCTAAAGTAGCCTCCTGGGTAGCTCAGACAGTAAAGAATCTGCCTGCAGTGGAGACCTGGGTTTGGTCCCTGGGTTGGGAAGATCCCCTGGAGAAGGAAACTGCTACCCACTCCAGTATTCTTGCTGATAGATGACGGTAGATAGCTTATGGTGAACGATGTCAGATTTGTGACTTCCGAAGGAAAAAATTTCACTTCCGGATGAAAAGACATGGCTTCGGTCACTCAGAGTTTCATGCAGCAAAAGTTTTATTAAAGTAAAAATGGATAGAGAAAACTTTCAGTGGAAGGCACTGGAAGTGGATGAGAGTACCCCATGCAGCTCGTTTAGGCAGGATATTCTGTACTTTTCCAGTTGGTTATTAACAATAAATTAAAAGAATATTTTAAGGTTGTACAGGTCTTACCAGACCCACACCCACAACATACATAACTAATATAAGCATGAGATTAGACCAAAGGAACAGATTCCTGTTAAGAAGGAGAAATATCCTCGAGCAAGATACACTGTTGTTATAAACGTAAGCTCTGGGCTTAAAGAATGTCTTAGGTGAAACAGATTATTGTCATAGGTATGACAACCTTGGCTAAAAAATGTTTGCTCCCTCTCTTCCTCCTTCTTGGGCATCTCCTAGCCTTCCTATCAACCTGCCCCCAAATTTACTCTCTCACTGCCTGGAGAATTCCATGGTCAGAGGAGCCTGGCAGGCTATACATAGTTCTTGAAGTTGCAAAGAGTCAAACACGACTGAGTGACTTTCTCTTTCAACCAAAGTTAGGGGTTTTACAGGTGATACAGTGGTAGAGAACCTGCTGGCCAATGCAGGAGATGCAGGTCTGATCCCTGATTGGGAGGATCCCCTGGAATAGGAAATGGCAACCCACTCCAGTATTCTTAGTCTGATAGGCTACAGTCCATGGGGTCACAAAGAGTTGGATATGACTGCACGACTAAGCACATACACATGCACCCAAAGTAAAGAATCCAATTGTTGGATTAAATGATTTAATCTAACAAATATTTATTAAGTGCCTACTATGTACCAGAACAGTCCCTTGCTCTCACAGAGCTGGTAGGCTGGCAAACACATGAAAGGGAAGTCTGTGGAGATACCCGAAGGGCAGAGAGAAAACTCCCAAAGTGCAAAAGAAACAAAATTAACAGTGAATACCAAGTCTTGGTGAATACCAAGACTCAATATTGGTGGCACTGGTATTTAATAAGCAACACTTAGGTAGATGATAATCACCATATTTGGTGAATATTTAATTGCCACTCAGCACTGTACTAAGTGCACACTTTTTCTTATGGAAAGATGTTGCAATATAGATGGAAGAGATGATATCATGCCTCATGCCTAAGCCCTGGTTTAGTGCAGCCAGTTCAGGGCTCAAGTCTCAGGATCACCAGTTCATAGCTCTGATCTCTTGGACAAGACACTTAACTTTCATATAACTTCTGTTTCTTTATCTGGAAAATGGTGGCAATTATGTCTCTCTTTAGGATTAATAGGGTTAAATGAGATACTTGTAAATGTTATAAACAGTGCCTGGAAGGCAGTAAGTACACAACACAAAACTGTACTGGCTGTGATCTCATAAATATTATCTTTCTCTAATGGTGTAATATGAAAACACCTGTTATAATAGATCATCCTTGAATCCTGATGATGTAGCTGGCCTATGGGTTCCTGCCCTTCTGTACTGCTGCCTCTTGCTCCCTTGCCCATGTTGAGTAGCTGTCAGGCTATACTCTCACCCAGAGTAATAGCAACAGGGAGCCACTGAGCCCCAACCCTCTGCACACTCTCCTTTTCCTCCCTGCAGGCGAGAAGACGATAGGTTAGATATTTTCCTGTGTATTTCAACCTTGAAATTATCATAAATTTTAAAGCTGATAAATTTTCATATACTTGGTTATATCTCCTCAACTCCCTTTTTTCTTTCCAACATATTTAATCCTTACTAATTTCTTCAGAAACAGTTTTCTCCCTTACTCGCTCAAGCCCTGTCTCTATGCACCATTGTGAGACCAAAGAACAATACTAATTACTATCGATAAACATTAAAGCGTGGTTTTACAATACATTTATATATCATTAGGCCTTCACCCTTTTAAAGTCCTTCAAGTACTAAACCAAAAAGAACAGTCCCTTGCTCTCACAGAGCTGGTAGGCTGGCAAACACATGAAAGGGAAGTCTGTGGAGATACCCGAAGGGCAGAGAGAAAACTCCCAAAGTGCAAAAGAAACAAAATTAACAGTGAATACCAAGTCTTGGTGAATACCAAGACTCAATATTGGTGGCACTGGTATTTAATAAGCAACACTTAGGTAGATGATAATCACCATATTTGGTGAATATTTAATTGCCACTCAGCACTGTACTAAGTGCACACTTTTTCTTATGGAAAGATGTTGCAATATAGATGGAAGAGATGATATCATGCCTCATGCCTAAGCCCTGGTTTAGTGCAGCCAGTTCAGGGCTCAAGTCTCAGGATCACCAGTTCATAGCTCTGATCTCTTGGACAAGACACTTAACTTTCATATAACTTCTGTTTCTTTATCTGGAAAATGGTGGCAATTATGTCTCTCTTTTAGGATTAATAGGGTTAAATGAGATACTTGTAAATGTTATAAACAGTGCCTGGAAGGCAGTAAGTACACAACACAAAACTGTACTGGCTGTGATCTCATAAATATTATCTTTCTCTAATGGTGTAATATGAAAACACCTGTTATAATAGATCATCCTTGAATCCTGATGATGTAGCTGGCCTATGGGTTCCTGCCCTTCTGTACTGCTGCCTCTTGCTCCCTTGCCCATGTTGAGTAGCTGTCAGGCTATACTCTCACCCAGAGTAATAGCAACAGGGAGCCACTGAGCCCCAACCCTCTGCACACTCTCCTTTTCCTCCCTGCAGGCGAGAAGACGATAGGTTAGATATTTTCCTGTGTATTTCAACCTTGAAATTATCATAAATTTTAAAGCTGATAAATTTTCATATACTTGGTTATATCTCCTCAACTCCCTTTTTTCTTTCCAACATATTTAATCCTTACTAATTTCTTCAGAAACAGTTTTCTCCCTTACTCGCTCAAGCCCTGTCTCTATGCACCATTGTGAGACCAAAGAACAATACTAATTACTATCGATAAACATTAAAGCGTGGTTAACAATACATTTATATTCAGGAAAGGTAAACCATCTCCATCATTAGGCTTGACATCATTAAGGCCTTCACCCTTTTAAAGTCCTTCAAGTACTGAGAAGTTCCCATTTTCTTCTTCATCTTTCTCCAATTAAACTTTTCCTTAGATCCCAGTGACCAAGATAACTATGAAACTAATGCAAATTGCACTTTATTCTATCCAGTTTTATTAGTTAAGAATGAGTTTAAGCCTTGCAATATTTTGACTATATTAGCTCTAATAAACATGCATTTATTGACATATTTCTAACCATGGTTTACAGTAAAAAGTTACCCTCTGAATTCTGAACCAATTTGCAAACAGATGTATGAAACTAAACTTTTTAAAAGTTAGGGAGTATTTATTATTTCCAGAACACTGCAGGATGCTAAAAAACATGAAGGGACGCTGATTTAGAACTCTCAGAAGTGAACGGCATGCTCATGCAGAATTGGGAATTTGCTTTAGACTCTTCATGTAGGGTGAATTACAGCATCTAGTCCTGATCCTGTCGTCAGTCTCATTCACAAGCAGCTTAGATTAGGCAAACCTAATGTGATCTGTAGCAATAAGTGGAAAACTCTAAAGCATGCCTGCCTTAGATAGAGGGTGGTGAGGGACAATAAATTTAAAACAACTCCCATAAGGTTGCCAGCTCCCAGCATGTACAAGAACACGTGCTCTGCTTTTGTCCTTTGCACGCCAGTTGACTTCTGCCATTCACTGCCCAACCCTAGGTTTTAAGGTGACAGATCATATGTGCTCCAATACTTAGGAAAAGAAATAATATTGGGCTCAAAGCCAGTCTACCAACACAAACAATAGGCCTTTTACAAACAACAGGCTCTACTGGAGGAGGCTGCCAGGATTCTGAGTGCCAAGGAGGTAATCAGATATGCATTTTGGTCATTGTTACCAGCTTACATCAGAGCCTAGAAGGAGGACCCTGTGATAGAAGCAGTCTGCAGATTCCATCACCAGAAAATGGTCAATGAGAGATAGTCTCTATTTACATTTACACATAATTATCTTCATTTAAAAAATTTGCCAGATACTGACAGATCATTCAAGATAAGTTATGCTTTCATGTGAAGTATTATTTTTCTAGACTGTAAGTAAAACAAACTAGTGTTTTCTTCTCCACTTCCTAATTAGACAATTGTCTGATCATTTTTTTTAAAGGCTTCAACCACTTATGTTCTTAAAGATGCCATACAGACTATGTCTATTATGAAAGGCAGCAAGCATATATTCTTACCCTATGTGAGGCTTTTTTTTGCTTGTTCTTTATTTTGTCTAACACTAACTTTTCACATTTTATCCCATTCAAATCTCTTTAAAATTGAGGCTCAAACTTGAGAGTATGAAATATGGGCCCTTCGTAGCAGTTTTGGCATTGTTACCACAGTACGCACGAAGCAATTTGCAAACAGATGTATGAAACTAAACTTTTTAAAAGTTAGGGAGTATTTATTATTTCCAGAACACTGCAGGATGCTAAAAAACATGAAGGGACGCTGATTTAGAACTCTCAGAAGTGAACGGCATGCTCATGCAGAATTGGGAATTTGCTTTAGACTCTTCATGTAGGGTGAATTACAGCATCTAGTCCTGATCCTGTCGTCAGTCTCATTCACAAGCAGCTTAGATTAGGCAAACCTAATGTGATCTGTAGCAATAAGTGGAAAACTCTAAAGCATGCCTGCCTTAGATAGAGGGTGGTGAGGGACAATAAATTTAAAACAACTCCCATAAGGTTGCCAGCTCCCAGCATGTACAAGAACACGTGCTCTGCTTTTGTCCTTTGCACGCCAGTTGACTTCTGCCATTCACTGCCCAACCCTAGGTTTTAAGGTGACAGATCATATGTGCTCCAATACTTAGGAAAAGAAATAATATTGGGCTCAAAGCCAGTCTACCAACACAAACAATAGGCCTTTTACAAACAACAGGCTCTACTGGAGGAGGCTGCCAGGATTCTGAGTGCCAAGGAGGTAATCAGATATGCATTTTGGTCATTGTTACCAGCTTACATCAGAGCCTAGAAGGAGGACCCTGTGATAGAAGCAGTCTGCAGATTCCATCACCAGAAAATGGTCAATGAGAGATAGTCTCTATTTACATTTACACATAATTATCTTCATTTAAAAAATTTGCCAGATACTGACAGATCATTCAAGATAAGTTATGCTTTCATGTGAAGTATTATTTTTCTAGACTGTAAGTAAAACAAACTAGTGTTTTCTTCTCCACTTCCTAATTAGACAATTGTCTGATCATTTTTTTTAAAGGCTTCAACCACTTATGTTCTTAAAGATGCCATACAGACTATGTCTATTATGAAAGGCAGCAAGCATATATTCTTACCCTATGTGAGGCTTTTTTTTGCTTGTTCTTTATTTTGTCTAACACTAACTTTTCACATTTTATCCCATTCAAATCTCTTTAAAATTGAGGCTCAAACTTGAGAGTATGAAATATGGGCCCTTCGTAGCAGTTTTGGCATTGTTACCACAGTACGCACGAAGAATAGAAATCTGACATTAATTTCATCTGCAAATGACACAGCCTTGGAATCAAGGAAAATGACAATGGGTCCCAAATATGAATGCTTATACATAGCACTTTTAGAAACAAGCAATTTCATTTCATGCCTTCCCATCAATTTCTTCTTATAAATAGCAGAAGTTTTCTTCACAATGACACTCCTGCAAAATGCATCCTTAACTAATGATGGTTTCACCACATTACCCTATAACTAGTTGGGGATCTAGTTTGCCTTTTCTTAGCAACCTGCTCAGGTCCAGAGGACCAAGATAATTTTGAAACAAAGAGTAATATTAACAAATCTAGAATTCTTTCCTAGAGTTTCCAATTTATGCAAAAAAGCTATGTGTTTCCTTTCTTGATCTTTGTGAAATGATTTGAATTTTTCCTTTGTAGGGTTCAGAATGTTTGAGATTTGAAGTGTTCAGTGCAACAGAGTGAACTAGGCAGCCATGGAATCAGTTTGTGCCACATACAGTTTAGAAATGATTTAACTCTTTTTCAAGAACAATGGTAATGATGCAGCAAGATGCAATGTGTGCCTAAATTGATTAATATATTCTAGAGCTGGAAAGTAAAACTTAGAAGCTGTTTTAATCTATTACCTAATGAAGCTATTGGTCAACTCAGAGAAAATCCACTATTTACTGATAGTTTATATGATTTAAGGATAAAAGAAGTATTTATGTGACCCTTGTGGAAAATAATCTTAAACCATAGAATCATAGTTTTATAACTCTCTTAAAAATGCTCTTGCTCTCTTGCTGGTCTTTCTTTAACTCCCTTAAATGCTCAGAATCTTAATGCATTCATTTGCTCAGGCTGTCACAACAAATTACCACATACTAGGTGGCCAAAACAACAGAAATTTACTTTCTCATAATTTTAGAGGCGAGAAGTAGAAGATCCAAGTTTCAGTAGGGTTGCTTTCTTCTGAGGCCTTCCTCCTTGGCTTGGCTTTACATCTTCTCCTCATATCTTTACATGATCTTTCCTCTGTGTACAAATTTCTTCTTCTTGCAAGGATACCAGTCAGAATGGATCAGAGTCCATTACCTCATTATAATGTAATTACCTCTTTAAAGAGTATCTATAAATGCATTCATACCCTGAGGTACTAGAGGTTAGAACCTCACCATGTGAATTTTGGGGGTGGGACACACAATGAAACCCACATAACGCATGCATCCTATGTTCCTTCAGTCATGTCTGACTCTTTGCAATTCTATGAACTGTAGCCTGCCAGTCTCCTCTGTCCATGAGGTTCTCTAGGCAAGAATACTGGAGTGGGTTGCCATGCCCTCTTTCAAGGGATCTTTCTGACCCAGGGATCGAGCCAGCATCTCTGTGTCCCTTGCATTGCCAGGTGGGTTCTTTACCACTAGTGCCATCTGGAAAGCCCCAATGCAACCCATAACACTTCCCGAATAAGACAAAGAAAAGGGAGTTGCTGGGGTTGAATGGACTAGAGTATCATAGGTCTGTCCTTTCATTTTCTCCCCTGCCCACCTTCACCAGCTGCCCCACCACCAAGCTGCCTCTCAGGTACCTTCTAGAAACACCAGGATGCCTAGGGACACTATACAACAGTTCATTTGGTTCTCAAATATCAGTGGATATTCACAACACATTGCATTGTGTCACATGATGTTTGGAATAATTGCAAAAGTAAACTATAATTGCCAGACTTTCACTCAAAATAGATGCCAAGTCACATATTTGTGTATTAACTGAATGACATTTAAGAACTCTTAAACACACTGAACCTCTCTTCACCTCCATCAGAGAGGTAGCAGGGCCTGTGGAAGAAACCCAGGAAGTTCAGGCTTGAAGTGAAGAGACCCATGTGTGAGCGCAGCTTTCCTAACTTGACCAACAGGGGAATGTAAGGCTCAAATGAGATAATGAAGATTAAGGACTATTGTAAATGAAAAGTTCTATAAAAGCAGAAGGTATTATTAAAAATCACTAAACCAGCTTTCAAAATGCAGCATTGTTTCCTCCTTCTCATTCTCCACCTGCACATTTCACAGGCTAATTGCCTGTATTATTAGAACTCACCTTACTTAATCAAATTTAAATGTTCAGCCTCTATTTAATTGAAGGCTCTATAGCTCTAACCAAATGTGATAGGTTATTACTCACTTGCTAATTTGGGGGTTGGATTAATCAAGCCTGAAATGAATTTTCTCTTTCCAAAGTAACCCCTTTACTTTTCCTTTACCCTGTTTTGAAGCTTCAAGTTCTCAAGTATTTAGTTTTTGCACTTGGACTGGACATCCTTTATGTCAATCCTTCACCATCCCTGTATGCCCTCATTGGGCCTTATAACCTACCACCCACCTCCTGTACAGCACAGTCACCCTGACTGAATAGTTCTCCTAAAACTCAACACATTACCTGAAACTTTCCACCGAGGAGTCATGTCCTTAATACATGCTTCCCGTGATTTGAGATTCAGGGCTCCACAAGAAGTCAAACTTCCATGTTTACTCTGCAGCAACCTCCTGGGCCACCCACAGAAGCAGCTGTATCCCTACCATCATCACCAGCTCCTTTTTCTGCTGAGTTCAATTTCCAACTAAAGACAAAATACTCTTCTTTCTCTTTTCCCTAATGGCTGTTTCTCTCCCTTTTTGATTTACTAAAATTTTGCTAGGAAAAATGTCGTTTTCGTCTCAGTTTGGCAAGCAGTAAGTGAGAGACTAGGCCCAGCACTGTAAGTGGGGTACACACCTGAGTTAGACACATTCCCCTGCTGGTTGGAGTTCAGAGTCATGTGGCAGGGGACAAGGATGTAAACAAGCAAGGATGATGCAGTGTAGGCTGGAAGGAGTGTGTCACAGAGGGAGAACATATTTGTGTATTAACTGAACTTTCTTAAACACACTGAACCTCTCTTCACCTCCATCAGAGAGGTAGCAGGGCCTGTGGAAGAAACCCAGGAAGTTCAGGCTTGAAGTGAAGAGACCCATGTGTGAGCGCAGCTTTCCTAACTTGACCAACAGGGGAATGTAAGGCTCAAATGAGATAATGAAGATTAAGGACTATTGTAAATGAAAAGTTCTATAAAAGCAGAAGGTATTATTAAAAATCACTAAACCAGCTTTCAAAATGCAGCATTGTTTCCTCCTTCTCATTCTCCACCTGCACATTTCACAGGCTAATTGCCTGTATTATTAGAACTCACCTTACTTAATCAAATTTAAATGTTCAGCCTCTATTTAATTGAAGGCTCTATAGCTCTAACCAAATGTGATAGGTTATTACTCACTTGCTAATTTGGGGGTTGGATTAATCAAGCCTGAAATGAATTTTCTCTTTCCAAAGTAACCCCTTTACTTTTCCTTTACCCTGTTTTGAAGCTTCAAGTTCTCAAGTATTTAGTTTTTGCACTTGGACTGGACATCCTTTATGTCAATCCTTCACCATCCCTGTATGCCCTCATTGGGCCTTATAACCTACCACCCACCTCCTGTACAGCACAGTCACCCTGACTGAATAGTTCTCCTAAAACTCAACACATTACCTGAAACTTTCCACCGAGGAGTCATGTCCTTAATACATGCTTCCCGTGATTTGAGATTCAGGGCTCCACAAGAAGTCAAACTTCCATGTTTACTCTGCAGCAACCTCCTGGGCCACCCACAGAAGCAGCTGTATCCCTACCATCATCACCAGCTCCTTTTTCTGCTGAGTTCAATTTCCAACTAAAGACAAAATACTCTTCTTTCTCTTTTCCCTAATGGCTGTTTCTCTCCCTTTTTGATTTACTAAAATTTTGCTAGGAAAAATGTCGTTTTCGTCTCAGTTTGGCAAGCAGTAAGTGAGAGACTAGGCCCAGCACTGTAAGTGGGGTACACACCTGAGTTAGACACATTCCCCTGCTGGTTGGAGTTCAGAGTCATGTGGCAGGGGACAAGGATGTAAACAAGCAAGGATGATGCAGTGTAGGCTGGAAGGAGTGTGTCACAGAGGTGGAAGATAGAATTCTTTCTTACTGGGGAATTATCAACAGGGCGCCAGAGAAGAGGAGGCATTGGAACTGGGTCTTGAAGGATTTGCAAAGAAGAGCATTCCAGGTAGACGGTGAGTGAGATCTCATAGCTAGCATAAGACTTGGCATACTCGGGGTCTCAACTCATGCCAGCTGGAAGAAGCTGGGCAGTATTACACAATGAGAAGTCAGATCATGAGGAATTTTGAATACCAGATAGGCTCTCTTGGTTACAGGCTTCACCAACCAGAAATTTCAGAAGTACTGCCATACTGTCCTGCCATGGCTCAGGAAGAAATGACTCAAAAGGAATGTCATTTGATGCCTCATCTTAGAAGGAATGCTAAAACCAAGCAATCCATCATTCCTTTGAAGGGAAAAGCAATGTATTTGTATATCTTTGGCTCATCAGAATTTTAAAAGAAAAAATTAGAAATTAAATACCCCTAGGAGATAATTAAAACTCAATTTTTTCTTATGTTAGTTCCAGAGTAAAGAACGGATTAGCTTTTGGTAGTATTTCTCAAGGGAAAGCATCAAATGGGCTTCATCCTAGGTCATGGGTTTTCTGTTTACAATCTCTATTAAGTGGCACGTCCACTTCACAGCTCAGTTGTCACCACTTGGCACCTGGCTCCCACATCTTGCCATTTCTAGCCCAAACTTCACCTTCATTCCAACTGCATATTCTAAATGGTTGAGTCAATTCTACTTGACTGTTGACATACCAGTCACAAACCATTTACCATGTCCAAACCCAGTATCCTTTTTTTCCAAGTCATCTTCTTCAGTTTCCTTTTCTTTTTCAGCATTTCAGCCATTCTTCTATAGTCACGAGCTATTTAAAATCTCAAGATCATATCTGATTTCTTTCATTCCTGATACCTTACTAACTAAAAAAAGCCAATCAATTTTCATCAACCTCCTTTTGTCCCTATTTTCAGTCTTTGAGTCAGGATCACTGGGCTGGTTGTCTTATTGGCTTCCGTGACTCTAATCCAACCTGCCACATCGCTGCCAAGCTAATCTCCTTTAATATATCACTTTCATCCTGCTGATTCCCTGCTCAATAATCTTAGATAGTTCCCTATTTCAGATGCAACCAAAATAGAGTGAAAGCCTACTAGGAAATTTCACAGATGCTCTCTTCTCTGAGGGGCAGGTATTATTATCCCAGTCATACTAATGATGAAATTTGAGACTCCAAAATATAAGTTGCCGAAGGCTAGCAATGGTAGAGCCAGGATAACCAACCATTCCTTTGAAGCTAGCATAAGACTTGGCATACTGGTCTCAACTCAGCAGCTAAAATGGGCAGTATTACACAATGAGAAGTCAGATCATGAGGAATTTTGAATACCAGATAGGCTCTCTTGGTTACAGGCTTCACCAACCAGAAATTTCAGAAGTACTGCCATACTGTCCTGCCATGGCTCAGGAAGAAATGACTCAAAAGGAATGTCATTTGATGCCTCATCTTAGAAGGAATGCTAAAACCAAGCAATCCATCATTCCTTTGAAGGGAAAAGCAATGTATTTGTATATCTTTGGCTCATCAGAATTTTAAAAGAAAAAATTAGAAATTAAATACCCCTAGGAGATAATTAAAACTCAATTTTTTCTTATGTTAGTTCCAGAGTAAAGAACGGATTAGCTTTTGGTAGTATTTCTCAAGGGAAAGCATCAAATGGGCTTCATCCTAGGTCATGGGTTTTCTGTTTACAATCTCTATTAAGTGGCACGTCCACTTCACAGCTCAGTTGTCACCACTTGGCACCTGGCTCCCACATCTTGCCATTTCTAGCCCAAACTTCACCTTCATTCCAACTGCATATTCTAAATGGTTGAGTCAATTCTACTTGACTGTTGACATACCAGTCACAAACCATTTACCATGTCCAAACCCAGTATCCTTTTTTTCCAAGTCATCTTCTTCAGTTTCCTTTTCTTTTTCAGCATTTCAGCCATTCTTCTATAGTCACGAGCTATTTAAAATCTCAAGATCATATCTGATTTCTTTCATTCCTGATACCTTACTAACTAAAAAAAGCCAATCAATTTTCATCAACCTCCTTTTGTCCCTATTTTCAGTCTTTGAGTCAGGATCACTGGGCTGGTTGTCTTATTGGCTTCCGTGACTCTAATCCAACCTGCCACATCGCTGCCAAGCTAATCTCCTTTAATATATCACTTTCATCCTGCTGATTCCCTGCTCAATAATCTTAGATAGTTCCCTATTTCAGATGCAACCAAAATAGAGTGAAAGCCTACTAGGAAATTTCACAGATGCTCTCTTCTCTGAGGGGCAGGTATTATTATCCCAGTCATACTAATGATGAAATTTGAGACTCCAAAATATAAGTTGCCGAAGGCTAGCAATGGTAGAGCCAGGATAACCAACCATTCCTTTGAATCCTGCCCCAGGGCTTGTCTTAATGGAAGTTTGTAATGCCTACACTTGATTTCCATAATCTCCCTTTGCCTCATTTAACCCACTTTATTTTATTTTTTTTTTTAATTTCCCAACACAGGCCTCCCCTATGGCCAGCCATGGCTCCTCATTGCCTCTCAATATGCCTACCTCATTATCACTTCTCCATGATTTCCCTTGGGCATACTCTAGTTTTCCTAGACTCTGAGACACACCTTAAGCCCTACCAGGGGCCTTTGGTGATTTCCTTGACATCAAACCTTTATCAGCTGGATTCCTACAGGACTTTTGCTCCAGCAGTGTGGCTCAAAGCCTGAGGAAATGCACCCATGGGATGAGAAAGGGAAGAATCCATGGGCCATGGATTGCTGTACGTTCCAAAGTATATACTAAATTACAGGCAACTCACAAGCAGTTGCTACTATTTTTTTTTATTTCAAAATAAGTATATACCATTAGGGCTTTCCTGCTGGCTCAGATGGTAAAGAATCTCTCTGCAATGAGGAGGACCTGGATTTGATCCATGGACTGAGAAGATACCCTAGAGAAGGGGCCAGCTACCCACTCCACTATTCCTGCCTGGAGAATCCCATGGGCAGAGGAGTCTGAGCTATAGTTCATGGGATCGCAAAGAGACACAACTGAGCTACTAACACTTTCACTTTCATTATAAAATAAATAATGAAATTATGTTTTCATTATAAAATACACAATTTGAAATAATTCATATTTGTTTTCTGCTACATGTATTTTTCTAATTCCAAGTACTAAGCATAGATTAAATATCTGAGTCTGTGAAATAGTTAACATTGAAAAAGAATGCTTACTCTCATAAAGTTGGCAACTACTGGTCTAAGCCCCTAAGTGAATACAGTCTTCTTAGTTTCCAGTTGTACATGTTCTTTAATCTTATAAAACCCCATGAGGTCTTTAAAGAGATCGTTATAAGACACAGAACTAAAACATACTTCTGAATCCTATAGCACCTCACCCAAACTGAATCCATGGTGGGTGTTCAACAAATACTTACTACAAACTTCTTGCAGACAATTAAGTGTAATTGTATACATGAGAGAAATTCAGGCTTATTTGCTAAACTGTAGGGTAAAAAGGTATGAAAAAAAGTATGATTTTATTGCTTACTGAGTTGCCCAAATAGTGGAGCTTTCTACCCTTTGTTGCATTCAGGGCCTTCTGAATGGATTTTGGTGACAACTCTGATTGTCACTCTTTACTGAAAAATAAGAGATTATTAGTAGACAGATTTGAGGGTGAAAACTACGGATTAACACTACCTAATCTATAAATACGCAAGTCTTCCACTTGTGTTTATAAAGCAGAGATCAGAGATAAGCCTTGAAGGAAATCATTTGAATTTCCCATTACCACACAATATCCAGATCAAGGTGTGAGGGATCTCTTTGAATTTACAGCTGAGTTTTCAAATCTATTTAAATTACAAGTTCAAATTAAGATCTGGATAATGTCATAGCCACAGATACAAACATAGCCCTACAATAGCTACAAGATATATAACACTTTTACCTATAATCTTCTTTGGGTAGAGGATTGAGAGAGCATTCTGGCATAGTTAGAAAAATTCTTATGCCAGAATAATGAATGGTTCATTATACAACATTATTAATGAATAATATTTTCCAAAAAATAGTTTCCCAAATAGTTGAAATTATTCATTTATAGTTTTAATATTTTATACTAATTTTTTAATATAAATGATTCTAAATTATATTTCATGCTGATTTACATAAAACAAATGATAATGAAAATAACTCTTCCTTGTACTCATCATATTGGCTATCAATAATAATTTTATACAACTCAGGTATACAACAGGCCTTTTTGCCCCCTACAGTAAGTGGCTTCAGATTACTAGACACTTTGTACTGTATAGGGTTAAAAATCCTTTTTCCTAAAAAAATTTTAGACTTAATTAACAGTTTCAAAATAGTATAATGAACCTTTACATATTTCCTTCACCCAACTATTAATTAAGTAACATTAGATATTAAGTAATGCTATTAAATATTAAGCAATTCTATTAGCTTAACTGGTCAAGCCATGAAATTATTCAAGCAAGAATACTAGAGAGGGTAGCCTTTCCCTTCTCTAGGTGAGCTTCCCAACCCTGGGATCAAACCCAGGTCTCCCAAGTTGGAGGCAGATTCTTTACCATCTGAGCTACCAGAGAAGCCCAGGAATATTGGACTAGGTAGCCTATCCCTTCTCCAGGGGATCTTCCTGACCCAGGAATCAAACAGGGATCTCTTGAATTGCAGGTGGATTCTTTACCAGCTTAGCTACAAAGGAAGCTTTTATTATCTTAAACAACCACAATGTAATCATCAAAAACAGGAAATTAATACTAGTTTAATAAACTGAGCCTTCTTCAAATTTTACCAGTTTTTCCACTAATGTCCTTTCTCTCTTCCAGGATCTGAGCCAAATTCTCACATGAATTTAATTCATCTCTTTAGTCTCCTCCAGTCTGTAGCAGCTCCTCAGCCTGTACTTGTCTACCATGATCTTATCAATTTTGGTGAGTGCTGGTCAACTATTTTGTAGAATGTCTTTAAATTTGTTTGACCTTTCCAATGGTTATATTGAGACATTTTTGGCAAAAATACAACAGAAGTAAGGCTGCGCCCCTACTTTGGTACATCAGCGTTCATGACGGAATGTATCTTATTGGGAATATTAACCTTGATCACTCTGTTGAGGAGACATCTCCTGGGATATTCTAAGGTCCGACTGTCCCTTTGGCAATGGTACTTCTCTGATTTGTTAATACAGTCTTCCAACTCCTTCCTCGGAGTTAGGCACTGGAAGTTACTCCACGTGTTTTGCTCTATTAACATGCCTTTGTAATATGTTGTGCTTAAAAATTAGAGACATTTGTCTTTCAGAATTCTTTCCAAAATAAAAAAAAGTGGGCTCTGGGCCAAGGTTTACTGTAGATTTTTAAAGAATTTATTATTATGCTGTTATTATTATATTGCTGCTTACACATCCTCTATGGTTACATTCATGTTCTTGGTTTTGATGTTTTCTACCTAGAATCAATATCATTGATAATACTTCGCTTAGGAAGGGTCATTTATCAGACATTATCTTAGTGGCACTTACATATTATATAAAGATACCCAAAAACTTAGAAGTAGAATTATTACAAATTGATTTACTAAATGCATATTCCAGTTCAACAGGCACATTTATAGTCCCTTCCCAGTCGGTTACACAAGAACTCAAAATAGGAAGAGTTGGGGGGAGCATTAATTCTGTTTACATTTAATAATTAGATGTGAAGAGAATCACATGTGACAATCACAAATCAAAAAACTTCCTCATGACAACATGAATGTTAAATTATTCTCTTCACATCTCTACACTCAGGCTCCAAGATTCAAATCGCTTAGACTGAAGAACTAACAAAACAATCAAGTCTTCATATTCCATCTTCTCAATGCATCTGTAACAGAAGAATTCTACTGAAAGGATATTCACGATGTCATCAAACCTACTCCTCTGTGTCTTTGTAGGATTTCACTGCAACGGTTTCTAAAAGGGAGCTGTGTGCCTTATCTCTAAATCTTTCAGAGAACAGTCCTTTTAAGTGCTCCTTAAATATTTCCTTTTCATTCATAATATCCATGTAGATTAAACATATTTTCATCTACAGTAAGATACATTTTAAAATATAGGATATGTTTACCAAATATTTAAGATCTTTTTATAGGTTTCCACTATTTCAATGTGATGAGGGTGAGATCTAGCCATTCTTCCTGTTCTATATAATGAAATAAGAACCCAAACATTTCTCAAATAGCTTGTCCTAAAAACACATGTGATTCATGGATCTCTATTTTCTTTATGTACGGTTCTAAAAAAATGATTGAGTCACTGTTGTTCTGTTGTTTAATCTGATAATTATGCAAACACTAAATCTTACACTGGAGCAGAAAATGTTAACACACATTGAAAAACCAAAAAGGGTAGAACTATAATCTGTATGATAAAATGCATTACACTGTTTAAAAGGATTGTTTTACAGATGCAATTAACAATCAGCGATCATACAGTTTAGACCGGTGTTTTGATGCCATCTGTTGGAATAAGTCTTCTCACTCTCTGGAATGAAGCTATAATTTTCAGTTTACAGTTTCATTAAGCAACACACAGTATAACAGTTCCCCAAAGAAGAGAAATCCTAAACACTTTCAGTTTTATAGTCTTCCATAAACAATTAAGTATGTTGCTAAAATTTTCCAAAAGAAAGAGGATTTAGAAAATTAGCAAAACATGACCCCAGATTACTCTTTTATTTTACAGCCTTAAAATATCCCCAACAGTTCAAATAGCCAACAATGGTTATCTAACGCTAGTTTCAATATGTGAGATGTGACTTTCCTCCTTTTAGCCCATTGATGAATTTTATGAACTTAAACACGAGTGACCTGTGCCTAAACAAGTGATGTAATGAAGGCAGTGATAAAAGTTAACAAGTAACCTGTCCATTAGGACACATTCCTGTTTGTTGCTATTAGCTTATCAAATGCCAAACCAAATCTTTGGGGGCAGTTAATACACTAGGGGGTGCTAGTTCTCTATATGTACACATTTACAAAGCAAAACCTTCCCACAATTAATTTTTGGGAATTATAAAAGTTCACCTAAAATTCTAATAGAGTATGTAAGTTGCATGCTACACATGAAGAAAACAAAAAAGAAAAAAGAGAACTCATTAAAGTGCTCCTTAAATATTTCCTTTTCATTCATAATATCCATGTAGATTAAACATATTTTCATCTACAGTAAGATACATTTTAAAATATAGGATATGTTTACCAAATATTTAAGATCTTTTTATAGGTTTCCACTATTTCAATGTGATGAGGGTGAGATCTAGCCATTCTTCCTGTTCTATATAATGAAATAAGAACCCAAACATTTCTCAAATAGCTTGTCCTAAAAACACATGTGATTCATGGATCTCTATTTTCTTTATGTACGGTTCTAAAAAAATGATTGAGTCACTGTTGTTCTGTTGTTTAATCTGATAATTATGCAAACACTAAATCTTACACTGGAGCAGAAAATGTTAACACACATTGAAAAACCAAAAAGGGTAGAACTATAATCTGTATGATAAAATGCATTACACTGTTTAAAAGGATTGTTTTACAGATGCAATTAACAATCAGCGATCATACAGTTTAGACCGGTGTTTTGATGCCATCTGTTGGAATAAGTCTTCTCACTCTCTGGAATGAAGCTATAATTTTCAGTTTACAGTTTCATTAAGCAACACACAGTATAACAGTTCCCCAAAGAAGAGAAATCCTAAACACTTTCAGTTTTATAGTCTTCCATAAACAATTAAGTATGTTGCTAAAATTTTCCAAAAGAAAGAGGATTTAGAAAATTAGCAAAACATGACCCCAGATTACTCTTTTATTTTACAGCCTTAAAATATCCCCAACAGTTCAAATAGCCAACAATGGTTATCTAACGCTAGTTTCAATATGTGAGATGTGACTTTCCTCCTTTTAGCCCATTGATGAATTTTATGAACTTAAACACGAGTGACCTGTGCCTAAACAAGTGATGTAATGAAGGCAGTGATAAAAGTTAACAAGTAACCTGTCCATTAGGACACATTCCTGTTTGTTGCTATTAGCTTATCAAATGCCAAACCAAATCTTTGGGGGCAGTTAATACACTAGGGGGTGCTAGTTCTCTATATGTACACATTTACAAAGCAAAACCTTCCCACAATTAATTTTTGGGAATTATAAAAGTTCACCTAAAATTCTAATAGAGTATGTAAGTTGCATGCTACACATGAAGAAAACAAAAAAGAAAAAAAAGAGAACTCATTAAAATTGCCCTATGAATTAAACAGCAAGAGTCCAAGTAGAAGTGCAATTTTACATTCCAAGAGGTAAGATCGATATGGTCTTGTTCCCTGGTTCAGACATCAGTTGCTGGTATCAAACGAAATTTGAAAAGAAAGTCACAGCTTTTCACAAAGTACAGTATCAGGCCTGGATTTCTTAATGCTACCTATTATATCTATGGTGCGCCAAAAGAAATACAAAGCAAAACCACCAGGGAGAAGAGGTTTCTTTACTAAATTTAGACAACTTATTTGAGATTCTCTCCCTTTGATATGCCATTCAAACAGTCCAAATGACAAGAAGTCACCATTAAGATCTGAACTTGTGCTCTCCAGTAGGCTGGTAAATTGCCTCATGTAACTAATGGCTCTCTCTGTTATATCTTAGAACATCCTCATGATGAAAGTACTCACACACATACACACACACCACCACCACCACCACCAGTGCAAAGAAGAAGCAGGTTTACTTTGTAAGAGCAGCATGCGTGCTAAGTCGCTTCAGTCATGTCCGACTCTTGGCGACCTTATGGACTGTAGCCTGCTGGGCTCCATAGGATTCTGGAGAATACTGGAGTGGGTTTCCATGCCTGCCTCTGGGAATCTTCCAGACCCAGGGACTGAACCTGTGTCTCTCAGGTCTCCCTTGGGGCCCCCTCCCCGGAAAGCCAGAGAAATCTATCCAGACCACAGGGACTAGTTTCAATATGTGAGATGTGACTTTCCTCCTTTTAGCCCATTGATGAATTTTATGAACTTAAACACGAGTGACCTGTGCCTAAACAAGTGATGTAATGAAGGCAGTGATAAAAGTTAACAAGTAACCTGTCCATTAGGACACATTCCTGTTTGTTGCTATTAGCTTATCAAATGCCAAACCAAATCTTTGGGGGCAGTTAATACACTAGGGGGTGCTAGTTCTCTATATGTACACATTTACAAAGCAAAACCTTCCCACAATTAATTTTTGGGAATTATAAAAGTTCACCTAAAATTCTAATAGAGTATGTAAGTTGCATGCTACACATGAAGAAAACAAAAAAGAAAAAAAAGAGAACTCATTAAAATTGCCCTATGAATTAAACAGCAAGAGTCCAAGTAGAAGTGCAATTTTACATTCCAAGAGGTAAGATCGATATGGTCTTGTTCCCTGGTTCAGACATCAGTTGCTGGTATCAAACGAAATTTGAAAAGAAAGTCACAGCTTTTCACAAAGTACAGTATCAGGCCTGGATTTCTTAATGCTACCTATTATATCTATGGTGCGCCAAAAGAAATACAAAGCAAAACCACCAGGGAGAAGAGGTTTCTTTACTAAATTTAGACAACTTATTTGAGATTCTCTCCCTTTGATATGCCATTCAAACAGTCCAAATGACAAGAAGTCACCATTAAGATCTGAACTTGTGCTCTCCAGTAGGCTGGTAAATTGCCTCATGTAACTAATGGCTCTCTCTGTTATATCTTAGAACATCCTCATGATGAAAGTACTCACACACATACACACACACCACCACCACCACCACCAGTGCAAAGAAGAAGCAGGTTTACTTTGTAAGAGCAGCATGCGTGCTAAGTCGCTTCAGTCATGTCCGACTCTTGGCGACCTTATGGACTGTAGCCTGCTGGGCTCCATAGGATTCTGGAGAATACTGGAGTGGGTTTCCATGCCTGCCTCTGGGGAATCTTCCAGACCCAGGGACTGAACCTGTGTCTCTCAGGTCTCCTGCATTGGCAGAGGGTTCTTTACCACTAGCACCACTTGGAAAGCTCCTTTTAAGATCAGAAACTAGCCAAACAGGGACATTATCCAAGATCTTATTTCATGTATAGTAGGAAAACAGTATTTTTTTCTTGGGTTTAGTTTTTCCTTCTGTGAGAATATTAATCAATAGACACCAGATATATCCAAATTCAGGGAAAGCATACTAACTTACAATTTTCCACCATTAAGGATGGGTTAAATTTCAAGAAACTTTCATCCAAAATAAGGGCCTTAGCACTTCTTTGTCAACTATCAGGATCAATTTCAAGCTCATTTTGCTTCCTCCTCTCCCCATTTCACCAAACATCATGCATTCATCTATTCTCCCCAACTTTCCTTAGTACAATCAGAAATATTCCAAAACGTTTCTCCCAGATTTTCACATTTCCTGTCCCACTTCTTGAATGCACTGGGAGTAGCTAGTGAATTCTATAGACTTGTTATCTGTTGCCTGAAGTGGGATGAATCATATCCGGTAGGAGATTCTTCAGAACACTTTGATATTATGCTAAAGAATATTTACTGTTTAGATGAAGTCATATCTTTGGATTACTTCCCAACACATCAACCCACAACTATAAACAGGAATAGAACTGTGTCTGATGTTTCATAAGTAGAAACTCAAATATAACACTCCAGTAGTATTCCATAAACACACACATTCAGGGCAGAGCTCTTGGAATATATGAACTATTAGCCAAGATCCCCAGAGGAGTACAGAGGGTGCTTTGCAATGAATTTGGAGAGTCCTAACCTGAGACCACCACCTACGATTTTATAAATTTATATCCTCCACACTGCCTATTAGCAGTGCTGACACAGCAAATATGCAAAAGTTTCATATTTGCATTTAAAAGGGTAATCTCATGGGCTCATTTTGAAGCACGATAGAGATTTATCATATGTATTGTTTTCATCCTTTAAGGAAGAATGCCAAATATAGCATTGTTTACACCTTAGTATGAGCTATGCAGGCAAGAAAATGGTTTTGAAACGCCTGCCTCGGGGGAATCTTCCAGACCCAGGGACTGAACCTGTGTCTCTCAGGTCTCCTGCATTGGCAGAGGGTTCTTTACCACTAGCACCACTTGGAAAGCTCCTTTTAAGATCAGAAACTAGCCAAACAGGGACATTATCCAAGATCTTATTTCATGTATAGTAGGAAAACAGTATTTTTTTCTTGGGTTTAGTTTTTCCTTCTGTGAGAATATTAATCAATAGACACCAGATATATCCAAATTCAGGGAAAGCATACTAACTTACAATTTTCCACCATTAAGGATGGGTTAAATTTCAAGAAACTTTCATCCAAAATAAGGGCCTTAGCACTTCTTTGTCAACTATCAGGATCAATTTCAAGCTCATTTTGCTTCCTCCTCTCCCCATTTCACCAAACATCATGCATTCATCTATTCTCCCCAACTTTCCTTAGTACAATCAGAAATATTCCAAAACGTTTCTCCCAGATTTTCACATTTCCTGTCCCACTTCTTGAATGCACTGGGAGTAGCTAGTGAATTCTATAGACTTGTTATCTGTTGCCTGAAGTGGGATGAATCATATCCGGTAGGAGATTCTTCAGAACACTTTGATATTATGCTAAAGAATATTTACTGTTTAGATGAAGTCATATCTTTGGATTACTTCCCAACACATCAACCCACAACTATAAACAGGAATAGAACTGTGTCTGATGTTTCATAAGTAGAAACTCAAATATAACACTCCAGTAGTATTCCATAAACACACACATTCAGGGCAGAGCTCTTGGAATATATGAACTATTAGCCAAGATCCCCAGAGGAGTACAGAGGGTGCTTTGCAATGAATTTGGAGAGTCCTAACCTGAGACCACCACCTACGATTTTATAAATTTATATCCTCCACACTGCCTATTAGCAGTGCTGACACAGCAAATATGCAAAAGTTTCATATTTGCATTTAAAAGGGTAATCTCATGGGCTCATTTTGAAGCACGATAGAGATTTATCATATGTATTGTTTTCATCCTTTAAGGAAGAATGCCAAATATAGCATTGTTTACACCTTAGTATGAGCTATGCAGGCAAGAAAATGGTTTTGAAACAGTAGTAATGATTACAGTTGTTAACTTCTCCTGACAAACAGCATAAACTTTTCATTCTGTACGTGGATTATAGAATATTAGAGTTAGAAAGGAACTCAATGTCATTCTATAACCCCCTGTCCCCAGTGCATGAATCTTCTCCACTGTCAAAGACAAACAGCTTTCTAGTTTAGACCTACACCCCTTTAATCACAGAAAATCACTGTCTTAAAGGCATAGTTATCAGAAAGTTCTGCCTTTAACTGAGTTGATGCCAATCTTCTTAGCAACTGTTTTTATTGGTCAGGTTATTCTGCGTATCAGAATGATCTTTGAGTCTGTACTGCCTGTATTTAATTCCCTTTTCAGCCATATGTTGTTAGCCTCATAACCTTAGATAAGTTAATTCCTTTGTCCTTCAGCATAAATTTAGAATTTGACCGCTCCTCATTACCTCCATGACTATCATCCTTGTCCTTGTCACCACTGTCTCAAAAGTTTCAAAATTAGTCTCCCAACACGATCCATTTCACATTTGGTCATACCAACTCACTATTCCTATCAAGATCATGCAAAGGCTTCACATTTAAATCAGAGTAAAAGTTCAAGTCCTCACAATGGCTTACAATGTCCCCCATGCTGCTCCGCCGGCTCTGCTGACACCCCGCCCACTTTCCTGCAGTCCCTCAGGCAGTGTCGGCCACAGTGATCTCCTTGCTTCTCCACTACAAAAGCCCTAAGCCTGCAGTTAGGTCCCTGCTCTCACTGCTTCCACAGGCTGGAACCCTCCCAGCCTTTAGAGACCAGCCTGCTAATGTGGCTTCTCCTTCAAGTGCTTGCTTAAATCTCGCTTTCTCACTGGGACCTATGCTGGCTCCTTGATTTAATGAAGGTGAAGAAATACTTCTTCACTGATAAACTTCTTAAGGACAGAGACTTCTGTGTGTTTTCTTCCCAGCACTTTGCATACAGTAGGCATTCAATAAAGGTTTGTTAAATGATTAAATGAATTTGAAGGTCATAAGTTAAACTTGGAGTGTGTCTGCAGTGCTCGGATGTATCCAACTCTTCCCTAATAGACTGTAGCCTGCCAGGCTCTTCTGCCCATGGAATTTCTCAGACAAGAATACTGGAGTGGGTTGTCATTTTGTTCTCTAGGATATCTTCCTGACCCAGGGATGGATCCTGTGTCTCTTACATCTCCTGCAAGGAGGGGAGTTCTTTACTATTAGTGCCACCTGAGATGGGGTAAATTAGTGGCTAGAGGGTGATAAATTTTCATATAACTATTATCAGTACTGAGGTAATTGCTATTACTGCTGCTGTGGCTGTTATTTTTGTGGTCATTTTTATTTTTACCCAAAGTGTCCATGCCTGCTTCTGATTACTAAAGGCCCTTGATCTATAGTGTTAGATCACCTTCTAACTCCTGGAGTGGTCAAACAAAATTGGTACCAAATTAGAAGACCCATCTTCGACCTGTGCACAGAAAATTATAAGACACTGATGAAAGAAATCAAAGACAACATAAACAGATGGAGAGATATTCCATGTTCCTGGGCTGGAAGAATCAATATCGCAAAAATGACTATACTACCAAATGTAATCTACAGATTCAATGCAATCCATATCAAAAACCAGTGGCATTTTTCACAGAACTAGCACAAAAAAAATACCACAGTTCATATGGAAATGCAAAAGACTCTGGATAGCCAAAGCAGTCTTGAGCAAGAAGAATGGAGCTGGAAGAATCAACCTTCCTGACTTCAGACTATACTACAAAGCAACAGTCATCAAGACAGTATGGTACTGGCACAAAAACAGAAGTATTGACCAATGGAACAAAAGAGAGAGCCCAGAGATAAACCCATGCACTTATGGGTACCTTATTTTTGACAAAGAAGGCAAGAAGATACAACGGGACAAAGACAGCCTCTTCAGGAAATGGTGCTGGGAAAATTGGACAGCTACATGTAAAAGAATGAAGTTGGAACACTACCTAACACTATACACAAAGATAAACTCAAAATGGATTAAAGACCTAACTGTGAGACCAGAGACCATAAAACTCTTGGAGGAAAACATACACAGAATACTCAATGACCTAAATCAAAGCAAGATCTTCTATGACATGCCTCCTAAAGTAATGGAAATAAAAACAAATATAGACAAGTGGAACCTAATGAAAATTAAAAGTTTTTGCACAGAAGAACAAACCGTAAACAAGATGAAAAGACAACCTTCAGAGTGTAAGAATATAATAGTAAATGAATCAACCAACAAAGAATTTCTAAAATATACAAGCAGCTCAGACAACTCAACACCAAAAAAACAAACAACCCAATTAAAAAAATGTGAAAAAGACATAAACAGACATCTCTCCAAAGAAGACATACAAATGGCCAACAAACACATGAAAAGATGCTCCACATCGCTCCTTTTTAGAGAAAAGGAAATCAAAACTACCATGAGCTATCACCTCACACCAGTCAGAATGGTCATCATCAAAAAGTCTAAAAAACAATAAATGCTGGAGAGGGTGTGGATAAAAGGGAAACCTCTTCCACTGTTGGTGGGAATGTGAATTGATACAACCACTATGGAAGACAGTATGGAGAGTCTTCAAAAAACTAGGAATAGAGCCACCTATGACCCAGCAATCCCACTATTAGGTATATACCCTGAGAAAATCAAACTTGAAAGAGACACATGTATCCCATTGTTCACTGCAGCACTATTTACAATAGCTAGAACATGGAAGCAACCTAGATGTCCATCAAAAGATGAGTGGATAAAGAAGCTGTGGTATATATATACAATGGAATATTAATCAGCCATAAAAAGGAATACATCTGAATCAGTTCTAATGAGGTGGATGATTCTCTATTATACAGAGTGAGGTATGTCAGAGAGAGAAAGATAAATATTGTACACTGACACATGTGTATGGAATCTAGAAAGATGGTGCTGATAAATGAACATGCAGAGCTGTAATGGACAGGTGGACATGGTGAACAGTCTTATGGACACTGGTGTGAGGGAGGGAAATATGCTGTGGGACTACGGGATCTCAAACAGGGGCTCTGTGGCAACGTGGAGAGGTGGGGCGGGGAGGGGGTGGGTGGAGATTTGGGAAGGGGGCGACATATGTATACCTACGGTGGATTTGGGTCGATGTGTGGAAGTGAACAACAAAACTCTGTAAAAAATATAATAATAATAAATAAAATTTGTATGGGAAAAAAAAGAAGACCCATCTTTGAAATTGTTCCTCTAATATGAGGTGAATCCACAAGGCTTACTTTTCTAAAGTCAGTGTCCTAATTTTTGCCTGGGCATGTGTCTGGCCATCTTTCTTATTGTCTCTTCATACTCTGTCACTTTCTGAGACACCCATAAACCCCATGCCTTGGGGGCCTAATTTTAAAATACACTATTGTGTTACCGTTTGTCAAAAGAGACAAAAACACTATAAATGTAACATGCACAACAATTTGATGGGATTGTTGAATAGTGATAGTGATATAAGTGATTTCTAAATGTTTTCCTGAGCTAACCTTTCCATGTGATAGATACTCAATTAATATTTGTTGAAAACAGATTTGTAGATACTGTGAACAAACAGGTGGCTGCCAGAGGGGAGAAAGGTGAGGATAGAGTAAAATGAGTGAGGATAAGGGTTACCAACCACTATGGAAGACAGTATGGAGAGTCTTCAAAAAACTAGGAATAGAGCCACCTATGACCCAGCAATCCCACTATTAGGTATATACCCTGAGAAAATCAAACTTGAAAGAGACACATGTATCCCATTGTTCACTGCAGCACTATTTACAATAGCTAGAACATGGAAGCAACCTAGATGTCCATCAAAAGATGAGTGGATAAAGAAGCTGTGGTATATATATACAATGGAATATTAATCAGCCATAAAAAGGAATACATCTGAATCAGTTCTAATGAGGTGGATGATTCTCTATTATACAGAGTGAGGTATGTCAGAGAGAGAAAGATAAATATTGTACACTGACACATGTGTATGGAATCTAGAAAGATGGTGCTGATAAATGAACATGCAGAGCTGTAATGGACAGGTGGACATGGTGAACAGTCTTATGGACACTGGTGTGAGGGAGGGAAATATGCTGTGGGACTACGGGATCTCAAACAGGGGCTCTGTGGCAACGTGGAGAGGTGGGGCGGGGAGGGGGTGGGTGGAGATTTGGGAAGGGGGCGACATATGTATACCTACGGTGGATTTGGGTCGATGTGTGGAAGTGAACAACAAAACTCTGTAAAAAATATAATAATAATAAATAAAATTTGTATGGGAAAAAAAAGAAGACCCATCTTTGAAATTGTTCCTCTAATATGAGGTGAATCCACAAGGCTTACTTTTCTAAAGTCAGTGTCCTAATTTTTGCCTGGGCATGTGTCTGGCCATCTTTCTTATTGTCTCTTCATACTCTGTCACTTTCTGAGACACCCATAAACCCCATGCCTTGGGGGCCTAATTTTAAAATACACTATTGTGTTACCGTTTGTCAAAAGAGACAAAAACACTATAAATGTAACATGCACAACAATTTGATGGGATTGTTGAATAGTGATAGTGATATAAGTGATTTCTAAATGTTTTCCTGAGCTAACCTTTCCATGTGATAGATACTCAATTAATATTTGTTGAAAACAGATTTGTAGATACTGTGAACAAACAGGTGGCTGCCAGAGGGGAGAAAGGTGAGGGATAGAGTAAAATGAGTGAGGAAGATTAAGAAGTACGAATTTCTAGTTATAAAATAAATGAGTCACAGGGATGAAATGCATAGCATGGGGAATATACTCAATATAATTGTAATAATCTCATATGGCAACAGATGGTAACTTAGAAATATCATGGCTATCATTTTGCAACATCTAGAGAAACCCTGCTTATTTAAGCTATATACAGAGCACATCATGTGAAATGCTGGTCTGGATGAAGCAAAAGCTAGAATCAAGATTGTTGGGAGAAATATCAATAACCTCAGATATACAGATGATACCACCTTTATGGCAGTAAGCAAGAGGAATTAAAGGACCTCTGATGAAGGTGAAAGGGACAGTGAAAAAGCTGACCTACAATTCAACATTCAAAAACCAAAGATCATGGCATCCAATCCATTACTTCATGGCAAATAGATGGACAAACAATGGAAACAGTGACAGATTTTATTTTCTTGGGCTCCAAAATCACTGCAAATGGTGACTGCAGTCATGAAATTAAAAGACACTTGCTCCTTGGAAGAAAGCTATAATAAGCTGACAGTGTATTCAAAAGCAGAGACATCACTTTCCTGACAAAAGTCCGTTTAGTCAAAGCTATGATTTTCCCAGTAGTCATGTAAGGATGTGAGAGTTGAACCATAAAGAAGGCTGAGTGCCAAAGAATTGATGCCTTTGAACTGTGGTGTTGAAGAAGACTCTTGAGAGTCCCTTGGACTAAAAGGATATTAAACCAGTCAGTCCTAAAGGAAATCATTCCTGAATATTAATTGGAAGGGCTGTTGCTGAGGCTGAAGCTCTTATACTTTGGCCCCCTGATGCAAAGAGACAAGCCACCGGAAAAGACACTGATGCTGGGAAAAATAGAAGGCAAAAGAAGAAGGGGAAGAGAGAGGATGAGATGGTTGGATGGCATGACTGAGTCAATGGACATGAGTTTGAGCAAGTTCCAGGAGATGGTGATGGACAGGGAAGCCTGGTATTATGATATGTTTTCCTGAGCTAACCTTTCCATGTGATAGATACTCAATTAATATTTGTTGAAAACAGATTTGTAGATACTGTGAACAAACAGGTGGCTGCCAGAGGGGAGAAAGGTGAGGGATAGAGTAAAATGAGTGAGGAAGATTAAGAAGTACGAATTTCTAGTTATAAAATAAATGAGTCACAGGGATGAAATGCATAGCATGGGGAATATACTCAATATAATTGTAATAATCTCATATGGCAACAGATGGTAACTTAGAAATATCATGGCTATCATTTTGCAACATCTAGAGAAACCCTGCTTATTTAAGCTATATACAGAGCACATCATGTGAAATGCTGGTCTGGATGAAGCAAAAGCTAGAATCAAGATTGTTGGGAGAAATATCAATAACCTCAGATATACAGATGATACCACCTTTATGGCAGTAAGCAAGAGGAATTAAAGGACCTCTGATGAAGGTGAAAGGGACAGTGAAAAAGCTGACCTACAATTCAACATTCAAAAACCAAAGATCATGGCATCCAATCCATTACTTCATGGCAAATAGATGGACAAACAATGGAAACAGTGACAGATTTTATTTTCTTGGGCTCCAAAATCACTGCAAATGGTGACTGCAGTCATGAAATTAAAAGACACTTGCTCCTTGGAAGAAAGCTATAATAAGCTGACAGTGTATTCAAAAGCAGAGACATCACTTTCCTGACAAAAGTCCGTTTAGTCAAAGCTATGATTTTCCCAGTAGTCATGTAAGGATGTGAGAGTTGAACCATAAAGAAGGCTGAGTGCCAAAGAATTGATGCCTTTGAACTGTGGTGTTGAAGAAGACTCTTGAGAGTCCCTTGGACTAAAAGGATATTAAACCAGTCAGTCCTAAAGGAAATCATTCCTGAATATTAATTGGAAGGGCTGTTGCTGAGGCTGAAGCTCTTATACTTTGGCCCCCTGATGCAAAGAGACAAGCCACCGGAAAAGACACTGATGCTGGGAAAAATAGAAGGCAAAAGAAGAAGGGGAAGAGAGAGGATGAGATGGTTGGATGGCATGACTGAGTCAATGGACATGAGTTTGAGCAAGTTCCAGGAGATGGTGATGGACAGGGAAGCCTGGTGTGTTGCAGTCCATGGGGTCACAAAGAGTTGGTCATAACTGAGTGACTGAACTGAGAAACATTGAATTACTACACTGTGCACTAGAACAGAGATATAGGACAAATTATACCTCAATAATAAATAAGCCATGGAATTCTCCAGGCAAGAATACTGGAGTGGGTACACTTTCCCTTCTCCAGTGAATCTTTTCAACCCAGGAATCGAACAGGGGTCTTCTGTATTGCAAGCAGATTCTTTACCAGCTGAGCTATAAGGCAAGTCCCAATAAAAAATAAATAAATAATAAATATTTTAACATGAGTGAATCCTCAGAAAAGATTAAAAAAACACAAATTAACATTATGTTTATTAGAATTACTTCGAAAATTGCATATAATTTTATTTTTTTTTATTTTTACTTTTTTAAAAACTTTTATTTCACTTTTAACTTTTACAGTTTTGTTGTTTACAGATGTGTATGTTCCCAGATTAGTCATATGTATATCTCCCCCATCCCACCCCTCCAGACCATCATAGAGCACCTGTGAAGGATCTGCTTTTCTCACAGAGCAATGACTATAGCTATTTTATTCACATATGATAGTACAGGCCTTCATGCTACTTCCCTTATGCCTCTCACCTACTGTTCCTTCCCTACAATGTCCATATGTCCATAATTTTATTTTTTTAAATAGTTTTAATACTAAATATATCATCCAATATATTAATTGTCCTAAAGTATAATTTAAATTCAAGCTACAGACAGTTGGGAAAAGTAGCTTTCTGTGCACAAGAACACAATGATAGATTTACCTTGTAGTAAGGAGTCATGGTGCTAATTCTTCATATTTCTACCTTAAATGTGTGATTACTTCTCTGTTTTATACATCTAAGGGAAAAAAAAAATAGTTTAAATTACTGGTTCCTTCTTTCACCATAAATTTCATTCTCCCTAAAAGAAGTAGGTCTATTTGGCACATTACACACACACGTGCTTGAGTGCTCAGTTGTGTCCAACTCTATGTGACCCCATGACCTGTAGCCTGCCAGGCTCCTCTGTCCATGGAATTTCCCAGGCAATATTACTGGAGCAGGTTGTCATTCCCTACTCCAGGGTATCGTCCTGGTCAAGGTATCAAACCCATATCTCTTTGCATCTCCTATACTGGCAGGTGACTTCTTAACCTTTCTTTACTACTGCATCACCTGGGAAGGCCTAATGTTAGTGACCAAAATATACCTGGAAATTTTTCAATGTGTCCTGAAAAGGAATATTTATAAGAATGAAAAGTACATGATCATCATAAAGACAGGGCTTGAAAACAATAGCATATGAAAAGAATGAAATAAATTGGGGTGGGGGATGTTTCTGGGAAAAAACAGGTCATATTAGGGAAATAATTAACCTTCAGATACCATTCGTTAAAAAAAAACCACAGATTTAATGTGACTATAGATATCAGAATTAGGTCCAATAAGAAGTTACAGGACAGAAAATTTTAGCTCAATACTATAAAGATCTATAAAATAATTAATATAGGATAAAGATATAATTGGGTGGTTTAGAGAGATCACAAATTTTCTGTCACTGGAGAAGTTGAAACCAAGGCCAAAGTTAAGTTTCCATTAATTTATTAGGGTTACTATAACAAGAAACCACAGACTGGGTGGCTTAAACAACAGAGACTTATTTTCTCACAGTTCTGGAACCTAGAATTCCACGATCATGGTGTCAGCAGAACTGGTTTCTTCTGAGGCCTCTCTCCTTGGTTTGTAGAAGGCATCTTCTTGCAGTGTCCTCACGTGATCTTTCCTGTATGCATGGACAATCCTGGTGTGTCTCTATATGTCTCAGTCTCTTCTTAAAGATACCAGTCAGATTGGATAGGACCCACTCTAATGGCCTCATTTGAACTGAATATCTTCTTTAATGGCCCTGTCTCTAAATACAATCACATTTTGAAGTGCTGGAGGTTAGGACTTCAACACAGAATGGAGAAGGCACTTTTGAGTTAGCAATACCAACCCTTTCTACACATAAAAGGGACACTGTAGCAGGTGGGGGGGGTTTTGCTAGATATTACCAAGGATCTACCTTTTAATTCTTAGTTCAGAAATATGTGGTACTTGGGTTTCCCTGGTGGTCCACTGGGTAAGGACACCGCCTTGCAGTGCAAGGGGCGTCGGTTCGATCCCTGGCCTGGGAAGATCCCACATGCCGCGGAGCGGCTGGTCCGATGTGTCCAATTACCGAGCTGGGGCTCTGGAGCGCATGCGCCCAGAGCTGCTGCTCTGTGATGACAGAGGCCACTCCTATACTGGCAGGTGACTTCTTAACCTTTCTTTACTACTGCATCACCTGGGAAGGCCTAATGTTAGTGACCAAAATATACCTGGAAATTTTTCAATGTGTCCTGAAAAGGAATATTTATAAGAATGAAAAGTACATGATCATCATAAAGACAGGGCTTGAAAACAATAGCATATGAAAAGAATGAAATAAATTGGGGTGGGGGATGTTTCTGGGAAAAAACAGGTCATATTAGGGAAATAATTAACCTTCAGATACCATTCGTTAAAAAAAAAAACCACAGATTTAATGTGACTATAGATATCAGAATTAGGTCCAATAAGAAGTTACAGGACAGAAAATTTTAGCTCAATACTATAAAGATCTATAAAATAATTAATATAGGATAAAGATATAATTGGGTGGTTTAGAGAGATCACAAATTTTCTGTCACTGGAGAAGTTGAAACCAAGGCCAAAGTTAAGTTTCCATTAATTTATTAGGGTTACTATAACAAGAAACCACAGACTGGGTGGCTTAAACAACAGAGACTTATTTTCTCACAGTTCTGGAACCTAGAATTCCACGATCATGGTGTCAGCAGAACTGGTTTCTTCTGAGGCCTCTCTCCTTGGTTTGTAGAAGGCATCTTCTTGCAGTGTCCTCACGTGATCTTTCCTGTATGCATGGACAATCCTGGTGTGTCTCTATATGTCTCAGTCTCTTCTTAAAGATACCAGTCAGATTGGATAGGACCCACTCTAATGGCCTCATTTGAACTGAATATCTTCTTTAATGGCCCTGTCTCTAAATACAATCACATTTTGAAGTGCTGGAGGTTAGGACTTCAACACAGAATGGAGAAGGCACTTTTGAGTTAGCAATACCAACCCTTTCTACACATAAAAGGGACACTGTAGCAGGTGGGGGGGGGGGCGGTTTTGCTAGATATTACCAAGGATCTACCTTTTAATTCTTAGTTCAGAAATATGTGGTACTTGGGTTTCCCTGGTGGTCCACTGGGTAAGGACACCGCCTTGCAGTGCAAGGGGCGTCGGTTCGATCCCTGGCCTGGGAAGATCCCACATGCCGCGGAGCGGCTGGTCCGATGTGTCCAATTACCGAGCTGGGGCTCTGGAGCGCATGCGCCCAGAGCTGCTGCTCTGTGATGACAGAGGCCACTGCGATGAGAGGCCCACACAGGCCGAAGAACAAAGATGGATGAAAATAGATAAATGAAAGACCAACAGAAGTGGCCTGCCCGCCCCACTTCCTTCTCAGCTGCCCCCCTCCACCGCCCCCCCCACCAAAAAAAAAGAAATCTGTGGTACAAAAACACAGCAAAAACCTCATTTATCCAAGGTCTGATTCTCTTTCAGCAAACAATTTGCCATTTATGGTAGGACTGCTTCATTACCCCATATAAATAGCATTAGCTCAGTGTAAACAGTCGGATTTTAACTGCTGCTTGCTTTTTACAAATAGTATTAACATATAATTTCAGTGATATTATTTAAAAATTATTATTTACTACATAAATATTCATAATATATACATTTTTTAAAAATATAGGAAAACGGTTGTCCACCACTCTGTTACTTTGCTGACAAAGATTCATATAGTCAAAGCTGTTGCTTTTCCAGTAGTCATATATGGATATGAGAGTTGGATCATAAAGAAAGTTGAGCACCAAAGAATCGATGCTTTCAAACTGGGGTTGGAGAAGACTCTTGAGAGTCTCTTGGACTGCCAGGAGGTCAAACCAGTCAATCCTAAAGGAAATCAACTCTGAATATTCATTGGAAGGACTGATGCTGAAGCTGAAGCCCCAGTGCTTTGGCTACCTTATGCAAAGAGCTGACTCACTGGAAAACACCGTGATGCTAGGAAAGACTGTGTGCATGAGGAGAAGGGGATGACAGAGGATGAGATGACTGGATGGTATCACCAACTCAATGAACATAAGTTTGAGCAAATTCGAGAGATAATGGGGAGGGACAGGGAAAATGGACTGGATTCTACACATAAAAGGGACACTGTAGCAAGTATTACCAAGGATCTACCTTTTAATTCTTAGTTCAGAAATATGTGGTACTTGGGTTTCCCTGGTGGTCCAGTGGGTAAGGACACTGCCTTGCAGTGCAAGGGGCGTCGGTTCGATCCCTGGCCTGGGAAGATCCCACATGCCGCGGAGCGGCTGGACCTATGTATCCAATTACCGAGCCGGGGCTCTGGAGTGCATGCGCCCAGAGCTGCTGCTCTGTGATGACAGAGGCCACTGCGATGGGAGGCCCACACAGGCCAAAGAACAAAGATGGATGAAAATGGATAAAAATGAAAGACCAACAGAAGTGGCCTGCCCGCCCCCTTCCTTCTCAGCTGCCCCTCCACCGCCCCCACCAAAAAAAAGAAATCTGTGGTACAAAAACACAGCAAAAACCTCATTTATCCAAGGTCTGATTCTCTTTCAGCAAACAATTTGCCATTTATGGTAGGACTGCTTCATTACCCCATATAAATAGCATTAGCTCAGTGTAAACAGTCGGATTTTAACTGCTGCTTGCTTTTTACAAATAGTATTAACATATAATTTCAGTGATATTATTTAAAAATTATTATTTACTACATAAATATTCATAATATATACATTTTTTAAAAATATAGGAAAACGGTTGTCCACCACTCTGTTACTTTGCTGACAAAGATTCATATAGTCAAAGCTGTTGCTTTTCCAGTAGTCATATATGGATATGAGAGTTGGATCATAAAGAAAGTTGAGCACCAAAGAATCGATGCTTTCAAACTGGGGTTGGAGAAGACTCTTGAGAGTCTCTTGGACTGCCAGGAGGTCAAACCAGTCAATCCTAAAGGAAATCAACTCTGAATATTCATTGGAAGGACTGATGCTGAAGCTGAAGCCCCAGTGCTTTGGCTACCTTATGCAAAGAGCTGACTCACTGGAAAACACCGTGATGCTAGGAAAGACTGTGTGCATGAGGAGAAGGGGATGACAGAGGATGAGATGACTGGATGGTATCACCAACTCAATGAACATAAGTTTGAGCAAATTCCGAGAGATAATGAAGGACAGGGAAGCCTGGCCTGCTGCAGTCTATGGGGAAGCAAAGAGTTGGACATGACTGAGTGACTGAACAACAAATTCTTTTACCTATGCTAAAGAAAGTTTTCATTCTGTATTTTATCCTCATTACCTATAAGTATGCATAATGTACTGAGAACAGACCTAGTGGTAGAATTGAGTACTAAGGAACTCAAGACCATTTACAAAGGAAGCAGCTATAAGAATTGGGAGGGATTTGAATGAGATGGGATGGAGCAAGTCTAGGAATGAGTCAAAAGTCTCAAATCTACATTAACTGGAAGGATAGTAAGTGTTTCAACATTGGATATTTATCAAAATGCAAGAATTACAAGAATGACAAGGAAAAGCAGTTTAGCAAAGGCAAAGTATATGAGTTGAGTACTGTCATGTTCTGATGTAAGCAAATCCATCTAAATTATGCTCTTAGGCAGGCAGCTCTTCAGACTTGGGGCTAAGATTAGAAAGTCACAGGCTGTTCAAGGGGGAGCATCTAATGGTGTCAGCCTTCAGGGTCCCATCATCTACGGCTCTCCTAATGCTCTGGATATATTATCAGCAACTAAACTCTCACAAGCAAACACTTCAATTGTACTACGCCCTAAATATTACCAGCAAGTGTCATCTTGTCCTTGCAAAAGTAAAATTCCAAAAACAATATCCCTCAGTCAACAAACTGTGAAGTTCTTCACCTCTATAATGAGAATGAAATACCTGACTGTTGGATGGAGCTCTTGCAGGGATCAGATGGGATAATATAAGCTGAAGTTTTTTGTAGCCTCAAAGTCAGTTGTCTGGGTTCAGATCCTGGCTTTGCAGCTTGTTAGCTTTATAACATCGGTCAAGTTACCTAACCTCTTAGTGCTCAGTTTTTCATATGCAAATGGGAATAATAACTGTACCAACACTCCTAGAGACTGCTATGAGGAATAAACAACATGATGATATGTAAAGCACTTAGCATACCCCAAACACCTAGTAAATTTCCATAAAATGTTTGTTATTACTTAGCGTAAAATTTAGTTTGGGAACAAGATAGAGTTGGTATAGATGATAGCAATATACATACTATGTATATATGTATACACAGACACTCTATATTTGTGCACCAGGAAAAAAACCTAAATTTTGACTATAGAAAAGGAAAGATAAGGGAGCAAAAGGAAAAAAAGCCTAAAACATTTTTGCAAAGAGATAACTGTACTAGTATAAATGATCCAATTTCTGGACCCATGGATCTCGACACGATCAGCAGTTCTCTGCACAGTAATTTTGGGCACTTAAGAATCTCCCCATTAGAGAAGAATTCTAGAACTAAACATCTATGAAAATCAAGGGCTTCCCATACTTCCTTTTCACCAAAATGAACAACAACTACAAAACTTTTATATTTAGAATTCTTTAGTTGATCCTATTGTATCTCAAGGGGAATCAACTAACACTCTTTCCAGATGGGACTCTTAAACAGAATTTTCTTCCTCCAATAAAGCACTATTGATCCCCTTGGGGTGAAATTCAAGAGCAACAAGTCATTCTATTCATTGACAGAGTTCATTTTTTATTTTTTTAAACACTTTTTAATGTATGCTCTCTTCTCCAACTTAAATAATATTAATTCCTCCTACAATTCCTCTGAGGTATTTTTAATATTGCTTTACCCCTCCTACACCTTTCAAATAACCTGTCCAAATCTTTATGTGCCAGGGCTGAGTCATTGTTTACATCTTCTTCTGACCTTTATTTCAAGGCTTATTTGCAGTGGGACTGCATCTAAACTTCAATTGTACTACGCCTAAATATTACCAGCAAGTGTCATCTTGTCCTTGCAAAAGTAAAATTCCAAAAACAATATCCCTCAGTCAACAAACTGTGAAGTTCTTCACCTCTATAATGAGAATGAAATACCTGACTGTTGGATGGAGCTCTTGCAGGGATCAGATGGGATAATATAAGCTGAAGTTTTTTGTAGCCTCAAAGTCAGTTGTCTGGGTTCAGATCCTGGCTTTGCAGCTTGTTAGCTTTATAACATCGGTCAAGTTACCTAACCTCTTAGTGCTCAGTTTTTCATATGCAAATGGGAATAATAACTGTACCAACACTCCTAGAGACTGCTATGAGGAATAAACAACATGATGATATGTAAAGCACTTAGCATACCCCAAACACCTAGTAAATTTCCATAAAATGTTTGTTATTACTTAGCGTAAAATTTAGTTTGGGAACAAGATAGAGTTGGTATAGATGATAGCAATATACATACTATGTATATATGTATACACAGACACTCTATATTTGTGCACCAGGAAAAAAACCTAAATTTTGACTATAGAAAAGGAAAGATAAGGAGCAAAAGGAAAAAAAGCCTAAAACATTTTTGCAAAGAGATAACTGTACTAGTATAAATGATCCAATTTCTGGACCCATGGATCTCGACACGATCAGCAGTTCTCTGCACAGTAATTTTGGGCACTTAAGAATCTCCCCATTAGAGAAGAATTCTAGAACTAAACATCTATGAAAATCAAGGGCTTCCCATACTTCCTTTTCACCAAAATGAACAACAACTACAAAACTTTTATATTTAGAATTCTTTAGTTGATCCTATTGTATCTCAAGGGGAATCAACTAACACTCTTTCCAGATGGGACTCTTAAACAGAATTTTCTTCCTCCAATAAAGCACTATTGATCCCCTTGGGGTGAAATTCAAGAGCAACAAGTCATTCTATTCATTGACAGAGTTCATTTTTTATTTTTTTAAACACTTTTTAATGTATGCTCTCTTCTCCAACTTAAATAATATTAATTCCTCCTACAATTCCTCTGAGGTATTTTTAATATTGCTTTACCCCTCCTACACCTTTCAAATAACCTGTCCAAATCTTTATGTGCCAGGGCTGAGTCATTGTTTACATCTTCTTCTGACCTTTATTTCAAGGCTTATTTGCAGTGGGACTGCATCTAAGGTACTTTGTAATAGTTAGGAAAAGATGCCACCCTCTGAGCAGATCATTTTTTAAAAAAATGTTACCCTATGAGTAACAGAAATGATCCAGAAATCCCACGCCTGGGCATAAATCCAAGATAAAACTATGACTTGAAAAGATACATGTAACCCTGTGTTCATAGCAGCAATGTTTAAAATAGCCTAGACATGGAAACAACCTAAATGTCCATCAACAGATGAATGGATAAAGAATATGTGGTATACACACACAATGGAAAGTCACTCAGCCACAAAAAATAATGAAATAATGCTAGGTGCAGGAACATGAATGGACCTCGAGATTATCATACTAAGTGACATAAGACAGAAAGAGAAAGACAAACACCATATCACTTATATGTGGAATTTAAAAAGACACAAATGAACACACTTATGAAACAGAAACAGACTTGTGGTAGCCGAGGAGGAGGGTGGGGAGGGAAGGACTGGGAATATGGGATTAGCAGCTGCAAACCAGCATTTATTGGATGGATAAACAATAAAGTCCTACTGTATATAACAAGAAAGTATATTCAATACCTGTGATACATAATATGAAAAAGAATATATATGTATATGTGTATATATATATATAGACACGTGTATGTGTATATACATATATATATATGTATACACACACACATACATACTGAATCACTTTGCTATATAGCAGAAATTAACACAACATTGTAAATCAACTATGCTTAATTTTTTTTTAAATGTTCCCCTCTGGAGTGGCCAATTGGAAGAGGAATCTTTGGAGTGAATAAAAAGGTGCTCTTTGGGGCTGCCCCTGGTGGTCCAGTGGATGAGGACACAGCCTTGCGGTGCAGGGGGCGCCGGTTTGATCCCTGGCCTGGGAGGATCCCACGTGCCGCGGAGCGGCTGGACTGATGTGTCCAATTGCTGAGCCGGAGCTCTGGAGCGCATGTGCCCAGAGACGGCGCTCTGCGACAGCAGACACCACCGCGATAGGAGGCCCGCAGGAGCCAAAGAACAAAGACGGATGAAAATGGAGAAGTGAAAGACCAATAGAAGTGGCCCACCCACTCTCCTCCCTCCCCAACCCGACCCCCGCCGAAAATAAATAAATAAATAAATCTTAAAAAAAAAAAAAAAAGTGCTCTTTCTCTGTCCCTTGATCAGGCACCTTCATACACTGAATAAACTGAGCAACCACATGGGCAGCCTTGCCTTTGGAGTACCTGTATTATATAAAAAATAGGATTTTTTTTTTTTTTGTCATAGAGCACTGCCCTTTTGGAAATTACATTCTTTCATATCTAGCTTTTAAGTGTAACCCAGTTTTCAAGACCTCACTCACCTCCTCCCATGGGCATAATAAAATTAACTATTCATGGAGCAACTACTAATGATAAAAAAAAGAAGACTGGAAGAAAGGATCTTCTACAATTTAAGGTAAAGATGGAACCACAGTAAGACAGGTAGGAGGAGCAGAGACATGGTATGGTCCAGACCCATACCATGGGGTGGTCAACCCACAGAATTGCAAAAGTTCTCCCTAAGAATTAAAACTACTCATCGGGCTTCCCAGTCCAGGGGTCCTGCACAAGGAAGAGGAGCCTTTAGAACATTTGGCTTTGAAGGCCAATAGGGCTTTCTTTGGGGAAACCCAGAGGACTGTGGGATATAGAGACTACTCTCTTAAGGGCGCACACAAATCTCACACCCTACAGAACCCAGGGCAGAAGCAGTCATTTCAAAGGAGCCTGAGTAAGATCCATGTGCTGAACTTGGAGAGCATCCCAGAGAGGTAGAATGCAAGTGGAACTAACCTTGTGGACACAGACATTATTGGCAGTCATTTCTGAAAGTTCATTTTACAACAAAGACACTAGCACTAAGAAGCAGAATTTTGGAATCCTTCTTAATTAGCAACAGGATTTCACCTTGCCCACAAGTCTGTTAGCACCAGTACTGGGACATCCCAGGGTAAGCAGCTAGTCAGACTGATAAGTAGCCTTGCCCATCAGCAGGCTGAGCCAGTTGTGGAACATTTGGGCCCTTTACCCAGAGACCCTGAGTCCTGGCTCTACCCAACAGTAGGACAGAACTAGCCCCAAGACAAGCCTCACCCATCAGTGGGCAAGAACCAACCCAGGAACCAGCCCTGACCCTACCCATCAGCAGGCAGACCCCAGCTCCAGGACAACTACAGCCAGCAGTTTGCCATGTCAGGACATAGTTCACCCACCAGCAGATTGGCACCAGCTCCTAGACATCTTGGATCACCAAGCGAGCTGCCCTGGATTTCAAACCCACATACCAGCAGAGTGACACCAACTTTAGGACATCAAAGGCCCTGTGGCCAGCCATGTAAGGAAGCAGATTCACCCATTGGTGGCCAACACTGATCTGAGACTCCTGGCCACACAACTATCCACCCCAGAACCTGGCTCTGCCCACCAGCACAAACCCCAGAACCCCCTAGGGCTCTGTAGTCAGCCACCTCCACATCAGGCAGGGTAACCAACTGGGCCAGAGGTCAGACACAGTAGTCAGCACTCCACAACAGAAGGACCTCACAACAGAAGCCCTGGTGACCAGAGGAAAATGTGCTGCTGGCACACATAAGATGTCATCTACAAAGGACACTTCTCCAAGGTCAGGAAACATAACCAGCCAACCAAATACATCAAAATAAAAATAGCAAATTAGGGCATAATGAAGTGACAGAGGACTATGTTCCAAATGAAGGAATAAGATAAAATACCAGAAGACCTAAGTGAAGTGCAGATAAGAAATCTATCCAATAAAGAGTTCAAAATAACAATAGCAATGATGTTCAAAGAACTCAGGAGAAAAATGGATGAAGAGAGCAAGAACTTAGGATTTTCTAATAAAGAGCTTGAAAATGTGAAGAAGGGCCAAACTGCTAAACAATATAACAACTGAAGTAAAAAAACACACTAGAAGGAATCAACTGTAGATAACTGTAGATAAGATGATACAGAGAATGCATGCATGAGCTGGAAGGTTAAGCAGTGGAAATCACTGAAGATGAACAGAAAAAGAGAAAAAGAAATAAGGACAATTTAAGAGAAAGACAACATACAATATCAAACAATCACATTGCTAAGCCTGCCTTAGGGATGATTTCAGTCTCTTGGTGGTGGAAGGTACAAGTTTTCCAAATGGCTAGCTTTCTTTTGAAAACTCAAATTCTATTAATGGCAACAAATACTATCAGTTATTTTTCTTGACACAACAAGATTGCTTTCTTCATTTCTGACAGAATGGCTGCCAAATAGCTACATCAGAATGATCATAATTTGTAAATCATTCTTTCAAGGAAGAATAATATTCTGTGGGAAAAAAAGCAGAAAGTTCATTTTGCAATTCAGCTTGCACAAGTGCTTTTCTCAAGACATCTTTGTATTGGGTGTGCTGCAGAAGTATTTTTTGAATACTTCTCATTTTATCACAGATAACAATAGAAAGATGTGCATTCAAATAATAATTAATAACACTTACTGCCCACCAAAGACTTTACTAAGTGAAACTAACTTTATTCTTTCTTTTAAACTGTACATGTACAGTGGTGAAGAATAAAGAGGCTGCTAGCAGAGTTTGGTGCCACTGCACTGATTAATGTTAAGATATCAGTAATTTGGCCCATGGTTGCTCCTGCGTCCTCATTGCAAATACAATGAAAAAGGCAAACGTTATCTTAGTATCATTAAGAAGACAATTTTGATTCTAGAATCCCTGAAAGAGACCACTTTTGGAGAATCGCTAAATACTTTATAATGAGTTCTGAAAAACAAGATAGTCAAGTTTTCCCCTAGAGATAGAACATTAGATGATTTCTCGCTGGAGAAACTGGCCAACTTAAGATGAAGTACCTATGTGTAATAATAACATTTGAGGGTTTACTAATCAAAGAACCAATGAGCTCTACCCATGGAAAATCCTCTTCTGCTCTGTACACATATGCACACACATTAACACAAACACACAGCTCCCAATATTTTATTGGTTGTTTATTTATATATTTTTTAAATGGATCACCAATAAAGATCTGCTATATAGCATATGGAATTCTGCTCAATGTTATGTGGCAGCCTGGATAGGAGGGAGTCTGGGGAAGAATGGATACCTGTCTATGCACAGCTGAGTCCCTTCACAGATCACCTGAAAATATTATACCAATTGTTAATCAGCTATACCCCAATACATAATAAAAAGTTAAATAATATGAAATGAAGTCAAAGATCATCAATGTTTTAACAACACAGAGACAAATCAGAGAACAGAACTTAAGACAGTAAGAGAATTATACCTACTCTTTGGAAGAAAAGCTGACAAGCCTAGACAGCATATTAAAAATCAAAGACATCACTTTGCTGACAAAAGTCCACATAGTCAATGCTATGGCTTTTCCAGTAATTGTGTATGGATGTGAGAGATGGACCACAAAGAAGGCTGACTGCCAAAGAATTGATGTTTTCAAATTGTGGAGCTGGAGAAGACTCTTGAGAGACCCTTGGATAGCAGGAGATCAAACCACTCAATCCTAAAGAAAATCAACCCTGAATATTCATTGGAAGGACAGATGTTAAAGCTGAAGCTCCAGTATTTTGGCCAGCTGATGCAAAGAGCCGACTTACTGGAAAAGACTCTTTCTTTTAAACTGTACATGTACAGTGGTGAAGAATAAAGAGGCTGCTAGCAGAGTTTGGTGCCACTGCACTGATTAATGTTAAGATATCAGTAATTTGGCCCATGGTTGCTCCTGCGTCCTCATTGCAAATACAATGAAAAAGGCAAACGTTATCTTAGTATCATTAAGAAGACAATTTTGATTCTAGAATCCCTGAAAGAGACCACTTTTGGAGAATCGCTAAATACTTTATAATGAGTTCTGAAAAACAAGATAGTCAAGTTTTCCCCTAGAGATAGAACATTAGATGATTTCTCGCTGGAGAAACTGGCCAACTTAAGATGAAGTACCTATGTGTAATAATAACATTTGAGGGTTTACTAATCAAAGAACCAATGAGCTCTACCCATGGAAAATCCTCTTCTGCTCTGTACACATATGCACACACATTAACACAAACACACAGCTCCCAATATTTTATTGGTTGTTTATTTATATATTTTTTAAATGGATCACCAATAAAGATCTGCTATATAGCATATGGAATTCTGCTCAATGTTATGTGGCAGCCTGGATAGGAGGGGAGTCTGGGGAAGAATGGATACCTGTCTATGCACAGCTGAGTCCCTTCACAGATCACCTGAAAATATTATACCAATTGTTAATCAGCTATACCCCAATACATAATAAAAAGTTAAATAATATGAAATGAAGTCAAAGATCATCAATGTTTTAACAACACAGAGACAAATCAGAGAACAGAACTTAAGACAGTAAGAGAATTATACCTACTCTTTGGAAGAAAAGCTGACAAGCCTAGACAGCATATTAAAAATCAAAGACATCACTTTGCTGACAAAAGTCCACATAGTCAATGCTATGGCTTTTCCAGTAATTGTGTATGGATGTGAGAGATGGACCACAAAGAAGGCTGACTGCCAAAGAATTGATGTTTTCAAATTGTGGAGCTGGAGAAGACTCTTGAGAGACCCTTGGATAGCAGGAGATCAAACCACTCAATCCTAAAGAAAATCAACCCTGAATATTCATTGGAAGGACAGATGTTAAAGCTGAAGCTCCAGTATTTTGGCCAGCTGATGCAAAGAGCCGACTTACTGGAAAAGACTCTGATGCTGGGAAAGGCTGAGGGCAGGAAGAGAAGGGGGTGACATTGGATGTCATCACCAACTCAATGAGCACAAGTTTGAGGAAACTCCAGAAGATAGTGAAGGACAGGGAAGCCTGGCCTGCTGCAGTCCATGGGGTCACAAAGAGTCACTTTGCTACTGAACGACCATAATAATGGAAATGTGAGACATTCTTATTAAACTTTGCTTTCAAAATACTTTCATACACATCATCCTTTTGTACTTTACAATAACCCTGTGAAATAAGTAGGACAAGAATGATCTTCACTTATAAAAGAAGAAACTGAACTTCTGCAATATTAATATACCCAAGGTAATACAGCCAGTAGATGGCACAGGAATTTGAACTGGATCCATTGAATTGTGGTCCAGTGACTTTCCACATTTTCCATTATTTTTGAGGCTGTCAACTCCAAAGCTACTAGTGATATCCGTCTTGCAAAAACCAGAGATAATCTTTTTTTTTTTTTAATGTTTTTGGCCTCTTTTTATGGAATTTTTATTTATTTATTTTTCATCCATCTTTATTCTTTGGCCTGTGTGGGCCTCCCATTGCAGTGGCCTCTCTCCATGCAGAGCACCAGCTCTGGGCACATGCGCTCCAGAGCACTGGCTCATAATTGGACACACCGGTCCAGCCATTCCGTGGCACGTGGGATCTTCCCAGGCCAGGGGAGGAACTGGTGCCCCTTGCACTGCAAGGCGGACTATACCCACTGGACCACCAGGGGAAACCCCTCTTTTGCATTTTGAGTCTACTGAGTAATATTCAAAATTCTTAAAATAATGTTTGTTCTTTTAAAATCTCTTCCCCTAACTCTCAGGATGCTTCAATTTTCACATCCTTTTCATAGTTCATTAAGCCTTTTTTCTCTTTCTCCTTTTCTGTACCCCTTTTCTGGATGTAGAAAATTTTCTAACTCACTTTCTAAGGTCTCATCCTCATGAGTTCATGGTTTTATACAGGTGATTTGTTCAAATTGTGGAGCTGGAGAAGACTCTTGAGAGACCCTTGGATAGCAGGAGATCAAACCACTCAATCCTAAAGAAAATCAACCCTGAATATTCATTGGAAGGACAGATGTTAAAGCTGAAGCTCCAGTATTTTGGCCAGCTGATGCAAAGAGCCGACTTACTGGAAAAGACTCTGATGCTGGGAAAGGCTGAGGGCAGGAAGAGAAGGGGGTGACATTGGATGTCATCACCAACTCAATGAGCACAAGTTTGAGGAAACTCCAGAAGATAGTGAAGGACAGGGAAGCCTGGCCTGCTGCAGTCCATGGGGTCACAAAGAGTCACTTTGCTACTGAACGACCATAATAATGGAAATGTGAGACATTCTTATTAAACTTTGCTTTCAAAATACTTTCATACACATCATCCTTTTGTACTTTACAATAACCCTGTGAAATAAGTAGGACAAGAATGATCTTCACTTATAAAAGAAGAAACTGAACTTCTGCAATATTAATATACCCAAGGTAATACAGCCAGTAGATGGCACAGGAATTTGAACTGGATCCATTGAATTGTGGTCCAGTGACTTTCCACATTTTCCATTATTTTTGAGGCTGTCAACTCCAAAGCTACTAGTGATATCCGTCTTGCAAAAACCAGAGATAATCTTTTTTTTTTTTTAATGTTTTTGGCCTCTTTTTATGGAATTTTTATTTATTTATTTTTCATCCATCTTTATTCTTTGGCCTGTGTGGGCCTCCCATTGCAGTGGCCTCTCTCCATGCAGAGCACCAGCTCTGGGCACATGCGCTCCAGAGCACTGGCTCATAATTGGACACACCGGTCCAGCCATTCCGTGGCACGTGGGATCTTCCCAGGCCAGGGGAGGAACTGGTGCCCCTTGCACTGCAAGGCGGACTATACCCACTGGACCACCAGGGAAGCCCCTCTTTTGCATTTTGAGTCTACTGAGTAATATTCAAAATTCTTAAAATAATGTTTGTTCTTTTAAAATCTCTTCCCCTAACTCTCAGGATGCTTCAATTTTCACATCCTTTTCATAGTTCATTAAGCCTTTTTTCTCTTTCTCCTTTTCTGTACCCCTTTTCTGGATGTAGAAAATTTTCTAATACTCAACTTTTTTCCTTTTTTTGTTACTTTTTAGGTCTCATCCTCATGAGTTCATGGTTTTATACAGGTGACTACATGTTTGTTTCTTAATTAGAAACTTGAAGATGTTTAAATTTTGACTACACTTTCTTCTCCTAGGTCATCTTTCACTAAACTCTGCTGTCTGCTCTTTCTTTCCACCCTCATTACTACCACCTCCCTCCAGGAGCTCACTATCCCCTCATGACTAGGTGGTGTTCCCTACAAATTTTCAATACCTTACCTAGTCTTCCTAATAAGGGCCATTTTAATTCTTTCCTTTCAGTCATCTTATACACTTCTGCCAAATATTAACCTTAATAAAAGGTTTCCTTAGTGGCACTGTCTCCTCAAGAATATCCATCCAGGCAAGCATGATCTGAGCCCATCAGTGTAAGGTTCTTTGATGAGAATACAGTGTTAGTGCTTGAAGTGACTCATGGTGATAAGTGCTATTATTTTCAAGACTTACAGGGTGCAGACAAGGACAAGCTTACTGTCAGAAGGTTCTACTGAGGAAGAAACCTATCAACCAGGTGGGCAAGGGAAGGTGAGAAGAAGCAAGAGCACCTGTACCTTGGCTCTGAGTAGGGAAGAAAGTCATCTTGAGGGTACATTCAGGTTAAAGTTGTGGGTAGCCAGTTTATTGCCTTAGATTCTATTCTTTAAGAAGTACTAAAACAAGACAGAAAAAAATGTATTTAGCAGAAATCCCCTGAAGGAAAGGGCCATATGTGGTTACAGGAACTGTTCTGGTAAGTCACCTGAGTTGGGGATGAGGAAATGATAAGACTCTCAAGTGTAAGACTTGATAAGGATAAGTCAACTAACTGCAGGTTCTGTGTGACTACAAAGGGTGGGCAATGTTGGGTCAGAACAAATTGCTCAGAACAGAGGCAAGAGGCTGAGTGCTGCCACTAGAGAGTCTGCTTCCCTGCTTCTCCCACACACTGCTGATGTGTGTTGACCAAATATTGGTTTGCAGGGGCAATTGGTTACTAGCCTATCCATGTCAAGATGTTTAGAATGCCCAGAATTGAGGGTATTATGTAGTGAAATGCTGGTAAATGATTGAGTCTCCAGAAAAAAAAATAAAAACCAAACTAATTTCTAGTGTTTGCCAGTGTCTACGGTATAACTACCCCTCCATGGCTGATTTCAAGCCACCAGCATGACATCATGGCATCATTGAATGTGGAGGTAAGAGACATGCACAGTCTGCTCTCACAAGCTGCTGGGCTCTGGCACACCACCAGTACATGAGAATGTGGCCAGGAAAGAGGCGACTGAACTAAACTAGTCAACTGAACTAAATTGTGGTGGACCTAGCCTGCCCAATTTTTAAACTGCAGACTATCCCATGCTAAAGGGAAGTTATCAAAGGTAGCAAGGGTAGAACATGCTCAGATTTTAAATCTAGCAAAAGTCTCTCCAGTGGATCCAAACTCATTCTTCCCTTTTTCCCACTCTAATCAAAGCATATTCACACACATATTTTCAAAATATCTCAAATAAAAGGTTATCATAATCATGAAAATTTGTTTCTAATACAAAATTTCAACTTCTTTAAAAATTGCAAGTGAGGGATACTATTAATAGAAAATGTATTTAAAAAATGTTCAAGCGCTTCCCTGGTTGTCCAGTTGATAGAGTCCACCTTACAGTGCAAGGGGTGCCGGTTCAACCCCTGGCCCGGGAAGATCTCACGTGCTGTGGAGCGGCTGGACTGGTGTATCCACTTGCGAGCCAGTGCTCTGGACTGCACGCACCCAGAGCTGGTGCTCTGCAACGAGGAGGCCACTGCAAAGAGACGCCCACACAGGCAAAACAACAAAGATGGATGAAAAAAAATAAAATGAAAGACCAATAGAAGTGGCCAAAATTTTTAAGGTCAGAACAACTAACTGCAGGTTCTGTGTGACTACAAAGGGTGGGCAATGTTGGGTCAGAACAAATTGCTCAGAACAGAGGCAAGAGGCTGAGTGCTGCCACTAGAGAGTCTGCTTCCCTGCTTCTCCCACACACTGCTGATGTGTGTTGACCAAATATTGGTTTGCAGGGGCAATTGGTTACTAGCCTATCCATGTCAAGATGTTTAGAATGCCCAGAATTGAGGGTATTATGTAGTGAAATGCTGGTAAATGATTGAGTCTCCAGAAAAAAAAATAAAAACCAAACTAATTTCTAGTGTTTGCCAGTGTCTACGGTATAACTACCCCTCCATGGCTGATTTCAAGCCACCAGCATGACATCATGGCATCATTGAATGTGGAGGTAAGAGACATGCACAGTCTGCTCTCACAAGCTGCTGGGCTCTGGCACACCACCAGTACATGAGAATGTGGCCAGGAAAGAGGCGACTGAACTAAACTAGTCAACTGAACTAAATTGTGGTGGACCTAGCCTGCCCAATTTTTAAACTGCAGACTATCCCATGCTAAAGGGAAGTTATCAAAGGTAGCAAGGGTAGAACATGCTCAGATTTTAAATCTAGCAAAAGTCTCTCCAGTGGATCCAAACTCATTCTTCCCTTTTTCCCACTCTAATCAAAGCATATTCACACACATATTTTCAAAATATCTCAAATAAAAGGTTATCATAATCATGAAAATTTGTTTCTAATACAAAATTTCAACTTCTTTAAAAATTGCAAGTGAGGGATACTATTAATAGAAAATGTATTTAAAAAATGTTCAAGCGCTTCCCTGGTTGTCCAGTTGATAGAGTCCACCTTACAGTGCAAGGGGTGCCGGTTCAACCCCTGGCCTGGGAAGATCCCACATGCTGTGGAGCGGCTGGACTGGTGTATCCACTTGCGAGCCAGTGCTCTGGACTGCACGCACCCAGAGCTGGTGCTCTGCAACGAGGGAGGCCACTGGAATGGGACGGCCACACAAGCCAAAGAACAAAGGTGCATGAAAATAAAATAAAAATGAAAGACCAATAGAAGTGGCCAAAATTTTTTAAAAAGTTCAATAAGCATATTGGATGTTTTATGGTCACTAGTAATAACACAATTTCAAGTGACGATATGTCATTTCATATGTTAGACTGGAAACTATTTAAAAGGAAGGCAGTAACCAGTGTTGGCAAAGGTATTGGGAGATGTTGATAGAACTGGAAATTATTGAAAGTTTCTGTAGGACTGCTTGGTAATATATATATTATATTTATGTATATATGTATATAAGTTTTTTATATAAATATAACATATCTGACATAACTGTCTCAGGATTTACACTTCTAGGAATTATCCTAAGGAAACAGCTCTATGAATTCATAAACTTATTCACTCCAGCATTGTTTGTAATAGCGAAAAGAAAATGGAAATAGACTATAAAGGTAGGTGAATGGTTCAATTTTATATGCCACATCTTTATACTGATTATATAACCATTAGAAACTACAGTATAGCTGTATTTATTGATACAGAAAATATTTCTAAACTCTAGTTGTTATTAAGTGAAAAACAGGTCATATAATAAATATGCTCATAAATACACATTTTGAAATAACAAATAAAAAGTAGTGATTATGGGCTTCCCCTGGTGGTCCAGTGGGTAAGGACACCGCCTTGCAGTGCAAGGGGCGCTGGTTTGATCCCTGGCCTGGGAAGATCCCACGTGCCGCGGAGCGGCTGGACTGATGTGTTCAATTACCGAGCCGGAGCTCTGGAGCGCATGCGCCCAGAGCCGGCGCTCAGCAACAACAGACGCCACCGCGATGGGAGGCCCACAGGAGCCAAAGAACAAAGACGGATGAAAATAGAGAAATGAAAGACCAATAGAAGTGGCCCGCCCGCTCCCCTCCCTCCCCAACCCGACCCCCACCCAAAATATATAAATAAATCTTTATAAATAATTTAAAAAAAGTAGTGATTATGAGAAATATGGTAACAAAAGACTTTTAATTTTCTTATTTGTACATTATATTTTTTCTATAATGAATATAAATTACTTACATATATTATCCTCTGAGCTTTACCTAATGGCCAACATAAGCAGTAGACATATAAAGATTCTGTTTTGTCCACAACACGGATATTCATATGTTATTTATTTAATAAAAGAAAACACTTAAATAACACGAGACTATATATTGAGTAGTATTCTAAAGGATATCTGAAAGGAAACTTAACTCATTGGATCCTTACAATAACCCTATGAGCTGGGTACTGTTATTATCCCTGTTTAACTGATAAGGAAACAGAAACACAGTGGATCAGTAATTGCCCAAGGTATTGGGAGATGTTGATAGAACTGGAAATTATTGAAAGTTTCTGTAGGACTGCTTGGTAATATATATATTATATTTATGTATATATGTATATAAGTTTTTTATATAAATATAACATATCTGACATAACTGTCTCAGGATTTACACTTCTAGGAATTATCCTAAGGAAACAGCTCTATGAATTCATAAACTTATTCACTCCAGCATTGTTTGTAATAGCGAAAAGAAAATGGAAATAGACTATAAAGGTAGGTGAATGGTTCAATTTTATATGCCACATCTTTATACTGATTATATAACCATTAGAAACTACAGTATAGCTGTATTTATTGATACAGAAAATATTTCTAAACTCTAGTTGTTATTAAGTGAAAAACAGGTCATATAATAAATATGCTCATAAATACACATTTTGAAATAACAAATAAAAAGTAGTGATTATGGGCTTCCCCTGGTGGTCCAGTGGGTAAGGACACCGCCTTGCAGTGCAAGGGGCGCTGGTTTGATCCCTGGCCTGGGAAGATCCCACGTGCCGCGGAGCGGCTGGACTGATGTGTTCAATTACCGAGCCGGAGCTCTGGCGCGCATGCGCCCAGAGCCGGCGCTCAGCAACAACAGACGCCACCGCGATGGGAGGCCCACAGGAGCCAAAGAACAAAGACGGATGAAAATAGAGAAATGAAAGACCAATAGAAGTGGCCCGCCGCTCCCCTCCCTCCCCAACCCGACCCCCACCCAAAATATATAAATAAATCTTTATAAATAATTTAAAAAAAGTAGTGATTATGAGAAATATGGTAACAAAAGACTTTTAATTTTCTTATTTGTACATTATATTTTTTCTATAATGAATATAAATTACTTACATATATTATCCTCTGAGCTTTACCTAATGGCCAACATAAGCAGTAGACATATAAAGATTCTGTTTTGTCCACAACACGGATATTCATATGTTATTTATTTAATAAAAGAAAACACTTAAATAACACGAGACTATATATTGAGTAGTATTCTAAAGGATATCTGAAAGGAAACTTAACTCATTGGATCCTTACAATAACCCTATGAGCTGGGTACTGTTATTATCCCTGTTTAACTGATAAGGAAACAGAAACACAGTGGATCAGTAATTGCCCAAGGTCACACAGCTGGTAATTAATAAAGCTCATATTCAAACCCAGGCAGTCCAGCTACAGTGATGATGCTCTTTATCATAATACCATACTGACTCTCATCTAAACTTTCCTTTCCTTACCTTAGGAATAGGACTAATATTACCTATCATGTGGGCTTGCTGTTGGGTGTAATTGAAATCACGCATGAAAGAACTTAGTTTAATGCTTGGCACATTAGAGTTAAGAAGTGCTAGGTGTTAATGATAAGTATGGCAATGCCATGACTAAGATCTCAAACACCACCACCAATTCAACTTTATTTATTCCCATGGCCTCAAGACATACTCTCTGCTCTATTTCAACTAGCACCTCAAATATACACTATACTCATTCCATGTCAAATTCATGTCTCAGCTCATGTTATTGGCCTCCCTGAAATCAGGGGGGCTAGGCCTATCCAAATCACATTGGGTCCCTTCTCCAATTATTGTAGCACACGAAACTATGTAACACAAATGGGGTAACTGATATATCATTATCTGCCAGCTTTTCTACCCAACAATACAGCAAGCTCTGTGAAAATAGGAATGAATGTCAGAGCGCTTTTTCCCACTGAATCCTTCTGGTTATTTCCAGCTCCAGTAGGATAAGACTTGGGCATTTAGGCTCCCCAGGTGGTGCTAGTGGTAAAGAACCTGCCTGCAATACAGTTCAAGATATGAGTTTCATCCCTGGGCTGGGAAGATTCCTGGGATGAGGGCATGGCAACCCACTCCAGTATTCTTGCCTATAGAATCCCATGGTGCCTGGCAAAGTGCAGTCCATAAGGTTGCACAGTCAGACACAACTGAAGTGACTTGACATAGCACACAACTTCACTTTTTCATATACTTATGGAAATATATCCATAAAAAATAGAAATCCACAAATTATCTAAGTTTCCTAGCAGTTTCTTTCCAGAGGAAAAGATAAATCTCAATATTAAAATCAGGAGACAACTGATTTGCACACAAATGCAAATTCAGATAAACCTATACAATTTATAATTGCTACTAACATATAATATTAGTAAATATACATTTTAGTAATATTATAATTAATAATAGTTATAAACATTTATTATCTTCTTTGTGTCAAGCATCATACCAAATGATTTATAGATACTAGATCTTGTTCACAACTCTAGTATTAATAAAAATGGTCTTTCTTGTAAAAATGGCAGATGAGAAAGGTTAAAAATGGCCTGGTAGAGCTGAGACTCAAATACAGTTGGATCTGATACCAAAGTATACTGTTTTTCAGTATCTCTCTCCTCTTCGCATGTCCTTATAAAAGGTTAAGATTTAGGACTTGTTTTTCTATTTCTTAAAAATACCAATCAAGACTACCTACCCTGCTCAAATATGCCTTTTTAAAAATTAGGGTTATAGAGCACTGTGCTTCAGATATTCTCCCAGGAAATTTAGTTATAAATTACCTTTTAAGGGAATCCTTCATTAAAGACAGTCCCACATCTTGGCTGCTACCAGGAAGTTCTAGATATCTACAATTATTAGAGTTATTAAGGATTCTGAAGAGCACAAGTTGGTTTGTTGTCAAGAGTAGAATGAAACATCTGAGTTGACCTTTTAGAAAAAGTGTATCTCCTTATGAATAAGATGGTGAAACCTAAAATACTATTACTGAGGCAGTCCCTAAAGTCTTTGGCCTATGGATGTATGGATGGCTTTATCTGGGTATTTCAGCCTAAGGCACTGAGCTGTAAATAGAAGCAGAGGGCTCAGAGGAAAGATTCCAGGCAGCCCACAAGAAAGTTGTTTATTCCCTGTCCGAGGGCATCCCCATTCCACAGCATGTCCTCACATCCCTCGGCCCTATACCCTGAGCTGCCCTGTACCACTTCAGCTGGATCCCATGGTCCTAAAGTGCAGTCCATAAGGTTGCACAGTCAGACACAACTGAAGTGACTTGACATAGCACACAACTTCACTTTTTCATATACTTATGGAAATATATCCATAAAAAATAGAAATCCACAAATTATCTAAGTTTCCTAGCAGTTTCTTTCCAGAGGAAAAGATAAATCTCAATATTAAAATCAGGAGACAACTGATTTGCACACAAATGCAAATTCAGATAAACCTATACAATTTATAATTGCTACTAACATATAATATTAGTAAATATACATTTTAGTAATATTATAATTAATAATAGTTATAAACATTTATTATCTTCTTTGTGTCAAGCATCATACCAAATGATTTATAGATACTAGATCTTGTTCACAACTCTAGTATTAATAAAAATGGTCTTTCTTGTAAAAATGGCAGATGAGAAAGGTTAAAAATGGCCTGGTAGAGCTGAGACTCAAATACAGTTGGATCTGATACCAAAGTATACTGTTTTTCAGTATCTCTCTCCTCTTCGCATGTCCTTATAAAAGGTTAAGATTTAGGACTTGTTTTTCTATTTCTTAAAAATACCAATCAAGACTACCTACCCTGCTCAAATATGCCTTTTTAAAAATTAGGGTTATAGAGCACTGTGCTTCAGATATTCTCCCAGGAAATTTAGTTATAAATTACCTTTTAAGGGAATCCTTCATTAAAGACAGTCCCACATCTTGGCTGCTACCAGGAAGTTCTAGATATCTACAATTATTAGAGTTATTAAGGATTCTGAAGAGCACAAGTTGGTTTGTTGTCAAGAGTAGAATGAAACATCTGAGTTGACCTTTTAGAAAAAGTGTATCTCCTTATGAATAAGATGGTGAAACCTAAAATACTATTACTGAGGCAGTCCCTAAAGTCTTTGGCCTATGGATGTATGGATGGCTTTATCTGGGTATTTCAGCCTAAGGCACTGAGCTGTAAATAGAAGCAGAGGGGCTCAGAGGAAAGATTCCAGGCAGCCCACAAGAAAGTTGTTTATTCCCTGTCCGAGGGCATCCCCCATTCCACAGCATGTCCTCACATCCCCTCGGCCCTATACCCTGAGCTGCCCTGTACCACTTCAGCTGGATTCTCCCCAACTAAGCAACTGCATGGAACAGATCGCAAAACTTTTACTTTCTTAATATGGAAAGTTCTGTTAAGAGATCCATATTTCTGATAATCATCAACAGCCATAAACAGATATAGCCTGCACTTATTAATAACTCTCGCCATCTTCAAACCTCATTTGTAAGCTTGAGCTCATTACAAGGTTGATTTTCCACATCAGGAAATGTGAATTTCCTCACTCTATTTGCTTTGCACTTTTTCTAAGATGTCTTTGATATAGCAATTAAATGTTTAATATGAAAATAAATATTTCAGGAAAAGGCAGCTATTTTAAAGATGTGACTGTTAGTTGTATCTGATACTAACTTTTCCAAGCTTTTCTTTTTAACTTAAAAGTCCTTGTTACATGGTTTTTATTATTTGGGTAAATTTTATAATGAATATGATAATATGCATTATTTTTCTATCGGCATAATAGAACACGCAATTCATTTTCATGCAGTTAAAATTCATTACAGATTGGCATTTTAAGACTTAAAATCTTCTCTAAAACAAATAACCTTTGTAAAAATCCAAAAGCTTTCCCTCCTCCTTCAACAAATGCTGGCTTTTGTTATTTTTTTTTTATAAGCTGCATATTGAATTTCCCAGGCTGTGTTTCTGAACAGCAATCTACTGAAAAAAAAAAGTGCAATTATTATTTTTTTTCACTCAAACATGCATTTGAGAGAAATGAGTAGATCAGATAAAGAGCTGAGATGCTATTCAACTCAACCTTGAGTCACTCTGTCTCTTTAAAAAAAAAAGGGTGGCAAAATCAATACAAACCAATAATAACTTCACATTTGTGGAAGCAACATGAATGGCTCTCCAAAATATTGAGACACATCCAAGTACATTTTCGTAGAGCTGATATTTATCAGAAGTCATTTGCCCTCAAGCAGATGCTCCCTTTCATTGTGCTCCTGTCACAAATGACTAAGATTTATGACAGACAATTACAGCATCTGCAGTTAGCAGCCTTATAATCAGCACCATTATTTAACGATTGGTGCAATAAACTGACTCCTGTTACTGTTTATCAGATATCAGTCAGTTCTGGCCATTTTCTTCAGCTCCCAAATCACAGTATGGTGCAGGCACAGCCTTTTAATGGCTAGGCAGAAGCAGGAGCATTTTCACATTTTTTACAGACTGCCGAGGGAAAGAAAAAAGCAACCAATTACATGTACGTATGATGCCCTCTCATTTGAGATGCCCGTGTCTCTACAACTGTCTCTACACAGTCCTAAACCTCTTGTAGGGACAAGAAAAAAAAAAAGCCTACTTTTTTTCTTTACTATGAAGAAGAACTTTATATGTATATTTTCAAAAAAAACAATAAAAACAGAAAATCTTTTTTTTTAATTCTGTTTAAATTTGCATGTCCTGTCGAAGTATAAAATGTTGCTTTACTAGGTCCACTGTTTTCTCTTATAAGATGGTTTCAGCTTGCCTTTCACAACTAGAAAAGCAGCTATTGTCCCTTGAAAATATATGTCAATGAGCAAGATTTTCCCCCAAACTTTGTGAGGTTTCATTCACAGGTTTAATTCAGTATTATAGACACAACAGGATTGAGTTTTTCATCAGTCAAAATCTTGCACATAAAAGACATCATGTGTATGTTTAGGAACCACTTATATGCTAAGGGAGTCTACCTTTCAGAATACACAAACATCAGTACCATTTAAAGTCCTTCCACAAGAGACATCCCACACCTTTGTACAAACATGGGTGGTGGGAACAATTCACAGGCTATTTGGAAGAAAAGATTTCAGTTTAATATGAGAAGTGATATAAAAATGTGAATTTATAGTCAAAATAAAAAATTTTATGAAAGCTTCTATTGATGTGCAAGTGTGAAATTTAAATCAAATTATTTAGAGGGGAAAAGAAGCCATACCTTTCTGATTCCTGTCTTTGCTACTTTTTCCATAACCAAACAAGCTATGTAGGTGATATAGGCAAAAATATTGATAAAGATGTCTTTGTAATATAAGGTCTATGCTCCATTCACAAAGTTACATGGTACTCTTAAGAAAAATATCATACTGGATAAGAAACTAATGGATTCTTTTAGTTAAAACATATTAAAGTGACCCCAGATTTTCCCTCCAGAAATATGCACAAGGGGCTCCATATAGTCAATGTGAAACTGGTTATTTTCTAAACTGAACCTTTTACAAAGGCTTCACAGACCTTCACAAACTAATCTTCAGAATTCCACACAAGGTTTCAGCAAGTGAATGGTCAAAGTGAGAGCTCTTAGACTTTAAGTTAGAAAGGACATATATGTTATTTCATGAGACTCGCTCATTTGAGAGATGGTGAGGGTAAGCATGCATTTTCTTGGTGGTATGATGGTAAAGAAGCTGCCTGCGAATGTGGAAACATAAAAGATGAGGATTCAATCCCTGGGTCAGGAAGATTCCCTGGAGAAAAGAGTGGCAACCCACTCTAGTATGCTTGCTTGGAGGATCCCATGGACGGAGGAGCATGGCAGACCACAGTCCATGGTGTCACAAGGAGTCAGACACGACTGAAGCAACTTCACACACAGCACACATGAGCAAGATTTTCCCCCAAACTTTGTGAGGTTTCATTCACAGGTTTAATTCAGTATTATAGACACAACAGGATTGAGTTTTTCATCAGTCAAAATCTTGCACATAAAAGACATCATGTGTATGTTTAGGAACCACTTATATGCTAAGGGAGTCTACCTTTCAGAATACACAAACATCAGTACCATTTAAAGTCCTTCCACAAGAGACATCCCACACCTTTGTACAAACATGGGTGGTGGGAACAATTCACAGGCTATTTGGAAGAAAAGATTTCAGTTTAATATGAGAAGTGATATAAAAATGTGAATTTATAGTCAAAATAAAAAATTTTATGAAAGCTTCTATTGATGTGCAAGTGTGAAATTTAAATCAAATTATTTAGAGGAAAAGAAGCCATACCTTTCTGATTCCTGTCTTTGCTACTTTTTCCATAACCAAACAAGCTATGTAGGTGATATAGGCAAAAATATTGATAAAGATGTCTTTGTAATATAAGGTCTATGCTCCATTCACAAAGTTACATGGTACTCTTAAGAAAAATATCATACTGGATAAGAAACTAATGGATTCTTTTAGTTAAAACATATTAAAGTGACCCCAGATTTTCCCTCCAGAAATATGCACAAGGGGCTCCATATAGTCAATGTGAAACTGGTTATTTTCTAAACTGAACCTTTTACAAAGGCTTCACAGACCTTCACAAACTAATCTTCAGAATTCCACACAAGGTTTCAGCAAGTGAATGGTCAAAGTGAGAGCTCTTAGACTTTAAGTTAGAAAGGACATATATGTTATTTCATGAGACTCGCTCATTTGAGAGATGGTGAGGGTAAGCATGCATTTTCTTGGTGGTATGATGGTAAAGAAGCTGCCTGCGAATGTGGAAACATAAAAGATGAGGATTCAATCCCTGGGTCAGGAAGATTCCCTGGAGAAAAGAGTGGCAACCCACTCTAGTATGCTTGCTTGGAGGATCCCATGGACGGAGGAGCATGGCAGACCACAGTCCATGGTGTCACAAGGAGTCAGACACGACTGAAGCAACTTCACACACAGCACACATGAGGGTAAGAGTAACAGAGTCAAGCGATTTTCACGAGAACACAGAGCTAAGTGTTGGCACAAATATTAGGCTCATATCCTGATGAAATCAAATCTGAAAGAAGCACCTGTACCCCAATGTTCATTGCAGCTCTCTATACAATAGCCAGAACATGGAATCAACCTAGGTGTCCATCGATGAATGAATGGATACAGAAGCTCTGGTACATATATACAATGGAATACTATTCAGCTGTTAAAAGAAATGCAGAAGACTCAGTCCTAATGAAGTGGCTGGCTCTAGAACCTGTCATAAAAAGTGAAGTAAGTCAAAAAGAGAAAGACAAATACAGTATACTAACACACATATATGGAATCTAGTAGGACGGTCTTGATAATACATGCAGTGAACTCATGGAAAAAAAGACAGAGCATAGACATATGGGCATTGTGGGGAAGAAATAGGGAGGGGGAGGCATAGAGGGAGTAACATGGAAACCTATACTGTCATGTGTGGAAAAGATAGCTATTGTCATTATGCTAAAGGAATAGGAGTGCTTACAACGGCATGGGACGATGGTCCGGAGGGGTAGGAAAGGGGCAACTGGGCGGGTAGGGACCAGGGAGATGCATATGACTGATCTGGGAACATACATGTCTGTGAACAACAAAACTCTGTAAAACCTTTAAAATAAAGAGAAAAAAAAGAAAAAGAAAAAAAAAACCTAAATGTATGGGGACTCCCCCGATGGTCCAGTGGGTAAGGACACCGCCTTGCAGTGCAAGGGGCGCCAGTTCAATCTCTGGCCTGGGAAGATCCCACGTGCCGCGGAGCAGCTGGACCGATGTGTCTGACTACCGAACTGGAGCTCTGGAGCGCATGCGCCCAGAGCTGGTGCTCTGCAATGAGAGAGGCCACTGTGATGGGAGGCTCACACAGGCCCAAGAACAAAAAAGATGAGTGAATGAAAGATCAATAGAAGTAGCCAACCCCACCCCTCCCGACCCCCCAAAAAAACCACCTAATGTATGACTTGGCTAGCAAGGTCATTTCTATGTAGTCCCAGCTCCTATCTCTGTGCTCCAGGCAGAAACCAGTCCTCTGGCTCTGCTAAGCCAGAGGTGTTCTGTGTCCTGTCCTCCAAAATAGTACTACACCCTTTGGCTCAAGGAAACAAAATTCTTATAAATCTGCTATATACTTACTTCCCAACTTCAGGATCTGAAGCCACAAAAAGAACTAATCAGTCATTCAAATAATTCCATCAGTGGGTATCAGAGCTAAAAAAATTTAAAAGCCAATAATTTGAGTTAAGTTTTCTAAAATAGCAATTTGGTACGTTTTCCAGATCTTACTTGTTGCTTGTTAGGGTTTTTTTTTAACTGTTTTGCACAATTGATTGCAAAGTCACACAAAAATTATTTTTGTGCCACCATCCTACATTGGTGTGCCACCAACATGACAGCATTAAATAATTCAAAGAATTTCTAGAATCAAAAATAATCCACTAACAACCTTTCTTTGTGGGTTATGTACAGAAATATATTGATGCACAGATAGGTCACTCATTTCATTTCAGTAAAGTACTAAAGTACTGGGAAAGTACTTAGGATACATCAAAGAAATCTGTGTGTTTTCTACCTATGTTCTGCCCTTTTCTTCTGGGTTAGAAGGAAAAATTACCCAGCCTAGTGCAAGTCACTACCCTTGGAAGCCAACAATAGAGCCATCAGCACTGCAGGTTGTAAGCAGGTTTTCCTAAGAGACCAGATCTGGGTTGACAGTCTTCATATAAAAACAAGCAGGTAGCATTTCCAGCAACACACCTTGACACCAAGTGCAAATGCATAGCTAATGGCCACAATGAGCCTCAACAAATTTGACTGCTACTTAGCACAAGAAAAGTGACAAAAGGACATTTTTCTTCAAGACCCTTATCCAAGGCTACTTGTGGCAGAGAAGGGGGAAAAGGAACATCTAAAGAAAGCAATGTGTTGTCATTGTGGCCATCAACTACTCACTTGGACTTGGTCTCACAAGATGTGTTACTGAAAGATCAATAGAAGTAGCCAACCCCACCCCTCCCGACCCCCCAAAAAAACCACCTAATGTATGACTTGGCTAGCAAGGTCATTTCTATGTAGTCCCAGCTCCTATCTCTGTGCTCCAGGCAGAAACCAGTCCTCTGGCTCTGCTAAGCCAGAGGTGTTCTGTGTCCTGTCCTCCAAAATAGTACTACACCCTTTGGCTCAAGGAAACAAAATTCTTATAAATCTGCTATATACTTACTTCCCAACTTCAGGATCTGAAGCCACAAAAAGAACTAATCAGTCATTCAAATAATTCCATCAGTGGGTATCAGAGCTAAAAAAATTTAAAAGCCAATAATTTGAGTTAAGTTTTCTAAAATAGCAATTTGGTACGTTTTCCAGATCTTACTTGTTGCTTGTTAGGGTTTTTTTTTAACTGTTTTGCACAATTGATTGCAAAGTCACACAAAAATTATTTTTGTGCCACCATCCTACATTGGTGTGCCACCAACATGACAGCATTAAATAATTCAAAGAATTTCTAGAATCAAAAATAATCCACTAACAACCTTTCTTTGTGGGTTATGTACAGAAATATATTGATGCACAGATAGGTCACTCATTTCATTTCAGTAAAGTACTAAAGTACTGGGAAAGTACTTAGGATACATCAAAGAAATCTGTGTGTTTTCTACCTATGTTCTGCCCTTTTCTTCTGGGTTAGAAGGAAAAATTACCCAGCCTAGTGCAAGTCACTACCCTTGGAAGCCAACAATAGAGCCATCAGCACTGCAGGTTGTAAGCAGGTTTTCCTAAGAGACCAGATCTGGGTTGACAGTCTTCATATAAAAACAAGCAGGTAGCATTTCCAGCAACACACCTTGACACCAAGTGCAAATGCATAGCTAATGGCCACAATGAGCCTCAACAAATTTGACTGCTACTTAGCACAAGAAAAGTGACAAAAGGACATTTTTCTTCAAGACCCTTATCCAAGGCTACTTGTGGCAGAGAAGGGGGAAAAGGAACATCTAAAGAAAGCAATGTGTTGTCATTGTGGCCATCAACTACTCACTTGGACTTGGTCTCACAAGATGTGTTACTGAAATGCTGTCTGCTTGTGTTTATGTGAATACTGTCATTCCCAGGTCTGACCTCTCAGGAGAACCTGCTAACGGCCTGCAGTGTTGATGGCTCTGGCAATATTTGGTGGCTGATGGTGCAGAGAACTAAGGGTCAGGATCCTAAATTAGCTAGACCTGGGCTTGACAAGCACTCAGGCTTGGTGAGACTCTGCCAGACACCTTCAAGTCTGAAAGTCCCTCGTTTACCCGATGGAGGTAAGAATGAAGAGAGGACACATAAAGCAATGAGCACTGTGTGGGGCACAAAGCATTGCTGCTTAAATATTAGCTACTATTACTATTATTGTTGCTATTTGTACATGAGATTCCAGACTAAATTCCTTTGCAAATACAGAGTCAGGTTTAATAAACAATTCCTCATGCTCAACTAAGCTACATAGTACTTTCACATTACTCCTAGCAAACAGTGACATACCTTATCTACCCATAAACATATCTAACCAATGTGTGCATCTAATACACACACACACACACACACACACACATGCATATACGGTTGATCCCTGAACAACACAGGAGTCGAGGTGCCAACTCTCCTTGCAGTCATTATCCACCCCTTCATCTCTGTGGTTCTACATCCAGATTCTATCAACTATGGATCGTGTAGTACTGTAGTATTGACTACGAAAAAACTCTATGTATAAGTGAACCAGTGCAGTTAAAACTGTGCTGTTTAAGAGTCAACCGTATATATACATACGTGCACATGTATAAACACATAATTATTATTGTTGAACTTTATTGACTTTGGCTTGGTTCCATTGTAAACAAACAGACAAAAAACTAGATTTGTAGGACATAGAGAAAACATGAAAACAATTTGTTATGTAGTAATAATATTTCTCAGTCTTCATATAAAACAAGCAGGTAGCATTTCCAGCAACACACCTTGACACCAAGTGCAAATGCATAGCTAATGGCCACAATGAGCCTCAACAAATTTGACTGCTACTTAGCACAAGAAAAGTGACAAAAGGACATTTTTCTTCAAGACCCTTATCCAAGGCTACTTGTGGCAGAGAAGGGGGAAAAGGAACATCTAAAGAAAGCAATGTGTTGTCATTGTGGCCATCAACTACTCACTTGGACTTGGTCTCACAAGATGTGTTACTGAAATGCTGTCTGCTTGTGTTTATGTGAATACTGTCATTCCCAGGTCTGACCTCTCAGGAGAACCTGCTAACGGCCTGCAGTGTTGATGGCTCTGGCAATATTTGGTGGCTGATGGTGCAGAGAACTAAGGGTCAGGATCCTAAATTAGCTAGACCTGGGCTTGACAAGCACTCAGGCTTGGTGAGACTCTGCCAGACACCTTCAAGTCTGAAAGTCCCTCGTTTACCCGATGGAGGTAAGAATGAAGAGAGGACACATAAAGCAATGAGCACTGTGTGGGGCACAAAGCATTGCTGCTTAAATATTAGCTACTATTACTATTATTGTTGCTATTTGTACATGAGATTCCAGACTAAATTCCTTTGCAAATACAGAGTCAGGTTTAATAAACAATTCCTCATGCTCAACTAAGCTACATAGTACTTTCACATTACTCCTAGCAAACAGTGACATACCTTATCTACCCATAAACATATCTAACCAATGTGTGCATCTAATACACACACACACACACACACACACACATGCATATACGGTTGATCCCTGAACAACACAGGAGTCGAGGTGCCAACTCTCCTTGCAGTCATTATCCACCCCTTCATCTCTGTGGTTCTACATCCAGATTCTATCAACTATGGATCGTGTAGTACTGTAGTATTGACTACGAAAAAACTCTATGTATAAGTGAACCAGTGCAGTTAAAACTGTGCTGTTTAAGAGTCAACCGTATATATACATACGTGCACATGTATAAACACATAATTATTATTGTTGAACTTTATTGACTTTGGCTTGGTTCCATTGTAAACAAACAGACAAAAAACTAGATTTGTAGGACATAGAGAAAACATGAAAACATTTCCAAGTACATGATTTCATTTCTCTATGTAGTAATAATATTTCTCAGGATCAAAGTGGGGCTGTGACTATGACAAAATGTGTCTCCTCTATTCTAACACATAGAATATATACCTTGAACTTCTCATTATTTCCATTTTCCCCAGTTTTTTACAACCACCTATCCATGAAAATAAGGTTGAAGTGAGAAGAAAAGGACCCATGGCTCCCCTCAAGAATAAAATGTCTCCTAAGCATCCAAGTTGTTGTAACAGCAAAATTAAATCAAATGGCAGTAGCCAAGCGTGCCACTCACAGCACATTTCATGAGAAAATGGAGACTCTGGAGAGAAAATACTTTGGACACTCTGGGTTATAGTTCAGGTCCACACTTATAATCTAGGTAACTCTTAACAAATTACATAATCTCTCATAGCCTGTATGCAAAAAATGATAGCAGTAGTACCTACATTACTCTTCTAAGTAATTAAATGAGCCAACATATGTAAAGTGATTAGCCCAGAGTTGGCATGTAATAAGCATCCATTCAATGTTTTCCCTTACCTATAAAGTGATACCAGCTTTGCTTTCATCACTGTGTTGTTCTAAGTATTAAGCATCTAATAGTCATACCTTGATCTGTTCTAGAAAGGTGTCTTCAACAGCAGGAAGTCAATTAGAAATAGTTAAAATTTATGGGAAAATTAAGGGCAAATCTGTAATTTTCCCCAAAGCAACTTAAAAAAAAAAAAAGGAACCTACAAAGCAATTCCATTAATTTAATTCCACTGCAGGTGTTGGCCAAGCATCACCCTTTGCACTAATAGTGGTGGTAATCACTCCAGCACTGAAAGGTAGCAATTTTTCCATATATTACTTAGCTAAATATAAAGTAGAATCTTTATGAAAAGCTATCTCTGTGGTTCTACATCCAGATTCTATCAACTATGGATCGTGTAGTACTGTAGTATTGACTACGAAAAAACTCTATGTATAAGTGAACCAGTGCAGTTAAAACTGTGCTGTTTAAGAGTCAACCGTATATATACATACGTGCACATGTATAAACACATAATTATTATTGTTGAACTTTATTGACTTTGGCTTGGTTCCATTGTAAACAAACAGACAAAAAACTAGATTTGTAGGACATAGAGAAAACATGAAAACATTTCCAAGTACATGATTTCATTTCTCTATGTAGTAATAATATTTCTCAGGATCAAAGTGGGGCTGTGACTATGACAAAATGTGTCTCCTCTATTCTAACACATAGAATATATACCTTGAACTTCTCATTATTTCCATTTTCCCCAGTTTTTTACAACCACCTATCCATGAAAATAAGGTTGAAGTGAGAAGAAAAGGACCCATGGCTCCCCTCAAGAATAAAATGTCTCCTAAGCATCCAAGTTGTTGTAACAGCAAAATTAAATCAAATGGCAGTAGCCAAGCGTGCCACTCACAGCACATTTCATGAGAAAATGGAGACTCTGGAGAGAAAATACTTTGGACACTCTGGGTTATAGTTCAGGTCCACACTTATAATCTAGGTAACTCTTAACAAATTACATAATCTCTCATAGCCTGTATGCAAAAAATGATAGCAGTAGTACCTACATTACTCTTCTAAGTAATTAAATGAGCCAACATATGTAAAGTGATTAGCCCAGAGTTGGCATGTAATAAGCATCCATTCAATGTTTTCCCTTACCTATAAAGTGATACCAGCTTTGCTTTCATCACTGTGTTGTTCTAAGTATTAAGCATCTAATAGTCATACCTTGATCTGTTCTAGAAAGGTGTCTTCAACAGCAGGAAGTCAATTAGAAATAGTTAAAATTTATGGGAAAATTAAGGGCAAATCTGTAATTTTCCCCAAAGCAACTTAAAAAAAAAAAAAGGAACCTACAAAGCAATTCCATTAATTTAATTCCACTGCAGGTGTTGGCCAAGCATCACCCTTTGCACTAATAGTGGTGGTAATCACTCCAGCACTGAAAGGTAGCAATTTTTCCATATATTACTTAGCTAAATATAAAGTAGAATCTTTATGAAAAGCATTTTAAATTTCATCTCTGCTCTTTATCTGATATTCTTAGATGCTGTACCATTTTAGTGCCTACTTCCAAGGATTAATTTCCTACATCCAGTGATACTTTCACAACTTAGAGTGAAGTCAAACTACAAGAAATTATTCTTCTTGCAAAAAAGGGAACAAATAAATGATTTTTATTTCATATCTGAATCTTATTCATTGATCTTTAGGTCTGTATGTAAGACTGCATATAGAATAGTTACCAGTGTAAACTAGGTCAAGTTTCAGGTATTCCCCATGCCCTCAAGACCTCTAAGATGCTACTGCACCCTACTGTGCTAAGTCACTTCAGTTGTGTCCGACTCTGCAGCCCCATGGACTATAGCCCACCAGGCTCCTCTGTCCATGGGATTCTCCTGGCAAGAATACTGGAGTGTGGCTTCCCTGGTGGTCCAGTGGGTAGAGAGCCCACCCTGCAGTATAAAGGGTACCGGTTTGATCCCTGGCCCAGGAAAATCCCACGTGCCGTGGAGCGGCTGATGGGTATGTCCAATTACAAGCCAGCACTCTGGAGTGCATGCATCAAGAGCCAGTGCTCTGCAACGAGAGAGGCCACTGAGATGAGAGGCCCACACATGACAAAGAATAAAGATGAATGAAAGATAAATGATGACTTAGAGGACACACACACACACACAAACAAAACCCTGTGTCTCCATTTAAAAAAAAGAATAATGGAGTATGCAACCATTCCCATCTCCAGGGGATCCTCCTGACCCAGGGACTAGACTTGGATCTCCTATATTGTAGGCAGATTCTTTATGATCTGAGCCACAAGGAAAGACCAGTACAGGCCTACAACACGAGATAAGAAAAATCTCAAACAACCTAACCTACCATCCAAAGGAATTACAAAAGAATAACAAAGCTCAAAGTCATCAGAAGAAAGGAAATAATAAAGGTCAGAGCAGAAATAAACAAAATGGAGGCCAAAAAAAGAGTAGAAACCAATGAGCTGCTTTTTTGAAAATACAAAATTGATAAGCCTTTAGTCTAGCTCATTAAGCAAAAACGAGAAACAAAATTAGAAAAGAAAGACAAGTAACAGACAATCACAGAGTCGCAAACAATCACAAGAAAATACAACATGCAGTAATATGTCAGCTGAACAACTAAGAAGAAATAGATTCACTCCTAGAAACACACAGCCTTCCAAGACTGACTCAGGAAAAAATAGTCTGAACACACTGATCACTGGTAGCTAAACTGAATTAGTAATAATAAAAAAAAAAACCAACAAATAAAAGTCTAGGCTTGGATGGCTTCACAGAGGAATCCTACTAAATACATAAAGAGGAGTTAAGACCTATTGTCAAGCTATTCCAAAAAATTGAAGAAGGAACACTCCCAAATACATTCTACAAGGCCACAATTACCATGATACCAAAACCAGACAAAGACACAACAAAAAAAGTAAATTATGCCAATATCTCTAATGAAATATATAAAGAACTCATATAAGTCAATATCAAAAATCAAACAACACAATGGAAAAATGGGCAGAAGACCTGAACAGGTATTTTTCCAAAGAAGATATACAGATGGCCACAATAGCCAACAGGCACATGAAAAGAACCTTAACATCACTAATCATTAGGGAAATCTAAATCAAAACAACAATGAAATACCACCGCACACCAATCAGAATGGATATTATCAAAATACAACAAATAATAAGTGCTGACCAGGATGTGGAGAAGAGGAAACAAAAGTATAGTAATTCCCTTGCAAACAAACAAGTTCTGTTCTGAGAGCATGTTCGTAAGTTCAATTTGTTCATAAGTCCAATAAAATTAACCTACGTACCCAACTTACACACTGGCTATATAGTATTATGCTGTAATAGGTTTGCAACACTTTTAACACAAATGATCCTCCTGACTAGACTTGGATCTCCTATATTGTAGGCAGATTCTTTATGATCTGAGCCACAAGGAAAGACCAGTACAGGCCTACAACACGAGATAAGAAAAATCTCAAACAACCTAACCTACCATCCAAAGGAATTACAAAAGAATAACAAAGCTCAAAGTCATCAGAAGAAAGGAAATAATAAAGGTCAGAGCAGAAATAAACAAAATGGAGGCCAAAAAAAGAGTAGAAACCAATGAGCTGCTTTTTTGAAAATACAAAATTGATAAGCCTTTAGTCTAGCTCATTAAGCAAAAACGAGAAACAAAATTAGAAAAGAAAGACAAGTAACAGACAATCACAGAGTCGCAAACAATCACAAGAAAATACAACATGCAGTAATATGTCAGCTGAACAACTAAGAAGAAATAGATTCACTCCTAGAAACACACAGCCTTCCAAGACTGACTCAGGAAAAAATAGTCTGAACACACTGATCACTGGTAGCTAAACTGAATTAGTAATAATAAAAAAAAAAACCAACAAATAAAAGTCTAGGCTTGGATGGCTTCACAGAGGAATCCTACTAAATACATAAAGAGGAGTTAAGACCTATTGTCAAGCTATTCCAAAAAATTGAAGAAGGAACACTCCCAAATACATTCTACAAGGCCACAATTACCATGATACCAAAACCAGACAAAGACACAACAAAAAAAGTAAATTATGCCAATATCTCTAATGAAATATATAAAGAACTCATATAAGTCAATATCAAAAATCAAACAACACAATGGAAAAATGGGCAGAAGACCTGAACAGGTATTTTTCCAAAGAAGATATACAGATGGCCACAATAGCCAACAGGCACATGAAAAGAACCTTAACATCACTAATCATTAGGGAAATCTAAATCAAAACAACAATGAAATACCACCGCACACCAATCAGAATGGATATTATCAAAAATACAACAAATAATAAGTGCTGACCAGGATGTGGAGAAGAGGAAACAAAAGTATAGTAATTCCCTTGCAAACAAACAAGTTCTGTTCTGAGAGCATGTTCGTAAGTTCAATTTGTTCATAAGTCCAATAAAATTAACCTACGTACCCAACTTACACACTGGCTATATAGTATTATGCTGTAATAGGTTTGCAACACTTTTCACACAAATGATACATAGAAGAAAAACACAAAAAGTAGAACATTTCTACTCTTACAGTATAGTACTTTGCAAAGTACAGAAGTACATACAGCATCTGGCATGCAGCGGCTTCCATCTTGTGAACAGATCAGAAGAGTTACAGACTGGAGGAGGGAAAGGAGGTGGGAGATGGTAGAGCTGAAGCATCATCAGCAATAGGCAACAGATGGCAAGCTAAAATTTCACTCACACCTGATGTTGATGGCATAGGTTCTGGTTCCTTGCTGAATTCAATTCTATCTAGACTCTTGACAAAATGATTCAGAGACTTCCCTTGTGGTCCAATGGTTAAGATTCCATGCGTGCAAGGCACACAGGTTCCACACTTGGTCAGGGAACTAAGATTCTGCATGTTGCACTGTGTGGCCGAAAGAATTTTTTTTTTTTAAGGAAAAACGATGCAGTGATATCAGGATAGTAGGCAGCTCTTTTTGTTTTTCTCATCAAAGATGACATGGCAGCACTTGATGGCATTCTGAACAGTTGCTGCAACCTTTGTGTACATTCTACATTTGGGCCCTGTGCCTCAAAAACAGTGCCTCCTCAAATAAAGAAAATTCCCTTGTCATTTCTTATGCTATAAATCTGTTCTGTTTTTCAATGACTTCTTCTTATCTCTCTTTGTCCTTTTGATGGACCTCCAACTAGATCAGGTCTTCATTAGTAAGCACCCTGTGTTGCAGAGCAAGCAGCTCAGTGAAGTCACTCTCTTGCAGATTTAGCTCCAATTTGTCACAGAAGATCACTAAGTTGCTGAAGACCTCTTTGGACTCCTTTTTCACCTTTTAAAATCCATGAAACTTGTGAATAAACTGCAGACCAAGGTTCTTCAAAACCCCACTCTCCACTCATGGTGACAGCCATAACCTCACAGCAAGCAATGTCAATGTTTCTTATGATCTTGTACATGTTATAGTCTTCACAAAAATGTCACAGGGTTGTTTCTGATTTGTCACTCACCTTTACCCTACATGAAAAGTGTGATGTAAATAATATTTCTTGAAAGTCACTGTAACTCCCTGGTTCATAGGTTGGATGAGTGACAGTGTTTGGTGGCAGATGCACTACATTAATGTTGGGATGAAAGCTGTCCATGAATGGGGAGTGGCCTTGAGCACCGTCAAGCAGCAAAAGAATGTGGAATGAGACATCCTTCTTTAAGCAGTATCTATCTTCTTCCAGGATAAAGTGGTGGAAAAACTAGTCCTGGAAAACAGCCTGGGTAACTCAGGCTTTGGGGTTGCTCTTCCACACAACAGGAAGATATCCATTGGCTATTTTAATGGCTCTTGGGTTACCTGATAAACTAAGAGAGGCTTCAACTTCATATTGCCAGAAGCATTGCCACCAAACATCAGAGTTAGCCTATCCCTTGCTGCTTTTTGGTCTGGTATCAACTTTTCCTCCTTACTGACAACAACTTTGGTCTGGAATTCTTTTCCAGTACAGTCCTGTCTCATCTATTTTAAAAACCTGCTCAAGTAAATATGCACATTCATTAATAAATTTTGAAGCATTTCAGGAAATTCACAGGCAGCTGCCATATCGGCACTCACTGCCTTGTCATTTACTTGGGCATTGTGAAGGTAGACAATAGCATCAGAACTGACAAAACAGGCCATGGCTGGCATTAAAAGATGTGCCAATGATTCCTTCCTGTGTTTCTTCAAGTCTTCATAGAGGCTTTTAGCTTTCTCTTGAATCAGCATTAAGCTGAGTGGAATTCGATACTAATGCTGATCCTGCATCTACATGCTGCAAAGTTTGTCCATCTCTTCCATCAATTTCCCATTAGTAAGCACCCTGTGTTGCAGAGCAAGCAGCTCAGTGAAGTCACTCTCTTGCAGATTTAGCTCCAATTTGTCACAGAAGATCACTAAGTTGCTGAAGACCTCTTTGGACTCCTTTTTCACCTTTTAAAATCCATGAAACTTGTGAATAAACTGCAGACCAAGGTTCTTCAAAACCCCACTCTCCACTCATGGTGACAGCCATAACCTCACAGCAAGCAATGTCAATGTTTCTTATGATCTTGTACATGTTATAGTCTTCACAAAAATGTCACAGGGTTGTTTCTGATTTGTCACTCACCTTTACCCTACATGAAAAGTGTGATGTAAATAATATTTCTTGAAAGTCACTGTAACTCCCTGGTTCATAGGTTGGATGAGTGACAGTGTTTGGTGGCAGATGCACTACATTAATGTTGGGATGAAAGCTGTCCATGAATGGGGAGTGGCCTTGAGCACCGTCAAGCAGCAAAAGAATGTGGAATGAGACATCCTTCTTTAAGCAGTATCTATCTTCTTCCAGGATAAAGTGGTGGAAAAACTAGTCCTGGAAAACAGCCTGGGTAACTCAGGCTTTGGGGTTGCTCTTCCACACAACAGGAAGATATCCATTGGCTATTTTAATGGCTCTTGGGTTACCTGATAAACTAAGAGAGGCTTCAACTTCATATTGCCAGAAGCATTGCCACCAAACATCAGAGTTAGCCTATCCCTTGCTGCTTTTTGGTCTGGTATCAACTTTTCCTCCTTACTGACAACAACTTTGGTCTGGAATTCTTTTCCAGTACAGTCCTGTCTCATCTATTTTAAAAACCTGCTCAAGTAAATATGCACATTCATTAATAAATTTTGAAGCATTTCAGGAAATTCACAGGCAGCTGCCATATCGGCACTCACTGCCTTGTCATTTACTTGGGCATTGTGAAGGTAGACAATAGCATCAGAACTGACAAAACAGGCCATGGCTGGCATTAAAAGATGTGCCAATGATTCCTTCCTGTGTTTCTTCAAGTCTTCATAGAGGCTTTTAGCTTTCTCTTGAATCAGCATTAAGCTGAGTGGAATTCGATACTAATGCTGATCCTGCATCTACATGCTGCAAAGTTTGTCCATCTCTTCCATCAATTTCCCATGCTTCTTCAACATAACTGTCGATATCACATGTTCTATGACTTCACATTTTCTATGATCTTGTCCTTGTTCTTTAGAATCATGCCAGTGGTTGAATGATTCACGTTACAAGAAAGAGCTAAGTCTACCATCTTCTTTGCCTCACTCCACTCTCTCAGTTATTTTCACTTTTGCTTCTATCACTATTGCTTGGCACTTCTTTGGGTTACCAGCTACATCACTGACTGCTACTTTTACACTTGCTTCTGGACATCTTGGGCTTGAACTAAAGATGTTGTCCTACTGTACTCTATACAGTACTATAAAGTATACAAAGGCACAACTACTAGTAGCGGATGCACACATGTGACAATGTATGCCAGACATGTAAACTAACCTCCATGACTGGACACACAAGCACACGTTCACTTCTTTGAAAACTTTCAACTTGAAGGTTCATATATAGGTGTCTTACTGTACACTGTTGGTGGGAACATAAATTGGTACAGACGCTATGGAAAACAATATGGAGCTTTATCATAAACTAAAAATATATCTATCATATTATTCAGAAGTTCCTTTCTTGAGTATATCCAAAAAAGTGAAAACACTAACTCAAAAAGATATATGCACCCCAATGTTCACAGTAGCATTATTTACAATAGCCAAGATATGAAAGCAACCTAAGCGTCTACCAACAAACAAATGAATAAAAAAGATGTGGTGTGTGTGTGTGTGTGTGTGTGCGCGTGTGTGTATAGATATAGATATAGATATTTCTGTTTAGTTGCTGAGTCATGTCTTATTCTTTTGCGACCACATGGACTATAGCCTGCCAGACTTCTCTGTCCATGGAATTTCCCAGGAAAGAATATTAAGAGTGTCTTGCCATTTCCTTCTCCAGGGGATCTTCCTGATACAGGGATAGAAATCACATCTCCTATATTGGTAGGTGGATTCTTTACTACTGAGTCCATATGTATGTGCATGTGTGTATGTTCATATGTATGTGTGTATACATATATACACATACATGCAGAATTAATGCTTTCAAATTGTGCTGGAGAAGACCCTTGAGACTCCCTTGGACTGCAAGGAGCTCAAACCAGTCAATCCTACAGGAGAGCAACCCTGAATATTCATTGGAAGGATTGATGTTGAAGCTCTAATACTTTGGCCACCTGATGTTGATAGATGACCAGTAGATAGCTTACCATGAATGGTGTTGGATTCTTGATCTCCAAAGAAGATTTCATGCTGGCATCAAAACCACTTGGCTTTGGTCACTCAGAGCTTCGTACAGCAAAAGCTTATTAAAAAAAAAGGATAGAGAAATCTTCCAGCTAAAGGAACTAGAAGGGGGATAGAAGAGTATCCCAGAAACTAGTTTAGGTGAAGCGTTTTGTACTTTTCCACTTGGCTATTAACAATAGATCAAAAGAATATTTTAAGGTGATAAAGGCCTTACCAGACCCACAACCACAACATACATCTTTAGATGTTGTCCTACTGTACTCTATACAGTACTATAAAGTATACAAAGGCACAACTACTAGTAGCGGATGCACACATGTGACAATGTATGCCAGACATGTAAACTAACCTCCATGACTGGACACACAAGCACACGTTCACTTCTTTGAAAACTTTCAACTTGAAGGTTCATATATAGGTGTCTTACTGTACACTGTTGGTGGGAACATAAATTGGTACAGACGCTATGGAAAACAATATGGAGCTTTATCATAAACTAAAAATATATCTATCATATTATTCAGAAGTTCCTTTCTTGAGTATATCCAAAAAAGTGAAAACACTAACTCAAAAAGATATATGCACCCCAATGTTCACAGTAGCATTATTTACAATAGCCAAGATATGAAAGCAACCTAAGCGTCTACCAACAAACAAATGAATAAAAAAGATGTGGTGTGTGTGTGTGTGTGTGCGCGTGTGTGTATAGATATAGATATAGATATTTCTGTTTAGTTGCTGAGTCATGTCTTATTCTTTTGCGACCACATGGACTATAGCCTGCCAGACTTCTCTGTCCATGGAATTTCCCAGGAAAGAATATTAAGAGTGTCTTGCCATTTCCTTCTCCAGGGGATCTTCCTGATACAGGGATAGAAATCACATCTCCTATATTGGTAGGTGGATTCTTTACTACTGAGTCCATATGTATGTGCATGTGTGTATGTTCATATGTATGTGTGTATACATATATACACATACATGCAGAATTAATGCTTTCAAATTGTGCTGGAGAAGACCCTTGAGACTCCCTTGGACTGCAAGGAGCTCAAACCAGTCAATCCTACAGGAGAGCAACCCTGAATATTCATTGGAAGGATTGATGTTGAAGCTCTAATACTTTGGCCACCTGATGTTGATAGATGACCAGTAGATAGCTTACCATGAATGGTGTTGGATTCTTGATCTCCAAAGAAGATTTCATGCTGGCATCAAAACCACTTGGCTTTGGTCACTCAGAGCTTCGTACAGCAAAAGCTTATTAAAAAAAAAAAAAGGATAGAGAAATCTTCCAGCTAAAGGAACTAGAAGGGGGATAGAAGAGTATCCCAGAAACTAGTTTAGGTGAAGCGTTTTGTACTTTTCCACTTGGCTATTAACAATAGATCAAAAGAATATTTTAAGGTGATAAAGGCCTTACCAGACCCACAACCACAACATACATCTTTAGATAGCATAGGTACAAACTAAGAAGGAGCAACATGCCCTTGAGCAAGATACATTGTTACTATAAACATTAGCTCTGGGCTTTAAAAAGGCCTTAGGCAGAACAGATTATTGTCGCAGGCATAGCAATCAAGGTGAAAGCACTTGGCTAAAAATGTTTGTTCCCTGTCCTCCTCCTCCTCTTTGGAAACTGCTGGCTTCCTTTCCAAGTCTGCCTATTCACCCCTTTCAGCGTGAAGAGCCAATTCATGGGAAAAGACCCTAATGCTGAGAGACTGAAAGTAAATGGAGGAAGAGGTAGCAGAGGATGAGATGGTTAGACAGCATCACTGACTCAATAGACATGATTTTGAGCAAACTCCAGCAGATAGTGAAGGACAGAGAAGCCTGGCATTCTGGTCCATGAGGTCGCAAAGAGCTGGACACAACATAGTAACTGGACAACAAAATACATCCACACACATGCATATATATATATATATATATATATATATATATATATATATATATATATATATGCACACACACACATACATACATATATACAATGGAATATTACTCAGTCTCAAAAATGAATAAAACTTTGCCATTTGCAACAATAAAGATGGACCTGGAGGGTATTGTGCTTGGTAAAATAAGTCAGATAAAAATAGACACTGTATGTTTTCACTTACATATCAAATCTAAAACATAAAACTTCTTAAATATAACAAAACAGAAACAGGTGCACAGATACAGAGAACAAACTAGTGGTTACCAGTGGGGAGAGGCATCAGGGGACAAGATACAGTGAGTGGATAAAGAGGTACAAACTACTAGGGATAAAATAAATAAGAAGATTGAAACCCTGAATATTCATTGGAAGGATTGATGTTGAAGCTCTAATACTTTGGCCACCTGATGTTGATAGATGACCAGTAGATAGCTTACCATGAATGGTGTTGGATTCTTGATCTCCAAAGAAGATTTCATGCTGGCATCAAAACCACTTGGCTTTGGTCACTCAGAGCTTCGTACAGCAAAAGCTTATTAAAAGAAAAAAAAGGATAGAGAAATCTTCCAGCTAAAGGAACTAGAAGGGGGATAGAAGAGTATCCCAGAAACTAGTTTAGGTGAAGCGTTTTGTACTTTTCCACTTGGCTATTAACAATAGATCAAAAGAATATTTTAAGGTGATAAAGGCCTTACCAGACCCACAACCACAACATACATCTTTAGATAGCATAGGTACAAACTAAGAAGGAGCAACATGCCCTTGAGCAAGATACATTGTTACTATAAACATTAGCTCTGGGCTTTAAAAAGGCCTTAGGCAGAACAGATTATTGTCGCAGGCATAGCAATCAAGGTGAAAGCACTTGGCTAAAAATGTTTGTTCCCTGTCCTCCTCCTCCTCTTTGGAAACTGCTGGCTTCCTTTCCAAGTCTGCCTATTCACCCCTTTCAGCGTGAAGAGCCAATTCATGGGAAAAGACCCTAATGCTGAGAGACTGAAAGTAAATGGAGGAAGAGGTAGCAGAGGATGAGATGGTTAGACAGCATCACTGACTCAATAGACATGATTTTGAGCAAACTCCAGCAGATAGTGAAGGACAGAGAAGCCTGGCATTCTGGTCCATGAGGTCGCAAAGAGCTGGACACAACATAGTAACTGGACAACAAAATACATCCACACACATGCATATATATATATATATATATATATATATATATATATATATATATATATATATATATGCACACACACACATACATACATATATACAATGGAATATTACTCAGTCTCAAAAATGAATAAAACTTTGCCATTTGCAACAATAAAGATGGACCTGGAGGGTATTGTGCTTGGTAAAATAAGTCAGATAAAAATAGACACTGTATGTTTTCACTTACATATCAAATCTAAAACATAAAACTTCTTAAATATAACAAAACAGAAACAGGTGCACAGATACAGAGAACAAACTAGTGGTTACCAGTGGGGAGAGGCATCAGGGGACAAGATACAGTGAGTGGATAAAGAGGTACAAACTACTAGGGATAAAATAAATAAGATATAGGATATAATGTATAACACAGGAAATATAGCTAATATTTTATAACAGCTTTGTGTGGATTATAATTATAAAAATACTGAATTACTATGTTGTATATTGAAACCAATATAATATTCTATGTAAACTATACCTCACTGAAAAAATAATAATCATTGTATTATTATTTTTTAATTTTGGCCTCTTTTATTGGTTTTCCATTTGTTTATTTTTCATCCATCTCTATCTTTAGGCCTGTGTGGGCCTCCCACTGCAGTGGCCTCTCTCAGTGGAGAGGACCAGCTCTGGGCGCATGTACTCCAAAGCACAGGCTCGCAAATGGACACACCAGTCCAGCTGCTCCACAGCACGTGGGATCTTTCTGGGCCAGGGATCAAACTGGTACCCCTTGCACTGCAAGGCAGACTCCCTACCCACTGGACCACCAGGGAAGCCCTCATTGTATTATTGTATCATTGTTGCTGTGAGTAGAAACCTAAACTTTTTTTTTTTTGAGCCTTCAAAGTATAGCCCTACCTTGAGCCAGATACTTTTAATTCCCAAAGTTGCTAAGTGCTTTGCTTGCTTTTTTTAGAAAAAAGATGAACTATATAAGGAAATCTTGATTTCCCTCTATTTCCCTCTGGATTTCCCTCTACCACTGAGTTCTCACCTGCTTTGCCTCACTCTGTGGGCAAATCCAACCTCCTGAGAAGCCACTAGGAGGACAATTTAGGTAGAACAACTTAGAGCCCAAGCGCAGTAGAAAGATCAAGTGCTTTCCTCTCAGGAAGAATCAAGATAAAATGGAGAAAAGTCTAAAGACCCTCTTTTCTGCTTAGAATTGTTTTGACTCTAGTAACACACAGGGTTCTGACCTCATTCTCTAGGCATTTCAGACTCACTCTTGGGAAGACCCTCTGCTGGAGTACACAGTGTGGAGGTGAGCCTACAGTGTACTACCTGCTACTTGGCCTTGCCCTTGCTTTCCAATTTATCTGATACCAAACCAATCTTTTCAAGTTTTACTGTGACAAGTCTCTGTTTGTTTTGTTTACTTTCCAATTATTAATTTCTTATTTTGTGTGTGACACCCAAAGTGAAGTTTTTCTTCACTGCTCTTTTAGGACTGGGGGAGCTGACAACGCTCAGTTGCTCTAAAGAGAAGCTGGGGCACAGTGACTCGTAGTTTAGGTATTCTTATTTGCATGGGCTCTTTGCAAACTTGAGAGCAACCTTAGTAGTTCAAGAGTGCGTGTGCATGTGTGTGCTCAGTCAGTAAGTCAAGTCTGTCTCTTTGTAACCCCATGAACTGCAGCAGACCAGACATACCTGTCCTTCGCTATGCCCAGAGTTTGCTAAATTCATGTCCATTGAGTCAGTGATGCTATTTAACCATCTCATCCTCTGGCACTGAGTATTTGTCAAATTCTTAAAAATGCAATCTTAGTCTTTTATTTTAAATTAGCATTTTTTATTTTATTTAAAATTCTGTACTCATCTTCTTAAAGGAGTGCTCCTTAATTAATAAGGTTGTGGTGCATCGCTGAGTTCAGGAGAAGAGCATAGACACCACAAGAGGCAAAAGCTAACCCTTTTGGAGTCCCAGTGAGAGAGAAAAGATACACAATCTTGAGAAATAACTAGACACATCAGAATGTTGGCTAATTGATTAAATTACAAGAGTAACCTGATGTAAGTACACAGTTTAGAGGAAGGAAGAGAGATTATGGTTTAAGGCATAGTGCATTCACTAATGAATGAGCTAAGTAGGGTAGACTGTTTTGAGCTGCTTTTGTACTTGTTTGAATTTAGAACAGCAGTTCTTGTCACTTATTTCTAAGACGGAAAGTTGTCCATATCATCTCAGAAGTTAACATGGCTCAAAGCTAAGAACACAGATTTTCAGAGCTAAGAGCACAGATTTTAGAGCCACATGAACTGGGTGTGGATCCTGACCTGGTCACTGACCAGACCTAAGACTTGGGAACTTAGTTGAAATCTCTTGTACCCATTTCCTAATATGCAAAATTAAATAATATCGGCATCACTCTTGGGAAGACCCTCTGCTGGACACAGTGTGGAGGTGAGCCTACAGTGTACTACCTGCTACTTGGCCTTGCCCTTGCTTTCCAATTTATCTGATACCAAACCAATCTTTTCAAGTTTTACTGTGACAAGTCTCTGTTTGTTTTGTTTACTTTCCAATTATTAATTTCTTATTTTGTGTGTGACACCCAAAGTGAAGTTTTTCTTCACTGCTCTTTTAGGACTGGGGGAGCTGACAACGCTCAGTTGCTCTAAAGAGAAGCTGGGGCACAGTGACTCGTAGTTTAGGTATTCTTATTTGCATGGGCTCTTTGCAAACTTGAGAGCAACCTTAGTAGTTCAAGAGTGCGTGTGCATGTGTGTGCTCAGTCAGTAAGTCAAGTCTGTCTCTTTGTAACCCCATGAACTGCAGCAGACCAGACATACCTGTCCTTCGCTATGCCCAGAGTTTGCTAAATTCATGTCCATTGAGTCAGTGATGCTATTTAACCATCTCATCCTCTGGCACTGAGTATTTGTCAAATTCTTAAAAATGCAATCTTAGTCTTTTATTTTAAATTAGCATTTTTTATTTTATTTAAAATTCTGTACTCATCTTCTTAAAGGAGTGCTCCTTAATTAATAAGGTTGTGGTGCATCGCTGAGTTCAGGAGAAGAGCATAGACACCACAAGAGGCAAAAGCTAACCCTTTTGGAGTCCCAGTGAGAGAGAAAAGATACACAATCTTGAGAAATAACTAGACACATCAGAATGTTGGCTAATTGATTAAATTACAAGAGTAACCTGATGTAAGTACACAGTTTAGAGGAAGGAAGAGAGATTATGGTTTAAGGCATAGTGCATTCACTAATGAATGAGCTAAGTAGGGTAGACTGTTTTGAGCTGCTTTTGTACTTGTTTGAATTTAGAACAGCAGTTCTTGTCACTTATTTCTAAGACGGAAAGTTGTCCATATCATCTCAGAAGTTAACATGGCTCAAAGCTAAGAACACAGATTTTCAGAGCTAAGAGCACAGATTTTAGAGCCACATGAACTGGGTGTGGATCCTGACCTGGTCACTGACCAGACCTAAGACTTGGGAACTTAGTTGAAATCTCTTGTACCCATTTCCTAATATGCAAAATGAAATAATATCGGCATCTACCATTTAGGCTTGATAAGAGGATTAAATACACTAAAGCATACAGAGCACTTCTCACATGTCTAGCACAAAAGTCTGCCAAAAATGTGAGCTCTTTTACTCATTCCCCAAATCTTCTCCTCTAAAAATGACTGCTCCTATTCTCTGTGGTACTCTCATTTTGCATGTTTTGTTTCAAATAGTTGTATTAACAATTTTAAAATTAATAAACCCTGCATGTATCAAACTTGGGGAGAAAACCAAAAAAAGTACAAAGGAGAAATTTTAAATAATTTAAATATCCTCCTGCACATTCATAGAAGCTGCACATCTTAAGTGTCTCTGAGCAGCAGGCACTGTTGTGGCCTCTAGCACCTCTGGATTTATCCTATCTTTCTGCTGCTCCATTTGTCTGTCCTTTTCAGTTTGTTTAAAAAGGAGGGATGTTAACAATTTTTGAAGTCTACTCAGTCAAATAACTAAGGCTGATTCAACTCAGTCAAGTAACTAAGGCTGATTCAATTTCTTTACCTACTGCTCTAATTTAACTAACTACCCCTTGGTTCAGGAAGATCCCCTGGAGGAGGGCATGGTAACTCACTCCAATATTCTTGCCTGGAAAATCCCATGGGCAGAGGAGCCTGATGGACTACAGTCCACGGGGTTGCAAAGAGTTGAACACGACTGATGGGTGCACCTACAGTAACACTGATATTAAGATTAATCCTAATCACAATACTGAGAGTTGTATTGTTCTATGTGGTACGCAAAGTTCTTTCATGCAATTCACATTGTACCTCTGTGTGGTGACATAGGAGAAACATCAACATCTACAGTTTATTAAAACTTATAAAGTCTAAGGAGGATGCCCAAGGAAAGTTAAATGATTTTTACCAGATCATAAAGCTAGAATACAAAGGATCCGAGATTCACATTCTGGTGAGCACAGGAATGATGCCTTCAACTCTGGAATCCACATCAGTTCTTTGCAGCCATCTGAAATTTACAATTTTAAATGGCATGCTTCTGCCCAATAGACAGGCTCTTCAGTTCCCATTTCCAATCAAGGGAGTGTCCTAGACCTGCTCCCAGTCCCAAGTACTTAGATGGAGCATTGAGGTAAACCCTGGGATGGGCTCACTTAGAATCCTTTACCACAGCTTTAGAGACAGTCCTCAGAAAGACGTGAGGATGAGAATAGTCATCCACTGATAGTCTTTTCTGAAGGTGTCTATCAGGATTATTTTCCAATATGCCACTCAAAAATTAAATATACACTAGTGTTTTCTCTCCTTACACAACAAAGACAAAGTAAACCAAGATTAGCCACAGGTTAGGGAAAAGAGAGACAGGTTTGTTGTTTCGAGTAAACTATCACTTGCTTTTGTGAAAAGTGAAAGCTTTTGATAATTTACCCATGTATTTGTTTTCCTACATTGAGTTTTAAAAATAGTGGGCCATTAATTAAAATGAACAATGACTATAATTCTTTGAAATGAAAGAATATGTCTATGAGAAAGAGAAGGAAAGGAAGGGAGAGAGCTTAGTGAACTATTCACTCATCTCTCCTCATTAATAGCAGAATGTTTTCAACAAATTAATAAGTAATTACATTCCCATCAACTGAGATGCCCAAGGGAAGACTCATCTGATGGATTTATTAAATTAATCCTATATGCTCTGAGCCAATGTCATTTAAGAAACACAGGAACAAAATTTTTAAAAAATTTTACAAATTGACTTCTCTGAGCTCCAAGTAATATCTAGAATAAAGGAGAGTAGAAAGGGCAGGGTAAATTCAAAGAAAGAAGGCTTCCCTAGTAGTCCAGTGGGTAAGGACACCGCCTTGCAGTGCAAGGAGTGCCAGTTCGATCCCTGGCCTGGGAAGATCCCACGTGCCGCAGAGCAGCTGGACCAATGTGTCCAATTACCGAGCCGGAGCTCTGGAGCGCATGTGCCCAGAGCCGGTGCTCTGAGACAACAGATGCCACCGCGATTGGAGGCCCACACAGGCCAAAGAACAAAGATGGATGAAACTAGACAAACGAAAGACCAGTGGAAGTGGCCTGCCCACCCCCATCCCTCCTCACCCCCGCCAAAATAAATAAATGTTTAAATTCAAAGAAAGATATGAAGCCAGGGGTTTCTATGGGTATTCTGAAAGTAGCTTGGAGTTAGATTCACCAGATTCCACAAAAATGTGACAGAATTAGTTTGCAATTTGTTCAGGAAATTCTTTTAACTCCTTTACGGCATTCTGCAATTTTACCTAGTTGTACCTAGGAATAAGATTGTCAGAACATGTTGTGCTGATGTATATAGCAATTTTATTCACTACAGGCTCTGGGTAATTTTGGATCTCAACTACACTTTGTCAGAAGTTCAGGAAGTATAGAGAAAATTTGTTGCTGATTATTAGAGGGATGAGGTATTTTATTCTTTCTCCAGACTAACTCCTTTTCTTACTTAGCAAATATGCTTATGTGCTTATCATGTATCAGGTACAGTTCTACATGCTTTAAAAACATTTAATTCATTTACTCTGTAAGATAACCCTGTGAGGCAGATGCAGACAGGCAGAGAGAGGTTAACTTGCCCAAGGCTGTAATAGTGGAGCTGGTATTCAAACTCGGGTCATTTGGTTCAACATCTGCATGCCTAACCACTACTCTGTGCTCTCTCTCCTACATGAATGAAGGAATGAATGAGTGAAAAATAAAGATATGCATGAATGCCTCACCTGGAAATTTATTCTGTCATTTATTGCCTTCCTCTCCACCAGCACTTTGCATTTTGTCCACAAACACTGAAGTGTTTTCTTTCAGAAGAGAACACTTCAAGCTGTCATTCTCTTGTCAAATTTCTTGAAGGGAAGTCCACATTTGCCACTTCCACTTCTGTACCAAGTATTTATTCCGTAACTTCATGCAATCTGGTTTCCCCGCCCCCTTCCTCTTCTCTACTGACACTGCTCTCATGAAGGATTGAACTACCTTATTCAGTGGCCTCCTTCTCAAGCTCGTCCATCTCTGTCTCCTTGCTCCATTTTAGACCATTTTCTGTCTGGGTTCTTGTTATCCAGGTTCTCTATTTTCCTTTGCTGGTTGACACATCTTGAGATCTGGCCTTGGTATGACTCTTATTCCCACCTTCTCCCACACAGGCCAAAGAACAAAGATGGATGAAACTAGACAAACGAAAGACCAGTGGAAGTGGCCTGCCCACCCCCATCCCTCCTCACCCCCGCCAAAATAAATAAATGTTTAAATTCAAAGAAAGATATGAAGCCAGGGGTTTCTATGGGTATTCTGAAAGTAGCTTGGAGTTAGATTCACCAGATTCCACAAAAATGTGACAGAATTAGTTTGCAATTTGTTCAGGAAATTCTTTTAACTCCTTTACGGCATTCTGCAATTTTACCTAGTTGTACCTAGGAATAAGATTGTCAGAACATGTTGTGCTGATGTATATAGCAATTTTATTCACTACAGGCTCTGGGTAATTTTGGATCTCAACTACACTTTGTCAGAAGTTCAGGAAGTATAGAGAAAATTTGTTGCTGATTATTAGAGGGATGAGGTATTTTATTCTTTCTCCAGACTAACTCCTTTTCTTACTTAGCAAATATGCTTATGTGCTTATCATGTATCAGGTACAGTTCTACATGCTTTAAAAACATTTAATTCATTTACTCTGTAAGATAACCCTGTGAGGCAGATGCAGACAGGCAGAGAGAGGTTAACTTGCCCAAGGCTGTAATAGTGGAGCTGGTATTCAAACTCGGGTCATTTGGTTCAACATCTGCATGCCTAACCACTACTCTGTGCTCTCTCTCCTACATGAATGAAGGAATGAATGAGTGAAAAATAAAGATATGCATGAATGCCTCACCTGGAAATTTATTCTGTCATTTATTGCCTTCCTCTCCACCAGCACTTTGCATTTTGTCCACAAACACTGAAGTGTTTTCTTTCAGAAGAGAACACTTCAAGCTGTCATTCTCTTGTCAAATTTCTTGAAGGGAAGTCCACATTTGCCACTTCCACTTCTGTACCAAGTATTTATTCCGTAACTTCATGCAATCTGGTTTCCCCGCCCCCTTCCTCTTCTCTACTGACACTGCTCTCATGAAGGATTGAACTACCTTATTCAGTGGCCTCCTTCTCAAGCTCGTCCATCTCTGTCTCCTTGCTCCATTTTAGACCATTTTCTGTCTGGGTTCTTGTTATCCAGGTTCTCTATTTTCCTTTGCTGGTTGACACATCTTGAGATCTGGCCTTGGTATGACTCTTATTCCCACCTTCTCTCTCCACACACATTATTTTTCAAATGCTCACATCCTCTAGTAGCTTTTACTCTTTACACTCATTTCTGGAAACTGATTGGCCACAGAACCTAACTTGTCAGCATCCAGAAACTGGATCCAATCTCTTTGAAGATAAAGTCACGTTAACCAGTCTCACAAGATACATGATAAATAATTCACTTATAATGAAAAGTAGATTAACAAAGGGTCATCAATCCAGACCATTACATAGGGAGCTAAACTGTAATCAATATTCCAGTCCATGTATTTAGAATGAGAAGTATTATTACCAAAAAAAGAATGACCACTGGAGTTCTCTAGTAAGTTCATTTTCCCCACAAGGACATTCCAGGTGGGAAGTTAAATTATAATCAGAAGACTACTAGGTCAGCATAGAATAGGAATTGGGGGAAATAATTACACAACTCAAATATTTAACAGCATCAGACTGAAAGTCACAGGAGTAGTTAGCTCTACAATAGGGCAAGAGCTACCAATGGGACCCAGCAAGTAGAATAACTATTAAAGGCACCATTTCCCTGAATGAACAAATGAATGAAAGTTGAACCATGGTCTTGAGGTCACTTTTATTTTACCATTGCATTAGAGTTATTTGTTGAAATATTGATCCCTTTGCAAATCTGCACTGTAAGATGTCATGGGCCACATATATTCATCACTGAATCTTTACCATCAAGTACACTGCTTAGCACTGGGTAGAGAGAAGGCAATAAATATTTACTAAAAGTAAATCATCCAGGGCTTCCCCTGGTGGTCCAGTGGGTTAGGACACCGCCTTGCAGTGCAAGGGGCACCGGTTCGATCCCTGGCCTGGGAAGATCCCACGTGCCGCGGAGCGGCTGGACCGATGTGTCCAATTACCGAGTCGGAGCTCTGGCGCACATGCGCCCAGAGCCAGCGCTCTGCAACAACAGGGGCCACCGCGATGGGAGGCCCACAGGAGCCAAAGAACAAAGACGGATGAAAATGGAGAAAATGAAAAACCAATGGAAGTGGCCCACCCATCCCCCTCCCTCTCCACCCCACCCCCCAAAAGATAAATAAATAAATTTTAAAAATTAAATCATCCAGATATTTATGAATATAAATTAAAAAAACTTCCAAAGTTAGCTTTCAATGTGACTTAATCAGAAAGCCCTACTGTGTGTGTGTGTGTGTGGTTTTTTTTCCCCTTGTTTTTCAAAGTTTACTAAGTCAAATAAATAGAATGCCTTGATTTAAAATGTTTACATCTGGTTCAAAGATTTCAAAATTGTGAAACAGTAGACCACACGGTTTTCATTTTGCTCATCTTATTTCTATAAACTTTGACTATTTCTTTCTCCTTTCCAGTGACTAAACCCCAATTCTACCCCAATTCCTTTATCTTTGGTGCTTCTCATTTTCCGTGAGTGGAAAATGTATCAGCAAGGAGAGGAAATAACAGATTCTGTATGCCTATATGGGCTAACCCAGGGCACTCATGGGGTTAAAAGCACTGCAGTAATATTAAGCACATGTTTCAAGTCAGCAGGGTGCCAGCCTGAGATGTCCTCAAAGCCTAATTTGATAGATATTATGCCATACACTGCTGCAAGTAGTAATGAAGAAAGTAAAAATTTTATGGATGAGCAAAATAGGAGCTCTTATGGATGGAGTGTTTTTAAATCAGGTGTATAATTTACCCAGTGTCAGACCACATGTAGAGTGCATTACTCAATTGAACTTACAAGCAGATAGGAAAGCAGTTTCTTTTAATAAGCACTTCTTCAACTTATTGGCTCTACAATTACTTGCACCAAATTACCAGCAGCTGCTGCCTGTTTGGTGTTTTATCCTAGACAAGGAGTTACATTAGTTTCTAATCAACAAGCCATTCAAGGACTCTTTATAATTTTTAGCTTAATTCCACTTTTATTTGGAATTTATTAATTGAAATATCCAATATTTTCATGACAGTATTTTGCTTAGCTTCCCTTAACAGGAAACCTATTCAACTGCTGAGGTGAAAGGGAAAAGGGAGGGAAGATACTTGTCAAACTTATTTCTGAAATTTGCAATATCATACACACTCTGCTGGACTCATCTTGCCTTACAGTAGGAATTTTGACATTTCAATTGCTTTTGTAAAAATAATGATACTGTATTTAGACTTTATGTTTGCAGTCAATAAATTGTTTTGTCTCTAAATAGTATATCCCTATGCACAGGAGTTAACTACAAGTTTAAGCATCAACCAATTCAGTTTAAAACAAGGCTTTTTAACTTTGGCAAAATTGACATTTGAGGCTGGCTAACTCTTTATTGCGGAATGTCCTGAATACTGTAGGACGTTCAGGCAAGATGCCTGGACTCTAACCACTAGATGCCAGGGGCACCTCACTACCCCAACTGCCAGTTATAACAATCAAAAATGCCAGCAGCTGTGGTCAAATTGCCCTAGATGATTTAACAGAAATTAAAGGGAAAAGTGTTTTAGAAATAGTTGTAAAAGGAAAGTATTGAATACATCTTAATTCATTTTTAAAAGACTTTTCAAAGTACCCATATAAAGACTGGTTGTACTAGTCCATATTTGCTTGCTTTATGAGGAACTGTAAAATGAACTTATGAAAAAAAGTATGAAAAATTCAATTATTTAAATATTACTTTAAAAAAAAATCAGCCTCTTTCATTGTTTTTTTCATTTACTTGTTTCCATCCATCTTTATTCTTTGACCTGTGTGGGCCTCCCATTGCAGTTGCCTCTCCTTGCAGAGTACCAGCTCTGGGCACATGCACTCCACAATGCTGGCTTGTAATTGTACACACTGGTCCAGCCACTCCAGGGCACATGGGATCTTCCCAGGCCAGGGATAGAACTGGTGCCCCTTGCAAGGCAAGGCGGACTCTTTAACCACTGTACCACCAGGGAAGCCCTAAATATTAGTCTGTTTTTAAGCCTCTTTCAGATCCAAAGGCAAAAGGAAACCACCTCTACCACCACCAACTGCTAATAGCTAAATAAATGTTTGATTAACTCTCACTGTAGAAAGAAAGACTTATGGACTAATTTTAGACAAGTGTGGTTATATTGTTACGTCAGTAGAGCCAAGAAATCTGGGACAAACTTCATTTTTTGAAATTAAACATAATTTTCAGCTTTAAATTAAAAATTAGAAAAAATGTGAACATAAGTGATAACAAACAACGATAAATCATAAAAATGGCAAATTCAGTTCAAGGTTTGTCTCATAGGGCTTTCAAATCCACAGGTTTAATTCTGAAGATCAGAATCAAAATGTGTAATGTCAAGAACTAGAGTGCCATATATACACCAAAAAAACAACAAAGTGAAAGAAAGTTAAATTGTCATCTTATCCACCATCTAGTCATCTAGAACTTACAATCTACCATCTTCCAGATAGTCATATGCTGAAAGACCCAAATAACACCCATTTGAAGACGGTTCTTCCTTTCCTAACATAGGAATTTAACCACACAAAACTTGAATGGTCACTTATATCTACCAGAGCACTTCGCCAACTTCATTCTAATTAGATACACTTCACAACAAGCTCCTTAAATTTTCATGTATGTATGGATCACTTGAACATCTTGACAAACTGTGGATTCTGATTGAGTATGTCTGGGGCTTCTGCCTGCATACATGTTAAGTCACTTCAGTTGTGCCCGACTCTTTGCAATGCTATGGGCTGCAGCCTGCCAGGATCCTCTGTCCCTGGGATTCTCCAGGCAAGAACACTGCAGTGGGTTGCTACTTCCTCGTCCAGGGGCTCTTCCTGACTCAGGGAAGAAACCCGCATCTCCTGTGTCTTCTGCATTGGCAGGCGGGTTCTTTACTACTAATGCTACCTGAGAAGCCCCTCTTGGGCTTTAGGGAGCCTTTCTAACAAACTTCCAGATGATGCCAACACTGCTGATCCATGGGCTACATTTTGAAGAGCAAGGATTTGTTTACAACAAATGACCAACTGATCATCAGACCTGATCTTCAACATTTTTAGGGACCAATAATAGAAAAATCTTAACTCTCAAAAGTAATACAACATTGTACCTAGTGAAGTCTTAATTTTCAGGTTCTTTCTGGAAACAGTGCCTAGACAAGTGCCTAGACAAGGGGAAAATTTAGCAATAATTTGTTTTAAATTTTTTAATGGGGATGGATTGGGAGATTGGGATTGATATATATATTTATATATACACTACAATGTATAAAATAGCAATCAGTTTAATTTTCACAATTAAGCAAAATTACTGAAAAATAATTGCTAAATATCAACCTACTGAAGTCAATTCAAAATAGATTCCTTCTACTTATGGTTTATGAAATTCAAAAATAAATAATTGGATCTTCATACAAACCATGGCTTCTATGATAGACTAAGGATATGTTCCCTTCTTACCACTGTGTCTACATGAATCCACTTAAATATTGAAAAAGAGAGAACCATTGTCTAACTGTGACTCTGCAGCTATAGCTCAGCCCCTTAAAAAAAATGTAAGATTTTTCACACAGCTCTCATATATTTTGACCATGCTGACAGAAACATAAGTCTGTTATAAGCAAATAAGAGGAACAACATTAAGCTAATGGATCCACTTCTTTTCCCCAAAAAACATATCCTCCCACTACTTGAAAAATTCAAAGAACTTTCAGTTCTCAAAAGACTCAGATGCATGGCCTTAAAACCAGACCTATAAAAGCACCATAAATTCATGATTATAGTTTGCAGATAATCCAAATCCTCTATTTTGCATCAGTGGTTTTGCTTCAGCCTATTTTATGGTTATCCTAGTCCTCTACCCAGTAAATAGAAGTGAAACTAGTAAGGCTCAATAGTTTTAAATGAGTTATTTTTTTCTTGTTAATATTTTTTAATTGAAGTGTAGCTCATTTGGCTTCCCTGGTTGCTGAGATAAAGAAACCACCTTCAATTCAGGGGACCCAAGTTTGATCCTTGGGTCAGGAAGGTTCCCCTGGAGGAGGAAATGATTACCCTCTCCCGTATGCTATGGAGAAGGAAATGGCAACCAAATCCAGTATTCTTGTCTGGAAAATTCTATGGACAGAGGAAACTGGTGGGCAACAGTCCATGGAATCACAAAGAGTCGGACACGACTGAGTGACTAAACCACCACCTTGGCTGATTTACAACATTGTGCCAATCCCTGCTATACAGCAAAGTGATTCAGTTATCCATTATGGTTTAACCTAGGAGATTGGATATGAAGCCAAAAGCTAGTATGTGATCCTGATATCACTTAATGATTTTGTAATCACTTTAAATATTCAAAATATTAAACCTTAAATATAAATATTAAAAGTATTAACAATAGGCAATGTTCGGGCTTCCAGCGATCAGGAGAGGATCCTTAGTTAGAATGGACACTGTGCATAAACCATCAGCATGGCTATACTAGCTCATGCTAGCCACAAATTGGCCTACTTTTGAATAACAGGAAGACAAGTCCCTGTCGACACTGTAGTGCCATTGGGTGGTTTTATCATGGGCAGATTTAGGCCAGGAAAGACTTTTACTCAGAATAGGGAGAAATGTGTAGTTTCCTCCTGTGAAGTTCTTTCGGAATCAAGATGGATGTCAGTCATACTCGACACATTTATAAATGTTCAAAAAGCCTAAATTTATTCAGTGTGAAAGCTCCAAATTTGTAGCTAAGCAAGAAGGTAAAGTATAGGTATGAAAGTCTTACCAATTTGTACAAGTGGATAGAAAAGTAATAAGTAGACTTCAGCATAGTAAGTATAAGGTAACATATTTTATGATAAATGACATAGGAATAAAATGAACAGCTCTGAACCATCAGCTTCAGGCAGAGGATGTATATGTCTAGGAGTCACTGTTAGTTTCCCAAGGTTACTGACTGAATCATCTATTGGGGTTGAAAACTGAAGAAAACATAAATGTATAAAGAAAAATGTTAGATATTTATATGTTGAATTTTAAAAAGCAAAATAAGAAAACAAAACAAAAGCAGAGTTTTAAATACAATGGTAAACAATTTGTAGATGCCAGAAGGTTGGAGAGTGGGTGGGGGCAAGATACGTAAAGGGGATTAAAAGGTACAAATCTCCAATTATATAAGCTGTGTGGGATAAAAGGAGAATAAGGAGGAGGAAGTGGAAGGGATGGGAGGGGATGGGGTGACAGTGAGGGAAGATGGGGATGGGAAGGGGGAGGGAGGAAAATGGCAACCAAATCCAGTATTCTTGTCTGGAAAATTCTATGGACAGAGGAAACTGGTGGGCAACAGTCCATGGAATCACAAAGAGTCGGACACGACTGAGTGACTAAACCACCACCTTGGCTGATTTACAACATTGTGCCAATCCCTGCTATACAGCAAAGTGATTCAGTTATCCATTATGGTTTAACCTAGGAGATTGGATATGAAGCCAAAAGCTAGTATGTGATCCTGATATCACTTAATGATTTTGTAATCACTTTAAATATTCAAAATATTAAACCTTAAATATAAATATTAAAAGTATTAACAATAGGCAATGTTCGGGCTTCCAGCGATCAGGAGAGGATCCTTAGTTAGAATGGACACTGTGCATAAACCATCAGCATGGCTATACTAGCTCATGCTAGCCACAAATTGGCCTACTTTTGAATAACAGGAAGACAAGTCCCTGTCGACACTGTAGTGCCATTGGGTGGTTTTATCATGGGCAGATTTAGGCCAGGAAAGACTTTTACTCAGAATAGGGAGAAATGTGTAGTTTCCTCCTGTGAAGTTCTTTCGGAATCAAGATGGATGTCAGTCATACTCGACACATTTATAAATGTTCAAAAAGCCTAAATTTATTCAGTGTGAAAGCTCCAAATTTGTAGCTAAGCAAGAAGGTAAAGTATAGGTATGAAAGTCTTACCAATTTGTACAAGTGGATAGAAAAGTAATAAGTAGACTTCAGCATAGTAAGTATAAGGTAACATATTTTATGATAAATGACATAGGAATAAAATGAACAGCTCTGAACCATCAGCTTCAGGCAGAGGATGTATATGTCTAGGAGTCACTGTTAGTTTCCCAAGGTTACTGACTGAATCATCTATTGGGGTTGAAAACTGAAGAAAACATAAATGTATAAAGAAAAATGTTAGATATTTATATGTTGAATTTTAAAAAGCAAAATAAGAAAACAAAACAAAAGCAGAGTTTTAAATACAATGGTAAACAATTTGTAGATGCCAGAAGGTTGGAGAGTGGGTGGGGGCAAGATACGTAAAGGGGATTAAAAGGTACAAATCTCCAATTATATAAGCTGTGTGGGATAAAAGGAGAATAAGGAGGAGGAAGTGGAAGGGATGGGAGGGGATGGGGTGACAGTGAGGGAAGATGGGGATGGGAAGGGAGGAAGAGGGAGAAAGAGGAAGGAGGAAGAGAAAGAAGGAAAGTAGAAACCCAACCCCAATTAGCATCCTATAAAGCTTTAGTACTTACACTTCTTTAATGCCATGAGAAATTATGGTTGTCACATATCAAAAATGTTAATAATGAAGCTAGAGAAAGCACAGCAACTAACATGTTAGGGTGCTGCTGTTTGAGGCATATTGAAACACTGGTCTCTTCTGCCTAGAAAGGCAACTACTTAAAGGGGAACTTGATTGAAATTTACACAATTATAAATGATCTGGGTAACACGGTCACAGGCTTGTTCTCCAGTAGAATGGTGGGGCATCCTTTGAAACATTAGTAGAATAAGTTTAGGACACTAGAAGGAAGAAGTGGTTAGCAAATGTACAGAACTCAGGCTCATCTGTATCATTTCCCCCAACCTCCCTCCCACAAGAGTTAACACAGGAAGGAAATAAAGACTTCAGGTTACAGTTCATTCCTCTATTCAGTGCCAAACACCAGGTTAAAGCTAAGACAATGTTCAAGAGCAAAATAGCTGTGGTTCCTGGTCTATTAGGTTTAGAGTCAACTGAATTAGCTGACTTAAAGGAGTAACAGATAAAAAGCTGAAAAATCTCACCAATAATGTAAAATTATAACAGATTAAAAGAAGAAAAGGCATATGGTGCTATGACAGTGTCTTGCAGTGGGCCTTGACCTAACGAGAAGGTTACTCTTTGGAAGTGTGCTGATATCCTAGAGATGGGTAGAACTTGAACTAACTGGTTAAAATGCAACAAATGCCAACTAAATAAAGCCAGACTATTCTTTAATATTCAGGGTACACTAAAGCATCTGATTTAACCAGTATTCATGCTCACTTCAGTGGGAGGAGTTTCAAGGACAGACTACTGAAACTTCCAATAACAACAAACATTGGGAGAAACAACACAGAAGTCTGATGCTAAAGAAAAAAAATTCAGCTGTAAATGATCATCACCTCTTAAATAGAATTATTCAGTGAAAATACCATTTTGAATAAAGTACACTGCCTCCCAGAAAATGGCTAGTCCATTTGAAAGGTGAGAAATCTATACTCAGTTAAGAGTCATTATATACATTGATCTACCTTATGAAGTACAGAACCAGTTCACTGAGTCAAAATTCACAGAGAAGGGAAATTAATAAAAATTTTTATGGCCATTCTAGCACTCTCTACTTTGATTTATATTATAATTCATTTGGAAATTATAATTCATTCTGAAATACCTACTTGCATACTTATGAACTTATGGTAGATCATGTTTTTCATTTCTGAATCCCTAGCAGAAAGCCCCATGCCATGCTCATAGTAGGTAATCAATAAATGTTTGTTGACTTGAAAGACAATAGCTAAGGCTTTAATTTATCTAACACAAGTCATTGACTAACAGTCATTATCTACTTCATTTGTGTTGATGAACATTGACATTTACGGATGTTCTGTTGATACATACACCAGGACCCTCCCAAACAGGAACACAGCCCTGCTCTCAAGCTTGACAGGGCTGTCTTTACCATCTGGTGCTCTAAGTCCCAGAAAATCCTCCTTCTTGCCAAACATAGTCATTATGTTCAAGTGCACATTTTGGGGGCACTAAAATGTTGACTTTGAAGTTCAACAAATGCCATTTTAGTTGCTTTATTTCTATTTTCTCTTCAAAGACACCACCCTGTAGTTAGGAAAATTCTACTCAGATTGATAAGGGCTATCTTGCTCTCCAATCTTGTACATTCCCATCCCATACTACTCTGTGAGGGGTGGAAGAATTTTTTCCTGAAAAGTAGGGCTTTTAATATTTACACTGTATGTGCATAAAATACATTTTTATGTATGTGAAATATAGTATATATACACAGTAGAAATTCTCTCCTTATTCATTTTACCAGCTTAATTAATGCTCTTCAGTCTCACACACTATAGTTGAAACGTAAGGCATACTTAATAGTTACAGCTAGTAAATTACTCCCTAGAAAATCCAAATGCAACTGCATCTTCAGTCACATTGTAGACTGACCAAGAATTGGTTAATTTTACTTCCAAACTTTTTCATTTCACTTGTACTTGCTATTATGAGTCTGTAATTTTAATTGTTTAATCACTAAGTCATGTCGGACTCACCCCATGGACTATAACCCACCAGGTTCCTCTGTCCGTGGGGATTTTCCAGGCAAAAATACTGGAATAGGTTGGTATATCCTTCTCCAGGTAATTTTAATTAGTGTTACTTATATCTGATTAAATATAAGTGAGAAAACAAAAAGATGTGGTCTAAAAATATACCAGTAAATCCTAAGGAAATCAACCCTTGAATATTCATTGGAAGGAATGATGCTGGAGCTGAAGGTCCAATACTTTGGCCATCTGATGTGAAGAGATGACTCACTGAAAAAGTTCCCAATGTTGGGAAAAATAGAAGGCTAAAAGAGAAGGGGTTGACAGAGGAGAAGATGGTCATATGGCATCACTGAGTCAGTGCACATGAGTTTGAGCAGGCTCTGGGAGATGGTGAAGGAGAGGCAAGCCTGGCATGCTGCAGTCCATGGGGTCACTAAGAGCTGGACATGACTGAGGGACTGAATTGAAAAATACATCAGATACTTTAAAATAAGAAGAAACTAACAAGTAATTTCCATTAAATTGTCTGTGGGGGAGCACAACTGTAAAAGACTGGAGAAAATTATAAAAATCTGCAAGCTTTTGCCTTGAAATTTCATCAGATGCTTTATTTCTATTTTCTCTTCAAAGACACCACCCTGTAGTTAGGAAAATTCTACTCAGATTGATAAGGGCTATCTTGCTCTCCAATCTTGTACATTCCCATCCCATACTACTCTGTGAGGGTGGAAGAATTTTTCCTGAAAAGTAGGGCTTTTAATATTTACACTGTATGTGCATAAAATACATTTTTATGTATGTGAAATATAGTATATATACACAGTAGAAATTCTCTCCTTATTCATTTTACCAGCTTAATTAATGCTCTTCAGTCTCACACACTATAGTTGAAACGTAAGGCATACTTAATAGTTACAGCTAGTAAATTACTCCTAGAAAATCCAAATGCAACTGCATCTTCAGTCACATTGTAGACTGACCAAGAATTGGTTAATTTTACTTCCAAACTTTTTCATTTCACTTGTACTTGCTATTATGAGTCTGTAATTTTAATTGTTTAATCACTAAGTCATGTCGGACTCACCCCATGGACTATAACCCACCAGGTTCCTCTGTCCGTGGGGATTTTCCAGGCAAAAATACTGGAATAGGTTGGTATATCCTTCTCCAGGTAATTTTAATTAGTGTTACTTATATCTGATTAAATATAAGTGAGAAAACAAAAAGATGTGGTCTAAAAATATACCAGTAAATCCTAAGGAAATCAACCCTTGAATATTCATTGGAAGGAATGATGCTGGAGCTGAAGGTCCAATACTTTGGCCATCTGATGTGAAGAGATGACTCACTGAAAAAGTTCCCAATGTTGGGAAAAATAGAAGGCTAAAAGAGAAGGGGTTGACAGAGGAGAAGATGGTCATATGGCATCACTGAGTCAGTGCACATGAGTTTGAGCAGGCTCTGGGAGATGGTGAAGGAGAGGCAAGCCTGGCATGCTGCAGTCCATGGGGTCACTAAGAGCTGGACATGACTGAGGGACTGAATTGAAAAATACATCAGATACTTTAAAATAAGAAGAAACTAACAAGTAATTTCCATTAAATTGTCTGTGGGGGAGCACAACTGTAAAAGACTGGAGAAAATTATAAAAATCTGCAAGCTTTTGCCTTGAAATTTCATCAGATGTGAATTAAAGCTTTAGCTCTAATGTTTATGCAAATAAAGAGTAGAAATATTATACAATATAGTATGATGTGGTTTATGTAAAAGAAATGAGAGAAATTTAATCAATGGATCCATATCAAAGGACATATCTTGAACCTACATAAAAATCTGATGAATGAACATACTCTTGCATGTTCTTAGCTGAAATAAGTACCATTTAAAATGAATCTGCTCTTAAACAGATTTTTTCAACTAGTCAACTACCCACAGATCCCATTCACAAGGAATAAAAGCTACCATATTTTGGTTATGAATATGCTTATTTTACCTTCTTCCATGAAATATGCAAACCAATAAAAAGTCTGTTTCTCCTTTTATCTTTCAGAAATTTCCTTCATAGCATCACTCCACTCATTTGATGGTCAGTTTTGCAAATTGCCACCCCTCCTCCCCCGCCCAGTTGCTCAAACAAAAACCTATGAGTTGTCCTTGAAAAGTGAAAAAATGAAAGTCATTCAGTCGCATCCAATTCTTTGGACCCATGGATGAGCCATGGAATTCTCCAGGCAAGAATACTGGAGTGGATAGTCATTCTCTTCTCTAGGGGATCTTCCCAACCAGGGATCAAACCAAGGTCACCCACATTTCAGGCTGATTCATTACCATCTGAGCCACCAATACACTGATTTTTCTTATCACTTATATCTAATCCATTAACAAATAATATTAATTTGGCTTCTAAGATATAAATCATTTCACTTCTCTACACTGGATTATAAAGTGTAAGGGGGCAAAAGGTTCAAAATGAACCTAGGTGGGGTTGGTCATGAATGGCCTTAAAAGTTATGGTAAGTACTCTGAATTTTGTTGCAAAAATTTTAAAATTATCTTAAGGCTCTGGGAGATAAGGAAGAACCTGGCATGCTGCAGTCCATGGGGTCACTAAGAGCTGGACATGACTGAGGGACTGAATTGAAAAATACATCAGATACTTTAAAATAAGAAGAAACTAACAAGTAATTTCCATTAAATTGTCTGTGGGGGAGCACAACTGTAAAAGACTGGAGAAAATTATAAAAATCTGCAAGCTTTTGCCTTGAAATTTCATCAGATGTGAATTAAAGCTTTAGCTCTAATGTTTATGCAAATAAAGAGTAGAAATATTATACAATATAGTATGATGTGGTTTATGTAAAAGAAATGAGAGAAATTTAATCAATGGATCCATATCAAAGGACATATCTTGAACCTACATAAAAATCTGATGAATGAACATACTCTTGCATGTTCTTAGCTGAAATAAGTACCATTTAAAATGAATCTGCTCTTAAACAGATTTTTTCAACTAGTCAACTACCCACAGATCCCATTCACAAGGAATAAAAGCTACCATATTTTGGTTATGAATATGCTTATTTTACCTTCTTCCATGAAATATGCAAACCAATAAAAAGTCTGTTTCTCCTTTTATCTTTCAGAAATTTCCTTCATAGCATCACTCCACTCATTTGATGGTCAGTTTTGCAAATTGCCACCCCTCCTCCCCCGCCCAGTTGCTCAAACAAAAACCTATGAGTTGTCCTTGAAAAGTGAAAAAATGAAAGTCATTCAGTCGCATCCAATTCTTTGGACCCATGGATGAGCCATGGAATTCTCCAGGCAAGAATACTGGAGTGGATAGTCATTCTCTTCTCTAGGGGATCTTCCCAACCAGGGATCAAACCAAGGTCACCCACATTTCAGGCTGATTCATTACCATCTGAGCCACCAATACACTGATTTTTCTTATCACTTATATCTAATCCATTAACAAATAATATTAATTTGGCTTCTAAGATATAAATCATTTCACTTCTCTACACTGGATTATAAAGTGTAAGGGGGCAAAAGGTTCAAAATGAACCTAGGTGGGGTTGGTCATGAATGGCCTTAAAAGTTATGGTAAGTACTCTGAATTTTGTTGCAAATATAGTGAGAAATTATTAGATTATCTTAATTATTGTGTGGAGAAAGAATATGGGAGGGTCAAGATTTGGGAACATGGGAAAAATATTGAGCTATACAGAATTAATCTAAAATGGTAGCTCATGCAGGATAGTAAATTTAGTAAAAATTTAATTATACTTGGCATATATTCTTAAGACTGAGTCAACAGAACTTACTGAACATGAGGAGTATAAATGAAAGAGAATGATAATGCATGAATAAGAGTGGGTGGAAGAACAAGTTTGGTGGTATATGTGTAGAACCAAGAGTAGGACATGTAGGATCAAGAATTTTGTTGCCATATCTCAAGGGATTAAATAAGCAATTGAACATATATGACTGCAGTTCAGAAAAAGTCAGAGCTATAAATTTAGAAATCATCAGGATATGTGTGATATATGAAGTCATATGAATAGGTGAAATTACCAAGAGGCAATTCATATTTAGAAGTATATAAGAGAAAGCAAAATAGCAAGAGTTACAAAAGAGATCAAGGATAATAAATGGAAAACTAGGAAACTGATATCTGGGAATCTAAGACAGAATTTCAAGAAGGGGCAAGACGTCAATAATAGCTGAGAAAGAGTAAAATAGTCAGAACTGACCATTGGTTTGGTAACATAGAAGGTGCTGGTGACCTTGGATAAGGAGGCTACAGGGGAGTAGTAGAGAAAAATTCTCCTTGGCATGGCTTACAAAAAGAATGGGAGGTAGGGAATGGAAGCATCAATAATACACAACTCCTGCTGTACAGTCCCTGCAGCTCTTGCTAATACCTGGATCAGTGACTCTAACGGACAATTATGGGTAAAAAAAGAAGACCTATATCAATATTATCATCAACAATGTGGACTCTGGCAAGTCTACCACCACTGGACATCTCACCTACAAGTGTAGAGGTATTAACAAGATAACCATGAGAAGTTTGAGAACGCAGCAAGCAGCAGAGATGGGTAAGGGCTTCTTCAAGTATGCCTGGGTGCTAGACAAAATGAAGGCAGAAAGAGGGTGGCTTCACCGTGACATTTCCCTATGGAATTTTGAGACAACCAAATACTACATCACCATCACTGATGCCCCAGGCCACAGGTTCTTCATAAAGAACATGAACACTAGCTCATCCCAGGTGACTGTGTCAGCACTGTGGCTGGCAGCATCGGCACATTTGAAGTAGGCCTCTCAAAGAATAGGCAGACCAGCAGCAAACATGCTACTGGCCTATACATTGGGTGAGAAGCCACTCATTATGGCTGTCAACAAGATGGACTCCACCAAGCAGCACCCACAGTGCTGCATGCTTCCATAAGATCACCAAGGAATTGAGAGCTTAAATTTAGAAGATCAGCCATAATTTGGCTGCCATGGCCTGCATGCCCATCTCAGGCTAGCATAGCTCAGCATTCACATGCCCTGGTTCAAGGACTGGAAGGTCAAGAGAAAGGAGGGAAATGCCATAGGGATAACTCTCCTGGAAGCTCTACACTCCATTCTCCTGCCCACTCAACAGAACAATGAGCCCTGAGGCTGCCTCTATAAGACATGTACATGATTAGAAATACTGGCCCTGTGTCTATTGACTTTCTAGAAACCAGCCTCCTAAAACCTGGGATGGAGGTGACCTTTGTCCCACCAATCTCACTTCAGAAGTCTGTGTAGATGCACAGGGAGACCCTTACTGAGGCCCTGCCTGGTAACAAGATGGGCCTCAACATGAAGAATTTATCTGTGAAGTCCACTCATTGTGGAAAAATGGCTGGAATGACCTCTCATCCCCACTAGATAGAAGCTGGCAGCTTTGTGACACAAATGATTGTCTTGAATCAATAGCTGGCAGATCCACACCAACTATTTCCCAGTCCTGGACTTCCCTACAGACCATATCTTCTGCAAGTTTGTTGAGCTGAGGCAAAAAGATTGACCAATGCTCAGGCAAAAAGCTGGAGGACAACCCCAAGACCCTGAAGTCAGGCAGCATAGCCATCGTGCACATGCACAGATGGTCCCCAGCAAGGCATGTGTGTGGAGATGTTCTCTGAGTACCCACCTCCAGACTACTGTGCTGTATGGGCCATGAGACCAATAATGGCCACTGGAGTCATCAAGGCAGTAGATAAGAAGTCATCCTCTGCAGGCAAGGCCACCAAGTCAGCAGTAAGGCCAGAAACAAATGAAGCATCCCCTCTGAAGTTTTCTCAGTCATCTCTACTACAAAAGTTACCTAACTTCTGTGCTTTTACTGAGTACGATTAATAAAAATTAATTTGCTGTCAAAAAAAACCCAAAATAGGCCGCTCCTTTGCCAGTAGCTGTCTAGTTTTCCCAGCACCATTATTGAAGAGACTATCCTTGTCCTCTCGAATAATCCTGCCTATTTTGTCATAAATTAATTTAGCATTAAATATTAAACTACCATTTAAATTTGGTAAGAAAGTAGAACTTAAATATTCTCACCCCCTTCCCTAGGAGGAAAAAATAAAAGAAGTATGCTAGGAGATGGATATGCTAATTAATTAGATGGCAGAAAATTATTTTACTATGTATATGCATAACAAATCATCACACTTTAAATATGTTTCAATTTTATATGTCATTTATACTTCTATGAAGCTGATATTAAAGAATCAACAACTCTTGTAGATAGTTTTCCTATAAAGCGGGGTGCAGAGAAATAAGGTAGGAGGTAGAGGAACACATGAAGTTTGAGAAGACATTCTATTATTAAGATGGGATTATTACATGATGCCATTGAGTAGACAAGAGAGGACTGGCCTTCTGTGTACAAGGGAAAGACTTGACTTCAGGAAGGATAAAGGCACCTTATTCTTGTGCATAAATGGAAATACAGAATATGTGGATATAAATCTATAAATTCGGCTGACAGGTTTTGGAAACAGAAAGATGAGTTGCTTCTCTTTTGTGAATTGTGCTGAAAACGAGATGAGAAAAGGGGCTTCTGAAACTCTGAGGGAAGAGAAGGTGGACCAGAGAATGGCAAACTATCGCCAGGCAGTACTGTGTCTACTTGACATCTCTGATTATACCTTTAAGTAGAAATGAATCAATTCATAAGCATCATTTCCTCTGCTACATGCAGGGCTCATATTTATTGTATATATTATTTTTATTATTTACATACTGCGTATCTCCTCAACTAGACTACAATCTTTAAAATACATCACTGCTCTCTGTACCCCTCAGACCTTCATTCACACTATCTGGCATGTAGTGTATACTCCATTAATATGTGTTGACTGAATAATTAAGTATCCACAAATACCTAAAATATGCTTAAAATTGAACTCATTATTATCTCACTCTTAATTCTTCCATGTACATACCTGTTCCTCTACTTTTTATGCTATCACAGCCTATCTAACTAATTTCTCAATCCAGAAATTTGGAAATCATCCTCTGACCTCCCTCATTTCTTTCTCCATGATCCAATGATCATCAAGTGCAGTCAACTCTGCCATTTAAATTTTTCTTGGAGGTATTCCGTGTTCTCCCTTTCTGCAGTCAATTTCCTGGTCAGGTTACCATCACCTCACCCTGATTACTGGGAAAACATTGTAATAGTTCTTCCACCTTTCATTTTTCCTTCAAGTCCATTCTCTACATCCTTGAAACAGTATAAATCTTACTATGTCCTCCATAACATTAAACTCTCCACTGATTCTTAAGCAAAGTCTTCTGGATAAAATCCTCTCTTCTGTGTGTAATTTATGAGACTTTCCTTAATCTGGCCTAGGACTTGCACTGGCACATTAAATTCAGTTCTCTAACTAATTAGCAGATCTCTATCAACTCTTGGATTGTTTTATGTACTTTTCCCTCCACCTGGAATATTCTATTCACTATCCAATTCTACTCATCCCTTCTTACTCAACTTAGAAGTTATTTCCACTAAGAAGTCTTCCCTGAATCATGGCATTGGTTAGGTATTCCTCCTAATTGTTTCCAAAGCTCCCTGTGAATGTTGGAGTTCTGTAATCTTCCTTTATAGTATTATTTTATCCTAAACCCAGACAGTAACAAATGTTTACAGGGTAGAGTTTTATGGTTCGTGTAATGCATTTATCTCTCTAAAGACAGGTCTGAGCAGGTCTGTGATCAGGGATCAATGAAAAAATGATGAGCACAATCCCTATATTGCCTTCTTTTGAGCATAAGCTAGAATTTTAATAAATAAATTTCTCAGAAAATTTGTGGTCTGGGAGCTGTTTGATATTATCTTGTTCTCCTTAGGAGTGAATCTAAATATATTTGTGTTTCACGATGCTCAACCTCGCTTATTATCAGAGAAATGCAAATTAAAACCACAATGAGATACCACCTCATACCCGTCAGAATGGCCATCATCAACAAATCGACAGACAACAAGTGCTGGAGAGGGTGTGGAGAAAAGGGAACCCTCTTGCATTGCTGGTGGGAATGTAAACTGATACAACCTCTATGGAAGACAGTATGGAGATTCCTTAAAAAACTAAAAATAGAAGCACCCTATGACCCAGCAATCCCACTATTAGGCCTATATCCTGATGAAATCAAAACTGAAAGAGGCACCTGTAGCCCAATGTTCATTGCAGCTCTCTATACAATAGCCAGAACATGGAAGCAACCTAGATCCATGATCCAATGATCATCAAGTGCAGTCAACTCTGCCATTTAAATTTTTCTTGGAGGTATTCCGTGTTCTCCCTTTCTGCAGTCAATTTCCTGGTCAGGTTACCATCACCTCACCCTGATTACTGGGAAAACATTGTAATAGTTCTTCCACCTTTCATTTTTCCTTCAAGTCCATTCTCTACATCCTTGAAACAGTATAAATCTTACTATGTCCTCCATAACATTAAACTCTCCACTGATTCTTAAGCAAAGTCTTCTGGATAAAATCCTCTCTTCTGTGTGTAATTTATGAGACTTTCCTTAATCTGGCCTAGGACTTGCACTGGCACATTAAATTCAGTTCTCTAACTAATTAGCAGATCTCTATCAACTCTTGGATTGTTTTATGTACTTTTCCCTCCACCTGGAATATTCTATTCACTATCCAATTCTACTCATCCCTTCTTACTCAACTTAGAAGTTATTTCCACTAAGAAGTCTTCCCTGAATCATGGCATTGGTTAGGTATTCCTCCTAATTGTTTCCAAAGCTCCCTGTGAATGTTGGAGTTCTGTAATCTTCCTTTATAGTATTATTTTATCCTAAACCCAGACAGTAACAAATGTTTACAGGGTAGAGTTTTATGGTTCGTGTAATGCATTTATCTCTCTAAAGACAGGTCTGAGCAGGTCTGTGATCAGGGATCAATGAAAAAATGATGAGCACAATCCCTATATTGCCTTCTTTTGAGCATAAGCTAGAATTTTAATAAATAAATTTCTCAGAAAATTTGTGGTCTGGGAGCTGTTTGATATTATCTTGTTCTCCTTAGGAGTGAATCTAAATATATTTGTGTTTCACGATGCTCAACCTCGCTTATTATCAGAGAAATGCAAATTAAAACCACAATGAGATACCACCTCATACCCGTCAGAATGGCCATCATCAACAAATCGACAGACAACAAGTGCTGGAGAGGGTGTGGAGAAAAGGGAACCCTCTTGCATTGCTGGTGGGAATGTAAACTGATACAACCTCTATGGAAGACAGTATGGAGATTCCTTAAAAAACTAAAAATAGAAGCACCCTATGACCCAGCAATCCCACTATTAGGCCTATATCCTGATGAAATCAAAACTGAAAGAGGCACCTGTAGCCCAATGTTCATTGCAGCTCTCTATACAATAGCCAGAACATGGAAGCAACCTAGATGTCCATCGACAAATGAATGGATCCAGAAGCTCTGGTACATATATACAATGGAATACTATTCAGCTGTTAAAAGAAATGCAGAAGACTCAGTCCTAATGAGGTGGCTGGCTCTAGAACCTATCATAAAAAGTGAAGTAAGTCAAAAAGAGAAAGACAAGTATAGTATACTAACTCATATATATGGGATCTAGTAAGATGGTCATGATAACATACGCAGCGAACTTATGAAAAAACAGAGAACAGACATAAAGACATTGTGGAGACCGAACAGTGGGAGGGAGGCATGGAGGGAGTAACATGGAAGCCTATACTGTCATGTGTGGAAAAGATAGCTATTGTCATTGTGCTAGGGGAATAGGAGTACCTACAACCACTTGGAGCGATGGTCTGGAGGAATGGGAGGGAGGGAACTGAGTTGGGGGAGGGTTCAGGGATATGCATATGAATGATCTGGGAACATACATGTAAAAAAATTAATTAATTAAAAATAAAATAAAATAAATATATTTGTGTTTCAAATTTGTCTTGTGCACTTTTACAAACTAGCATTCATTTAAAATACTTAAGCAAATACTTGAGCAACTGAGAAGTATAATTTTCATCTCTTTGTGGTTACTTCACAAACATTGTAATAAGTCACAGGAAGTAAGAAGATAAATCATTCTAAAAAGTCAAAGTAGTATGCCTTGTAGCAAAAGATCTGACTAGTTTTAAATGAACATGCACAAACACACTATAATTTCCTCAGCAAACCAAATCACCTGCCCAGATTTATAAGAAAAACTTTCCAATTTTCTCCTATGTGCCATTATCCTGGTTATGAATATTCAAAACTGAGGCAGAATCGTCCCAAAATGGCTTCTAGTCTAGAATAAAATTCAAAACTGAGGCAGAAAAAAACAACCTCTATGGAACAGTATGGAGATTCCTTAAAAAACTAAAAATAGAAGCACCCTATGACCCAGCAATCCCACTATTAGGCCTATATCCTGATGAAATCAAAACTGAAAGAGGCACCTGTAGCCCAATGTTCATTGCAGCTCTCTATACAATAGCCAGAACATGGAAGCAACCTAGATGTCCATCGACAAATGAATGGATCCAGAAGCTCTGGTACATATATACAATGGAATACTATTCAGCTGTTAAAAGAAATGCAGAAGACTCAGTCCTAATGAGGTGGCTGGCTCTAGAACCTATCAAAAAAAGTGAAGTAAGTCAAAAAGAGAAAGACAAGTATAGTATACTAACTCATATATATGGGATCTAGTAAGATGGTCATGATAACATACGCAGCGAACTTATGAAAAAACAGAGAACAGACATAAAGACATTGTGGAGACCGAACAGTGGGAGGGAGGCATGGAGGGAGTAACATGGAAGCCTATACTGTCATGTGTGGAAAAGATAGCTATTGTCATTGTGCTAGGGGAATAGGAGTACCTACAACCACTTGGAGCGATGGTCTGGAGGAATGGGAGGGAGGGAACTGAGTTGGGGGAGGGTTCAGGGATATGCATATGAATGATCTGGGAACATACATGTAAAAAAATTAATTAATTAAAAATAAAATAAAATAAATATATTTGTGTTTCAAATTTGTCTTGTGCACTTTTACAAACTAGCATTCATTTAAAATACTTAAGCAAATACTTGAGCAACTGAGAAGTATAATTTTCATCTCTTTGTGGTTACTTCACAAACATTGTAATAAGTCACAGGAAGTAAGAAGATAAATCATTCTAAAAAGTCAAAGTAGTATGCCTTGTAGCAAAAGATCTGACTAGTTTTAAATGAACATGCACAAACACACTATAATTTCCTCAGCAAACCAAATCACCTGCCCAGATTTATAAGAAAAACTTTCCAATTTTCTCCTATGTGCCATTATCCTGGTTATGAATATTCAAAACTGAGGCAGAATCGTCCCAAAATGGCTTCTAGTCTAGTTTAAAGGTGCAGGAATAGATGAAAGAAAACAAAGTGGAGCCCCATAGTTAAAGCACAAATTGAAGTCACATGGTATGTAACCACAACTCATCTCATTCCCTATATATTTAAATGTCACTATGAGTCCAATAATTTTTAAAATAAATTTTTATTTCTTAGAGTATAATCTTATAAACTATATATGAAAACACATCATAAGGAGATAAACACAACATGGCAGTTTGTCATCTTCATGAGACAAGCAGGCAGTCATAATGTTTTAATCTACTCATAAGGGGACAGAAAACAAAGTGACTTCTCATGGAATTAATTTGTTAAATAAATTCTTACAAAAAATATCACTCTAAGAAACCGTATACATGGTTGACCCTTTAGACCTTTATACACTGTTAGCAAATACTACGTTATCTCTGGAGTGTTTATTCCCTATGTAATTGTTTATATGCTCACCATTAAGTCATTAATTGCAAATCCCTGGGCTCAAGAAATTCTCTTGAGAAATCACGTATACCAAGTTATAAGCAAATTATCTCTCAAGTAAGGATGAACATTAACTCACTGATTTTTAAATATTTATATAGGAATATATTAAATCAAGGCAACTGAGATAGGGTTGCCAGATTTAACACATAAAAATGCAGCACATCATTTATGACGGATTTAAGAAAAGTGACAAATACCTTTTTTTGGTATAAATATGTCCTATACAATTTGGGGGGAAGCATATGAATGATTAAAAAGTATTCACTGTTTATTTGAAATTCAAATTGAAATGAGTGTCCTGTATTTTATCTGGCAATCCTAGAACTAAAACTTAGCCAAGGATAATTTCTATCAGATGACTCAATTTCTCTGGTATAGATCGTCACATCTATGATCATTCATCCAAGAGAGAGGGTGGTCATAAGTTGACAACTTCAGGTTAATTAAGTGCTAATTATTGGTCAAACTGACAAAAGTAAATATTTCAATTCACTGTAATAGCCAATTCAATCAATCTAAAATTTTTAAGGAATTTTAAACAAATATGATTTTGCAATTCTTTTTCTCTAACAACCTAAAAACACAATAGTAATCATTTCATTTTCCTTCTGAGATTATCTCTAAAGGACTACATAAACTTCTGCTAAGTTAAAAATATTAATTTGAACTTATGAAAGTCAACATAAAAGTTAAGGCAGCATATTTTTAATGACAAATAATTTGCTTGTATGTTTTAAATTTAATTAATACTGAATTTACCATCTTAACTCCCAAATTCATTCTTCTCCAGTATTTTTCTTCCCTCTAAATAATATCATGGCCCTTTTTTGATGGCCAAGTCAGAAATGAGTCATTCTCACTCCCCTTCATACAACCCACTTATTTTTAAAAACCATTTAAGTATTTACTATTCACCAACATTATTTTATTAAGCATTTTTCATTGGCAATAAAAATTTCCAAACAAGGTCACAGTCTGAGGGCTAGGAGTTAGAAAATCAACTATCTTTTTAAAATGAGGACACAGTTCAACTCATAATAGATCCCTTTTCATCTGCTCTTCACTCCCACCAAAGCACTTTTGCTAAAATTTGAATCTAATTCTGTCATTTCCTTGCTTCCATGTTTTCAAGGAAAAGACACAGCTTCTGTATTAAATGGTTAAATTTGGGAATGGGGAGATGCCAGAATTCTTTACTATACATCCAGTGCTTGCCATTCCAGCTTTATTTCTTGCCTCTTTCCATTCTCTTTATTAGCCCTTGAACTTTGAAGCTCCAGATATACAATAAACCTGGTCACTGGACTGTGAGCTTCTTGAGGGCGGACACAGTATCTTAACCATCTTTACAGATACAGGGCTTGGCACAGAGCCTTTGGCAAGGCACTTAGGACTACATGTCTACAATATGTGGAGACTGCACCATAGAAAAATAGACCATTCAGCCTAGGGAGAGATAAAGAACCTCTTTGAGCTGATGTGTACTATAGCAGCTAATGGCAGTGAAAGGCGTGGCAGAAAATGTTTGTGAAATATATGTTGTAAACTACATGTTGTTAAAGTGCAAGGATAACTATCTGTTCACAGAGAAGTCCACAAGAATGTTTATAAAAATCAAATATCCAGGGCTTCCCCTGGTGGTCCAGTGGGTAAGGACACCGCCTTGCAGTGCAAGAGGCGCTGGTTCAATCCCTGGCCTGGGAAGATCCCATGTGCCACGGAGCGGCTGGACCAATGTGTCCAATTACAGAGCCGGGAGCGCATGTGCCCAGAGCCGGCGCTCTGCAATGACAGACGCCACCGCGATGGGAGGCCCACAGGAGCCAAAGAACAAAGACGGATGAAAACAGAGAAATGAAAGACCAATAGAAGTGGCCTGCCCACTCCCCTCCCTCCCTGAACCCCACCCAAAATAAATAAATAAATAAATCTTAAAAAAAAATCAAATAATATCCATGTTTTCAAAGCACTTGAGTCATAATTTCAGACAAAATTAATATTTCACCTTTTAAATATAATTATAAAACTTTTGGCAGTCATTGGGAACACTGAGCATAAATCCAGTTGAAACAAATGACAGATAGTGTGTCATTTCTTGGCTCTATTCATCTGTTGTTGCCAAATAAACATAACATAATTGATGCTATTGCCACCGTATTTGCTACTTAATATCTCCAGTAAATAACTAAATAAATCATGTTTAGTCTGTTCTATAATACCGCAGATTTTTAGGAAGTAAGGTATATTATATCACAAGGACTTCTCTGGTGACTCAGACAGTAAAGAGTATGCCTGCAATGCAAGAGATCCAAATTCAATCCCTGGGTCAGGAAGGTTCCCTGGAGAAGGGTATGGCAACCCACTCCAGTATTCTTGCCTGGAGAATTCCATGGACAGAGGAGCCTGACAGGCTACAGTCAATGGAGTCACAAAGAGTCAGACATGACTGAGCAATGGAAGTTAAATTATTATATCATAAAGCTGGGACGTTCCTATTTTGTGGAATACTATATGGCAATCTCACTTGACAAGGCATAAATAAGGCATATTCAACCCATTCTTTAGTGAGTGGTATTTAATTTGAAACACCTGAGTAATTCTGTAGGCATATATATCTACCACAGGGATGACTAACTTGCCCTGCTTGGATCAAGTGCACATCCTGGAACCAATCACCGTGTCCAGGGCAATGATGTGAACACCTCCAGAAGGCCAAGTGCAAGGATAACTATCTGTTCACAGAGAAGTCCACAAGAATGTTTATAAAATCAAATATCCAGGGCCCCCGGGGCCAAAATGATCAGACGCCACCGCGGAATGGGAGCGGCTGGACCAATGTGTCCAATTACAGAGCCGGGAGCGCATGTGCCCAGAGCCGGTGCTCTGCAATGACAGACGCCACCGCGATGGGAGGCCCACAGGAGCCAAAGAACAAAGACGGATGAAAACAGAGAAATGAAAGACCAATAGAAGTGGCCTGCCCACTCCCCTCCCTCCCTGAACCCCACCCAAAATAAATAAATAAATAAATCTTAAAAAAAAATCAAATAATATCCATGTTTTCAAAGCACTTGAGTCATAATTTCAGACAAAATTAATATTTCACCTTTTAAATATAATTATAAAACTTTTGGCAGTCATTGGGAACACTGAGCATAAATCCAGTTGAAACAAATGACAGATAGTGTGTCATTTCTTGGCTCTATTCATCTGTTGTTGCCAAATAAACATAACATAATTGATGCTATTGCCACCGTATTTGCTACTTAATATCTCCAGTAAATAACTAAATAAATCATGTTTAGTCTGTTCTATAATACCGCAGATTTTTAGGAAGTAAGGTATATTATATCACAAGGACTTCTCTGGTGACTCAGACAGTAAAGAGTATGCCTGCAATGCAAGAGATCCAAATTCAATCCCTGGGTCAGGAAGGTTCCCTGGAGAAGGGTATGGCAACCCACTCCAGTATTCTTGCCTGGAGAATTCCATGGACAGAGGAGCCTGACAGGCTACAGTCAATGGAGTCACAAAGAGTCAGACATGACTGAGCAATGGAAGTTAAATTATTATATCATAAAGCTGGGACGTTCCTATTTTGTGGAATACTATATGGCAATCTCACTTGACAAGGCATAAATAAGGCATATTCAACCCATTCTTTAGTGAGTGGTATTTAATTTGAAACACCTGAGTAATTCTGTAGGCATATATATCTACCACAGGGATGACTAACTTGCCCTGCTTGGATCAAGTGCACATCCTGGAACCAATCACCGTGTCCAGGGCAATGAGTCTGTGAACAGCAACTTCACCAGAAGGCCAAAGTAGGCAGGATAGGTGGACAAAACGTGAGGGGAAGACATTGGAGCACATGGAAGAAACAAACCAGGGAACCAGTGGCTCCACAACCATGTGGGTAGATTTCATTCTTCCCTCACAAAATTAAGAGCAAGTCCAGTCCCAATGCTCTTTGATTCAACATGAAACAACTCAGAAATATATTTATCTAAATAATAAATATTCTACTTTCTTTATGGACGTGAACAGCATTTGACTGTAACAGAAAGTCTGTGTGACTCCTTCCAAATACATAGGACCTCAGTACCTTCAGAAAAGAAATTGGGAGAATTTTCTCAAAGTCAGAGTAGATGAGGCTTTAGCATCTCTTAAATCACAAAACCAGAAATTAGCTGGCTTTCTGCTCCCAGTGACTAATGACAAGATGAACTTTGACTCTTGTCCAAATATCTACTGAAATATCTGCCAGATAAAATCCAGAGCCTTTAGCAACTTTCAGTCAAAACTCTGAGTGTGCCTCTAGCTTTATCTCGTCTACCCCATCAATGAGCTCTAATCTATAGCCATACAATGTCTAGGAATTGCTATGTGCGTTCATGCTTTATAACATTAGTAATATTGGTAATCTTTATTAAGTACCTACTATGTGCCAGGCACTATTCAGGTGCTGGAGATCAGCAATGAATAAGAAAAAATCCTAGTTCTCACGGAGCTTACATTCCAGAGTATGTGCTGGGGATGAGAGTGGGGGTTGGAGGGGGCAGATTGGTAATCATTATGTAACTAAATAAGGATCCTGGCTGGGGTAAGTAGTAACCTTAGAAAGGGTAGTCAGTAGATGACCTGAATGACCGGAAAGAAGGGGAAAGGGAAACCCCCTAGGAAGAGATCTGTGCTTGGTTCTGGCCTAGGACATCATATACATCATCACGCATCCTCCCAGCAATTCTTGTTCAGATTGCACAGCACAGACCTAATTCAAGCCTGTCCAATTCCTCAGTCCCACATAGTCTTTAAGCCCTTTCATTTTGATTGAAATGCTCTTTCTAACACTCTTAGACTCTTCCTTCTGGTCAGTTTCAGGGCTCATTTCTTAATTCATGAAGGTATCCCTCATTCTTGCTCAAGGTCTGGGACATTGAACATACTTCAGAATTGTTTGCTGAACAAATACAGAACAAATACAGAATTTGGCTACAGACTTAAATGGAGGTGATGTTGCTGCTCAAGACAGAGCCCTGATGGGAGACACTGCCATTGGGAATGTAGAAACAATCAAAGACCATGGGTTCTTCTTCCCTCACAAAATTAAGAGCAAGTCCAGTCCCAATGCTCTTTGATTCAACATGAAACAACTCAGAAATATATTTATCTAAATAATAAATATTCTACTTTCTTTATGGACGTGAACAGCATTTGACTGTAACAGAAAGTCTGTGTGACTCCTTCCAAATACATAGGACCTCAGTACCTTCAGAAAAGAAATTGGGAGAATTTTCTCAAAGTCAGAGTAGATGAGGCTTTAGCATCTCTTAAATCACAAAACCAGAAATTAGCTGGCTTTCTGCTCCCAGTGACTAATGACAAGATGAACTTTGACTCTTGTCCAAATATCTACTGAAATATCTGCCAGATAAAATCCAGAGCCTTTAGCAACTTTCAGTCAAAACTCTGAGTGTGCCTCTAGCTTTATCTCGTCTACCCCATCAATGAGCTCTAATCTATAGCCATACAATGTCTAGGAATTGCTATGTGCGTTCATGCTTTATAACATTAGTAATATTGGTAATCTTTATTAAGTACCTACTATGTGCCAGGCACTATTCAGGTGCTGGAGATCAGCAATGAATAAGAAAAAATCCTAGTTCTCACGGAGCTTACATTCCAGAGTATGTGCTGGGGATGAGAGTGGGGGTTGGAGGGGGCAGATTGGTAATCATTATGTAACTAAATAAGGATCCTGGCTGGGGTAAGTAGTAACCTTAGAAAGGGTAGTCAGTAGATGACCTGAATGACCGGAAAGAAGGGAAGGAACCCTCTAGGAAGAGATCTGTGCTTGGTTCTGGCCTAGGACATCATATACATCATCACGCATCCTCCCAGCAATTCTTGTTCAGATTGCACAGCACAGACCTAATTCAAGCCTGTCCAATTCCTCAGTCCCACATAGTCTTTAAGCCCTTTCATTTTGATTGAAATGCTCTTTCTAACACTCTTAGACTCTTCCTTCTGGTCAGTTTCAGGGCTCATTTCTTAATTCATGAAGGTATCCCTCATTCTTGCTCAAGGTCTGGGACATTGAACATACTTCAGAATTGTTTGCTGAACAAATACAGAACAAATACAGAATTTGGCTACAGACTTAAATGGAGGTGATGTTGCTGCTCAAGACAGAGCCCTGATGGGAGACACTGCCATTGGGAATGTAGAAACAATCAAAGACCATGGGTTCTTCTTCCCCAGCTAGAAGGATCACGGGTCCTTCTCTGGAAATGGGCAATAACATTAGGACTGGCAAGATCTTTACTGTGCTCAATAGCATACAAGGGTGGCCACTACTCAAAGTAAAAATGATTTTTTAAAAGATAAAACAAAATTTTTAAATTCAGCTAAGTATTTTAAAGTTCTCTAAAACTAGCATCACCAAAAGATTCAATGGGAATGAACCTTTTCCTTTTCTCCACCTAGCGGTAATTTCCTGTCTTGAGCATTTCGTTTCTACATATTTCCCCACTGATACAAGATGCTTTGTTTATAGAACTATTTAATAAGCAATACCTTTATTTTTCAGAGAAATCTCATGCTTAAGAAAAGGAGCTTTTAGATGATGCTGGAAATTTTTATTTAAAAAAATGGGAGTTGAACTGCACGACACAGAGTATGTTGTATAACAGCCAGTGCATCATTACCACCACCCACTCAAAACGATTTTAACTATAATCTCTGTATTTGGGTAGTTCAGCTAATTAACAACCTGGTATTACTGTAAAGATGATATTGTCATGCTATTTGAAGTGGTTTTTAAAAATCTTTAAGCACTAACTGCTCAATTTATTAATAGTTTATTCTATCTTAAGTGAAGGAAATTACATAATTATTGTGAGTCTAGTAATGAGAAGAAATACATACATATATTTTGTCATTATGTATAAATAATGCCAGAATTAAAGTTTTCAAATACAAGTAAAACTCTTGAAAATGCATATTAATAGTTTGATGCCAATGGGTTTCTGGGGTGTATAACCATCTTTCTTACATACTTTTGTTCAACTTTTAGTTTGATGTGATCTAACAAAAAGAGGACAGAAGAACAAAATACATTTTGGAAGCATAATAAGCAGTGGTTTAAAATGGGATTTTAAATCACATTGGCTGGCTTCAAATTCTGGTTCTACTACATACCAGTGCCAAGAATGTAGGACTCAAGTCTGGGTACCTTTCCTTACCTGTAAAATACAGATCTTAATAATAATAATAGGGTTAAACCATGGGGTTGCTATGAGAATTAATGATTTATTACATGTAAAGCACCAGAACACTCAACAAATAATGGCTGTCATTCATTTGATCTAGCCCTCCCTGTAATAACCTACTTCCCCAAGATAATACTTTACTAGATGATTTCCCTGCCTTTTCAAGTATTTTAGGAGCTTTTATTCATCTCTAAAAATTTCTCAGACCATCATATGAGGGCAATCTACCTAAGCCAGTACAGATTCCATAGGTCATTGGATTGGGAATTACGAGTCAAGAGTCCTACCAGTCACATTCAGGAATCCACTTAAGAAAACTTTTAAGTAGGCAAGTGATGGGATTTGATTTAACTCTTTACAAGATCATTTTGTATGCCAAAAGGAATGGTGATCAGAGAGCACAAAAAGCAGAAGAGGAGTATAAAATGAACTTAGAACAAAACAAAAGAAATTTAAATCAAGTACTTTTTCCATTAAATTTCAACAATTATTAAACCATTTTAATCTAATTCCAGTTTTTCATCTTACTTAGAGGTGAAAGCCTTAAACATCTCATATCTTGAATTCCAGCATCAAAAAACCACAGAACCCAGCATATGTGCATCTTTCTGTTGCTTTTGTCCAAATGTCTCAAGGTCTGAGTCTTGACATCTATAGCTTTTCAAATGCTCAATAGTTACATGAGAGAAAACCTCACTGTGTCCCCTTACTCTTCACTGAGTTTGAGCTCATTGTACGTTCCTGTTTCAAAGCACAACGACTTGATATAGACTGAGTGTTTTTTAAATTGGAGCATAGTTGATTTATAATGTGTTAGCTTCAGGTGTATAACAAAGTAACCACTAACACATATACATATATATATATACATATATTCACTCATTTTTAGATTCTTTTTTCATACAGGCCATTATAGAGTATTGAGTAGACAATGTTTGTGTCCCCCCAAAATTCATTTGTTACAAATCCTAACCCCTAATGTGACAGTATGAAGAAGTAGGGCCTGTGGGGGGTGGTGGAGGTCTTAGGTGGAGGCCTCATGAATGAGATTAGTGCCTTTAGAGAGATCCCAGAGAGCTCTCTGCCACCATCTGTCATTTGAGGATACAGTGAGAGGACAACTGCCTATGAACCAGGAAGCACAGCTTCCCCAGAAAGCAAATCTGCCAGCATCTTGGTCTTGTACTTCCCAGCCTCCAGGATTACAAAAGTAGATTCATAGTGTTTACAAGCCAGTCTATGGTATTCTCTTATAGCAGCCTGACCAGACTAACTTATTAGTCACACAGAGATCTGTTGCTCGTGTTTCTGTTCCTCCAGCAGTCTGGAACGATACCACCAGCCCCCTACCTCCACCCTGCAAGACCTCTAGGGTGGGAATCCCACACTCTGCCCAGCGCACCACCTCCCCAGCCTCGGATCTGCTCCAACCCTCAGCATTTCTTTTCAATGGTGCTGTAAGAACTTCCTGACGTGTCTAATGCACTGTGGGAGAGACAGTTGGAAAACTGCATTCAGACGAGATCAGGCGTGTTCAGGGTGGTATGACCATAGACTGAAAACTGCACTCAAATACTGATTAAGAAAAAGCCTTGTTGGACAGTAAAGAAATCACTTTCAACAGTGAACTCTCCATTGCCAAGTGTGCCATGTTTCAAAAGCCTTGCTGAAGGGACTTCCCTGGTGGTCAAATGGGTAAGGACACCACCTTGCAGTGCAAGTGGCGCCAGTTTGATCCCTGGCCTGGGAAGATCCCACGTGCCATGGAGCGGCTGGACCGATGCGTTCAACTACAGAGCTGGAGCTCTGGAGTGCATGCACCCAGAGCTGATACTCTGCAACAAGAGAGGCCACTGCGATGGGAGGCTCACACAGGCCAAAGAACAAAGATAAATAAATGAAAGATCAATAGAAGTGGCCAAAAAAAAAAAAAACCTTGCTGAAATCCCATGTCTATTACTCACTAGCTTTTGGTTTCAGGCAAAGGACTAAACCTCTCGACCGGTTCTTTCCTTGGTAAAATGGGGATAAAATAATAGTACCAGTTCCACTAGGTTACTGAAAGATAAAGTGAGATAGCCTTATAGGACTTATGTACCTAGCACGTACTAACCACAGGATACATTTTTGCTGTTATTTGCTATTGTCACCATTTTAGAGATGAGAAAACTGAGGTTTAGGAAGGTTAGTTTCATTTCAGGATTCTAAGACTTCAAATTGTAAACTCTTAATCATGTTACAGTTATAGATGTCACAGTCTAAAAATGGTTCCAAGACTTCAAATAGTGAAAATCACTCAGTCATGTCCAACTCTTTGCAACCCACGAACAAGCCACAGAATTCTCCAGGCAAGAATACTGAAGTGGGTAGCCTTTCCCCTCTTCAGGGTATCGATTTTCCCAGCTCAGGGATTGAATTCAGGTCTCCTGCATTGCAGGCAGATTCTTTACCATCTGAACCACAAGAGAAGCTCATATAGAAGGCCTCAAGTGGAACCATTCTAACATGTCACAAACTAAACTAGTTCCTAGTCCTTTGAGGTTCTCTTACAACTATTACTACACTTTCTTAAAATGTAATATGCTATGAGATTATAATGCTCAGAGCTTGTAGTTCTTGAGTTTTCTCTTTTTCCAGAGAGCTTTTGATTTTGTTGATGATCTTGCCTGAAATATATGTAAAAGTTGCTCAGTCTTGTCCAACTCTTAGTGACCCCATGAACTGCAGCCTGCCAGGCTTCTCTGCCTATGGAATTCTCCAGGCAAGAACACTGGAGTAAATAACTGTTCCCTTCTCCAGGGGATTTTCCCAACCTAGGGACACACCCAGGTCTCCTGCATTACCGGCAGATTCTTTGCTATCTAAGCCATCAGGAAAGTCCATATAGATACATGGTTCTGCTTAATAATCGAAATCAGGGAAACAGCATTGAGGATCCCAGGATCATCACATGGAACAACAGTCTGTCACACCAACAGACTGTACCTGAATGAACATCGTAGACACCCCAAAGTCGGCTCTAACCTAAAAGCCCACAAAAGACAGAAAAGGGATGTTTTTGTTTGTGTGGCTTCCCAGTAAGAGTTCTGTTACTCTCTAAATAACAGGCTGCTTTTCTGTAGGAGTGTAGAGGTTAAGAACAAAGGCTTTGAGAAAACCTTGCTGAAATCCCATGGGGTTACAAATAAACCTCTCGACCGGTTCTTTCCTTGGTAAAATGGGGATAAAATAATAGTACCAGTTCCACTAGGTTACTGAAAGATAAAGTGAGATAGCCTTATAGGACTTATGTACCTAGCACGTACTAACCACAGGATACATTTTTGCTGTTATTTGCTATTGTCACCATTTTAGAGATGAGAAAACTGAGGTTTAGGAAGGTTAGTTTCATTTCAGGATTCTAAGACTTCAAATTGTAAACTCTTAATCATGTTACAGTTATAGATGTCACAGTCTAAAAATGGTTCCAAGACTTCAAATAGTGAAAATCACTCAGTCATGTCCAACTCTTTGCAACCCACGAACAAGCCACAGAATTCTCCAGGCAAGAATACTGAAGTGGGTAGCCTTTCCCCTCTTCAGGGTATCGATTTTCCCAGCTCAGGGATTGAATTCAGGTCTCCTGCATTGCAGGCAGATTCTTTACCATCTGAACCACAAGAGAAGCTCATATAGAAGGCCTCAAGTGGAACCATTCTAACATGTCACAAACTAAACTAGTTCCTAGTCCTTTGAGGTTCTCTTACAACTATTACTACACTTTCTTAAAATGTAATATGCTATGAGATTATAATGCTCAGAGCTTGTAGTTCTTGAGTTTTCTCTTTTTCCAGAGAGCTTTTGATTTTGTTGATGATCTTGCCTGAAATATATGTAAAAGTTGCTCAGTCTTGTCCAACTCTTAGTGACCCCATGAACTGCAGCCTGCCAGGCTTCTCTGCCTATGGAATTCTCCAGGCAAGAACACTGGAGTAAATAACTGTTCCCTTCTCCAGGGGATTTTCCCAACCTAGGGACACACCCAGGTCTCCTGCATTACCGGCAGATTCTTTGCTATCTAAGCCATCAGGAAAGTCCATATAGATACATGGTTCTGCTTAATAATCGAAATCAGGGAAACAGCATTGAGGATCCCAGGATCATCACATGGAACAACAGTCTGTCACACCAACAGACTGTACCTGAATGAACATCGTAGACACCCCAAAGTCGGCTCTAACCTAAAAGCCCACAAAAGACAGAAAAAGGGATGTTTTTGTTTGTGTGGCTTCCCAGTAAGAGTTCTGTTACTCTCCTAAATAACAGGCTGCTTTTTTTGTAGGAGTGTAGAGGTTAAGAACAAAGGCTTTGAGAACACAGTGGGGACAGGAGAGGGTGGGATGAATTGAGAGAGCAGCACTGAAATATGAACATTACCATATGTAAAACAGATAGCTAGTGGAAAGGAGCTGTACAACACAGGGGGCTCAGTTTGGTGCTTTGTCATCATCTAGAGAGGTAGGCTTGGGTGGGAGGTGGCAGGGACATTCAAGAAAGAGGGAATATATGTATACCTATGGCTGATTCATACTGATGTATGGCAGAAACCAACAATACTGTAAGCAATTATCCTCCAATTAAAAATAAATTTAGAAAAGAACAAAGGCTTTTGGGCTTGAAAATACTCCAGTTCAGGCCCCTTCTCCATTTTTCTATCTACGGGATCGTGAACATGTTCAGTGCTTTGAATCGGTTCCTGGGTTAGTGTCATGGGGATGACCATACCTCACCCCTAGGAAAGAGGAGGATGGAGAAACCACTGAGAGAACACGTGGGACCAACCTAGCACAGGCCAGAGAAGGAATCAGGCCTTCATCAACCCTAGCAGTATTATTTAAAAGAAAGCATGCTTTCAGATGCAAAAATAAAAATTTTTAAAAATCCTATTTTAGGCAACATGTTCTAGTGGAAAAAGTGAGTCAGGACATGTGGAGCCTATTTTGGGCTCAAGAACTCCAGTCACAGGAACCGTCAATTTTCCCTGAGGGCTTGTGAATTGACTGTAATATGAAGAGAGTAATGCATGTACTGTAACTTTGTCCTCCCAAAGGATGATACTGTTCCCTTCTCCAGGGATTTTCCCAACCTAGGGACACACCCAGGTCTCCTGCATTACCGGCAGATTCTTTGCTATCTAAGCCATCAGGAAAGTCCATATAGATACATGGTTCTGCTTAATAATCGAAATCAGGGAAACAGCATTGAGGATCCCAGGATCATCACATGGAACAACAGTCTGTCACACCAACAGACTGTACCTGAATGAACATCGTAGACACCCCAAAGTCGGCTCTAACCTAAAAGCCCACAAAAGACAGAAAAAGGGATGTTTTTGTTTGTGTGGCTTCCCAGTAAGAGTTCTGTTACTCTCCTAAATAACAGGCTGCTTTTTCTGTAGGAGTGTAGAGGTTAAGAACAAAGGCTTTGAGAACACAGTGGGGACAGGAGAGGGTGGGATGAATTGAGAGAGCAGCACTGAAATATGAACATTACCATATGTAAAACAGATAGCTAGTGGAAAGGAGCTGTACAACACAGGGAGCTCAGTTTGGTGCTTTGTCATCATCTAGAGAGGTAGGCTTGGGTGGGAGGTGGCAGGGACATTCAAGAAAGAGGGAATATATGTATACCTATGGCTGATTCATACTGATGTATGGCAGAAACCAACAATACTGTAAGCAATTATCCTCCAATTAAAAATAAATTTAGAAAAGAACAAAGGCTTTTGGGCTTGAAAATACTCCAGTTCAGGCCCCTTCTCCATTTTTCTATCTACGGGATCGTGAACATGTTCAGTGCTTTGAATCGGTTCCTGGGTTAGTGTCATGGGGATGACCATACCTCACCCCTAGGAAAGAGGAGGATGGAGAAACCACTGAGAGAACACGTGGGACCAACCTAGCACAGGCCAGAGAAGGAATCAGGCCTTCATCAACCCTAGCAGTATTATTTAAAAGAAAGCATGCTTTCAGATGCAAAAATAAAAATTTTTAAAAATCCTATTTTAGGCAACATGTTCTAGTGGAAAAAGTGAGTCAGGACATGTGGAGCCTATTTTGGGCTCAAGAACTCCAGTCACAGGAACCGTCAATTTTCCCTGAGGGCTTGTGAATTGACTGTAATATGAAGAGAGTAATGCATGTACTGTAACTTTGTCCTCCCAAAGGATGAACTGCAGACAATGTAATTTTTCCCATCATGGGACCTTTTTGTTGAGTCTGGGATGAGGAGAGTAGGCTGAACCACTTTCTGTTTAACTGTATATGTATATGTCAAATTGTCAACAGCCAAATCGAGTCTACAGATGCAGAGCAAACCCCTCTTTAGAAGCTATGAAAGCTATGCAGAGGTGCTCACAGCCACCAGGAAAGAGAAAAACTTTCAAATCAGCAAAAATAACTCCTGAAATATTCCTCTGCCAGTACCTTATCACCCTGCTTCCCTTTCCCTGTGCTGTGCATACTAAAAAGAAGGGGAGTGGAGAATAATGGGTTGTCTGCATTTTCTTTTGAGAATATACTCAAAAATGGTTTCTCTGGGGCCTAATGAGATGTTCCTTGCAGGCTGAATAATATGAATTCGTATCTAACCTACATATTGAAGCATAATTTCAAGGAACCAGTAACACTACTACTACTCTTCCCTTTCTCATTTTTATCCCAGACTAATGACGAGTGTTTTTATTGAATACTTTTAAGGCTTTTCCTTCTGCTGACCTCTGATTTTTGTAACAAAGCTTCTACAGCAATCACAAAAATCAGAAATCACTAATTGCACTGTTAGGAGAGGTCCCCCAAAGACTTCAGAATTAAACAATTATTCTTTAACCTGACTTTTTAAGATTTCAAGATGGTCTCTTACAAAATGATAATGGTTCCACCCCTGAAAATGGGAGCTGTTTGTCAGGTTATTGTTACAGAGTGCCCACTTGCTGCTTCTGTTCACACAGCTGAGGGGCATTTCTAATGTATGAGCCCTGCAACAGGAACAGAAAATAATACAAGGGGGATACTACTAACAACAACAACAAAATACAAAATAATCATTGAGAAGTCTGAATATAACCTGCTCTTTTCTCAAGGAACCACTGGCTGCAAGCTGCGAGAATGATGTATCTGTCATTTTATATTTGCCTATAGTGACACCTGCTGGAAAACCCTGTTGAAGCTCTACATGAAAATAAATTTTAAAATAAAAACCAAGATTTGAAAACATCAGCCATATGTTATTATTTCACTAAAAACATATCACTTACACTTCAATTTCATCTGATTCTACTTTTGAATTTGCTTTTTTTGTGCAAACTGAGAAATGAAGATTCAATTCCACTTGATGAAATAATTATTTTACTGGTATAAGAGTTGGAATTAACTCTTATATGATGCAAACTATTTTAAAATGGAAACATTTGTAAACAGTTTATGTGCATTATTTTGCTTCCTTTTGAAATACTGCTTTAAAATGTTACATATCAACTGCAATGTGACAATAAGTGATTTTACAAAACCTTGCTTAAGACTATCAGATTTTTTTTCGGCCTCTTTTTTTAATTATTATTATTGGTCATTCATTTATTTATTTTCATCCATCTTTGTCCTTTGGCCTGTGTGGAACTCCCATGCAGTGGCCTCTCTCACTGCAGAGTGCTCCAGAGTGCTGACTCGTAACTGAACACACCAGTCCAGCCACTCTGTGGCATGTTGGGATCCTCCCAGGCCAAGGATCAGACCTGTGCCCCTTGCACTGCAAGGTGGACTCTTTACCCACTGGACCACCAGGGAAACCCGAGATTAAATATCAGACATTTAATACTTTGGAAATGTTTAATAGCTAGCACTTTCCTCAGCAGCATTAACCACAAAACCATGCTGTGTTTGGGATTTCAGGTTGCTTGCTAGCATGCACTAGATGCCAGCCACACTACTACTCATTAAGTAACCAATATGGATCTTATGAAAGTTACCTTTGATTTCAAGACACTTTACCTACTAAGAGAGCCCCTCTCATGACACAGAGAAGGTTTTGCACACCCAAGTCCCAATGTCATTAATATAACCCACCCAGAAATACTCTGGCTCATTAAGAAGGTGAAAGCTTTTACATGGAAATAGATCACGCACAAAGTCAACATTAGCCAGGATTTGGTTTCCTACCCTTTTCACCATTGGGCTCCTCTGCAAAGCAGTATCTCTATGCTTGAATTTAGTCACTTTAGCCTTTCTTCAGTCATTTCAGTATGGTCTCTATGCGATTGGTGGCAATTTCTTCCATTAAAATATTTTTCCAAAATATAAAAGCAATAAGGGTTTCTTTTTAATGCATCTATATGGGTTTTTAATAAAGTAAACTTCTGTAAGTACTGTCATTTTTTTAAACTATCCTCCAATTCTTTAAGAATGCCCTCTAGAATTAGAGATTTGAAACTTCAAAACAAAGGGCTGATAGTTTTACAACAACCCCAAAGTTGGTTCTCCATTTTACCATCTCTGTTTTTATGGGAAATAGTCTCTTTGCTTAAAAGTCAAAATTTGTAGGAAGACAAATTTTCTCTGATACCTTATTTTAACCTCTATATTAATCCATTCTTTTATTCCTTCAGCACTAAAGGCCATGTCTTATAAACTAAAATATAGATACCAAGGATTTGTGGATGTGATACAGCCCCATCATTCTACTTATGATAAGACTCTGGACAACAGGTGTGGTTAGGTGTGTGAGAAACACTTGCTGAATTGGTTAGATACCCTCTGTGCTGTACTACAGTCTCTTAAGCTAAGCAAAACCACTAGCCTTCTTTATACTGCTGTCCATCACACCCTGAAACCTGCTCTTTTCTCAAGGAACCACTGGCTGCAAGCTGCGAGAATGACGTATTTGTCATTTTATATTTGCCTACAGTGGCGCTAGTGGTAAAAAATCTGCCTGCCAGTGCAGGAGACATAATTGACATGGGTTTGGCCCCTGTGTTGGGAAGACTCCCTGGAGGAGGGCAGGCAACCCACTCCTGTATTCTTGCCTGGAGAATCCCATGGACAGAGGAGCCTGGCGGGGTACAGGCTACAGGGTTGTATAAAGTCAGATACAGCTGAGTAACTTAGCACACACACACAAAATGCTCATATAAGTTTTATCTGTGTAGTTTTAAATAGTTAAGAGTATCTCAAAGATTTTCCTCAGTTCTGGGACTGAACTTCCTAAGCAGTATAGTGGATTTCAGTTAATCCACATTACAGGAGAGGGGAGACTGTGGTAAGATATAGAAACGAAAACCCCTCAGTCCCAAGAATCAAAAGAGCTATTCAGAGAGACTTGAATTTTTTTGTTGTTAATTTGTTTTTTTTTTTTTTTGGAAGGAGGCGGGTTGGGGAGGCAGGGAGGTGGGTAGGGTGGGGAGGGAGGGGGGCGGGCAGGCCACTTCTATTGGTCTTTCATTTATCTATTTTTCATCCATCTTTGTTCTTTGGCCCGTGTGGACCTCCCATCGCAGTGGCCTCTGTTGTCGCAGGGCACCAGCTCTGGGCGCATGCGCTCCAGAGCTCCGACTGGGTAATTGGACACAGGGTCCAGCCACTCCGCGGCACGTGGGATCTTCCCAGGCCAGGGATCGAACTGGCACCCCTTGCGCTGCAATGCAGTGTCCTTACCCACTGGACCACCAGAGAAGCCCGAGACTTGAATTTTTTACCACACACAGGAGACAGTTCAGAAAAACGGACTTAGGTAAACTCAGTTAAGGTGGAGCTCTTATGGGCATTAAGTGGTGGACTTGGCATACTGATTTATTTACATTTACGTTTGTTTTCATTCTATATATCTTCTAAAATTTGCTTTTATAAATTGTAGGTTGTTTACCAAATTTGAGACTCAATTTACTAGCAGATTTAAAAACACTCAAATCATTAGAAAACTATATTAAGGAAAGTAATTGTTCCATGTTTATCCATGCTTTAGCTTGTGCTTGTGCTCAGTTACGTTCAACTCTTTGTCTGTAGCCCCGCCAGATTTCTCTGCCCATGAAATTTTCCAGGCAAGAGTACTGCAGTAGATTGCCACTTTCTACTCCAAGAGATCTTCCCAACACAGCAAGAGAGCCTGTGTCTCCTGCATGGGCAGGTGGACTTTTTTTTTTTTTTTTTTTTTTACCACTTTTACCACTGGTTACTAGGACATGAAGGCTCCATCATGCTTTAAATAGTCCTCAAATGACATCTGCACAGATTTGAGAGGAAGAAGGTTGGTTGGTATCACTGGCTCAATAGACACAAGCTTGAGCAAACTCCAGGATATGATAGAGGACAGGGAATCTTGGTATGCTACAGTCCATGAGGTCACAAAAGAGTTCAGCATGACTGGGTGATTGAACAATAACAACAACAGTTCCCTGGATGTTTTCTCTTAGAATATTTTAATCTTGGGTCCTCACTGTTATGACAGTTCAAATTAAAGTCACATAAGTATCTTCTGAGTGACCTGTTGGGAATTGAGAACTGTCACATCATTCAGGGACTGTATTTCTTTCAAACAACTCTACTTTCAGTGTGACAGTCTAGTTGAAAGAAAGACTAAGGGAAGACCTAATGTGTAAATAAGGAATTTGTATTATATCATGTGAATAACAACTCACATAATGGTAATCAGAGCCCAAATTAAGACTTTTCAATAGTCTCTGTAGAGACAAGTAGTGGGGAAATTGAGTCTTTCCACAACAGTGTAGCTATCTGTGAGATTTTTCCTGTCTAGCAGGTCTTCCTTTGGGGTAAAGATAAAAGTCAAGGGAGCTACCATCCTCTTTCCTTGGAGTCAGACATATGATCGGGGCTGACTAACCAGGAAGATTCAGTAATTGGTTCAAAGAAAATGTGATCTAAACAAGTCAATCAAAGTCCTTTTTGGTTGGCTGTTATGGACACTGGAAGAAACCAGAGGATTTTTATTTTCAAGGGACAGTCTTAATTTGTAAAGATGACTTCATTATTTTTAAAAAATATTTATTATTTATTTATTTTGGGGGGAGCAGACGGGCCACTTCTATTGGTCTTTCATTTATCCATTTTCATCCATCTTCGTTCTTTGGCTCCTGTGGGCCTCCCATCGCAGTGGCCTCTGTTGTCGCAGAGCACCCGCTCCCGGCGCATGCACTCCAGGGCTGCTGCTCGGTAATTAGACACATGGGCCCAGCCGCTCCACGGCACGTGGGATCTTCCCAGGCCAGGGATCGAACCGGCGCCTTGTGCTGCAAGGCGGTGTCCTTACCCACTGGACCACCAGGAAGCCCCTAAAGATGACTTTAGCTTCGAGTTCCTGTGGGTCAACTTTGCTATGATATGGACTGAGAGATAGTCTGAGAATGAAGTTCTCATGGGAAAAGGAAGCTTGAGCAAACTCCAGGATATGATAGAGGACAGGGAATCTTGGTATGCTACAGTCCATGAGGTCACAAAAGAGTTCAGCATGACTGGGTGATTGAACAATAACAACAACAGTTCCCTGGATGTTTTCTCTTAGAATATTTTAATCTTGGGTCCTCACTGTTATGACAGTTCAAATTAAAGTCACATAAGTATCTTCTGAGTGACCTGTTGGGAATTGAGAACTGTCACATCATTCAGGGACTGTATTTCTTTCAAACAACTCTACTTTCAGTGTGACAGTCTAGTTGAAAGAAAGACTAAGGGAAGACCTAATGTGTAAATAAGGAATTTGTATTATATCATGTGAATAACAACTCACATAATGGTAATCAGAGCCCAAATTAAGACTTTTCAATAGTCTCTGTAGAGACAAGTAGTGGGGAAATTGAGTCTTTCCACAACAGTGTAGCTATCTGTGAGATTTTTCCTGTCTAGCAGGTCTTCCTTTGGGGTAAAGATAAAAGTCAAGGGAGCTACCATCCTCTTTCCTTGGAGTCAGACATATGATCGGGGCTGACTAACCAGGAAGATTCAGTAATTGGTTCAAAGAAAATGTGATCTAAACAAGTCAATCAAAGTCCTTTTTGGTTGGCTGTTATGGACACTGGAAGAAACCAGAGGATTTTTATTTTCAAGGGACAGTCTTAATTTGTAAAGATGACTTCATTATTTTTAAAAAATATTTATTATTTATTTATTTTGGGGGGGGCGGGTGGGCCACTTCTGTTGGTCTTTCATTTATCCATTTTCATCCATCTTCGTTCTTTGGCTCCTGTGGGCCTCCCATCGCAGTGGCCTCTGTTGTCGCAGAGCACCCGCTCCCGGCGCATGCACTCCAGGGCTGCTGCTCGGTAATTAGACACATGGGCCCAGCCGCTCCACGGCACGTGGGATCTTCCCAGGCCAGGGATCGAACCGGCGCCCCTTGTGCTGCAAGGCGGTGTCCTTACCCACTGGACCACCAGGGAAGCCCCTAAAGATGACTTTAGCTTCGAGTTCCTGTGGGTCAACTTTGCTATGATATGGACTGAGAGAGATAGTCTGAGAATGAAGTTCTCATAGAAGAAACCAGGAGCAGAAGTAAAGACAGAATTTAAATAAAAGAAATGCAATCCTTGGGTCTACCCATTGGTTAAATATTGGTTTCATCTTCCCAATTATGTGTATGTGGTCCACTATATTCCCGAAGTTATTTTTTGTTATTATCTTGCTTAAGTTTATTTAACTGGGTTTCTGTCTCTCTAACCAAAAGGCTCATGGCCAATATACCTGGCACACAATATCACATCCATACACAATGTAAAAGGAGCTAAATGTGGTGGCAAGAGCTGGTATCATAGTCACACATTTAAATGGCCATTGCATTGAAGAAAATTTTTCATTTCAGAAAAATAATTAATTATATTAAATTAATTTTGTTAATACAAATTGAATTGGATTTGTACTTTATTTATATTAATATAATTTGCTTTTACAGTTTTATTACCATATTTATGTAATAATATAAATCATTTAAGTCAACACAGGGAATGTACGATAACTTTCTCCCTTAAAAGCAGTCTGTCCTGAAATCCAACTTGAAAACATACTCTATGCAAATCTAAGAAACACGACCACTCTCATATATTACTGGCAGGAATACAAGATGGTAGTTACATACATAGACAGATTTCCTGGGTGTCTTTAACCTTTGAGATTTATCCCCAACCTACCTTTTTGAATCTACACCAGAGATAAACAAGCAAAATATGAAATTTCTATGCACAAAGATGTTTATCATAGCACTAAAACTTCATTATTTTTAAAAAGATATTTATTATTTATTTATTTTGGGGGCGGTGGGCCACTTCTGTTGGTCTTTCATTTATCCATTTTCATCCATCTTCGTTCTTTGGCTCCTGTGGGCCTCCCATCGCAGTGGCCTCTGTTGTCGCAGAGCACCCGCTCCCGGCGCATGCACTCCAGGGCTGCTGCTCGGTAATTAGACACATGGGCCCAGCCGCTCCACGGCACGTGGGATCTTCCCAGGCCAGGGATCGAACCGGCGCCTTGTGCTGCAAGGCGGTGTCCTTACCCACTGGACCACCAGGGAAGCCCCTAAAGATGACTTTAGCTTCGAGTTCCTGTGGGTCAACTTTGCTATGATATGGACTGAGAGAGATAGTCTGAGAATGAAGTTCTCATAGAAGAAACCAGGAGCAGAAGTAAAGACAGAATTTAAATAAAAGAAATGCAATCCTTGGGTCTACCCATTGGTTAAATATTGGTTTCATCTTCCCAATTATGTGTATGTGGTCCACTATATTCCCGAAGTTATTTTTTGTTATTATCTTGCTTAAGTTTATTTAACTGGGTTTCTGTCTCTCTAACCAAAAGGCTCATGGCCAATATACCTGGCACACAATATCACATCCATACACAATGTAAAAGGAGCTAAATGTGGTGGCAAGAGCTGGTATCATAGTCACACATTTAAATGGCCATTGCATTGAAGAAAATTTTTCATTTCAGAAAAATAATTAATTATATTAAATTAATTTTGTTAATACAAATTGAATTGGATTTGTACTTTATTTATATTAATATAATTTGCTTTTACAGTTTTATTACCATATTTATGTAATAATATAAATCATTTAAGTCAACACAGGGAATGTACGATAACTTTCTCCCTTAAAAGCAGTCTGTCCTGAAATCCAACTTGAAAACATACTCTATGCAAATCTAAGAAACACGACCACTCTCATATATTACTGGCAGGAATACAAGATGGTAGTTACATACATAGACAGATTTCCTGGGTGTCTTTAACCTTTGAGATTTATCCCCAACCTACCTTTTTGAATCTACACCAGAGATAAACAAGCAAAATATGAAATTTCTATGCACAAAGATGTTTATCATAGCACTATTTGTAATAGCAAAAGTCTAGAAAGAGACAAAATGTCCATGAACATGGAACTGGCTAAATATACTATGGTATTACCATATACCGAGTACTACACAACTGTAAAAAGGAATGAGCAGGATCTCTACATACTAATAAGGAATGATCTTCAGGGTAAATTATTAAGTTCTTTAAAAAAGCAAGGTATAGAGTAATGTTTGCAGTATGTTCTCCATATTTTTTAAAGAAAGGTGAAGGAAAATACTAATGTGAATATAGTTTTGCTTATATTTTTAAGAAGAAATAATATAGGGATAGGGCTTCCCTGGTGGTCCAGTCGGTAAGTGGTCTGCCTTGTAGTGCAGGGGGCACTAGTTAGACCCCTGGCCGTGGATCAGCTGGACTGGTGTGTCTAACTGCGAGCCAGCACTCTGGAGTGCATGCACCCAGAGCGGTACTCTGCAGTGAGAGGCCACTGCAATGGGGGGGCGGCCCACACAGGCCACAGAAGAGAGATGGATGAAAATAAATTAAAAACCAACAAGAGGCCAAAAATTAAAAATGAAGAAGAAATAATATAGGAATAAACCAAACACTTTAACAAAAACTGGTTCTTATGGGGAAGAAAGGAGGAAATATGGAGAGGGCACAGATGAAACCATTTGTTTAATGTATCCTTTTACATAGTTTTGACTTTGGAATCAAAAGTGGTACACTTATATTCTTATCTGTTATGGTTCATTATAGGATATTGAATATAGTTCCATGTGCTATACAGTAGGACCTTGTTGTTTATTATATATACAGTAGTTCACATCTGCTAATCCCAAACTCCTAATTTATCCTTCTCCCACACCTTAAACTTGATATTTTCAACAGGGAATGTACGATAACTTTCTCTTAAAAGCAGTCTGTCCTGAAATCCAACTTGAAAACATACTCTATGCAAATCTAAGAAACACGACCACTCTCATATATTACTGGCAGGAATACAAGATGGTAGTTACATACATAGACAGATTTCCTGGGTGTCTTTAACCTTTGAGATTTATCCCCAACCTACCTTTTTGAATCTACACCAGAGATAAACAAGCAAAATATGAAATTTCTATGCACAAAGATGTTTATCATAGCACTATTTGTAATAGCAAAAGTCTAGAAAGAGACAAAATGTCCATGAACATGGAACTGGCTAAATATACTATGGTATTACCATATACCGAGTACTACACAACTGTAAAAAGGAATGAGCAGGATCTCTACATACTAATAAGGAATGATCTTCAGGGTAAATTATTAAGTTCTTTAAAAAAGCAAGGTATAGAGTAATGTTTGCAGTATGTTCTCCATATTTTTTAAAGAAAGGTGAAGGAAAATACTAATGTGAATATAGTTTTGCTTATATTTTTAAGAAGAAATAATATAGGGATAGGGCTTCCCTGGTGGTCCAGTCGGTAAGTGGTCTGCCTTGTAGTGCAGGGGGCACTAGTTAGACCCCTGGCCGTGGATCAGCTGGACTGGTGTGTCTAACTGCGAGCCAGCACTCTGGAGTGCATGCACCCAGAGCCGGTACTCTGCAGTGAGAGGCCACTGCAATGGGGGGGCGGCCCACACAGGCCACAGAAGAGAGATGGATGAAAATAAATTAAAAACCAACAAGAGGCCAAAAATTAAAAATGAAGAAGAAATAATATAGGAATAAACCAAACACTTTAACAAAAACTGGTTCTTATGGGGAAGAAAGGAGGAAATATGGAGAGGGCACAGATGAAACCATTTGTTTAATGTATCCTTTTACATAGTTTTGACTTTGGAATCAAAAGTGGTACACTTATATTCTTATCTGTTATGGTTCATTATAGGATATTGAATATAGTTCCATGTGCTATACAGTAGGACCTTGTTGTTTATTATATATACAGTAGTTCACATCTGCTAATCCCAAACTCCTAATTTATCCTTCTCCCACATTCTTTTTCCTTTGGTAAACTTGTTTTCCATGTCTATGAGTCTGTTTCTGTTTTGCAAATTACTTCATTTGTATCATATTTTAGATTCTACATATGGATGATATCATATGGTATTTGTCTTTCTCTTTATGGCTTATTTAACTTAGTATGATAATCTCTAGGTCTATCCATCTTACTGCAAAAGGCATTATTTCATTCTTTTTATGGCTAAGTAATGTTCCATTACACACACACACACACATACACCACATCTTCTTTATCCATATATCTGTCAATGGACATTTAGGTTGCCTCCAAGTCTTGGCTATTGCATATGAACAGTGATATGAACACTGAGGTACATATATCTTTTTGAATCAGTTTTCACCTTTTCTGATAAATGCCCAGAAATGGGATTGCTGGATCACATGACAACTTCCCTAACTGTTCTTAATTCTTAAAACATTGGGTAGTGCACGATGGTCCTACTCACTTCGTCATACTGTCTATCAAGCTCCCAAGAAACTGATGCTTTGTAAAGAAACTTTCTTTGTTTGGTCAACAGACTGCCCCCTAAAGTTACAGTTCTTGCAGGCTGATGTGACCTTATCATATTACAGGAGTCTGCATTTGAGCCCAAATGTAATATTTGAAACGTGTGTGACTGGTATTTAACTACACATTTTAAAGGGAGTGAGTGGTTGGTTTGAACAGGGTATTACAACCATAGCATATCTGGTCACTTAAATAAAGATGACCACGTCTACTGACCTTTTAAGAGAAGACACTGGGAAAAACTTGAATGGTCGCCCCGTTTAAAATAATAAAACCAACAAGAGGCCAAAAATTAAATGAAGAAGAAATAATATAGGAATAAACCAAACACTTTAACAAAAACTGGTTCTTATGGGGAAGAAAGGAGGAAATATGGAGAGGGCACAGATGAAACCATTTGTTTAATGTATCCTTTTACATAGTTTTGACTTTGGAATCAAAAGTGGTACACTTATATTCTTATCTGTTATGGTTCATTATAGGATATTGAATATAGTTCCATGTGCTATACAGTAGGACCTTGTTGTTTATTATATATACAGTAGTTCACATCTGCTAATCCCAAACTCCTAATTTATCCTTCTCCCACATTCTTTTTCCTTTGGTAAACTTGTTTTCCATGTCTATGAGTCTGTTTCTGTTTTGCAAATTACTTCATTTGTATCATATTTTAGATTCTACATATGGATGATATCATATGGTATTTGTCTTTCTCTTTATGGCTTATTTAACTTAGTATGATAATCTCTAGGTCTATCCATCTTACTGCAAAAGGCATTATTTCATTCTTTTTATGGCTAAGTAATGTTCCATTACACACACACACACACATACACCACATCTTCTTTATCCATATATCTGTCAATGGACATTTAGGTTGCCTCCAAGTCTTGGCTATTGCATATGAACAGTGATATGAACACTGAGGTACATATATCTTTTTGAATCAGTTTTCACCTTTTCTGATAAATGCCCAGAAATGGGATTGCTGGATCACATGACAACTTCCCTAACTGTTCTTAATTCTTAAAACATTGGGTAGTGCACGATGGTCCTACTCACTTCGTCATACTGTCTATCAAGCTCCCAAGAAACTGATGCTTTGTAAAGAAACTTTCTTTGTTTGGTCAACAGACTGCCCCCTAAAGTTACAGTTCTTGCAGGCTGATGTGACCTTATCATATTACAGGAGTCTGCATTTGAGCCCAAATGTAATATTTGAAACGTGTGTGACTGGTATTTAACTACACATTTTAAAGGGAGTGAGTGGTTGGTTTGAACAGGGTATTACAACCATAGCATATCTGGTCACTTAAATAAAGATGACCACGTCTACTGACCTTTTAAGAGAAGACACTGACGGCCTTCTCTACAAACCAGTCTTTAAAAGGACACATGGTCAGCCTACACCACTGTTTACCTGCCCACGATAGGCTGACAGAGTGTTACCCCTCCTCTGACTGGACAAAAAAAGAGTCCATTTTCCATAAGAATCTTTCAATTGCTGGGAATTCCCTGGCAATGGTTAGCACTCCACACTTTCACTGCTGAGGGTGCATGTTCAGTCTTTGGTCAGAAGACTATGACCTTGCAAGTTGTGAAGAGTGACAAAAAAAACCAAAAAAACCTAATAATTTAAAGAAAAGAATCTTTCAACTGCTGGAACAATTCCACCCACTCTCTTCCTCTCTGGCACAAAACTGTCTGGAGCAAGTAATAACCATAATCCATTGAGTTTCTGTAGTTGGAGAACCTTCCTTTATCCTAGAAATACGGAGTTTGCAACTGTGCTTATACAAACTTTATAAGCGTGGGTCCTTCATAAATATCCACACATTTAAAGAGCCAAGACTCTCATGATAGTTTCATATTTGAAGAGAGTTTGTGCCAGACTTGACTTGCTTGACTCACAGTTTGTCTACGTGTACTTCCATGGTTTAAATCTTCTATTTCCTGAGCCTTCCCTACTCTTCCTTTATGAGATAATCTCACCTCAGGCCTTCTAGAGAGAGAGAAGGGTCTAAGGATTGTTATTTATTTATGCATCCCCACTTCCCATTAGATAGAAGGTTTTTTCCCCAAAAACCTGGGTCTTGGCTTTTTCACAATTACTCGAAGCATTGGGAACTATGTTCTGGCCCCAGTAGTTACTCTATAAACACTGGTGATTAAGTTCTGTTTATTCTTCTGATTTTTTAATTAAAGAAATATTAAAAGAAGCAAAATACAGCAACATTGAAAATAGAAAAAGAGAAGATGTTTGAGCCAAAGCTCTGGAAGTACTGATGTGAAATCTCAATCTCAACTATTTCTTGATTTTGAATGTTTAGCATCAGAGTCAGAACTTTATTCTTTCTCCAGTATGTGTTAAATTACAGTCAATGATGCAGGGAAGTGACTGGTATTTAACTACACATTTTAAAGGGAGTGAGTGGTTGGTTTGAACAGGGTATTACAACCATAGCATATCTGGTCACTTAAATAAAGATGACCACGTCTACTGACCTTTTAAGAGAAGACACTGACGGCCTTCTCTACAAACCAGTCTTTAAAAGGACACATGGTCAGCCTACACCACTGTTTACCTGCCCACGATAGGCTGACAGAGTGTTACCCCTCCTCTGACTGGACAAAAAAAGAGTCCATTTTCCATAAGAATCTTTCAATTGCTGGGAATTCCCTGGCAATGGTTAGCACTCCACACTTTCACTGCTGAGGGTGCATGTTCAGTCTTTGGTCAGAAGACTATGACCTTGCAAGTTGTGAAGAGTGACAAAAAAAACCAAAAAAACCTAATAATTTAAAGAAAAGAATCTTTCAACTGCTGGAACAATTCCACCCACTCTCTTCCTCTCTGGCACAAAACTGTCTGGAGCAAGTAATAACCATAATCCATTGAGTTTCTGTAGTTGGAGAACCTTCCTTTATCCTAGAAATACGGAGTTTGCAACTGTGCTTATACAAACTTTATAAGCGTGGGTCCTTCATAAATATCCACACATTTAAAGAGCCAAGACTCTCATGATAGTTTCATATTTGAAGAGAGTTTGTGCCAGACTTGACTTGCTTGACTCACAGTTTGTCTACGTGTACTTCCATGGTTTAAATCTTCTATTTCCTGAGCCTTCCCTACTCTTCCTTTATGAGATAATCTCACCTCAGGCCTTCTAGAGAGAGAGAAGGGTCTAAGGATTGTTATTTATTTATGCATCCCCACTTCCCATTAGATAGAAGGTTTTTTCCCAAGAACCTGGGTCTTGGCTTTTTCACAATTACTCGAAGCATTGGGAACTATGTTCTGGCCCCAGTAGTTACTCTATAAACACTGGTGATTAAGTTCTGTTTATTCTTCTGATTTTTTAATTAAAGAAATATTAAAAGAAGCAAAATACAGCAACATTGAAAATAGAAAAAGAGAAGATGTTTGAGCCAAAGCTCTGGAAGTACTGATGTGAAATCTCAATCTCAACTATTTCTTGATTTTGAATGTTTAGCATCAGAGTCAGAACTTTATTCTTTCTCCAGTATGTGTTAAATTACAGTCAATGATGCAGGGAATGTCTCAGGTAATTGTGGTTTTCAAGTTTAAAAAAATTGAACATTCATACACTTCGTATTCTAACCTGTTTAATAAATAAACCCCAAATGAAATGATGAACAGGAAACTATATGACCACTCCCCTAATTATACTCACCACCAGCTCACTGAAAATGCTTAAATATTAAGGGTCTAAAGCCAAATACACACAGGAATTTGATATGAACATCTCTCTAAAATTAATAGGAGTTAATTACTACCAGGTATATCAGTGTTTAAGTAAAATGCTCTTTTTAATTCTGTCAAATTCCATGAATGCCTTAAGTTAATAGAATAGATAATAAAATATAGAAATGACTTCTCAAATTCACAAAAGTCATAAACCAAGTCCTTATAGATTTTCTCATCTGCAAAATGAAAAGAACAGTGATAAACATCCAGAAATGTTTCTTGCAATGAAGAGGTAATTAAAATAGTATAACTGTAAAGTACTTATGAAACAAAATACGATAAAAATATCTTAACAATTACTATAACCATAAAAATTACAATTCAGCAGTTGGGGAACAGAGAATTTTTCCTCTGGGACTCTTAATTAACTAACAGTATTACTGAATTATCCAGCCATGTGTTTACTATTAACTGCTCAGCAGACAGTACTAGGAGGTCTTGGAACTGCTGGTTGGCCATGATTTATCTCTGCCTCTGATACTCAAAGCAGCATGTGAATTTGGCTCAGAAAGAAAACCAGACGGCTCTTCATTTGACGTCCCATTTCAATATAAAATATTGAATAAAAGAACTGGAAAATTATACTACTACTTTTCTCAACATTAATTAAATCCTTGGGAGAATGCATCAATTTAATCTGGATTGTAATGAAAATAGTCGGAACTCTTTATTCTTTTGTAATTCCAAATTAGATTGAGATAATTTAACATTACTGTGCAGGTATTTGAAGGAAATGAAAACCAATCCAGGCCCCAAATGAAGATGAACCTCATCAATTAAAAGTAAAATTACTAACAGAAGTTCCAAATCATTTGGGGAAAAAAAATAGATAAAAATTACAAATAAAATTTAAATTTCTCAAGGAGTTTATAAAACTTCACTTATTGAGACATTTAAGAGGTACTATCATCTGTGAAGAAAATAGCTTTAGTCATTATTCTGTGAGAAAACGAGATCCTGCAGGGGTGCTGTGTGACCGTCTGGAGGGGTGGGATGGAAGGGATATACATATGACTAATATGGGAACATACATATCTGTAAACAACAAAACTCTGTAAAAGTTAAAAGTCAAATAAAAGTTAAAAAAAAAAAAAAGAATAAAGTGTGGGTTTCCCTGGTGGTCCAGTGGGTAAGAACACTGCCTTGCAGTGCAAGGGGCGCTGGTTAGATCCCTGACCTGATAAGATCCCATGTGCCACGGAGTGGCTGGACCAATGTGTCCAATCACAGAGCTGGAGCTGTGCAGCGCATGCGCCCAGAGCTGGTACTCTGCAATGAGAGAAGTCACTGAAATGGGAGGCCCACACAGGCAAAAGGACAAAGATGGAAATAAATGAAAGATCAATAGAAGTGACCCTCCCCCACCCCCAAAAAGAATAAAGCGTTTTATAAGATTATCGTGTGGGGTTATTTTGGATAGAGGCAATGACTGATTACAAAAGTACTTCCAATTATTTATAAAAGTTAATATACTTTTTCCCTTACATCTAAAAAGTGGTATCAATCCTCCCATCTAGTACTTTATCATTCTATTGGTAGACATCCACAACTTTTAAACCAGAAACTAATCTTCTGAGCTTTGTGCTTGTAGACCCTCCACAACTTTTACACCATCTCTGCCTCTGATACTCAAAGCAGCATGTGAATTTGGCTCAGAAAGAAAACCAGACGGCTCTTCATTTGACGTCCCATTTCAATATAAAATATTGAATAAAAGAACTGGAAAATTATACTACTACTTTTCTCAACATTAATTAAATCCTTGGGAGAATGCATCAATTTAATCTGGATTGTAATGAAAATAGTCGGAACTCTTTATTCTTTTGTAATTCCAAATTAGATTGAGATAATTTAACATTACTGTGCAGGTATTTGAAGGAAATGAAAACCAATCCAGGCCCCAAATGAAGATGAACCTCATCAATTAAAAGTAAAATTACTAACAGAAGTTCCAAATCATTTGGGGAAAAAAAATAGATAAAAATTACAAATAAAATTTAAATTTCTCAAGGAGTTTATAAAACTTCACTTATTGAGACATTTAAGAGGTACTATCATCTGTGAAGAAAATAGCTTTAGTCATTATTCTGTGAGAAAACGAGAGCCGGCGGGGGTGCTGTGTGACCGTCTGGAGGGGTGGGATGGAAGGGATATACATATGACTAATATGGGAACATACATATCTGTAAACAACAAAACTCTGTAAAAGTTAAAAGTCAAATAAAAGTTAAAAAAAAAAAAAAGAATAAAGTGTGGGTTTCCCTGGTGGTCCAGTGGGTAAGAACACTGCCTTGCAGTGCAAGGGGCGCTGGTTAGATCCCTGACCTGATAAGATCCCATGTGCCACGGAGTGGCTGGACCAATGTGTCCAATCACAGAGCTGGAGCTGTGCAGCGCATGCGCCCAGAGCTGGTACTCTGCAATGAGAGAAGTCACTGAAATGGGAGGCCCACACAGGCAAAAGGACAAAGATGGAAATAAATGAAAGATCAATAGAAGTGACCCTCCCCCCCACCCCCCCAAAAAGAATAAAGCGTTTTATAAGATTATCGTGTGGGGTTATTTTGGATAGAGGCAATGACTGATTACAAAAGTACTTCCAATTATTTATAAAAGTTAATATACTTTTTCCCTTACATCTAAAAAGTGGTATCAATCCTCCCATCTAGTACTTTATCATTCTATTGGTAGACATCCACAACTTTTAAACCAGAAAATAATCTTCTGAGCTTTGTGCTTGATCAACTAGATCCCATCTAAAAGCCACTGCCTTCACATTCTGTCATATTCGTTAAGATAATGATTACACCATCTTGCTTGAGAAAATCCAACTCCAACCCAAACTGAATACTTATTTTTAACACTCAGCAAAAATACAAGTCACAGTATGCCAATTGCTAAGACAAAGCTGAGCAAGAAATTAAGATGTAGGCTTCCCTGGTGGTCCAGTGGGTAAGGACACCACCTTGAAGTGCAAGGGGCGCTGGTTCAATCCCTGGTCTGGGAAGACCCCACGTGCCGCGGAGCCGCTGGACCAATGTGTCCAACAACAGAGCCAGAGCTCTGTAGCGCGTGCGCCCAGAGCTGGTGCTCTGCAACGAGAGAGGCCACTGTGACGGGAGGCCCACACAGGCCAAAGAACAAAGATGGATGAAAATAAATAAATGAAGGACCAACAGAAGTGGCCAAAAAGAAAAAAATTTTTTTAAGAAATTAAGATGTATAGTTCCCACCATTCAGAAGTCCACTGTCCAATGGGAATACAAACAAGTCAATAGATACAATCAGTTTATTAGATAAGCTGGGTTCCTACAGCTGAGAGAAGATACCAACTTTGTTCTCTTCCTTGCATGGTATTTCATGCCTGTGCTGTCAAATCTCCCTTCTCCATTGTAAATACTTCAGTCACAATCGTAACTTCTCCAGTCATCCTTGTGTGTGCACATGCTCAGTTACTTGGTTGTGGCCTGACTCTTTGCGGCCCCATAGGCTATAGCTAGTCAAGCTCCTCTGTCCATGGAATCTTCCTACTGGAGTGGGTTGCCATTCCCTCCTCTAGTAGTCTTTAGAAGATAACCAATCTTATAATGTATCTTTATTATTTTTCTTAGATCCAAAATGGAAATAAATGAAAGATCAATAGAAGTGACCCTCCCCCACCCCCAAAAAGAATAAAGCGTTTTATAAGATTATCGTGTGGGGTTATTTTGGATAGAGGCAATGACTGATTACAAAAGTACTTCCAATTATTTATAAAAGTTAATATACTTTTTCCCTTACATCTAAAAAGTGGTATCAATCCTCCCATCTAGTACTTTATCATTCTATTGGTAGACATCCACAACTTTTAAACCAGAAAATAATCTTCTGAGCTTTGTGCTTGATCAACTAGATCCCATCTAAAAGCCACTGCCTTCACATTCTGTCATATTCGTTAAGATAATGATTACACCATCTTGCTTGAGAAAATCCAACTCCAACCCAAACTGAATACTTATTTTTAACACTCAGCAAAAATACAAGTCACAGTATGCCAATTGCTAAGACAAAGCTGAGCAAGAAATTAAGATGTAGGCTTCCCTGGTGGTCCAGTGGGTAAGGACACCACCTTGAAGTGCAAGGGGCGCTGGTTCAATCCCTGGTCTGGGAAGACCCCACGTGCCGCGGAGCCGCTGGACCAATGTGTCCAACAACAGAGCCAGAGCTCTGTAGCGCGTGCGCCCAGAGCTGGTGCTCTGCAACGAGAGAGGCCACTGTGACGGGAGGCCCACACAGGCCAAAGAACAAAGATGGATGAAAATAAATAAATGAAGGACCAACAGAAGTGGCCAAAAAGAAAAAAATTTTTTTAAGAAATTAAGATGTATAGTTCCCACCATTCAGAAGTCCACTGTCCAATGGGAATACAAACAAGTCAATAGATACAATCAGTTTATTAGATAAGCTGGGTTCCTACAGCTGAGAGAAGATACCAACTTTGTTCTCTTCCTTGCATGGTATTTCATGCCTGTGCTGTCAAATCTCCCTTCTCCATTGTAAATACTTCAGTCACAATCGTAACTTCTCCAGTCATCCTTGTGTGTGCACATGCTCAGTTACTTGGTTGTGGCCTGACTCTTTGCGGCCCCATAGGCTATAGCTAGTCAAGCTCCTCTGTCCATGGAATCTTCCAGGCAAGAATACTGGAGTGGGTTGCCATTCCCTCCTCTAGTAGTCTTTAGTAGTCTTAGCTATGAGAAAGTCCAGTTCAATCTTATAATGTATCTTTATTATTTCTTAACCTTACATTTGCATTCCAAAAATAGTATCCCCATTCTATAAAGAAGCTGAGACAAAGGAGTTAGGTAACCGACCACAAAGATCACAGAGCCAGTAAAGGGCAAAAGCAGGGACACAAATCTGGAAAGTTTGCTGTTGGAACCTATGCTGTTAACTTATGGGCAAGTATTATCTCTTCTGACTATTAGGCTAGTAAAATGATATATATTTTAGAGTGGCACATCATGTTTTTGAACTGGTAATTATTCCTAGAGAATGACTGCAGTGGTGGAAACTTAAGATGTGCTGAAGACATCTGGAATCAGAAAAGGGACTGTGGTTTCCCCCGATCCCAGATCACCTACAACATCCATATAGTCAATATCATGGGCAGATTTACATTTCCCTAAAGGATATTTTCAACTATCAAATTTATACAGGTACTTGGGTAACCTCCCTCTCAGCTTCCAGTTGGTCAGTCAGTGACATCACACATACAATTTAACGTGAGCACATTCTGCTTAAGACATTCCATATTCAAAATATTTTTAGATTATTAATGATATAAGCTATTCAGAGATAACTCTATATTTTTATAGAACACTTCCCAGGGTGTGTTTCATAAAAAATTTGCCCCTTTAGGTTACTCCATAAAAAGAAGATTCCTCAACTACATAAATTTGAGAAACTGCACATATTGTTTCTCCTTGTTAAAGATTTGATATCTACATTAACATACTTTAAATTTAGAGGAGAACAAAACTAGATAAATCTATAGAACCTCAGTTAGAATTTCAAAGTTCTAACCAAGCTTGTGTAACATTAGTACATTTTTCTCTTCATAAATCTCTAACAAATTTGCATGGAACTAGTATATCTCTGTTGCCTCCTGGTGACTCAGATGGTAGAGCATCTGCCTATAATGCAGGAGATTTGTGTTCAACCCCCGGTTTAGGAAGATCCCTTGCAGAAGGGCATACCAACGCACTCCAGTATTCTTGCCCAGAGAATTCCATGGACAGAGGAGTCTGGCGGGCTACAGTCCATGCAGTCACAAAGAGTCGGATACTAGTGCCCAACTAGCACTTTCAGTGCATTGCTAACGCACCTTAAGGCCAGACCACTAAGGTCATTGGTTATCCCTGGAACTACATTGAGAATTTGTGAGACAACTAGGAAGGAACCAGATAGGAGTAAAGGGCAAGAGCAGGGACGCGAATGTGGAGAGTTTGCTGTTGGAACCTATGCTGTTAACTTATGGGCAAGTATTATCTCTTCTGACTATTAGGCTAGTAAAATGATATATATTTTAGAGTGGCACATCATGTTTTTGAACTGGTAATTATTCCTAGAGAATGACTGCAGTGGTGGAAACTTAAGATGTGCTGAAGACATCTGGAATCAGAAAAGGGACTGTGGTTTCCCCCGATCCCAGATCACCTACAACATCCATATAGTCAATATCATGGGCAGATTTACATTTCCCTAAAGGATATTTTCAACTATCAAATTTATACAGGTACTTGGGTAACCTCCCTCTCAGCTTCCAGTTGGTCAGTCAGTGACATCACACATACAATTTAACGTGAGCACATTCTGCTTAAGACATTCCATATTCAAAATATTTTTAGATTATTAATGATATAAGCTATTCAGAGATAACTCTATATTTTTATAGAACACTTCCCAGGGTGTGTTTCATAAAAAATTTGCCCCTTTAGGTTACTCCATAAAAAGAAGATTCCTCAACTACATAAATTTGAGAAACTGCACATATTGTTTCTCCTTGTTAAAGATTTGATATCTACATTAACATACTTTAAATTTAGAGGAGAACAAAACTAGATAAATCTATAGAACCTCAGTTAGAATTTCAAAGTTCTAACCAAGCTTGTGTAACATTAGTACATTTTTCTCTTCATAAATCTCTAACAAATTTGCATGGAACTAGTATATCTCTGTTGCCTCCTGGTGACTCAGATGGTAGAGCATCTGCCTATAATGCAGGAGATTTGTGTTCAACCCCTGGTTTAGGAAGATCCCTTGCAGAAGGGCATACCAACGCACTCCAGTATTCTTGCCCAGAGAATTCCATGGACAGAGGAGTCTGGCGGGCTACAGTCCATGCAGTCACAAAGAGTCGGATACTAGTGCCCAACTAGCACTTTCAGTGCATTGCTAACGCACCTTAAGGCCAGACCACTAAGGTCATTGGTTATCCCTGGAACTACATTGAGAATTTGTGAGACAACTAGGAAGGAACCAGATAGGAGTAAGAAGGCTAAAACTCTGTCTTGATTCAACGCCTCTGGGTTCATCAAAAGATCACCTTACTGTTCTGAGGACTAGGTTCTACATCTACAAATAAGGAAATAAACCTTGTGTGTGTGCTTAGTCCCTCAGTTATGTCTGACTCTTTTCAGCCTCATGGACTTCTTTGTAGCCCACAAGGTTCCTCTGTGCATGGGATTTCCAGGGCAAGAATACTGGTGTGGGTTGCCATTGTCTTCTCCAAGGGGTCTTTCTGATCAGGGATCGAACCTGATTCTCTTGCATCACCTGCACTGACAGGCAGATTCTTTACCACCAGTGCCACTTTAAAAGCCCAAAGTATACTAATGGTTTTTAAACTCTCCTTTTTAGGCCAAGAAATGCACTGTTCAAAGGAATCTTACCTGAGTGTTTAGGTGAAAGTGAAGCTACTAACACAGCATACAAGTGACGAGGATAAGAATAAGGTCCACAGCTCTCCCTACTCAGACCTTCATTTCCATCCCTCAGAATAGTATGAAACTAATAAACTATAATTTCCATCATCCCTTATAATCCTAATTAATTCTATGTTTTAAACATGGCTCCCTGGCCATGTAACAAAAAACATCTGAGGATATTTAAAAGCTGTTAGACACTGAAATGAATGAATAGTGGGTAGAAGGGATTTTATCCCTTTGGAACTTTTTCAGAATAAGCATATCAGCCTTGCATATGAGGGTTTTTTAATATAAGCCAAAAATCTATTTGGCCTGTTAAGTGTGTGTTGACACCATCCAAACATATCTAGGCTATTCCTGCCACCATGAATCACCCCTGCCTGTTGTCAAAGCTCTTAAATCATTTGGACAACCAAAATCTTGGTTAGTCCCTGGAACTGACATTGAGAATTGGGGTGCAGACCAGAGAATTCCATGGACAGAGGAGTCTGGCGGGCTACAGTCCATGCAGTCACAAAGAGTCGGATACTAGTGCCCAACTAGCACTTTCAGTGCATTGCTAACGCACCTTAAGGCCAGACCACTAAGGTCATTGGTTATCCCTGGAACTACATTGAGAATTTGTGAGACAACTAGGAAGGAACCAGATAGGAGTAAGAAGGCTAAAACTCTGTCTTGATTCAACGCCTCTGGGTTCATCAAAAGATCACCTTACTGTTCTGAGGACTAGGTTCTACATCTACAAATAAGGAAATAAACCTTGTGTGTGTGCTTAGTCCCTCAGTTATGTCTGACTCTTTTCAGCCTCATGGACTTCTTTGTAGCCCACAAGGTTCCTCTGTGCATGGGATTTCCAGGGCAAGAATACTGGTGTGGGTTGCCATTGTCTTCTCCAAGGGGTCTTTCTGATCAGGGATCGAACCTGATTCTCTTGCATCACCTGCACTGACAGGCAGATTCTTTACCACCAGTGCCACTTTAAAAGCCCAAAGTATACTAATGGTTTTTAAACTCTCCTTTTTAGGCCAAGAAATGCACTGTTCAAAGGAATCTTACCTGAGTGTTTAGGTGAAAGTGAAGCTACTAACACAGCATACAAGTGACGAGGATAAGAATAAGGTCCACAGCTCTCCCTACTCAGACCTTCATTTCCATCCCTCAGAATAGTATGAAACTAATAAACTATAATTTCCATCATCCCTTATAATCCTAATTAATTCTATGTTTTAAACATGGCTCCCTGGCCATGTAACAAAAAACATCTGAGGATATTTAAAAGCTGTTAGACACTGAAATGAATGAATAGTGGGTAGAAGGGATTTTATCCCTTTGGAACTTTTTCAGAATAAGCATATCAGCCTTGCATATGAGGGTTTTTTAATATAAGCCAAAAATCTATTTGGCCTGTTAAGTGTGTGTTGACACCATCCAAACATATCTAGGCTATTCCTGCCACCATGAATCACCCCTGCCTGTTGTCAAAGCTCTTAAATCATTTGGACAAATGCCCACAATTATACAACAGCAAATTCAGAATTGCCTCCAAAGCAGATTTCCACAGAAGCCAAACCAACAGGTTCCTAGACAGGAAAGAAAGCTCATTGAGTGTCTTTTAGGATCTCTGCCTAAATGTGATCAAGACCATCTTATGCAGAATGAGTGCACCTTGGGACCCTTCAGAGGGAATGCCCAGGCCAAGATACTGAGGGGACCAGATGGCTGGGAACTGGTTCAAGGACATAGCCCTTTGGGGAAAGGAGAGGTTTACATGAACTGATGTCAGCTCAATGAGGGAGGGTCCAGGCTCACCAGGGTTCCTGGTCAGGGCCCTTGTGTGTCACTCAGTCATTCCTCCTGAGGCTTCCTTGGAGGGGTCTCTGCTGCTGCATAGACTATCTCCTGTTACAGGTGCTGCTTTTTAGAGAAATGTACAACTACTAGTTCTCTGTAAATTCAGGCAAGAGACATTCTTTATTTCATGTTTATCTAGAACATGTGAAACTTCTGTCTCCTGCACAGGAAATCCCCTGGTTTTCTTACTACTCTGTGATAGGTGTTTGACAGGCCAAAATGTATCCAATACCATGACTGAAAGACTTTGCTAAGGACAGTACATCATTAGGGCTTAATTCATTCTGCCCTAATGATCCAGTACATCATTAGTCTCCAACAAAGGAGACTCTGCACAATGACACAATGATCTACCAGAATGATGAGCCCCTTGACCTCTCTAATGCAACAACCTGCATGCAATGCTAGGAACACTTTCATACCTCTTCTCAACTATGAGCACCCTGGACTGGGTAGCAAGGAGAAGTAAGAATTCACGTGGATTGTCATCCAAATCTGCCCTTCTCTGGTGCCTACACAACTGATGTATGGGCAGAAAGCCAGATCTGCTTGTGCTCTAATGGTCTGACCCCTCAGCATGGTCCCAGTTCACAGAGCTTCACACTTATCACCACTGGGACTTACCTTTTGTCTCCATGGCAATGTAGCCCTCTGATAGCACAGGCACCCTGTCTCCTTTCGCTGGTAACAGGTACCCGCCTCCAAGTCAGAATATAATGACAGGCAAAAGTGACCTTTTCATTCTAAGCCTGTATTTTCCAGAGAAATCCAAGCAACAGGGTGTGTGTGTGTGTGTGTGTGTGTGCGCGTGTGTGTGTGTGTAATTTAATATGAGGAATTGGCTTGCATGATTATGGAGGTTAAGAAGTTCCACAGTCTGCAGTCTGAAAGCTGGAGACCCAGGAAGTCTAGTGGTGTAGTTCTGAGACCTAGAAGGTGGATCATCCAAGTCCCAGTCAAGGGCAGGACCAGATGGCTGGGAACTGGTTCAAGGACATAGCCCTTTGGGGAAAGGAGAGGTTTACATGAACTGATGTCAGCTCAATGAGGGAGGGTCCAGGCTCACCAGGGTTCCTGGTCAGGGCCCTTGTGTGTCACTCAGTCATTCCTCCTGAGGCTTCCTTGGAGGGGTCTCTGCTGCTGCATAGACTATCTCCTGTTACAGGTGCTGCTTTTTAGAGAAATGTACAACTACTAGTTCTCTGTAAATTCAGGCAAGAGACATTCTTTATTTCATGTTTATCTAGAACATGTGAAACTTCTGTCTCCTGCACAGGAAATCCCCTGGTTTTCTTACTACTCTGTGATAGGTGTTTGACAGGCCAAAATGTATCCAATACCATGACTGAAAGACTTTGCTAAGGACAGTACATCATTAGGGCTTAATTCATTCTGCCCTAATGATCCAGTACATCATTAGTCTCCAACAAAGGAGACTCTGCACAATGACACAATGATCTACCAGAATGATGAGCCCCTTGACCTCTCTAATGCAACAACCTGCATGCAATGCTAGGAACACTTTCATACCTCTTCTCAACTATGAGCACCCTGGACTGGGTAGCAAGGAGAAGTAAGAATTCACGTGGATTGTCATCCAAATCTGCCCTTCTCTGGTGCCTACACAACTGATGTATGGGCAGAAAGCCAGATCTGCTTGTGCTCTAATGGTCTGACCCCTCAGCATGGTCCCAGTTCACAGAGCTTCACACTTATCACCACTGGGACTTACCTTTTGTCTCCATGGCAATGTAGCCCTCTGATAGCACAGGCACCCTGTCTCCTTTCGCTGGTAACAGGTACCCGCCTCCAAGTCAGAATATAATGACAGGCAAAAGTGACCTTTTCATTCTAAGCCTGTATTTTCCAGAGAAATCCAAGCAACAGGGTGTGTGTGTGTGTGTGTGTGTGTGCGCGTGTGTGTGTGTGTGTAATTTAATATGAGGAATTGGCTTGCATGATTATGGAGGTTAAGAAGTTCCACAGTCTGCAGTCTGAAAGCTGGAGACCCAGGAAGTCTAGTGGTGTAGTTCTGAGACCTAGAAGGTGGATCATCCAAGTCCCAGTCAAGGGCAGGTAAGACCAATGGTCAGACTCAACCAGTCAGGAAAAGTGAGTACATTCCCAGATCCTCCACCTTTTAATTTTATTCAGGTCCTCAGTAGATTGACCAATGCCCACCCACAGTAGTAAAGTAATCTGTTTTACCCAGCTCATGGACTAATATGCCAGTATAAACTAGAAACACTCTGATACACCCAGAAATAACATTTCATCTGGGCACCCAGTGTCCCATTCAAGATGAAAATCAATCTTCACAAAGCCCATTCACAGAAGCTTAGCTTCCTACCTAACTAACCTCCAGTCAAGGGAAATGCTGATGAGTTCTCCTTCTAGGGCCAGTAATCCAAGAGACTGGTTCCTTGGAACAGCATGGGAACCATTCAGAGAGGTTGCTGTTAACTATCACCTAGTATGCAGATCAGGTAGAATCTGCCTGCCAATTCAGAATATGCAAGAGAATTGGGTTCCATTTCTGGGTCAGGAAGATCCCTTGGAGTAGGAAATAGCAACCCGCTCCAGTACTCTTGCCTGGAAAATTCCATGGACAGAGGAGTCTGGTGGGCTAAAATACATGGAGTCTCAAAGAGTCAGACACAACTAAACACTTGAGCACACAACAAGATTAATCCTTTAGGTGGCTGGAGCTAAGATGGCGGTGTAGAAGGACGTGCACTCATCTCTCCTACAAAATCGCCTGAATTGCAAGGAGTTCCTGAAAAACCATCGAAAGGAGGACAGTTGGATCTGATCACAGAGAGGAACTCCACATCGAAGAACAAAGAAGAAGCCGCATCAAAATGGTAGGAAGGGCGCAATCGCACTTTTAAAAGTCAAACCTCATACTCGCCAGAGAGGCTGGGCAGGCCAAAGGCGCAAAGCCTGTTGCAGATCAAGACCCGGGAAAGGAGCAGTGACGCCCCCAAGGGACTGAGCCAGACCTGCTTTGGAGGGTCCAAGTGTCGCCTTGAGCGAGAAGTGCCCCTGAGCAGTCCTCGGAAGGACGGCGCTCAGTTTCCTTTGGAGGAGGTTACCATTAACCCGATCACAGAGCCGCGGAGGAGAACTGGAAACTCTGTGCGCACTGTGATCCGGGAGAGGGGAATAGCGATCCTGCAGGAGACTGAGCCAAACTCACCTCTGAGTAATCTGACGTCTCTCGCAATGGCAGGGGTTGACGGTGGCCTGCAGCAGGGTCGGGGTCACTGCGGAAGTGCTCCCCATAGAGCGTGTGGGAATAAATCCGTTGTGAGACAGACGCCATTTTTCCTTCTGTAGTTTGGCTGCTGGTCAAACTGCAGGGCTGCTGGTCAAGCTACAGGGAGGGAATTGAGCTCCACCCAGCAAGAAAAGGGATTTGAATTAAGAAACTCCCAGGGCCAGCCTGGGCGGGCCTTTTAGTTCTGGAATAGGCCGAAATAAACAAGTATTCAAAGAGGTCTTCAGATCCAACCACTGCCAGAGGCAAGAAAAAGACTGATAATTCCTGAATAGTCAGCAAGAGACAGAAGAACAAAACACTATTTTCACGTTTTGTCTGAAGCTTGAGTTACTGCTGGATTTTTAAAATTTCATTTTATTCCTTATTCTTTTTTATTGCTTTTTTTTTTATATTGTTTTGTTTCAATCATTTTTTTCCCTTTTTTCCAAACCCACTCAGTGCACCCCCTGGTTTTTTTTGGTTTGTTTGTTTGCTTTTTTTTTTTGGTGGTGGGGGGAGTCTGTAAGAGTGGGTGTGTTCATTTCCTTCACTGAATTCTATTGAAGATACTAATCTTATCAGTAAGACTGAATATATTTAAGTTTACATAATTTTTTTTTCCTTCTTTTCCCTTTTAAACCACACATTTTATTTTGGTATAAACTTCTGGGTCCCCATTGGCCTTTTAAGGTTCTGTGGTTCTAAGGTTTCTTTGTTTTTATTGTTTTTGCTTTTTTTTTTCTATATTTTTCTATATACTTATCTCTGTTTTAATTTTTTTTTAATTTTTCATTTATACTACTACTTCCTCTGTAATTCTTTGCTTTCTCTGAAGCTTCTTTCCTATAGCACTAAACTCTAATACATACAAATCTTTATCTCCCTATATTTAACTTTGCAGTATTATTTTGTATTTCTCTTCTAGCCTCCCTTTCTCTTTTTCCCTTCTCCCACAATATTTCTTAGTCTGTTCTGTCCTCATTGCCTTATCCCCAACGGGGACCCTGCTCTAGCATTATTCTCCAATTAGTGCTCTACTTAGTTTGGTTATTAACTGGTGGATATCATTCTTGGTTTCTCTATTCACTGAGCTAACGTATTGTACTGTATTTTTTGGGTTTGGGAAAGCTTGGATTATGTTACAGCTATATATGTTCGTGTGTATAATTCAATATGCTAGATAGTATTTGCATAATATTTTAACTGCCATTTGTCAAAGGTATAGCTTCTGTTTCTCAGTCACGTATATATGTTTTAATATCATTTAATGCCATAACAAACCAGCCGTCAAATCTTCATTCCCTGCTCAGGCAAGAAGCCCCAGGGCTTTAGGGAGGGAGCACTGGCTTCACAACTCTACAATACTAGAGAACACCTAATACTAGAGAGTAGTATACAACTAAGAACGCCAACAAAGGTAATCACTTGTATGCAAGTCCTGACATCACCCAACCACCAGCATCACCCAGAATAAGAAGCCGCATCCAAACAATAAACACCAACAGACATAACTCAAAGTCTGGGAAAAGGAAATCCCAAACAGAGTCAGTTAAAAAACTAATAATAACAATGAAACGGCAGAGAAATACCACGCAAGTGAAGGAACAATCTACAAACACACAAGATCAAATCAATGAAGAGAATTTGGACAAACTTTCTGAAAGTGATTTCAGAAGAATGACAGTAAAGATGATCAAAGTCTGTAAGAGTGGGTGTGTTCATTTCCTTCACTGAATTCTATTGAAGATACTAATCTTATCAGTAAGACTGAATATATTTAAGTTTATTTTCCTTCTTTTCCCTTTTAAACCACACATTTTATTTTGGTATAAACTTCTGGGTCCCCATTGGCCTTTTAAGGTTCTGTGGTTCTAAGGTTTCTTTGTTTTTATTGTTTTTGCTTTTTTTTTTCTATATTTTTCTATATACTTATCTCTGTTTTAATTTTTTTTTAATTTTTCATTTATACTACTACTTCCTCTGTAATTCTTTGCTTTCTCTGAAGCTTCTTTCCTATAGCACTAAACTCTAATACATACAAATCTTTATCTCCCTATATTTAACTTTGCAGTATTATTTTGTATTTCTCTTCTAGCCTCCCTTTCTCTTTTTCCCTTCTCCCACAATATTTCTTAGTCTGTTCTGTCCTCATTGCCTTATCCCCAACGGGGACCCTGCTCTAGCATTATTCTCCAATTAGTGCTCTACTTAGTTTGGTTATTAACTGGTGGATATCATTCTTGGTTTCTCTATTCACTGAGCTAACGTATTGTACTGTATTTTTGGTTGGAATGCTTGGATTATGTTACAGCTATATATGTTCGTGTGTATAATTCAATATGCTAGATAGTATTTGCATAATATTTTAACTGCCATTTGTCAAAGGTATAGCTTCTGTTTCTCAGTCACGTATATATGTTTTAATATCATTTAATGCCATAACAAACCAGCCGTCAAATCTTCATTCCCTGCTCAGGCAAGAAGCCCCAGGGCTTTAGGGAGGGAGCACTGGCTGCACAACTCTACAATACTAGAGAACACCTAATACTAGAGAGTAGTATACAACTAAGAACGCCAACAAAGGTAATCACTTGTATGCAAGTCCTGACATCACCCAACCACCAGCATCACCCAGAATAAGAAGCCGCATCCAAACAATAAACACCAACAGACATAACTCAAAGTCTGGGAAAAGGAAATCCCAAACAGAGTCAGTTAAAAAACTAATAATAACAATGAAACGGCAGAGAAATACCACGCAAGTGAAGGAACAATCTACAAACACACAAGATCAAATCAATGAAGAGAATTTGGACAAACTTTCTGAAAGTGATTTCAGAAGAATGACAGTAAAGATGATCAAAGACTCTGAAAACAGAGTGTTAGAGAAACTGCAAGACACAATGAACACACTGAATAAAGAAATACAAGAACTTACAGAAAAAGTAACAGAGACAAACAGCTCAATTGCTGAACTGAAAACCACTGTAGAAGGAATCAAGAGCAGAGTATCTGAGACAGAAGACTGGATAAGTGAGCTGGAAGATAGAATGGTGGAAGTACTGGCTGAAAAACAGAATCTAGCTCAAAGAATGAAAAGAGCAGAGGATAGCCTCAGAGACCTCTGGGATAATATCAAACGCACCAACATTCAAATTATAGGGGTTCCAGAAGAAGAAGAAAAAAAGAAAGGCTATGAGAAAATTTTTGAAGAGATTCTAGTTGAAAATTTCCCCAACATGGGAAAAGAAATAGTCCATCAAGTCCAAGAAGTGCAAAGAGTACCATACAGAATCAATCCGAGAAGAAACACACCAAGACACATATTAATGAAGCTAACACAAATTAAACACAAGGACAGAATTCTCAAAGCAGCAAGGGAAAAGCAACTAGTGACATACAAGGGAAAGCCCATACGTTTAACAGCTGATCTTCCAATAGAAACTCTGCAGGCCAGAAGGGAATGGCAGGACACATTTAAATGCCTAAAAGAGAATAATCTGCAACCAAGAAACCTCTACCCTGCAAGGATCTCCTTCAAAATGGATGGAGAAATCAAAAGCTTTACAGATAAGCAAAAATTAAAAGAATTTAGTCACACCAAACCAGCCTTACAACAAGTGTTAAAGGGACTCATATAGACAACAAGTATAAGAGAAGGAGAAGATCCACAAAACAAAGCCATCATAACATCTAAGAAGATGACAATAGGATCATTTGTATCGATAATTACGTTATATGTAAATGGTCTAAATGCCCCAACCAAAAGACACAGACTGGCTGAATACATTCAAAAACATGACCCATACATATGCTGCCTCCAGGAAACTCACTTCAGACCTAGAGACACTCATAGACTGAAAGTGAGAGGCTGGAGAAAGATATTCCATGCAAATGGAAATCAAAAGAAAGCTGGAGTAGCAATCCTCATATCAGACAAAATAGACCTCCAAATAAAGAAGATTAGAAGAGACAAGGCAGGACACTAGATCATGATCAAGGGATCGATCCAAGAAGAAGACATAACAATCATAAATATCTATGCACCCAACGCAGGAGCACCCCAATACATAAGACAAACACTTTCAGACCTAGAAGAAGACATCGACACTAATACAATCATAGTAGGAGACTTCCGCACTCCTCTCACACCAATGGACAGATCCTCCAAACAGAAAATTAATAAAGAAGCACAAGTCTTAAATGCCACACTAGAAGAAATGGACCTCATTGATATCTTTAGGACTTTCCATCCAAAAGCAGAAGAATACACTTTCTTCTCAAGAGCTCATGGAACATTCTCCAGGATAGACTACATCTTGGGCCACAAATCAAACCTCAGTCAATTCAAGAAAACTGAAATTATATCAACCATCTTCTCAGACTACCATGCAATGAGATTAGAGATCAACTACAGGAAAAAAACCGCTAAAAACACAAACACATGGAGATTGAACAACACATACCTAAAAAACCAACTGATTACCGAGCAAATCAAAGGAGAAATAAAACAATTCCTAGAAGAAAACGACAATGAACACACAACAGTGCAAAACCTATGGGATACCGCAAAAGCAGTTCTAAGAGGGAAGTTTATAGCAATTCAATCCCACCTCAAGAAACTAGGAAAATCTCAAACAGACCACCTAACCCTCCACTTAAAACAATTGGAGAAAGAAGAACAAAATCACCCCAAATCCAGCAGAAGAAGGGAAATCATAAAGATCAAAGCAGAGATAAATGAAAAAGAAACAAAAGAAACAATAGTAAAGATAAATAAAACAAAAAGCTGGTTCTTCAAAAAAGTAAATAAAATCGACACACCACTGGCCAGACTCATCAAGAAAAAGAGAGAAGAACCAGATCACCAAAATCAAAAATGAAAAAGGAGAGATTACAACAGATAATGCAGAAATCCAAAGGATTCTAAGAGACTATTATGAACAACTCTATGGCAATAAACTGGACAACTTGGAAGAAATGGACAGTTTCTTAGAGAAGATTAATCTCCCAAGACTCAACCAGGAAGAAATAGAAACTATGAACAAGCCAATCACAAGCTCAGAAATCGACCTTGTGATCAAAAATCTACCCAAAAATAAAAGCCCAGGGCCAGATGGCTTCATAGGTGAATTCTACCAAACATTTAAAGAAGAGCTAATGCCTGTCCTTCTAAAACTCTTCCAAAACATTGCACAGGAAGGAACACTTTCAAACATATTCTATGAGGCCACCATCACCCTGATACCAAAGCCAGGCAAAGACAGCACAAAAAAAGAAAATTATAGGCCAATTTCACTGATGAATCTAGACGCCAAAATCCCCCACAAAATCCTAGCAAACAGAATTCAACAGTATATCAAAAAGTCCATACATCATGATCAACTTGGGTTCATCCCAGGCATGCAAGGATTCTTCAATATCCACAAATCAATCAATGTGATACACCATATCAACAAATTGAGACAAAAATCACATGATAATCTCTATAGATGCAGAAAAAGCCTTCGACAAAGGACAGCATCCATTCATGATAAAAACTCTTCAAAAAATGGGCATAGGGGGAACCTATCTCAAAATAGTGAAAGCCATATATGAGAAGCCCACAGCGAACATTATCCTCAATGGTGAAAAACTCAAAGCATTCCCTCTAAGATCAGGAACAAGACAAGGGTGTCCACTTTTACCACTCTTATTCAACATAGTCCGGGAAGTTCTAGCAACAGCAATAAGCGAAAGAGACAAAAGGAATCCAGATTGGAAAGGAAGAAGTCAAACTCTATTTGCAGATGACATGATATTATACATAGAAAATCCCAAAGACACTATTACAAAACTACTAGAGTTAAACAGCGAATTCAGCAAAGTCGCAGGATATAAAATCAATATACAGAAATCACTGGCATTCCTATACACAAACAATGAAAAATCAGAAAACGAAATCAAAGAGGCAATCCCCTTCACCATTCCAACCAAAAGAATCAAATATCTAGGAATAAACCTACCCAAAGAAACAAAAGAACTGGACACTGAAAATCACAAGATACTCATGAGAGACATTAAAGAAGACTTAAACAGATGGAGAGATATTCTATGTTCCTGGGTCGGAAGAATCAATATTGTGAAAATGACCATACTACCAAATGTCATCTATAGATTAAATGAGATCCCTATCAAACTACCAATGACATTCTTCACAGAACTAGACCAAAGAATCACAGTTCATATGGAAACACAAAAGACCTCGAATAGCCAAAGCAATCCTGAGGAAGAAGAATGGAGCTGGAGGGATCAGCCTCCCTAACTTCAGACTCTACTACAAAGCAACAGTCCTCAAGACAGTATAGTACTGGCACAAAAACAGAAATAGAGACCAATGCAACAAGATAGAGAACCTAGAGATAAACCCACGCACCTACGGGTACCTTATTTTTGACAAAGGAGGCAAAACTATAAAATGGGACAAAGACAGCCTCTTCAAAAATGGTGCTGGGAAAATTGGACAGCTACATGCAAACAAATGACGTTGGAACATTCCCTGACACCATGCACAAAGATCAACTCAAAATGGATTAAAGACCTAAATGTAAGACCAGAAACCATCAAACTCTTAGAGGAGAATATAGGCAAAACACTCAAGGACATAAATCAAAGCAAGATCTTCTCTGACCCTCCTACTAGAATAGCAGAACTAAAAAGACAAATGAACACGTGGGACCTAATGAAACTTAAAAGCTTTTGTACAGCTAAAGAAATCACAAAAAAGCTGAACAGACAACCCACAGAATGGGAGAAAATCATAGCAAATGAAACAACAGACAAAGAATTCATCTCCAAAATCTACAAGCAACTCAGACAACTCAGCACTAGAAAATCGAACAACCCAATTAAAAAATGGGAAAAGGACCTAAACAGACACCTCTCCAACGATGACATACAGATGGCCCAAAAGCACATGAAACGATGCTCAACTTCACTTATAATTAGAGAAATGCAAATCAAAACTACAATGAGATATCACCTCACACCTGTCAGAATGGCCATCATCCACAAATCGACAGACAATAAATGCTGGAGAGGGTGCCGAGAAAACGGAACACTCTTGCATTGCTGGTGGGAATGTAGATTGATCCAGCCTCTATGGAAGACAGTATGGAGATTTCTTAAAAAACTAAAAATAGAAGCACCATACGGCCCAGCAATCCCACTCTTAGGCTTACAGTCTGATGAAATCAAATCTGAAAGAAGCACCTGTACCCCAATGTTCATTGCAGCTCTCTATACAATAGCCAGAACATGGAAGAAACCTAGATGTCCATGGACGAACGAATGGATACAAAAGCTCTGGTACATATATACAATGGAATACTGCACAGCTGTAAAGAGAAATGCAGAAGAATCACCCTAATGAGGTGGCTGGATCTAGAACGTATCATAAAAAGTGAAGTCAGTCAGAAAGAGAAGGACAAATACAATATATTAACACAAACATATGGAATCTAGTAGGATGGTGATGATGGCACACGCAGTGAAGTGACGGAAAGACAGACATGGGCAGTGGACATATGGACATTGTGGGGAAGTAACAGAGGGTGGGAGGCGTAAAGGAAGTAGCATGAAGGCCTGTACTATCATAAGTGAAGAAAATAGCTATAGTCATTGCCCTGTGAGAAAAGGGGAGCCTTCAGGGGTGCTGTGATGGTTGGCAGGGGTGGGAAGTGGGGGATATACATATGACTAATGTGGGAACATACATATCTGTAAACAACAAAACTCTGTAAAAGTTAAAAGCAAAATAAAGGTTAAAAAAAAATTAATCCTTTAGTATCAGCCACTCATTAAAGGATTCCCACAACCCTGAAATTCTTCAGAAGATTCACACTACATTCCTCCTCAGAGTTAGCCACCTACATATCTCAAAGTACCCCATGCCCACCATCCTTCCCTAATTCAAAATCCCAAGCAAGTATTTCTCCTACAGCAGCAGCATTCGTACCTCAAGTTTTAGCACTGAAACTACCTTCCATATTAAAAAGGTTCCAGGCCTACAAGAAAAGGGAACTGAAATAGAAACAGGGATAACTGCCTTACTGCTGCCCTCATGAATACACCCAGCAATCATGACCCTGAGAATATCCAAAAGGCAGTCTTCAGTATCAGCCTCTGGGACAGGCCCACAGTAGCTGATTTGCTTACAAACCAAACTCATTACTCTCTGGGTTAGTCCTTTGAGTCTCCGTGTCTTTTGCTTGGTAACCTAGTTCATCTATCTACACTTTTCATTTTGTAACACTTCAGGCTCTCCTCTCAATTTCCTCTCTCCGTAACCCCACAACCCATCCCTATCTTCAGTTTTTACCTTGAATGCATTGCCTCTTCGGTTTTTAATTTGACTGCTTTTCTGATTGTTGCTCCAAGAACTGCCTGCCTGAAGTCTGCAGCATGCAACCTGCCTGTTCTTTCAAGATGGATCAAGTGGTCCACTGGCAATTCATCGCAGCAAAACTCCACTGTCCACCAGGCCTGTTCACCCATGAACCCCCTCGTTTCCAATCTTGAGAGAAGAGCTAAGAATAAGTCTCTGCCCACACTTCAACTCTATCTTTTGTGAGTAATCAGCTTTTCTTTGGGAAACAGTTCTAAAATATAAAATTAATGCTAAGAAAACTCAGTATTTCTCTAATTGCCTGATTAAAAAAAAAAACCCTTCCTTTAACAGTTCCCCCAAACAATAGTGGGATTGCTCCATTCTCATTGAAATACTCAAAGTCAACATATACAAAATTGAACTCAACTCTACCTCCAAGCATACCACACCTTTCCTGTTCTCTTTCATTGAACAGCACATTTTTTTCAAGTTGCCTATAAAAGACTTGAGTCCCACTTTCTTCCTTCTCTCTCATTCCCAATATCTAATCACCATATTCTATCAATTGTGTCTCCTATATCCCCTTTAAATCTATCCACTTCCTCATTTCAGGTGTCATAATCTTTTTCTAAATATTAAAGCCTCCCAACCAAATCCTGCTTTCTATTTCTATCTCTGCTCCTACTTAATCTGAAGTGAAATAACTATGGTAATCATGCTGTAAATAAAGTAATCTTTCTAAAACACAAATATGTTTTCTATTCAAAATACTTCCATATCTCCCTACTATGCTTAGAATAAACACCACACTCCTTAGTGGGCATACAAGCTAGCCATAAGTTAGGCTTTATTTTTCTCTCCATCTTTATTTCTCCCGATTCTTCTCCTATCACTGTATAACACTCCCTGAGTGAGTCATACTTTTTCACCTTTGTCACTTGGTATGTGCTGTTTCTGCTTCCTGAATATTCCTCCTGCCCTGCCATCTCTTCATCTGCCCGACACTGTTCATTATTCAAATATCAGCTTCACCCCTACTTCTTCCAGGACACCTCCTCTAAACCATCCCAGTGCACTTCCAGACCTGGCAGAATGAACTTCCTGTGTGTCCCTATTACAACACTGAGTTAAAACTATCATAGTATTTATCCTACTATATAATTCATAAAACCAGGAATTACTTGTAATTTTAATCACCTCTCACCCCAACTGAGTTAAGAACAATTTCTTACTCCCTGCTTCATCCCCGGCATCTAAAGGAGTGTCTGGTATGTCAGCTATATCTCAATAAAACTAGGAGATACACTGATAACCTTTTATAAAATTAACCTATAATTCAGAACTCTGCATTGTAATTAGGTTTTAAGTACTTCTCTTGATTTCTGCGAACCCGTGCTTTTCCTGCTGAAATGGAGAAACAAAAGATATTTCTACTAATACATGAAGTATTTAACAAAGTATCTGCAAACATAAACTTTCAATATAAATAATTATTAGAAATTCATATTAGTCATTTCTATTGTTATGGAGCAATCTCACACTGATATTACATTTATCCTATCTACTAGAACACAATTCTTTTTTTAGCAAAATCAACAATCCTAACAAACTTAAACTTTAACCCACTAAGACAAAACAAAAATAAAATCATACCTTTTATATATGCAACAAACTTAAGAGCAAGAAAATGAGAAAAATTAGTGAAACAAATTTATATACAAAGTAAACTGTAAGAATCAAAAAACACTAGGAGATAAAAACTAAATAAATAAAACAGTGCCTTCATCAAATGAACACTCAGTTAAAAACAAGCTGATGAATAAATGGATGTTGACATTTACTTCCTAGAGACTGCCCATAATGATCACTGAAACCTGACTTCACTACTGTAAGAGATGCTGGGCAGTTTGCTCTAAGCACAGGATTTCACTGAAGGCAGACTAACTAGCATGTTTACTCCTAAGGATGATTAGTACTTCCTCTTCAGGTCCTTGGAAGACACACTTCTTTGGGATGAATCTAAGTCCAAGGCAGTGCCTAGACATGATGTTCTAAAAAATGTTATCAATTGCCTAATCCTGGTTGAATGCTGAATGGATCATGCTTTTGAACTTTTTTGTTATTCATAAATCAGAAAACAAAATGGACATCATTCTCTTCCTTACTTTAAAATATATCCAGCCTGGAGAAATTAAGGAGAACACCAATTCAAGAACAATCTGGTTCTACTATGAAATACTGGGTTTTATAGATGGTACTAGTGGTAAAGAACCCACCTGTCAATGCAGGAGAAGAAATGTGGGCCCAAATCCTGGGTTGACAAACTTCATAAAACCTTTTATTATTTTAAAAAGATTAAGCTTTTTTCCCCCCACCCCTTTAAAGGAGTGTCTGGTATGTCAGCTATATCTCAATAAAACTAGGAGATACACTGATAACCTTTTATAAAATTAACCTATAATTCAGAACTCTGCATTGTAATTAGGTTTTAAGTACTTCTCTTGATTTCTGCGAACCCGTGCTTTTCCTGCTGAAATGGAGAAACAAAAGATATTTCTACTAATACATGAAGTATTTAACAAAGTATCTGCAAACATAAACTTTCAATATAAATAATTATTAGAAATTCATATTAGTCATTTCTATTGTTATGGAGCAATCTCACACTGATATTACATTTATCCTATCTACTAGAACACAATTCTTTTTTTAGCAAAATCAACAATCCTAACAAACTTAAACTTTAACCCACTAAGACAAAACAAAAATAAAATCATACCTTTTATATATGCAACAAACTTAAGAGCAAGAAAAATGAGAAAAATTAGTGAAACAAATTTATATACAAAGTAAACTGTAAGAATCAAAAAACACTAGGAGATAAAAACTAAATAAATAAAACAGTGCCTTCATCAAATGAACACTCAGTTAAAAACAAGCTGATGAATAAATGGATGTTGACATTTACTTCCTAGAGACTGCCCATAATGATCACTGAAACCTGACTTCACTACTGTAAGAGATGCTGGGCAGTTTGCTCTAAGCACAGGATTTCACTGAAGGCAGACTAACTAGCATGTTTACTCCTAAGGATGATTAGTACTTCCTCTTCAGGTCCTTGGAAGACACACTTCTTTGGGATGAATCTAAGTCCAAGGCAGTGCCTAGACATGATGTTCTAAAAAATGTTATCAATTGCCTAATCCTGGTTGAATGCTGAATGGATCATGCTTTTGAACTTTTTTGTTATTCATAAATCAGAAAACAAAATGGACATCATTCTCTTCCTTACTTTAAAATATATCCAGCCTGGAGAAATTAAGGAGAACACCAATTCAAGAACAATCTGGTTCTACTATGAAATACTGGGTTTCATAGATGGTACTAGTGGTAAAGAACCCACCTGTCAATGCAGGAGAAGAAATGTGCATTTGATTCCTGGGTCAGGAAGATCCCCTGGAGGAAGGCTTGGCAATTCACCATAATATTCTTGCCTGGAGAATGCTATGGAGAAAGGACCCTGGGAGGCTACAGTCCTTAAGGTCACAAAGTGTTGAACACAACTGAAGTAACTTAGCATTCATGTACGAAATATTTTCTCTAAACTCCCCTATTCTATGTGATGAGCTACTTAATGATGCAACTCAGGAATATGCTCCTAAAATACCACAGAATATAGCATTGCTCTCAGTTTTTGACAGTACCTGGGTGTGATATATCAGCAATTCATCCCCTAGTGCTGAAAGAATGAAGATCAGTAACTAAATCATGTAAGTGCTTATCAAGTAATTATGTTATTAAAATGACATAAATCAGTCAGTGCATATCTCACTTTTGTCTTTGGCTCTTTGTCTTCTCCATTTAACTAGTCAAAACAGTATTTTCAGCACCATTCTGAGGAATTAAGAAAGCTATATTTACATAATGTTAATAGGAGTAACATCAATCTGCAAGAAGGAATCACAGAAGTCTAGGACTACACTGTGCTTTGCATTTAGCAAGGAAAAATGAGCAGTGGAAGTCTGAACTTGGAATTCTAAAGCTTTTGTTATACAGAGCAGCAACCTTTATACTTTCTAAATCATTTTTCCCTTATCACTGGAACATTTTACTCTTGTTTTTACCCTCAATGAATAAAGTTAATAAAGAACAAAAATAGTCACAAAAGTAAAATATACATTTATGGAGCCAAATAAAGGCTAACGTATTTTTCATCATCAATTAGAATTGTGGAAGGGTGTTTTTATTCTTTCAAATTTAATTCAGAAATATTTGTCCAAGGCAGTGCCTAGACATGATGTTCTAAAAAATGTTATCAATTGCCTAATCCTGGTTGAATGCTGAATGGATCATGCTTTTGAACTTTTTTGTTATTCATAAATCAGAAAACAAAATGGACATCATTCTCTTCCTTACTTTAAAATATATCCAGCCTGGAGAAATTAAGGAGAACACCAATTCAAGAACAATCTGGTTCTACTATGAAATACTGGGTTTCATAGATGGTACTAGTGGTAAAGAACCCACCTGTCAATGCAGGAGAAGAAATGTGCATTTGATTCCTGGGTCAGGAAGATCCCCTGGAGGAAGGCTTGGCAATTCACCATAATATTCTTGCCTGGAGAATGCTATGGAGAAAGGACCCTGGGAGGCTACAGTCCTTAAGGTCACAAAGTGTTGAACACAACTGAAGTAACTTAGCATTCATGTACGAAATATTTTCTCTAAACTCCCCTATTCTATGTGATGAGCTACTTAATGATGCAACTCAGGAATATGCTCCTAAAATACCACAGAATATAGCATTGCTCTCAGTTTTTGACAGTACCTGGGTGTGATATATCAGCAATTCATCCCCTAGTGCTGAAAGAATGAAGATCAGTAACTAAATCATGTAAGTGCTTATCAAGTAATTATGTTATTAAAATGACATAAATCAGTCAGTGCATATCTCACTTTTGTCTTTGGCTCTTTGTCTTCTCCATTTAACTAGTCAAAACAGTATTTTCAGCACCATTCTGAGGAATTAAGAAAGCTATATTTACATAATGTTAATAGGAGTAACATCAATCTGCAAGAAGGAATCACAGAAGTCTAGGACTACACTGTGCTTTGCATTTAGCAAGGAAAAATGAGCAGTGGAAGTCTGAACTTGGAATTCTAAAGCTTTTGTTATACAGAGCAGCAACCTTTATACTTTCTAAATCATTTTTCCCTTATCACTGGAACATTTTACTCTTGTTTTTACCCTCAATGAATAAAGTTAATAAAGAACAAAAATAGTCACAAAAGTAAAATATACATTTATGGAGCCAAATAAAGGCTAACGTATTTTTCATCATCAATTAGAATTGTGGAAGGGTGTTTTTATTCTTTCAAATTTAATTCAGAAATATTTAAAATTCTAATTTTCAACCAAATTTGAGTTAGGGAGGTTTAAAGGGAATGACCTTTACAATGACCAAAGAAAATATTTCCCAAAAGTCATTTATTTAGATTTCCTAACTGTGATGTTAACTTGCAAATGAGATTTAGGAAAATAGAACGTGTGTGTGTGTGTGGGAATGGGTGGGTGGGGAAAGAAATAATACTGACTTAAAAGTCTGTCCTTCAAAGAAAAAACTGTATCCAAACTCAGAAAGCCACTTGTTGACCATTTAAAACCAACTGGAAAATGTCAAGGCGCTTTCAAAGACAGCTATTAAAGATGCAAACCAAAAGTTATTTCTGACTCTCATAAGGAAAATAAACAAAATGAGGCACACTCTAGAAGACATTTTGTTAGTTCAAAAAAAGAAAAAGAAAACCCTACCTGCTTCAAAAGTATTTCAAAGATGATCTACTAGCCTATTGATAGTTATTGCCAGGAAAGATGAGGATCACAGATGAAAGAACATTCAATTTGTCCAGGAGGAAGTCATTAGGACTTCTTTGGTAAGTACAATTTCAGTGCAGAGGATAGTGAGAAAGTCGTTGAGAGAAGGTCAAGAAGAAAGTCAGAGGTGAGGAAGTCATTCAAACATCTGATGGGTTTGGAATAGACTGAAGGAAAGGTTTTTAGTTGAAGAATGAAGAAAAGTTAATGGATTTGGGGTGTAGGTTTAATAGAAGTAAAAGGGAATTAAAAGATAAAGAAGAGTTTCAGAGAAAAGTTATGGGAAACGAATACCACAGGGAGAAGTTTGTTCAGCCCAGAATTCTAGAAAACAGAAAAGGAGGAATATGAAGGTACAAGTAAGGGGAAAGATAGAATTAAATCAGACAGAAAATGAAAGCAGCATAAAGGATAAGGAAACACAGAGGAAGGTAGGATGAAGAGAGACTATTCTGAAGAACTTAGAGTAATGTCTTAAATAAGCACCTTTAAAAAAAAGTAACAGTAAAAACTGGATTTTGGGGAGAGAGTTGAAGGAAACTCTAAAAGGTCTTGGGCTAAAGTTAAAGGCAACAAAAGGAATATAGATGTGTCATTGTACAAGATTACAACAAAAGCTGCAAGAGCAAAGAACAAACCTTCTACTGAAGGTTTTTGTCCAGAAAAATGCACCACCACCCACATGAAAAGGGCAAAACAAAATGAAAAAAGGGAGATGAAATAATGACAATCCAAAGCTGTAAGTGGGTAAAGCAAACATGAAGTGAAAATGAATAAGAAATTTCATATAAGAATGGAGCTCTTCATGCAGTGAGCAGAGAGGTAAGGGATCAAGGGATCAAGGGAATGTGAGAGCACATTCAGAGCAGAAAGAATTAAGGATTAATCTTCCCTGAAACAGGCAATTACTGAGTTCAACTTGTTGTTGTTCAGTTGCTAAGTTGTGTCCAACTCTTTGCAACCCTACCACAGACTGCAGCATGTCAAGCTTCCCTGCCCTTCACCATCTCCCTGAGTTTATGTCCATTGAGTCAGTGATACTATCCAACCATCATACTATCCAACCTCAGTTGCCAACTTAGCTTGGGCAAAATAATTTCCAAACAAGAGGGAATTTAACCATGACCTGTAAGACTTCTCTCCCCAATAGGTTAAAAGAGCTTGACACAGGGCTTCCCTGGTGGTCCAATGGGTAAAGAGTCCACCTTGCAGTGCAAGGGGCACCAGTTTGATCCCTGGCCTGGGAAGATCCCACGTGCCACAGAGCGGCTGAACCAGGGTGTCCAATTACAAGCCAGTGCTCTGGAGCGCATGCCCCCAGAGCCAGTGCTCTGCAGTGAGAGAGGCCACTGCAATTGGAGGCCCACACATGCCAAAGAATAAGAAGATCTATGAAAATAAATATAAATTTAAAAAAAAAGAGGCATAATGGGGAAAAAGTAAAAAAAAAAAAAAAAAAAAAAAGAGCTTGAAAATAGGGCACAACGTTCCTATCCACTGCTTCCCATGATGGTGTGTAGTTTCATTTGGTGTTTATAACAAACTTAACATCTATCTCCAGGATGAATAAAGTTGACAGGCAATTTCCTGTCCACTGCCATTAACATTTATTCACCTTTCTGGTTTATACCTGTTCGATTTTAAACCTCCAAGGTTTTTCAAAATGTTCCGTAATTCAACACCTGAGTGTCAAGTAATGAAGGAATGTCTTGGAGCTCTTCCCTAATAGTATAATGCTACATAGATAACTTGATCTACTTTTCTCATAAACTTATGACGGTCTACCACTACCTTGTATCATTTTGTGAAGATGCTGACACCAACTTAAAAGACATTTCATCACAGTACTAGGACTTCACATGTGGAGAGGGGGAAACAATATGGGTTTTGTATAGACTGAATTCAAATCCCAGCCTTATGACATCAAGCAAGTTCTCTGTCCTCTTCTGAGCCTCAGTTTTATCATCTATAAATTTGGAATAAAAATATATACCTCTTTGGTTGCTATAATATTTGCCTTCCCATTGTTATAAAGAGAGAGTATAAACTATGATTTACCAATGGCTTGGCACAGAGAACATGCATGCTCAGTCATTCAGTTGTGAGTAGGCACTCCTAAATTACTGTTATTCACAATTCTGAGGCATGAGAATCTTACTTAGATGGAAGTTGTCTTGCTCTGTGTAACTCCACAAAATTGTTACCATTTCCTGAGGCCAACATGTTAGTCATTTTGTAGAAACATACACAGCTTATTTTTTGGAACATGATCCTGTTTTCAAAGTTTAATTTTAATGTTACTGATAGTGTAAAGTCAGGTATCCTTTATCTTAAATTTAAGTTATTTATTTCTTTCTCTGTTCTCACCATAGCTGTCTAATAAACTGCAAAAATCTTATTATTTTATGTTCATATATTATGCCTTTAAGGTATTAAAAATTACTAAATTTTGAACATAGTGGACCCCTATTTTGATAAAAGTCTTCTAATTGTCTGGTGACAATTTCTTTTTGTCTTGCAAAAAGAAAAATAAATATATAAATATACATTTAATATATATTAGTATACCATATATGTGCTATATATGGTATAAATACATTTATCATTATTATATGTAAAATACATAATATTTTAACCACTTTCTTATACACTATTCATATGCTAAAATGTCATTTAAGTACTTGCATTTAGGGAAAAAAATCTACCTTTTCATAAATTCAGACATTCTATTTCTGGCTTTGTTTACTTTTTATAATGTAATGGCACTTAAAACAGAGGCACATCAAACTTCCCATCTGGCTTCAAGGCAAATGATTGAGATTCTTGCCTAAGAATAAAAGGACTCAGGAGAGGCTCAAGCAAACAAAGAAGCAGCAAAAAAGAGGCCAGAGACTTCCGGGCTCAGAAACCACCACAGACACATCCTCCCAACTTCACAATGTCACCAAGAACCACGTCTGTTAACAAGGCATTTAATGCTTTTGACAAACAGGAATATCTTTCCCTTTCCCACATTTCAGTAACAGTTGACATCTCTGTTGCTAGCGCATTTGTCACGTATGTGTGACAACTGTCTCCTCAGGAGACAATTTGAGCTACTGAACAGCAGGGGCCATGTTGTTTTTTCTTGGCAAAATGTTCAAGACCCTTTTGTAGAATGAATACTTAGCATCCACATGAGCTGACTACTGGGTAACCAGTAACCTCCTTCTTGCCAAACACTGTGGCCTTGCCTCATGCTCTACAGTATTTGACATTCAGACCCCTTCAGAAATCACTTCCTTCCATTTTGTGGCATACCCTACTCAGTTTCTCTTCATACTTGTCTGTCTATTGATCCTTTTTGTCCTTCGGCTGACTTCTCTACCGGCTCCTATTCCCTAACTAAGAGAACAGATGAGAATTTACCCCTCTTCCCAGCTAACAGCTTTTGTTACATACTCAGCTTCAACAGTCTCCTTTTAGGCTTATTACTCTGCAATCTACATCTTTATCCCTTCTTTAGAGTATCTTCACTCAAAGATATCTGTTTTCAAATTCAACATAGCCCCAAACAAAACTCCTTTGTGTCTCTTCAAAAAACAGTCCTTATTTTTTGACATGGCACCACAATTTTCTGCATCATTTTCCAGAGTATGTGTCATATATCCACACTTTCACGTAAGAAAGAGATACATGTTCAGTTAATTTGGAGGAAAGAACAGTAAATACAATTTAAAAGATTCCTTTTCTGCAGGACTTCTCAGAGCCTTTTATACACTAACATGTTTTGTGAGTCTCCAAAATGAGGATGGAGCATATACTGTTTGCAAATATATTTGATTATGGGACTTTTTCCGGAAGACCCTCTCAGAAAGGACCAGCTTCACTGAAACACACAGAAAATCCTATCTTACTCATCTTTGATTCTTCCTTCATTTATGTAACTTCCTGTATTTAAGTAGTTACCAAATACCAGTAATTCTGAAATATCTCTTTCCTTTCCATTCCTGCTATTCATATGCTAATGAATAGCTCCCCTGGTTTAAGCTTCTAACATTTCATACCTTTAGAGCAGTGTTTCTATTGATTCCTTTTCTCAACCACCAGACAAAACTTCCTAAGCCATCATTTTTATTACGCCATTTTCCTGTTTAAAACAAACAGAACCCTCTATAGTTCCCAGGATCAAGTCAAACTCAAAACCTGGAGTCATCCTATTCACAGGCCTATTCCTTCCATGCGTTTGAGTTCTTCATCCAATCAGGTCCTGTCATAGTCTATCAAGCATAGCATCTGTGAGTGCATGCTAAGTCACTTCAGACGCATCCAGCTGTTTGTAACCCTCTGGACTGCAGCCTGCCAGGCTCCTCTGTCCATGGGATTCTCCAGGCAAGAAAACTAGAGTGAGTTGCCATGCCTTCCTCCAGGGTATCTTCCTGACATAGGGACTGAACCCTCATCTTTTACATCTCCTGCACTGGCAGGTGGGTTCTTTACCACTAGCATCACCCGGAAGCCCTCCTATCCAGTCCCTACGGAACATTGATTCATTAAGCACAACTCTTTCTCTCCCTAGTTTTTTGCCTCAGAATATTTCTGAACACAGTGCTTTAGGAAGCTACTACTGACAAAAAATTGGAGTTGATACATGAAAAGATAATAGCTTTCTCAGCCATAAAGACCAGTTTCTCAGTTTGTTACGTGTGACTTTGGACTTTTCTTTTTTTGGGTGTGACATGCTCACTAATCACTTTCTGCATCATTTTCCAGAGTATGTGTCATATATCCACACTTTCACGTAAGAAAGAGATACATGTTCAGTTAATTTGGAGGAAAGAACAGTAAATACAATTTAAAAGATTCCTTTTCTGCAGGACTTCTCAGAGCCTTTTATACACTAACATGTTTTGTGAGTCTCCAAAATGAGGATGGAGCATATACTGTTTGCAAATATATTTGATTATGGGAGTTTTTCCGGAAGACCCTCTCAGAAAGGACCAGCTTCACTGAAACACACAGAAAATCCTATCTTACTCATCTTTGATTCTTCCTTCATTTATGTAACTTCCTGTATTTAAGTAGTTACCAAATACCAGTAATTCTGAAATATCTCTTTCCTTTCCATTCCTGCTATTCATATGCTAATGAATAGCTCCCCTGGTTTAAGCTTCTAACATTTCATACCTTTAGAGCAGTGTTTCTATTGATTCCTTTTCTCAACCACCAGACAAAACTTCCTAAGCCATCATTTTTATTACGCCATTTTCCTGTTTAAAACAAACAGAACCCTCTATAGTTCCCAGGATCAAGTCAAACTCAAAACCTGGAGTCATCCTATTCACAGGCCTATTCCTTCCATGCGTTTGAGTTCTTCATCCAATCAGGTCCTGTCATAGTCTATCAAGCATAGCATCTGTGAGTGCATGCTAAGTCACTTCAGACGCATCCAGCTGTTTGTAACCCTCTGGACTGCAGCCTGCCAGGCTCCTCTGTCCATGGGATTCTCCAGGCAAGAAAACTAGAGTGAGTTGCCATGCCTTCCTCCAGGGTATCTTCCTGACATAGGGACTGAACCCTCATCTTTTACATCTCCTGCACTGGCAGGTGGGTTCTTTACCACTAGCATCACCCGGGAAGCCCCTCCTATCCAGTACCTAAGGAAAATTGATTCATTAAGCACAACTCTTTCTCTCCCTAGTTTTTTGCCTCAGAATATTTATGAACACAGTGCTTTAGGAAGCTACTACTGACAAAAAAAATTGGAGTTGATACATGAAAAAGATAATAGCTTTCTCAGCCATAAAGACCAGTTTCTCAGTTTGTTACGTGTGACTTTGGACTTTTCTTGTTTTTTTTTCCCTTGGCTGTACAGGTCTTCACTGGGGCATGTGGGATCTAGTTCTCTGAGCAGGGATCAAACTCAGGTCCCCTTCATCGGGAACATGGCATCTTACCCAGTGGACCACCAGGGAAGTCTCTGGACTTTTGACCTCTATGAACTTTAGATTCTTCACCTCTGAATGGGAATAATGCTCTGTTAGGCAGTTTGTTGCAAAGGCCAAATGAGTTGGTATGAGTAAGGGCTACTAAAGAAGCACAGAGCAGATAAGCAACAAATATCTCTTCCCTCCTCCTCCCCTTGCTCTCTATCTGTCTAAACATTACACATACACCCTTCTCCAAGCCTGCTTGGCCAAGCTGACAAGCCTCTCTTCTCACTCTTCTGGCCATCTGCATTTCCATCCTGGACACTCAATCTAGTCAAATGTCCATCCTGGACACTCAGTCTAGCTGTGTTGTCCAATTGTGTTGAATTAATTCTCTGTAGGCCCCTGGCCTCACAAGTACTTGACCTCTCACCTCCAGCAACACCCAGCTTCACAAAACCATTCAGTTCCTTACACAGCTCTACCTCATACTCCAACACAGTTCACATCTCTTGTGACGTCCTTTCTGACCACTAACATCTCTTCATCATCCTTTGACTCTTAACTTCCAAGTCTGTGTCCTATTCTCAGGAACCTAATCCCTCCAATCCTCCTGTTTTTTTTTTTAGTTCATCAGCCTCCTTCTATCTTTCTTTGCCTTCCTGCCAATCTGGATCCCCTGTAAATGGTCATTCAATGAAGCACTCACCACAAGCCCAGAATTCTCTGTCCCTGCATTTTCTGCCATTCCTTCTGTGCCAAGTCCCAGACCACTATGGACCCTCCTTGGCTCCCAGTCTTGTGCTACTGAACATTGCCTTGTGATCTGAGACCTGCAGACTCTTATTTTTCAGAGAATCATTCTGTATTTACTAGTTCGGGCCTTAAGCTACAGTCTCAAAATGCAACATTAAAACACACACATACTTTCTCTCTCTTTTAAAATGCAGATTATTGGGCCCTACCTCCAACTATTCTGATTGAGTTGGTCTAGTGTAAAACACTGTAAACTATATTTTAAGAAGTACCTAAAACAGGAGTGGGCAACCTACTATAAATAAGGCCAAATGGGCTCACTGCTTGTTTCTGTGGTTTACAACACATCAAAAGAAGATTTCATGACACGTACATATTAATATTTCAATGTCCCTTGTTTTTTTCTTTTGTTAAGGTCTTTATTTATCAAGTACAGTTTTAGGTTCACAGCAAAATTGAAAGGAAGATGAAAAGGTTTTCCAGATAACCCCAAGCACAGCCTTCCCCATCATCAACATCACTTGGGACACTTGTTACAACTGATAAGTCCATACTGACATCATCATCACTTCAAGTTCACAACTTAAAGTAGGGTTCACTCTTGGTGTTGTTCATTCTGTGTCCTTGAATAAGTGTATAGCAGATAATGCCATTATCCATCTGATATCATACATAATATGTTCACTGTCCAACATGAATAAAGTTCTCCTACAACACAGCTAACTCTTGCTTATGCAATACCTACGGCTGCTTTCATGATACAACCACTATGCTGAGTAGCTGCAACAGAGACCACATGACCCACAAAGTCTGAAATATTTACAATCTGTCACCTTACAGAAAAAGCTTGCTGGTTCCTGATTTAGCAGATTCTGCTGCAGTATGAGACTTCACCTTGAGATATCCTTGTGTAACAGAGTTCATTGAAATTCTGTGCTACCTAAACTCCACTTCTTTTCTTCATCTCTTACTAACACATTGAAGCCCTAAAGTTGCTATTTCAACTCCTTCCTTTGTCTCGATAAGGACTTTCTCATTCCCTTCTCTCTTTAGGGACTTCCTCATTAGGTTAGCGAATACCTAACCTCTCATTTTACAAAGAACATCAAGCCTGCTCAATAAGAATTCCTTCAAATTGTTTCTCATGTGTTACCCCACGTGAAACCAAAACTATTAAAAAAAAAACCCAGGCCTAATGGTATCTTTATTATCTGACAAACTTGTGTTCCAATCCCAGCTCTGCTGTTATTAATATTTCATTGTGACCCTAGGCAAGTCCTCAACCTCTAGGTTTCATTGTGTATAAAACTGACTGATACCTGGCTTAGACGGTTATTGTTGAGGTGAAATAAAACAATATGGGCTAGGGCTCCCCTGGTGGTCCAGAGGGTAAGGACACCACCTTGCAGTAAAAGGGGTGCCAGTTCGATCCCTGGCCTGGGAAGATCCCACGTGCCACAGAGCAGCTGGACCAATGTGTCCAACTACCGAGCCAGAGCTCTGGAGCGCATGCGCCCAGAGCCAGTGCTCTGCAGCGAGAGAGGCCACTGCAATGGGAGGCCCACACAGGCTGAAGAACAAAGAAATAAACGAAAGATCAAGAGAAGTAGCCAAAAGAAAAAAAAAAAAAAACAAACACAGTATGGACTTGCATAAAAAGGAATGCATTTGAATCAGTCCTAATGAGATGGATGTACATAGAACCTATTATACAGAGTGAAGTAAGTCAGAAAGACAAACACAAATATTGCATACTAAGGCATATACATGGAATCTAAAAAGGAGATAGTGATAAACTTATTTGCAGAGCAGCAATAGAGACAAAGACATTGAGAACAGAGTTATGGACATGGTGAGCAGGGAGGAAGGAGAGGGTGGGAGGTATGGAGAGAGTAACACAGAAACATACTTTACCATATGTAAAATAGATAGCCAATGGGAATCGGCTGTATAACTTAGGGAACTGAAACTGGGGCTCAGTAACAACCTAGATGTGTGGGATGGGGAGGGAGGGGGAAGGGGGATGTTCAAGTGGGAGGAGATATGGGTAAACCTATGGCTGATTCATGTGATGTTTGGTAGAAACACACTACTGTAAAGCAATCATCCTTTCATTAAAGATAAATAAATTAAAAAACAACAACAACATAGGCTTGGTATAGAGCAGATGCTCAATGGCTGTTTTCTTCATTCCACTTGCCTCCAAGTTACTAATAGATCACATTTGTTAAAAACCTACTAGTGTGGGCTTCCCCTGGTGGTCCAGTGGGTAAGGACACTGTCTTGCAGTGCAAGGGGTACCAGTTCAATCCCTGGCCTGGGAAGATCCCATGTGCTGCGGAGCAGCTGGACTGATGTGTCCAATTACCGAGCTGGAGCTCTGGGGGGCATGCGTCTGGAGCCGGTGCTCTGTGACGACAGAGGCCACCGTGATGGGAGGCCCACACAGGCCAAAGAACAAAGAGGGATGAAAATAGAGAAATGAAAGATCAATAGAAGTGGCCCTCCCTTCCCCCTCCCTCTCCACCTCACCTCTCAAAAGATAAATAAAATAAATGTTAAAAAAAAAAAAAAAAACCTACTAGTGGGCTTCCCTGGTGGCCCATTGGGTAAGGACAACCGCCCTGTACTGCAAAGGGCGCTGGTTTGATCCCTGGCCTGGGAAGATCCCACGTGCCGCAGAGTGGTTGGACCGATGTGTCCAACTGCTGAGCCAGAGCTCTGGAGTGCCTGCACTCAGAGCCAGTGCTCCACAACAAGGGAGGCCGCTGCAAAGGGAGGCCCACATAGGCCAAAGAACAAAGATAAATAAATTAAAGATCAATAGAAGCGGCCAAAAAAAGAAAGAAAGAAAGAAAAAAACCTACTAGTGTATCAGATACTTCATATTCATTATCTCATTAAATTCTGATAGAAACACCAAGATAAAAGATAAATCATAGGACTGTTTTATACAAATTGTCTTCATCAATCATTGACTTTTTCTTTCAGTTTAACCCCTGATGACTCTGTTTCTCTCTATACATAATTATACATCTAAACTTGCTCAGTTTTCCTCTAAGCCTTGCTATAATGTCAAATTATAGTCTTCTCTCATTTTCCCTGCAAAAATGAAAAAGAAATCCCACTCATAACCTTAACTCTGGCAACTTGGTTTCTATTTTTTTGATCAATCTACTAATATGGCTACTCCCAATTGGGAATAAATGGTTCCCAAGAAAACCGAAACTTCTTAGCTCTCAAAAATCAGTGGCATTTACTTGGTACTTATTCTTCTTTAGAGTAAATAATATTCTAACCACCAGAGATTAAACAACCATGAAAGCTAAGCACTCTTAGGCTGCCATAACTCACCCTGATGGTTTCTTTTGCTTATCTGACCACCTCTTTTAGTCAGCTTCACTGGCTTCTAATCTTCTTTCTCATCCCTTTCTCCTGTTCTCTATACTCTTTTCTCTCTTTACAATTTTGCAGTTGACCTTTAAGCAATGGGTGGTGGGGGTGTTAATTCACATATAATTTATAGTTGGCTCTCTACATGTGTGGTCCTTCTGCATCTACAGATTTAACCAACTACCATCCAGTCTGTAGTATTTACTTTTGAAAAATAACTGCATGTAAGTGGATTTGTGCAGTTCAAACCCATAGTGCCCAGAAGTCAACTATACTTTTTATGACTCTGATTTCAACTACCTGTATTATACAAAGGAAAACTAGCTGTGGGTAGCCTTAACATTACTTAAAATTTTTATCTTTTCTTCAAACCATATGCTAAATATCTATTCATACGTCAAATTCAACCAAGGGCAAAACCAAAGGCCCCTTAAAATTAAGTCTTTCTCCTGACTTCCCTGTTTTATCAAGAGATGCCATCATTCTCTGAGACTTAAACTCATAGACTCACCTTTTTCTCTTATTCTCCATTACCTTGAACTCAGCAGCTATCATACGTTGATCTCTAAAATATTTCTCCAGTTTCCCTGTTATAAATTCCTCACTTCCCAATCAATCTTCAATCTATAAGAGTTCTGCTTCAATGAAACTGCTGCTGTTAACATCATGAACATGAAAACCAAGCAGGACTCCATTGACTTTTTCTTTCAGTTTAACCCCTGATGACTCTGTTTCTCTCTATACATAATTATACATCTAAACTTGCTCAGTTTTCCTCTAAGCCTTGCTATAATGTCAAATTATAGTCTTCTCTCATTTTCCCTGCAAAAATGAAAAAGAAATCCCACTCATAACCTTAACTCTGGCAACTTGGTTTCTATTTTTTTGATCAATCTACTAATATGGCTACTCCCAATTGGGAATAAATGGTTCCCAAGAAAACCGAAACTTCTTAGCTCTCAAAAATCAGTGGCATTTACTTGGTACTTATTCTTCTTTAGAGTAAATAATATTCTAACCACCAGAGATTAAACAACCATGAAAGCTAAGCACTCTTAGGCTGCCATAACTCACCCTGATGGTTTCTTTTGCTTATCTGACCACCTCTTTTAGTCAGCTTCACTGGCTTCTAATCTTCTTTCTCATCCCTTTCTCCTGTTCTCTATACTCTTTTCTCTCTTTACAATTTTGCAGTTGACCTTTAAGCAATGGGTGGTGGGGGTGTTAATTCACATATAATTTATAGTTGGCTCTCTACATGTGTGGTCCTTCTGCATCTACAGATTTAACCAACTACCATCCAGTCTGTAGTATTTACTTTTGAAAAATAACTGCATGTAAGTGGATTTGTGCAGTTCAAACCCATAGTGCCCAGAAGTCAACTATACTTTTTATGACTCTGATTTCAACTACCTGTATTATACAAAGGAAAACTAGCTGTGGGTAGCCTTAACATTACTTAAAATTTTTATCTTTTCTTCAAACCATATGCTAAATATCTATTCATACGTCAAATTCAACCAAGGGCAAAACCAAAGGCCCCTTAAAATTAAGTCTTTCTCCTGACTTCCCTGTTTTATCAAGAGATGCCATCATTCTCTGAGACTTAAACTCATAGACTCACCTTTTTCTCTTATTCTCCATTACCTTGAACTCAGCAGCTATCATACGTTGATCTCTAAAATATTTCTCCAGTTTCCCTGTTATAAATTCCTCACTTCCCAATCAATCTTCAATCTATAAGAGTTCTGCTTCAATGAAACTGCTGCTGTTAACATCATGAACATCCTCCATGCTGAAAAACCAACAGTCATTTCAGGACTCCTTTTCTTCTTTTCCTTTGGTTATACCGCTGTTTCTTTCTTGAAAGTCAGTTCCCCTGATTTCTAGTTTCCTCTACATTCATATCCCTCTCTCCTATGTGATCTCTTACTGTTGAGTTCATCTGTCTATTATAGAACTTATTTACATCACACAATTGGCTGGGCACTCCTTGAGATTAGAGACTCTACATATGCCTAACACATAGCAAACACTAAGTAAACATCTGCTGAATTAATGAGTGAGTTAATTCTCTTTCATTCCATTCCTTCTGTTGCTACTCTGAGTATCTAGTTCCCTCTTACCCTATTTCACAAGTTTCTTCAACCTACTCCAAACATTTCTAGGTGTGGTTACCAAGTTCATCTTCCTAATGCAGATCTGTGGAACGTGTCCTTAACTTACAGAAAAACCTTCCAATTGCCCGCAGAATTGAACCATACCCATGAATTTGTAATTCAAATGCCCACAATTGAAGTCAACGTGCCTTCCATGATCTTTTAAGACTATTGTATAACAACCCAAAACCCAACATGGCCTTTCACATTCTTTGTGCTTTGGTTCCCAAACTTTCTGCTGTAGTCTTTCATCCTTTCAAGGTCTGCTTACTCCATAATACTTTTCTTGATCCCAGAGGGGTGAATAACTTTTGATCTTTGATATTTTAATCCACGTGGTACTATTTATACTACTTTGATGAATCATAATATTTCCAGCCTATTATTGTGATTAGTGATTGGCCTTATTAAGTGACCTAGCTTGCAAACTTTCTTAGAGCAAGAACTGCACATTCTTTATTTAACATTCCATCTCATAATGTATTTTCAATGAACTCTCAGTGAATAAGTAGTTAGCTACATGTATTAAGTACTTTGCAGTTAATCCTATCCTATCTAAAACACTCTCCTTTAATTCAAGAAGCAAACAACAAACAGGCCATGCTGAATGTGATTATTCCTAGGTGTACTCAGATTCAACACCCTCTTTTCTTCTGACTCACATTTGATGAGCCTGTTTTCTTTAAAAAGAATTTTTTTAACTCTCCCTTAATGCCCAAGTTCTGTTCTAGCTTTAACATAAACCCTTTGACCCAAACCCTTCCCCAGTGAAGCTGCCTGAAATAACTGCCTGTAGACACAGTCTCCCTCTCACACTTCCCTCTCCTCCATCTATCATAG